>CAWUFW010001832.1:1375000-1975000 GCA_963921515.1 Calotriton arnoldi | reverse complement strand
CCACCTCGAAGACCAGATGGAGGGTTGTTTTCCCACCACTAGAATATCTGTTTTACTGGCCCTTAGCCTGAGGCAACTGTGTTTCATCCAATTCGCCATGTCCTCCAGGCAGAGCTGAAAATCCTCTGCCGCTTTACCGTTGTTCAGGGCCAATTTGAGGATCAGTTGCGTGCCATCTGCATATGACACCGCCGGCACCCCATGTTTGTTCAACAGGTCTGCTAACGGTCGCATATACAGATTAAAGAGGGTCGGACTCAAGGCAGAGCCCTGAGGCACCCCCTGTTTCAGGTGTTGCAGAGTAGTTTGAAAGGTACGACCCTCCAACAAACTCGCCAACCAACCTAGGACCAAACCTCCTATGCGTGCATGATGAAGTCTGTCAAGTAGCAGGACATGAGAGACCGTATCAAAAGCGGCGCTATGGTCAAGCATGACTAGGGCCGCTGTTTAACCATCATCAGCAATTTTTTGTATTGAGTCTGAAGCTAGGAGTAGCGCCATTCCGTGCTGAAGGAGGGTCTGAATCCGGACAGAGTCTCATGGAGGAGATCATGTGCCTCTACATACTACATTAGTTGTTGGTTTACAAACTTCTCCGCAATTTTTGCAAAGTAAGGAAGTAGCGAGATAGGTCTTAAGTTATCAGGCAGTAATGGGTCTAGGTTAGGCTTTTTGAGGTGAGGGATGACCATGGCATGCTTCCACTCTTTCGGGACTAGGCCAGTGCAGAAAGATAGGTTAAGTAGCTCCGTAAGCACTGGGACAATAGCAGCACTGCCCTTTTCCAAGATAGCTGGAGAGGCAGGGTCTAGAGGGTATCCGGATTTAACTCTGAGCATTAGACTGTGCGTGTCAGTCTCTAAGATAGATTGCAGGTTAAGGAGATTACCCGGGGTGTCTGGCAGAGTGCAAGAGGGGAGAGACATTTTAACAGTCCTGGCACTCTCAGGAAAAGAGGTGTAGATGTTATTCACTTTGTTCAAAAAGGATAATGCAATTTGATCTCAGCGCTCAGTAGATGGAGGAATTGGTGCTGTGGTGCGTTCCAAGGAGGCGAGGGACTTAATTACCTGAAAAAGCTCCCTGGTAGAATTTTTCAAGTGTTCAAATTGTGAGGCATAGTAGTTCGCACGGGCCTGACTGAGATCCTTATGGTACTTCTTTAAGGCTGCAAGATACGTAGGTTTATGATGTTCATTGTACTCTTTGCACCATGCGTGCTCTAACCTTTTACAGGATCTCTTAGTCTCTTGGAGTGCCTCTGAGAACCAGGGTGCAGAGGGTTTAGACCGCCTGCTAGTAGTTGGCTTAAGTGGTGCTTAAGTGTCTAAGGATTGATTATTCCACCCCTTGATCTGTGTATTAGCCAGTGATGGGCAGGCTTCGAGAGTCGGTCTATTGGAGTTGAGGGCCCTCGTAAGAGAGGTCAGGGCAATCTGGGCCCATTTACGCGAGGTGCGTTTTTGGGACAGTACCCCTGCCTGTGGAAGCTCCGTAGTTCCAAACGGGATCAGGTAGTGATCTGACCACGCCACCAGGATGGGTTTGGCCACTATTAAGGAGTGTGAATTGGTAAAACTAGGGTCCAAAATATGGCCCAGAGCATGTGAGTAAGTTAGAACATGCTCAAATCGTCCATCAGATTTTTCGTGGTTGGGCAATCCTTATCATCTATATGGATGTTGAGGTCCCCTAAAACTGTTAAATTAACATATCTAACTGCATAGTCCAGATTTGTGTCTGCTAAGCTTTTCACAAAAGTCGCAGCCGAACCTGGCGGGCGATAGATTAAGATCCCAGTCAGTGGAAGCTGACTGTTTAGAGTAAGGCTAAAAAAGGCTGCCTCTGAATTAGCAATATTAATCGGATTCAGTTGGCAGCACAGATTACTTTAAAAATTATCGCCAGCCCTCCCCCCCTAAGTGTGGGGTGGTCCAGGCGAAGTATGGCATAATTTTGAGGAACTGCATCTAGTATGTCTGGGGCAGAGGTTTCTGTTATCCATGTCTCAGTTAGAAAGAGGGCGTCAGGCTGGAATTCTGAGATAAGGACTGCTATTTCCAGTTTGTGTTTGGGGAGCGAGCGACAGTTGAATAGTAAGCATTGCTTCTTCCCAATGTCGGATTGACTAGTCCTACCAATAGGGTCCACAATGTGGGGTACACCTGGGTGGAAATCGCAACTACTGCAGCCATTGGGTTTCTGGTATAGGTTTAAAAAGTGAGAGCAAGTGTCTCTCGCTGGACAATTGAGCTTCAATAAGTCGTTTCGGGAATAGTAGCCATGCCTACCTACCTCTAACCGTCTAGCGGGGGACTGGTTGGTGTGCGGAGCAGGGGTCCTGGCGCCATCCAGACACGGACGGGTGCAGACGGGCTTGCCTTTGGCGTGCCTTCGGCGTGCCAGTGGTGCAGCCGCGCAGATGCCATGAATATGTAGCCCGGCTCTAGGGTTGTGGCTACGGTCCGACTCCGCCTCCGGAGTTCGGAGCCAGCTGACTGACGCGGCAGGCAGGGAAGGAAACAAGCCTGAGCTGCAGCGCAGCAGCAAGAAGCACAACTAGAAAGGTGTGATAAAATTTTTAAAAAGACAGCAATCAAATGCGCGACAATGCAGGGGAGCCAGGCACCTCCCCAGCTCCTAGTGCGCTTACTAGGAACTGAAAGGGTAAAAAGTGAGGGCAACATCAAATGCGCGACAATGCAGTGGAGCCAGGCACCTCCCAGGGCCTAGTGCGCTTACAAGGAACTGAAAATAAACAGAAAATAAATGTTAAAAGCGGGCCAGTTAGGCTCAGTAGTGATTGCTCACCAGGAAGGAACCCACTCTGGCCGACCAGCTGCCATGAATATGTAGCCCGCCTCTAGGGGCGTGGCTACGGTCTGACTCCGCCTCCAGAGATAGGAGGTAGCTGACTGACTGACGCGGCAGGCAGGCAGGGAAGGAAACAAGCCTGAGCTGCAGCGCAGCAGCAAGAACTACAACTAGAAAGATGGGATACAATTTTTAAAAGACAGCGATCAAATGCGCGACAATGCAGGGGAGCCAGGCATCTCCCAGCACCTAGTGCGCTTACAAGGAACTGAAAAGGTAGAAAGTGAGGGCAAATTCAAAGGCAAAGGTGATGCAGGAGCCAGGCACCTCCCAGCACCTAGTGCGCTTACAAGGAACAGAAAATAAAGGTTAAAAGCGGGCCAGTTAGGCTCAATAGTGATTGCTTACCAGGAAGGAATCATGTGAGGTAAAATTAATTGATCAGTGCTGGTAAATACTTCATGTTGATGTTGAAAAGCATGGGTGAGATGATAGAGCCTTGAAGGACTCCTGCTTTTGTGAAGTACGGTTTGGAAGAGAAAGGGAGGTGTGGATGACATTAGTTCTGTTGTGAAGGTAGGATGTGATCCAGTCTGGAGCAGTCCCCTCTAAGCTGGCTTCGTAGAGTCTTTATATCAGAGTGTCATGGTCAACTATATGTCAACGGCAGCTGAGAGGTCCAAAAGAAGTAGTGCAGCAACACTGTTGTGGTCAACTGTGTTATTAAGGTCATCCCAGATGACAACGAGGGCAGATTCTGTGCCTCTACGTAGGAAAGTACCCCTTTTGCATGGTTCACCCCACTTTTTGCCTGACATCTGATGCAACCTGACTTGATGTGCCCTGTGTCTCAGCCACTCAGGTTCCCAGGGCCTGTGTTCTGTACATTTTTATCCACAATTGGCACAATCCCTGGCCACAGGTAAGCTCCTTGTAAAAGGTACCATAGGTACCAAGGGCACTGTGACCAGGGAAGGTCTCTAAGGGCTGCAGCACCTGTTGTGCCACCCTAAGAGGCCCTGTACCTTAACCCACACACACTGCCACTGCAGGCTGCATGTTTTGGTGCAGAGAAAAGTGAAGAATCGACATGGCACACACATATGCCTGTGTGCCATGTCTACAATCCACTGCCTAACGTCTAGGTAAGTCACCCATCTGGCAGGGTGCACTAGCCCTAAGGTGAGGGTACAGAGGCATGAGACCTGTACCCCTAGAGTGTCTAAGTCTATTCTTAGACATTATAAGCGTAGTAAAGCCATAAAGAGTATATGGTCTGTGAGTTGGTCGCTACGAACTCCACAGCTCCATGATTGCTTTACTAAAAACTGGGAGGTTAGGTAGCAAACTTCTCAGCACATTAAACCCACACTGATGCCAGTGTGGGATTTAATGAAAAATGCACACAGAGGGCATCTTAGAGATGCCTCCTGAAAATCGACCAGCCCATGTGTGGTTCCTGAATGGCTACCCATCATTTTCCACCACCAGACAAGTTTCTGAACCCCTGGGTAGAGAGCCTCCACTCTCTGGGTACTGAAACAAAGGCCATCCTGGGCAGAGGTGTCATGCTTCCTCTCCCAGGATGAGCTGGATCGACAAGAGGGGAAGCATCAAAGCCTGCCGCCTTTGGACACTGTCCCTGCCTTTTGCTGCCCCCAGCAACTGTCTCCCACCGGTTCTGGCCCCCACTTTGGGCAGGAGAATAGGCAGGAAATCCAAGCTAGGAAGAGTAGCGCCCACCTATGTCAACCCCACCCCTCAGGTGGGGGAGGCGAGGTGAAGCACACATCTCAGTCCCCTCCATCTTGAAGTTGTTGGGACTCAGCCAAGTAGGAAGAGGCTCATACCCCCTCCAAGTGGAGGGTGGCATGATAGGGGGTGTACCTGCCCAAGGAAGGGACCTATTGGTCCAGACCTGCACATCCCTTTAATGCCCCTAAATCTAGTATTTAGGGGCAACCCTGAACCTTGCCTCCTCATATTTGAGGAAGAAAGAAGGACCGAAGAGCCGTGCTGATCCAGGAATGAGAAGATGACACCAACTGCCTTGGCCCCAGCCCTACCAGTTGTCCCGTCTACGACCTGCCAACAGCAAGAACCCTGGCGAGTTCAGCAGCCAGCAACCCCCAGAGCCCAGAAGACCTGCCCTGCGACCTTCCCACAGACTCTGTCTCCCATGAGCACAGGATCTGTTCAACCAAAGACTCACTTCCAGAATCCAGATTCCATTGCACCACTCTGCACCAGACGCCCATGACCCGAGTTTGAGAGTCCCGACACCCCAAGGAGGTCTCCCCAGTGATCCTGACCTGGAATCTGGCAATCCTAAACCTCCCACAAGACTCCAGATGACGCCTGAAGGGTACCCCAGCCGCGACCAGAGCTGGTAAGAAAAGCCGACGCCAGAGACACCCCTGCACCCGAACCCCCATGGCCTTGGGTGGCCCAAACAACTGTGTCCAGGCATCCCCCAAGATCCCAACTTACCTCTCTAGCCAGTGGTCACCTTTAAACAGTTTCCCTGCCCGAGCCTGCAGCATCTTTCAGAAACCGAAGTTCTCCATTGGAAAGCGCAGGGTCCCCAATGTCCGTTTTGCACCCTGCACCCGGCTGCCCGAGTGCCGCTGGTGGTGCAGCTGTGCTGGACATTGGCTTCTGCAGTGCTGATCTTAACCTCAAAAGTTTGGCTCCCACAACCGAATGGCCTGCTCGTCAGCAGTCCCTAACCGAAGGCCCCCTTAGGCCCATTGGCTAACATTGGGCCCCTGCACTCTACACCCGGCCGCCCCAGTGCCGCTGGTGGTGCAAATTGAGTGCCCATCTAGACCTTGGTCCTAACCCCCAAAACTCGCCCTTGTAGTTCATGTACTTACCTCCAAAACCACTAAAACTTTTCCCCCATAGGAGCCCATGTAAAGAGATATTGGGCCTAAAAATTATCTACGTGTTGAACTGTGTTGTATGAAGAAAAGGAATTCCTATTGCAAAGTATAAAAAGTCATACTTACCTTGTACGTAGAGATCTTATGGTGTACTCACTGTAATCCTGAAGTAACTAAAAAGTAATCTGAGAGTACTAACTGTATGATACAAACTGCATTTAAAAGTGATACAAACCTGTAACAACTGCAATTTCTAGTACAACTGCATTTCCTTGAACAGTATTAAATGTTAAGGTATATTTTACTCACCTGTGCCAAGTCCTGCTTGGTTCTAAAATAAAACATAAGTATATCTTTTTATACTCACCTCATTGGTCTGGAATCTGTCTCTGAGTGTGTGTATTAGTCCGTGATTAAGTGAATACAATAAATGCTTAACACACTCTCTGGATAAGCCTAACTGCTCACCCACACTACCACAAAGAGAGCTGTTGGTACCTACCTAATTCAGCCTCTGCTATACCTCTCGGGACTCCCTGGACTCTGTGCACACTATACCTTACTTTCGTATAGTATATACAGAGCCAGCTTCCTACACTCTTCCTGGACGGAATCCCGTTTGGAAATCTAAAAGTTTGGCATTATCTTCAATGAACTGGGACATCTGGGCAAATGCTGCTCTTTCTATCAGTTTGCCCAGGAAAGGTCACATTGTAATCGGTCTGTGGTTGTCAGGGTTCAGCGGGTTCAGGTTTATTTTTGAGCGTATGTATGACTTTTTTAGTTCTTCTGGAAATTTTCCTATAGTTAAGGAATTGTTGATGATTTTTCTTACTGGTATTTCAGCAGAGGTTGTTAGAAGAATACTCTTGAAGGTTTGTGGTAGACACGGGTCAGAAGCGCTGCCGGCAGGCCTACTTGCTTTGACCAGGCTGATAAATTAATTGTGTGAAATTTGTTGGAAGAAATGGAGAGGCTGGGTTAGAGTATTCTTGAATTGTTGTTTTGGAACAGGGTCAGTGCTGGTGCTTTTTTTTGTTTTAAATATGAGTCCAAAGGTTCTGCTTTGGCCGTATAATGATTTGACAGTTTGTCTGTGAAATCTTGAGTAACGGGATAAGCTCCTTCTAGGCAATTTGGTTTATGAAATTCAGTGAGACTTTTATAGAATTCTTTATTTACACATTAAGCATTTGGAATTCAGTCTGAATAGTACTTTTTCTTAGATTTTTTGATAGCTGACTTGTATAATCTGTTAAGTTTCTGTAGGCACAGTTTGTTTTGATTTGTGTTTATTTTGACCCAGGCATGTTGCAGTTTTCTAATTTGTTATTTTATCTCTGTATTTCTCCAAGGTGCCTGTTTTCTTTTGTTCGGTTGTTTAGATTTTAGTGGTATTAGGATATCAAAAGCTTCCTGTAGCCACTCATATCGTTTTGTAACAGAATGTGTTGTATCTAGTTCTGTACTGGATGTTAGCTGTGTTTCTAAGTGTTCCAAATTGAGTTTGTTCCACGGTCGGTAGGTGGATGCACGTAAAGTGGTTTTAGGTGCGTTGCTTTGTGTTGTTTTATGTTGGAAAGCAAGCAAATGGTGGTCTGACGATGTGAGTCAAACGTAACATTTAGGATGTGTCCAGTAATGTGTGTGGGTTTGTGAAAGATCTGATGCAGGTTCAGTGCGTCTAGGCCAATGAGGATCATTTTTGGATGGGGGCATATTGAGTTTGTCAAACCAAATGTTGAGGTCACCCAGAATGCATAGATTGGAATATAGTATTATCATGTTTGAAACTGTGCCTAGAAGTGTGTCGGGGAATGTTGCATTGCTAGGTGGAGGTCTGTAAAGAAGCAGGAAGCTACAGAAGGAAGATAGTGCAGGGTTGCATCTGGTGAAGAGGGCCTCACAACCTTGTATTGAGATGATTGTTACTGATATTTAATGTTTGCTTGAGCACAACAGCTAGGCCACCTCCTTTTTTGCCTATACGATTTTGCGTGATAGTTTGATAGCCTAGAGGAACGGCTTCATGCAGGACTGGAGCCATATCATCTCCCAACCATGATCCAATTATGAAGAGTATGTCAGGTTTTGTGTCAGTGAGAAGGTCATAGATGTGATGTTTGTTTTTAGAGAGCGATCAAACATTCATTAGTAGACAGTTTAGAGAATGTGCTTTGGTGATAGTGTGACTTTGTTTTGTGGAAGAGTGAGCAGTATTTTGTGGGCTTGTAGCAGATGTGTCCTTAGTGTTGGTATTAGATGTATGAAGATAGCTATGGTGTAGCTGTTCTGTATAGTGTTCCTTGTGCAGCAGGCTTTGAGAGTATTTTGATGGGTCTGCGTGTGTAGGTGGTGGAGACAGTGGTTGAAAGTGAGTTGGTGAGCTGTGCTGTTTTTGTAGTGTAACCTTGTTGTGCAGTAGACATGGAGATGTGAAGTTGTGAGGAGTGGCATGTTGCTTATTTTGTGTGCGTCTGCTTAAGGTGGAACATGTATAAGTTAGGGGTGGTGGTGCAGCATGTGGGTCATGTAGTAAGGTTCTAAATTGTTCAATGGATGAGAGGCGTTTAAAAGAGAGTTGCTGTGTTGCTGTATATGTTTTAAGTGTGGGGGAAGAGAGAAAGCTTGTCATTGAAGTTTATTCATGATGTGTATCGTTTGTGTAGTCTTGAAGGTGGGAGTCGGTGTGTGTTTGTAACGGAAAGTATTATGAGGTTGTGAGAAGCTGACTTAGTATATGGTGCACACTTATGTAAGTGGGCACCCTGCACCAATCCAGACAACCCTTATGGTGATTTTAGTGGTCTTAGACAACCTTAGAAAGCTCTCTAAGTGGTACTTGTGGAGAGCAGCCTTCAGGCTTAGTCCAGAAGGAGTGTAAAGCCGCTTGTTTTACCAGAGCATAATCATATTGGTATAGATTAAGTGAAAAAGAACCACACATTGTATTTATAAAAATATGTATTTATTATAAGACATTCACTAACACATACAGATAACTCCTAGCCGGAGATATACACAATGCACACAATACTTTGCAATAGAAATAGGTAAGGAGCACAAATACACTGTGGTCGCCAGGGTGAGACCAAACCATATACTAAAATAGTGGTATGCGGACCACGACTCAGGTCAAGACTATACCCAGAAGATGTAAAAGTGCTGGGGACCCAAGGTAAGTAACCAGGAACCCCACGGTGGCCGTGTGCAGAGTGGGAACACGACCGCGAGCTCAATACATGTCAATGTGTAAGTCGTGGTTGCAATTTTGAAGAAGAAGGACCCTTCCCTGTGGACCCTGGAGAAACCCTGTGGAAGACAGAAGGTTGGAGAGCCACCCCACCCATGGATACCCAAGGAACCAGGATACCTACACCAGGTAAGCCGGGTGCATAGGTGTGAATTGGTGTTGGAAACCGCCGTCGAACTTAGTGGAGGACTTCAGGAAGATGCAGCTACTGGAGAAGGTGAAAGTGTCCGGTGGAGCCCAAAGGTGGATTCAGGATGAGAAGTACCTGCAAGCAGAGGGGACAGAGTCTATGCCACCTGGAAGCGACCAGGAGGCCCGGAAGATGAATGCCCGCCGAAGTTGAGTGCTGCAGGAAAGCTGACGATGACCTTGGAGCTGCAGCTGTGCTGACCAGGCGACACAGTGGAAGACCAGGAGCTGTGCACGAGCTGTCCCACGTCGGATGTCGAGAGTTGAGGGGTCGGTGTCCGTCGGAAGCACCAACAAGCCTTGGCATTGCCAACAACGTGGAGAGCGAAGAAGGTGCAGTGTCGGGACCACCAAGGTCCAGTTGACTCACCACAAGCAGGGGAGTCAGATCAGGCCCCAAGCAATTAGGGGAGCCCGCTGAAATCAAAGAAGACCCTTAAGAAGCCCCACAGGCAGTAGGCACTGGAGTCGCAAGAGGACCTTGAGCAGCTCACCATAGATGCAGGCCCACAGTGCAAGTGAGGTGATGAGGATGAAGATCTTGGTCACAGGAGATGCTTGAGGTTGGGGCTACTTTGAGCCCGAAGATCTTGATGGAAGGAAGCCAACAAGCCTTTGCAACAGCAAGTCGATGCAGTGCACAGGGATTCAGTTCCTGCGGCTCCGACGAGGTATACTGGCCTCAAACTTGGTGACAGGACAGGGCAGGCCTCAAGGGATGTGAAGAACTGCCACCTGTGTTGCTGAACCTTTCGGAGTCTGTTGGAGCCCACGATCAGCAGACCAGTAAGCGTAGTTGCAGTGCCTGCAGATGCAGGGAAGTGACTTCTTCACTTCAAGGGGGATTCCTGCAGGTGTCTTGGATGCCCACAGGCCTTGGAAGGTTCCAGTATGGAGCACAGCCACGGACTTTGCAGCAGACGAGCAGGGCGACAAGATCAAGAGCAGCAAGAGTCTTCCCAGTTGCAGCCTTGATGCCCAGAGCAAATTCCAGCGAAGTCCTGAGTGCCCAGACGGTCAAAGAAGAACTAGTGTCTTGAAATGAATCTTATCCCACGACTGACCCAGAGATCCACCCTCAGGTAAGCCCTTAAGGTGGCGCACCAAGCAAACAAACCTTGACAGTAGTCATAATATAACTCACTGTCTACTCCTCAACACGAGAGCTCTCATCAAAAATGCCCTAGCATTTCATGATCTCATGGAGGAGTATGCTATCGATATAACCTTCATTACAGAAACCTTGGCTGACCCCTCATTTGAACCAGATCTCCTGGGGTCTCTTCCTGAGGGCTTTAAAATCTATAGGAAAGACAGAGTTGGGAAAGGAGGGGGGGTATAGCGCTTATAGCTAGAAATGGTCTCAATATTCAGTTTAATTCAATCCCTGATTTCACTGAAGGCGAAGTAGCCACCTTTAAAATCAGTGGACTGCATTTACATGTTATGCCAAACAAAGGAAAACATTATTACTTTAAATTAATTAAACGCCACCATTTGAATCATTCACCAAAAATGGTTATGATTTTATTACATCACAGAGTTGCATAATAGCCCGAATATAAATGACATGTATCAATATGAAGCATTTAATTCAAGTCTGGTGACAAGAGGGAAAAGTGCAAGGAAAAGGGAGTGCATATGTGACATCATTGATCCATATATACAACCTAACCAACCAGATGTCTGGCAATTATAAATTTGAAAAACATAACACAAAGTATCCGATGCAGATAATGAATCTCTGTCATCAGTGTCTGAACACAAGAAAGAAACAACGTCAACGTTTCGACCCCTAACATAAACAGCTGGTTTGATGCCTTGTGAGTGGGGTCTTCCTCAGGACGGGGATAAGAGTTAAGAGTGAGCACCAGAAGAAAGTACAAACAGCTGGGCCTCGCGGGCTCTCAGATAGGTCCACAATTCTTCAATAATTCAAGTGAGACGTCGAGGTTGTTCAGTAACCTCTGACTGTGGGCTGCTGCATCATCGACTAACAAACAGCTAAGTTAGGCATCAAACCAGCTGTTTATGTTAGGGGTCGAAACGTTGACGTTGTTTCTTTCTTGTGTTCAGACACTGATGACAGAGATTCATTATCTGCATCGGATACTTTGTGTTATGTTTTTCAAATTTATAATTGCCAGACATCTGGTTGGTTAGGTTGTATATATGGATCAATGATGTCACATATGCACACCACCTTCCCTTTTCACTTCACTTCCACAAACACTCCCCTTTTCCTTGCACTTTTCCCTCTTGTCACCAGACTTGAATTAAATGCTTCATATTGATACATGTCATTTATATTCGGGCTATTATGCAACTCTGTGATGTAATAAAATCATAACCATTTTGGTGAATGATTCAAATGGTGGCGTTTAATTAATTTAAAGTAATAATGTTTTCCTTTGTTTGGCATAACATGTAAATGCAGTCCACTGTGACATTACTCTTTTGTACCATAAACTACCCGGGTCCAGTGGCCTTTCGGGTTACCCCATTATTGTATTACACCTTTAAAATCAGGCTCGATAGCCAGAACTCCTTTAATAGCACTCTTATCTATCACCCACCTCTAGCTAAACCCAATTTTTTAAACTCCATAGGCCAGCTCCTTGAGCCCAAAGCAAAATTACCCAACTTTACTATCCTTGGCGATTTTAATTTCCCCCTCGAAAACTCTACAGACACAGATACCGAGGCCCTCTTAGATCATAAGGCCAGTGTAGGACTCAATCAACTGGTTAAGGAAACAACTCACTCGGCAGGGCACTGCCTTGATGGAATCTTTTCAGACCACCCTAACCTTTTATGGAATAAAGCCCTACCAGTCATCTGGTCAGACCATAGAGCAGTATTGTTTAAAATTTGCTTACCACCCAAAAAGCCCACCTATGTACCCAAGAAAGCTCTTAGCTCCCGTCCTTGGCATAAGATTCAGGGAGATGAATTAAGCAAGACACTCCTAGGCTCTCGCAAATCTACCCCTGCGAACCTGGATGAGGCAGTGATGAGCTATCACTCCTGGATTCATCATGCGGGGCAACAGTTAGCCCCCCCCAACTACACGGCGCCCCACCAGACGCTCTGAACCTTGGTTCAATAAGTCTCAGAAAGAGCAAAAACAGACCTGTAGGAAACTTGAAAGGAAATGGAGGTTAGCCAACAATGCTCAAACCAAATCAGAATACAGCCTGGCTATGCAAATCTATAAGCAGCTCATTCTGAAAGCCAAATCTGATTTTATTAAAGAAAATATTGAAGCATTTAATGGCTGTGCAAAAAAAGTGTTTGCCACAGTAAAAAAGCTCTCCAAGCTTCCTGAAATCCAAAGTCAGGGCAATAGCCAGCAATTCTGCAACAAGCTAGCAAATGCCTTTCAACTAAAAGTCAATCAAGTCTTTGACACCATCATTCCCCAAGCCAATCTGTCTGCACCTACAGATAAAAACCCAAGTGCTAATCCAGCCCCTCAAGCTAACACAGTTAGCCCTCCCACCACCATATTATCTATGTTTCCACCAATCTCACTTGACCGTACTATTGAATTAATCTCCTTAGTTAAGTCAGGATCCCCCTCTGACCCCTGCCCTCCCAAAATTTTGCATCTGGTCCGGAAATTGTGGCATTTGCTCTGTGGCCTATTTTTAACATTATGATCTCTTCTGGGGTCTTTCCCACCAACTGGAAAAGAGCCTCTATATTGCCACTCCTGAAAAAGCCAAATTTGGACCCGGATGACCCCTCCAGTTACAGACCAATCTCCAGGATACCGTTTCCTGCTAAAATTATAGAAAAATATCTAAACGAGGAATTGTCCGCCTTCCTCGCGGAATGTGATATCCTAGACCACTCACAATTTGGCTTCCGGGCCCACCACAGCACTGAGCTGGCCCTAATTACAGCTACGGAGGAACTTAGGCTAACCCTTGATAAAGGTGGGAGCGCTGCTCTTTTCCTTTCAGATCTCTCAGCGGCATTCGACACTGTCAACCACGACGTGTTGGTTGAACGTCTTGCTTCGCTGGGAATCAGGGACAAAGCACTCCTCCTACTCAGATCCTTCCTGTCAAACAGGACATAATCAGTGGCACTTGACCCATTTGTCTCCCCAGACTTCTCACTCCCGTGTGGAGTGCCTCAGGGCTCGTCGTTGAGCCCCACTGTTTTTAATCTATACATCACCCCGCTGGCCAAACTGATAAGAACCTTTGGATTCACGCTGGTGTCTTATACGGACGACACACAAATCATAGTGTCCATTAACAGCTTGTCCGCAGACACTGCGTCCCGGTTCAAAAGCTGTATGAGCCACATAGGGAAGTGGATGCAGACAAACTGTCTTAAACTTAACACTTCAAAAACGGAAGTTATGCTTTTTGGCAACACACCTATTGTCTGGTCAGACAGCTGGTGGCCAAGTCACATGGGCCTTCCCCCAACACCAGCTGACAAGGTTAAGAACCTTGGAGTTCTGTTTTACTCCAGGCTCTCCTTCGAATCCCAGATCAATCACACCACAGCAACTTGTTTTTTCATCCTTAAAATCCTGAAAAAAATACTTCTGTTCATCCCATTAGAGCTCAGGAAAACAGTGGTCACAGCCTTGATTGGGTCAAGACTGAACTACTACAACGCCCTTCTTACCAGTGCAAGCAAGCGTAGTCTACAAAAACTGCAAACTACGCAAAATGCCGCTGCCAGAGTTCTGCTTGGGCTTACTCGCTTCGACTCAGCCTCCAAGGCCCTTGCAGAGCTACATTGGCTGCCCATCATTAAGCGCATCCAGTTTAAGGCCTTGTGTATTGCATTTAAGGCCACACATGGCAAGGGCCCACGACAACTGTCGCAACTCTTCAGACCTTACATCCCTGGCAGATCACTAAGTTCGTCTAACAGTGGCAACCTATCTGTCCCCAAGATTTCAAAAGTAAAATGGGGAGGCAAAAGTTTTTCCTACACCACTCCTAAACTTTGGAACTCCTCGCCCACTTGCTTGAAAAACTAACATAACCTGCTTCAATTTAGGAAGCGCTTAAAGACCTGGCTGTACTAATGGGACCGTTCTGAAAATAACTGTCTTCTGGTGTATCCAGTGCCTAGATACCTCTGGGTTATGTCGCGCTTTATAAATCCCTCATTTCATTTAATTTCATATCATTTCATTTAAGTACCCTAAGGAAAGGGTTGGGATGATTCAGGGTTCCCTCCCAGGGGAGGGGTCGGACAGTGGGGAGGATACTCCCATGTTCTTTATCCAGTTTCGCGTCAGAGCGGGAGCCAACGGCTCCCTGAGCTGGTTTGAACTGGACTATGCAAGGAGGGCACCAAGTGTGCCCTTCAAGCAGACTGAGTGTTGCTGACAAGCGCTCCCCCCCGGCCCCAATACACTAAACCCTGTCTGGGAGCTGGTCACACCTTCCTGTGACAGGATACCTATTGTTCTGCCTTCCCCTGCTCGAGCTTGGCTCAGCAGCAGGAGGGCAGAATCGTGTCTCTGGTCGGCATCAGCCATATTGTGCTGTCCGGGTCTTGAAGACTGGTATCGGGAGCACTGAGGGCCTCCCAGAGGAGCTTTACAGTGCATGAAATCATACCTCCCACACCATTTACGGTGTGGGGGTATGATTCCATTATGTTTGATACCAAACATGACAGGCTTCGTTACAGCCAGTTTAGAGATGGTCATCGCGTAATGATGCATGGCCACTCTATGTATCATAATGGCTGATGCACTTACAACCCAGGAGAATAGACTCTGAAGGTTGTAGGGGTGTCCTGCTCATGCAGGTGCACCCTCACACTTAGAACCGAGCACCCTGCCTTCAGGATTGAAAGGCCTACTTTAGGGGTGACTTATAAGATTTAAGTGCAGTGACCCTAGATATAGGGAAACCTATATCTTTCGTAAGTGGTGCTAACACTAGCTTACACAGGCTGCAATGGCAGGCCTGTAGTTACAGTTTGAGTGGTCTCCCATGGTTGGCATAATACATGCTTCAGCCCATGGGGGACCCCTGGTGTTCCTATGCCCTGGGTGTCTCAGTACCATATACTAGGGACTTATAAGGGTTCACCAGTATCTAATCTGGGAGGTACCTAAGTACTTACCATAACCAATTTAGGGGAAAGAGCACAGAGACTGGGGTCCTGATTAGCAGGAGCCCAATCAGACTAGTCAGAAACAGCATAGCACCAGGCAAAAAGTGGGCACAACCATGCAGAAGGATCCTACCTTCCTACAGAGGTGTTGTGTGTGTGAGATTTTGTTGTGCTAGTGTGTGTGTTATGTTTTGTTTTTGAGGAGTACTGAAAGGAAGTGCTGATGTATTTGTTTTCTGAGAAGGATTTGTATGTAAAGTATTGTTGGTGAGTGGAAGTTATAAGATAAAGGTGGTGATAATGTGTTTGTGAATAGAGTCTATCTTGTGTGTAAGAGGGGATGAACTAGAGTTAAGTGTGTTAGATTTGATTGCTGCAAGAGGTAATATGTTTGGTGCAGTGTTGTGCGGTTGTGTTATTGCAGGAGAAAGAAGAGTAGGGTGTTGGTGGCTGAAAAGATGGAAGACTGAGTATAGGTTTGTTAGTGACAAAAAGGGGTCTGTTAGGAGTAATTAGAGCAGGGAGTGTGTGTCTGGATGGGATATAGTTAAGTATGGTGTGGAGTTGGGTTCTGTTACTGATGAGTGGATTGGTCAGTGGTATAAGATAGAGTTGTGTATTGTTTGTAAGTGATGGTGCAAATGTGTAGTAGCTGGGATAGAAGGGTTGCTTTGTAGTAAATGAGTAGAGTACATGTGATTTGAGTGTGTTAATCTGGTTGTGGATGGGGTAAGGTGGGTGCTGGTGTATGTAAATTTGGCCACCATTTCAGGCCCTAGGCCCGACCAGTCTCGGACAGGCTCCAACAAGCAACTTTGAGTTCTGTATGATGGGTTTTTGTCATTTTGGTCTTTTGGTTTAAATAAAGATTTATTTTTCTAAAGTGGTGTGGTGTCCATTTGTAGTGTTTTCACTGTGTTACTTTGTGTGTTATGAACAAATACTTCACACATTGCCTCTGAGATAGGCATGACTGCTCGTGCCAAGCTACAAAGGGGGTGAGCAGGGGTTATCTTGGGTGTGTAACTCCCTTACCCTGACTAGAAGGAGGGGTCCCTACTTGGACAGGATGCATACCACTGCCAACAAGAGACCCCCATTTCTAACAGTCTCAAAAAGCACACATTGCCATAGCAGTTCCTGACACTGAACAAAAATTCTTTCTGTGCTGATATGCTCCTTGTGAAAGAGCAGATTGTGATCATTCATAATGAAGCCAGTCGATAGATGGATAGAGAGAGAGAGGTAGAATTTTAATGAAAACAAAAGACCTCAGTTAACGCGAGACCTAATTAGGGGCCCAAATCTTAAAGAAAGTCACAAAAGTGCACCCATGGTATGTCTTTGCATTAGTTCAGATTTACGTATTTCAGGAATTCACAAGAATTTATATAAGTAGACCAGAAAATCGTACTCCTAGAAAATATTTGTGAACTGTATTTTAGCACAAGCAAATATCCATGTGTACGTTTGCTCATGCGAAAATCTGTTGAGCATTGACAAGTTCACTTTCTCTCCAACCACTTTTTTCCCAACCCTGAAATAAGTTTTGCTCCTGACCCTCGTCAAGAGTATATTTTCAACCTTTCTCGGTATGGGAAAAGACTAGTGAAGAACTGGTGAAAAACCCTTGAAAAATGAAGGTTAGTATGTTTGCACAGACTCAAAAGGGCATTCCAACCCTGGAACTGCTTAATGCTACCTCCAGCCCCAGTATGTAGATCTGCAAAAAGGTGGGAAAATTAGGAAATTGTTAGCATTCAAGCCCTACTATGGTATTAGCCCTGGTATAATAAGAGAGGCCATTATCAGAGCTCCCAGGTAATGAGATTGCAGCCATTATTTGTGGCCGCACTACATGGCACCAAGTAGATTTATGAAGCAACCTGTCCCATCACCAAGTAGATATATTTTTAATTCCCACACCCGACAGCATCTACTGCTTTAAAACCCTATCCTTGCAACCTAACATTATCTAATCTCCCCCAGCCTCTCTCACCAACCATTCACCTGAAACTACATAGTCGCTATTAATGATGACACCTAACTGGTATACACAAAAGAATACAAAATACACAGAACAATTTCAATTATAGTGGAAGACATAAAGCATCAATATCTTCAGAGAAGCCATAAATTCTTGAAGTCATAAGAGTCATAAGAGACATTAACATCTTAAAACTTAGTTTGTGCTAAAAGATCAATATATGATTAAGAAACTTTTTAAAAAGCTAAAAATTTGACAGCCGAACATTTCATTGGAGGGGTGGGGGGGTTAAACATTAATTGCAAAAGCTCAGAGGAAGATCGCAAAAACAATTTCAGAAATAAAGGTCTTAGCATTTTACGGTGGTGCAGTGGCACAAGACCAATCGCAATAACACACATTTAACCACTGGATTAACCACTAACCGTGGCTTCCAGAGTAGGGTACGACTCACAGTAAAGTGCTTTAATGCCTCATCAGAGGTAATAAGCGCTAGATAAATGCAATTACAATACTTGTGTTTAATGAGACTATATATATCTTACAAATAATTTGTATTCTATCACATAAGTGACTGCCTTTCCATAAGCTACCTCTGAAAGTTTGGTAAAGCTGTGGTGCAATCATTTATATATCAGGTCAATGCCCTCGTGCCAAGTGCTAAATCTGCAGCAATTTCTGGCTTATCAGCAAACAGCGCTTTACATGCTTAGCCATAAAAGCCCATGTTTATTAAGGAGAGAAGGACCAGAAGGCATTGTGCGGCTGGCTCAAAAGCATAGACTAACTGAAAGTGTCACACATAACATAAGCCAACTTTGCAGCACTGCAGAAACAAGTCAAGATCATCTCTGATAGGCAAGCAGACCTGGTGCAGAGTGCAATACATGAAATCATTACTACTGCCCAGACTGAGGGATTATATGCCAGAATCGCTTGTAAAATGCTAGTATGGGTGGTTAAGGGCATGGGTGTAGAATTCTTATCTCCCAACATACGTTCTTCCAACATACGTGAGTACTCAATAACAAGTAGCATTACATATAGACTAAACACACACAGACAATAAAAGTACACTCAATACACATTCTTGCCCCCAACAATTCACTAATAAAAACACTCTTTATAAAAAAAACACATAAAACATGTTTTCACTTTGCACCACTCCTATACTAAACCTTTCCACACATTGTTCAAGTCTTTCACTGACAGTAGCTCATCTAAATTCAGAGGGCTCACAAAACTGTTATAGTCTGAGTGCCAGGCTTTTTTAGGTCGAGCTTCGATCGACCTGTTATGTCTCTTTTGTGGGGTTTGGCAAACCCACTGATTGTTATGGGTTACTATCTGTGGCATTCATAAATACTGGCTTCTTATTGGTGCATTTCTGTAAAAGTCCCTCCTTTGTGTGTTCAGCTCTCTTTCCGGCGATTTCACTCAGAGAGCATTTTGGTCGGCCATCACACAGTACAGCGTGTGATGGCCTCTCTTCCCTCCTCCCATCTGCGTGTGATGGCCCCTCCTCCCTTTTCAGACAAAGGGGCAAAACAAGGAATTGTAAGGTTGTACGAGTGCTGCATACAGCTTCTTCTCCTGAGACACGTGAAACATTGGCGAGCGATCCTTTCGCCTTCATCTCCGTAAGCATCAGCCCACTCCCAACGAAAAGCGCGGCTCGCCAAACTATTTTTTCAATATTTTATGCTTTTTATAAGCAGCGCGGCACAGGCGGCATGCTGCGCTGCTTACTAAAAGCATAAAATATTGAAAAAAAAGATTTTGGCGAGTCGCGCTTTTTAGGGTGGGGCGGGGCTTGCAGAATGCCCAACAGAGTTTTTCGAACTGGGCTAAATAAAATAAAGGAGCGGCTCGACAAACTTTTTTTTTACAATATTTTATGTTTTTCGTAAGCAGTGCAGCTTTTTCTTTCCACCTCTCCTTCTCTGTTTCTGCTTCTCCCTTCCTGCTGCTCTCCCCCTCACGCTGGAATGCTGCTTGCGTAGCTCGGACATGCCTGCAAGTTAGCCCCCATACCGCCCAGACAAGCCTGCAGCTCCTGCTGCTTGCATCCGTTTTGTAGTCTATGCCGCTTCACCTAGTTTGTTTAAAAAGCTACATACACACAGAAACATAGACAGACAGACAGACACACACACAGACACCCTCTCTCTCACACACACACATGCACGCAGACACACATGCAGACACACACATGCAGTAGATCAAACCGTGCCCACTGTAGCCATAGGGGAGCCGTGTGGAGGGGTGGCACTGCTGCCATGATGAGGACGGGCATCGGACACTAGTGAGGTGCTCTGCACCCCATGGTGCCCTTGTAGGCAGGAGCGTTAGGGGTTGTTTTTTAAACACTGCTGGCCCTGTGTCCAGCGGCCAGTCAGTGCCAGGACGCATGGGCTGCAAGGGCCTGGCATAAGGCAGCCACAGATAAACCACATTCTCCCCCTCCAGGACTGATCCCATATATTGCCCTTCGTTGCTGCTCCTTCACAACCTCTCCCTGTACCCCATTTAGAATTTGTTCTATGGAAAAATTCTCACATGTGGGATGAGGAAACTACAGTCCCGGCTTACTGCACTATGACACTGTTCATCGTTGTTTCCTACTACCTAAAAACAAGGAAGAGCTTTTAATTAAACCAACCATGTGTATTACGTGTGGCAAATTGCTATTTATGTTTTTACCTCTTCTCTTCCCCCAATACGTAACCGTAAGTGCTCCCTTCACACCTCGCCTTAGCCTTCTGCCACATACCGCTTTTATTGATCACATGTTCAAACTGTGTGAAACTGGCCAAATCGCCTATCATCCCTTTGTCCCTGTTCTATGACAAACATTGGACCCCGGGAGTGCTTAGATTAATATCTATACCCGTGTTAAGCGGCACTATATGGAACTGGACTGTTACATTGGCAGTTGCTGCTCGCATCACAAGCTACTGTTATTACTGTTGTAATAGTCAGCATATCAGACAAGTTTACATTAGTGGCTTTTTTATCCCCAACAGTGAACCACCTCAGTGCCACAAACAAGGTTGGCATCAGTAATGTAAAAAAAGGATTTATCAATTTCTATTACCTCTACATTGCTAATACAAAAGTCATAACTGTTAAAAACATTTCCATTTCAATGCCACTAGCTCTAACTAAAAAAAATGTTAGACCTATTGCATTGCAAATGCTTGTTTTAAACATCTGCCTTCCGAAGCACAAGAGCACACACACCGAACCTTAACATGGCCTGCACATGAAGCCAATGCACAGGTGTTGGACATTTCATTCGAGCTTGCTTTTAAGTGTAACTTCTCACACCTCTCGAGTGGAATAGTAGTATAGTAATTCGAAGGAAGAAAATGTCCACAATACGGAGAAAGCCTGTCCCCCTAACCTGATCCCCTTTGTTCACGAGGTTAGAAATAATAAATGTAAAATGATTTGCAAACAACACTTTTCAAACTTCTGAAACAGCTGAGTCCATAAACACCATTGAAAATAATAAGATTGTGAACCATAGTCCTACCAAATATGAACACGTAAACAAATATGTTAAGTAAATGATAATTTGACCAGTAACAATATATGTTAAGCAAATGATGTTCGAGCATTCGAGATCTCCGTGTATTTTTCTCCTTTGTTTTACATTTAGTTAACATCTTGAGGCTGTCCGTTCAACTAGTGAGAGGACACGGCAGAATAAACAAAAGAAACAGTTCATTTATTTACTGAAACCCTTTCTGAGTGTCTCTGAGCAGAGCGAAGGGTGTGTGCATTCCTTTAGCTGGTCGACTCGGTGCACTGCTGCTTCTGCCTGCCAGAGCCGAGGCTTGCTTTTCCTGAGGTGGGCGGGGCTGCTGGGGGCCCGTCCCAGCTGTCCAATAGGCAAGACCTCCGGAGTCTGCCGTAGAGCAGGGGATACACGATCCCCTGGGGATACCTAATATTACACAACACCGGCTCCCGCTTATTGTAACAAAATGAGATGCACATGTGTCAACAGCAATAGAAAATTAACAAAGACTAAAAACATCAATAGCAAAGGCAAGGGGGCCAGGCAGCTGGGAAGGCGCCGGGCCACCAGCCATCAAGGAAAACAGGTAAACCATTTACCTGGACAGGCCAAGGGCAAGAAAAGATATAAAAGAGTACTTCAAGGACAATAGCGCAAGGTAATAAAGAAGGGGCAAGCTCGTAGGTAAACCCATGCGGGCCCCCCTGGTCAGGGCACAAGTCCTAAAAAAAGAAGTGGGGGGACGCTGACGTCACGACAGGAAGTGACGTCACGAAAGGTGGCTTGCACCATCAGATTCCTTGCCTCCCCTCGCTCACCCCTTAGATGCGATTGCATCAGAGAAGCCAACGCGTGAGCAGCGTTCTGAATGAGCTCCGATCTCGCCCCAGAGAGGCCAAAGAGTGAATGTGTGGCTCCATTTGCTCCAGTTATCGAGCTCCCGGTAAAATAAGTGGGGGGACGCCGTCCACCCGCGTGGTACCCCGACTCGAGCCCTGCCCCTGGTATACTTACAATTTAGTTGAGAAGTCAGTTATCAGCAGGAGAGAGAACCCCCCTCCCCCGTGACAGTCAAATAGCAAAGAAATAGCACAACAAAGGTACTGCTGATATCAGCGTAGAGGTCAAGATGGCATGTCGTCGTCTGAAGAAGGGGATCGCCATTGTTTATCGGCTTGCTGTAGCTGCTTATGCGCCTTTTTCTTCACCTGTTGTGAGGGTTGGAAACGCCAGCCACCACCCATCCACTAGGGCAAGATCTCTCGACCCAAGAGGCAGGTCTGTATTGGGGGGGGTAGACCGAGGACCTATCGGTTTTTCTGGGGGTGTGGGCAATAATCCTCCTCTCTTGGTGTGTAAAGCTGCTCTCCTTAAAATGAAGCCTCAGTAACAAGCTCTCATGTCTTATGGACAGCAGGGAAGGAAGTGGTGCGGGGAGAGCTCATAAGAGATTCTGCCCTCTGGAAAAGACTGACATGAGAGACACAAACTCAGCTAGAAGGAGAGATAAAGGCCCTAATGAGCGAGTACACTACACTCCAAACTCCACGTTTACTACATCAGATCAAGAGGGCAAAGTTCCATTTCTATACTCATTTCACTATGCACACAGAATATGCTGTACTGTGATTACAGTGGGGATATTATGAACGGGGAGAAGGCAGTACTATTGCTGGCAATGCAGCTTCATCTGCTGGAGGCCCAATTGGCTATACCTGAAATCAGGACCAGAGATGGAGATCTTGGTTCCCATCTGGGGGAAACAGTCAATGCTTTTGCGCATTTTGCGGAGGGTTTATAGAGCGCTGAGTCGAAGGAAGATACCCCAAAAGATCTGGCATTCTTAGAGGTTTTCTGTATGCCCACTTTAGTGGAGGAGGGACGTGAGTTGCTGGAAGGGGAGAGAACGGAGGAGATAGTGAACACCATTTCACCTATGCCCAGTAATATAGCTCCAGGAGACTATGGCTTCTTAGCCGAGTTTTATAAGATAAAAAACTGATTTTGATACCGCTACTGCATAAGGTTTTTCATGAAGCTGAGGCAGAAGGCGGGTTTAGGCCACAATACAATAAAGCTATTAGCCTTATCGTTAAACCGGATAAGGAGCCCATCGTGCTTCTCAGTTATCACCCAATATTGCTACTTAATACAGACATAAAAAATACTGACTACAAGACTCATACAGAGCTTCATACATGATTCACAAGGGGGCTTCGAACCAGGCCGCTCATCAAGAAATCATATGCAAACCCTAACAAACATCCTCTGACAGGTGAAGACCGACACAGATAAGATACCGCTTTCATTAGATGCGGAAAAGAGAATTCGAACGTGTAGAGTGAGGCTGTCTATTTCGCACTATGAAACAGGCGGGCAAAGGACCAGATTTTCTGGCTAAAGTATGATGCTTGTATTCAAACTCTACTGCTCGGATAGACTTCAGGAGTCATATGGCACATGCCTTTAATATCCACAGAGGGACATGACAGGGATCCCTTTATCCCCTCTTGTATTTCTCATTGCTCTAGACCCGCTGGCAGAAGCCATACAACAAAATGTTCATATTAACGGTGTTAATATCAAAGTGGGGGTTAAGATCCCTCTATATGCTGACAACATATTACTGACCTTCAGCAAACTAGATACATTGATTCCACCTCTGATCTCCATTACGGATTCATTTTTGGTATTTTCTGGATACCGTCTAAATTAGGGTAAGAGTGAAGCAATGCCAATTACTGATTGTTCTCATGCAACATACACTGGACGATTATGGTTTCACTTGAAAGTTGAAGTATTTAGGCATCTTGATCAATAAGGGGATGACCAACATGGTGATGGACAACTTACAACCCCTGCTTAAGTAGACTGCTTTTGATTTCATGCAATGGTCCTACCTCCAAATCTTTTTATGGGACAGGGTACAAAAGATTCAAATGGTGACGGTCCAAGGTTTAACTATGTCTTTGGTATGCTTCCACTTCTTGTACCAAGACCAATGCTTCGTAAGGTCCAAAGGAGCATTAAAACATTTATATGAGCAGGCAGGAAGCCTAGGCTGAAACCGATGAGACTGCATGCCAATACTAGAGGGGGTGGTGTGCGTCTTCTGGATATGTATATTTACTCTTTTGGCATATCACCTTTCGCAATTAGTCCATTTGTTTTCAATGGACAGTCGCGGCCGGCATGACTCGCGGGTGGGGGTGGGGGGGTTAGTTTAAAATAAAAAACTTACATTCACTGGCCCGGTCCCGCGTCGTCCTCTGCAACAGGAAGCAGGCAGCTTCCCTCCCCTCCCCTGATCCAATTACAATGCTGCAATGGCAGTGTTGTTATTGGCTGGGACGCTGACCGCACAGGCATCTATGAAGAGGCAATTTTCTCCATGTAGGCTGCATGCAGCCTACATGGAGAAAATGGAGAGTGCGCATGACTGGTTTGGTCAGCCCCAGAGGGCCGACCAAACAGTCAGGGCCCACAGCATTGGGCTAGCCACTCCTCCCTTGCTCTTGAGCAGGCCCGCCCACCCGCCCGCACCCAACCAAACCCTTCTGCTTTCTCGCGACGCTTCTCCGCCCACATGGAGGAGCCGCCCTGTCAATGGATTACATTGATTGCCCATCCTGGGTCTCCATACAGAAGGCCAAATTAAGAGCCCCATGCTATATACTAATAAACCCTGTGAGGCTGCTGATTGTCCCCCTACGATGAAGTCGATGTGGCAGATCTGGAGGGAGGCACATATGTTTCTGGGACTGAATGGCCAAATGCATTGAAATGCCCTGCTGTGGTCTAAGTCCAGTATTGGGATTGAGCAGTGGATGATTGATCTGCCTTTATGGGATACAGCGGGACTTAGAACGGTGGAAGGCCTCTATAGTGATGAGGGATCCTTCTTCTCCTTTGATTCGTTATGTGCAGATCATGACCTTTCACTCTCCCTACATTGCAATATAACCAATTGCAACACTGCCTACAAAATATACTTGGAAACTGCCCTTTATTACTATATGTATCACCCATTCAGAAGTACCTACAGACATGCGGAGCTCTTGGGGCACAATCTTTAACATGTATCAGATCCTTACTGATGCGCTCTACTCCTTCACCGTGCGTCGGGAGACTAAAGTATTCTGGCAGACGGCACTAATAATACACTATACAGATGACGGCTCGTCAAAAGTTATGGGCTATCACGACTAAACCCGCAGAGAAGCGAGACAGAAATTCACATACTTCAAGGGCCTTCATAACTGGCATTGGTCCCCACACAAACTGAAACAAGCATTGGCATAGCCAATAGGTCTCGCCTTTGGGACCTTATAAGTGTTTAGCCAGAGATAGTGATTTTGCCTATGTCTTTAAGCTGTGCTATACAGAAGTCTGCAGCATGCTGAAAAGGTATAATAAATAAGTGTCAGAAGCATTTTTGTTACCTTATATATGACCAAGAAAGCATTATGTACAACTGAACGACCATATTAAAAAAGTATTAACAATAAATAATGTCTTTTTTTTGTCCTTTCAATGCTGCCAACTTCTTTCTGCCTGTCCCAATGGTTGCTTGTTATGGTTTTTTTTGTTATGGGGGGGCATAAATAACAGGAGGGTGAAGGTTGGGAAATAGTACCTGTATAACAGTCAGTGAGAGAGTTAGTCAGTTAGTCAGTCAGTGAGAGAGTCAGTTAGTTAGTCAGTCAGTGAGAGAGAGAGTGAGAGAGTCAGTCAGTCAGAGAGTCAGTGATAGAGTCAGTCAGTTACTCAGTCAGTGAGAGAGTTAGTTAGTCAGTCAGTCAGTGAGAGAGAGAGTGAGAGAGTCAGTCAGTCAGTGAGAGAGCGAGTGAGAGAGTCAGTCAGTGAGAGTCAGTCAGTCAGTGAGAGAGAGAGAGTGAGTGAGAGAGTCAGTCAGTGAGAGAGAGAGAGAGTCAGTGAGAGAGAGAGTCAGTCAGTGAGAGAGAGAGTCAGTCAGTGAGAGAGAGTCAGTTAGTGAGAGAGTCAGAGAGTCAGTCAGTGAGAGAGAGTCAGAGAGTCAATCAGTGAGAGAGAGTCAGAGTCAGTCAGTGAGAAAGAGAGTCAGACAGTGAGAGAGTGAGAGAGTCAGTCAGTGAGAGAGAGAGTCAGTCAGTCAGTCAGTGAGAGAGTCAGTCAGTCAGTGAGAGAGAGAGAGAGAGTGAGAGAGTCAGTCAGTTAGTCAGTCAGTCAGTTAGTGAGAGAGTGAGAGTCAGTCAGTCAGTCAGTCAGTCAGTGAGAGAGTCAGTCAGTGAGAGAGTCAGTCAGTGAGAGAGAGAGTGAAAGAGTCAGTCAGTCAGTCAGTGAGAGAGTCAGTCAGTCAGTGAGAGAGTCAGTCAGTGAGACAGAGAGTGAGAGAGAGTCAGTCAGTCAGTCAGTGAGAGAGAGAGTGAGAGAGAGAGTCAGTCAGTATGTGAGAGAGTCAGTTAGTGAGTCAGTCAGTCAGTCAGTGAGTCAGTCAGTCAGTGAGAGAGAGACAGTGAGAGTCAGTCAGTCAGTCAGTCAGTGAGAGTCAGTCAGTCAGTGAGAGAGTCAGTCAGTCAGTCAGTGAGAGAGAGAGTGAGAGAGTCAGTCAGTCAGTGAGAGTGAGAGTCAGTCAGTCAGTGAGAGAGTCAGTCAGTCAGTGAGAGAGTCAGTCAGTAAGTGAGAGAGTCAGTCAGTTAGTCAGTCAGTGAGAGAGTCAGTTAGTCAGTCAGTCAGTGAGAGAGTGAGAGAGTCAGTCAGTGAGAGAGAGTGTGAGAGAGTCAGTCAGTGAGAGTCAGTCAGTCAGTGAGAGAGAGTGAGAGAGTCAGTCAGTGAGAGAGAGAGTCAGACAGTGAGAGAGAGAGTCAGTCAGTGAGAGTGAGAGAGTCAGTCAGTGAGAGAGAGTCAGTTTGTGAGAGAGAGAGAGTCAAAGAGTCAGTCAGTGAGAGAGAGTCAGAGAGTCAGTCAGTGAGAGAGAGAGAGTCAGAGTCAGTCAGTGAGAAAGAGTGTCAGACAGTGAGAGAGTCAGTTAGTGAGGGAGAGAGTGAGAGAGTCAGTCAGTCAATCAGTGAGAGAGTCAGTCAGTCAGTCAGTGAGAGAGTCAGTCAGTCAGTGAGAGAGCGAGAGAGTCAGTCAGTCAGTCAGTCAGTTAGTGAGAGAGTGAGTGAGAGAGTCAGTCAGTCAGTGAGAGAGTCAGTCAGTCAGTGAGAGAGTCAGTCAGTAAGTCAGTGAGAGAGAGAGAGTGAGAGAGTCAGTCAGTCAGTGAGAGAGTCAGTCAGTCAGTGAGAGAGTCAGTCAGTCAGTGAGAGAGTCAGTCAGTTAGTCAGTCAGTCAGTGAGAGAGAGAGTGAGAGAGTCAGTCAGTTACTCAGTCAGTGAGAGAGTCAGTTAGTCAGTCAGTCAGTGAGAGAGTGAGAGAGTCAGTCAGTCAGTGAGAGAGAGAGAGTGTGAGAGAGTCAGTCAGTGAGAGTCAGTCAGTGAGTGAGAGAGAGAGAGAGTCAGTCAGTGAGAGAGTCAGTCAGTGAGAGAGAGAGTCAGTCAGTGAGAGAGAGAGTCAGTCAGTGAGAGTGAGAGTCAGTCAGTGAGAGAGAGTCAGTTTGTGAGAGAGAGAGAGAGAGAGAGAGTCAGAGAGTCAGTCAGTGAGAGAGAGTCAGAGAGTCAGTCAGTGAGAGAGAGAGAGTCAGAGTCAGTCAGTGAGAAAGAGTGTCAGACAGTGAGAGAGTCAGTCAGTGAGAGAGAGAGTGAGAGAGTCAGTCAGTCAGTCAGTGAGAGAGTCAGTCAGTCAGTGAGAGAGAGTGAGAGAGTCAGTCAGTCAGTTAGTGAGAGAGTGAGAGAGTCAGACAGTCAGTCAGTGAGAGTCAGTCAGTCAGTGAGAGAGTCAGTCAGTAAGTCAGTGAGAGAGAGAGAGAGAGAGAGTGAGAGAGTCAGTCAGTCAGTGAGAGAGTCAGTCAGTCAGTGAGAGAGTCAGTCAGTTAGTCAGTCAGTCAGTGAGAGAGAGCGTGAGAGTCAGTCAGTCAGTCAGAGAGTCAGTGAGAGTCAGTCAGTGAGAAAGTGAGAGTCAGTCAGTCAGTGAGAGAGAGATTGAGAGAGTCAGTCAGTGAGAGAGAGTGAGAGTCAGTCAGTGAGTGAGTCAGTCAGTCAGTGAGAGAGAGTGAGAGAGTCAGTCAGTCAGTGAGAGAGAGTGTCAGTCAGTCAGTGAGAGAGTCAGTCAGTGAGAAAGTCAGTCAGTGAAAGTCAGTCAGTCAGAGAGAGAGAGTCAGTTAGTGAGTCAGTCAGTCAGTCAGTGAGAGTCAGTCAGTCAGTGAGAGAGTCAGTCAGTAAGTCAGAGAGAGAGAGAGAGTGAGAGAGTCAGTCAGTCAGTGAGAGTGAGAGTCAGTCAGTCAGTGAGAGAGTCAGTCAGTCAGTGAGAGAGTCAGTCAGTCAGTGAGAGAGTCAGTCAGTTAGTCAGTGAGAGAGAGAGTGAGAGTCAGTCAGTCAGAGAGTCAGTGAGAGTCAGTCAGTGAGAAAGTGAGAGTCAGTCAGTCAGTGAGAGAGAGATTGAGAGAGTCAGTCAGTGAGAGAGAGAGTGAGAGTCAGTCAGTGAGAGAGTCAGTCAGTCAGTGAGAGAGAGTGTCAGTCAGTCAGTGAGAGAGAGTGTCAGTCAGTCAGTGAGAGAGTCAGTCAGTCAGAGAGTCAGTCAGTCAGAGAGAGAGAGTGAGCGAGTCAGTCAGTCAGTGAGAGTCAGTCAGTCAGTTAGTCAGTAAGTGAGATAGAGTGAGAGAGTCAGTTAGTGAGAGAGAGTGGGAGAGTCAGTCAGTGAGAGAGAGAGAGTTAGTGAGAGAGAGAGTCAGAGAGTCAGTCAGTGAAAGAGTCAGTTAGTGAGAGAGAGTCAGACAGTCAGTCAGTGAGAGAGTGAGAGAGTCAGTCAGTCGGTGAGAGAGAAATTGAGAGAGAGTGAGTCAGTCAGTGAGAGTCAGTCAGTCAGTCAGTCAGTGAGTCAGTCAGTCAGTCAGTGAGACAGAGTGAGAGTCAGTCAGTGAGTCAGTCAGTCAGTGAGAGAGTCAGTCAGTGAGTCAGTCAGTCAGTGAGAGAGTCAGTCAGTGAGAGAGAGAGTGAGAGAGTCAGTCAGTCAGTGAGAGAGTCAGTCAGTCAGTGAGAGAGTTAGTCAGTCAGTCAGTGAGAGTCAGTGAGTGAGTGAGTGAGAGAGTCAGTCAGTCAGAGAGTCAGTGAGAGTCAGTCAGTCAGTCAGTGAGAGAGAGAGTGAGCGAGTCAGTCAGTGAGAGAGAGAGTGAGAGTCAGTCAGTGAGAGCGAGAGTGAGAGTCAGTCAGTGAGAGAGAGAGAGAATGAGTCAGTTAGTCAGTCAGTGAGAGAGTCTGTCAGTGAGAGAGTCAGTCAGTGAGAGAGAGTCAGTCAGTGAGAGAGAGAGAGAGAGTCAGAGTCAGTCAGTGAGAAAGAGTGTCAGACAGTGAGAGAGTCAGTCAGTGAGAGAGAGAGTGAGAGAGTCAGTCAGTCAGTCAGTGAGAGAGTCAGTCAGTCAGTGAGAGAGAGTGAGAGAGTCAGTCAGTCAGTTAGTGAGAGAGTGAGAGAGTCAGACAGTCAGTCAGTGAGAGTCAGTCAGTCAGTGAGAGAGTCAGTCAGTAAGTCAGTGAGAGAGAGAGAGAGTGAGAGAGTCAGTCAGTCAGTGAGAGTGAGAGTCAGTCAGTCAGTGAGAGAGTCAGTCAGTCAGTGAGAGAGTCAGTCAGTCAGTGAGAGAGTCAGTCAGTTAGTCAGTCAGTCAGTGAGAGAGAGCGTGAGAGTCAGTCAGTCAGTCAGAGAGTCAGTGAGAGTCAGTCAGTGAGAAAGTGAGAGTCAGTCAGTCAGTGAGAGAGGGATTGAGAGAGTCAGTCAGTGAGAGAGAGAGTGAGAGTCAGTCAGTGAGTGAGTCAGTCAGTCAGTGAGAGAGAGTGAGAGAGTCAGTCAGTCAGTGAGAGAGAGTGTCAGTCAGTCAGTGAGAAAGTCAGTCAGTGAAAGTCAGTCAGTCAGAGAGAGAGAGTGAGAGAGTCAGTTAGTGAGTCAGTCAGTCAGTCAGTGAGAGTCAGTCAGTCAGTGAGAGAGTCAGTCAGTAAGTCAGAGAGAGAGAGAGAGAGTGAGAGAGTCAGTCAGTCAGTGAGAGTGAGAGTCAGTCAGTCAGTGAGAGAGTCAGTCAGTCAGTGAGAGAGTCAGTCAGTCAGTGAGAGAGTCAGTCAGTTAGTCAGTCAGTCAGAGAGAGAGAGAGAGTGAGAGTCAGTCAGTCAGAGAGTCAGTGAGAGTCAGTCAGTGAGAAAGTGAGAGTCAGTCAGTCAGTGAGAGAGAGATTGAGAGAGTCAGTCAGTGAGAGAGAGAGTGAGAGTCAGTCAGTGAGAGAGTCAGTCAGTCAGTGAGAGAGAGTGTCAGTCAGTCAGTGAGAGAGAGTGTCAGTCAGTCAGTGAGAGAGTCAGTCAGTCAGAGAGTCAGTCAGTCAGTCAGAGAGAGAGTGAGCAAGTCAGTCAGTCAGTGAGAGTCAGTCAGTCAGTTAGTCAGTAAGTGAGATAGAGTGAGAGAGTCAGTTAGTGAGAGAGAGTGGGAGAGTCAGTCAGTGAGAGAGAGAGAGTTAGTGAGAGAGAGAGTCAGAGAGTCAGTCAGTGAAAGAGTCAGTTAGTGAGAGAGAGTCAGACAGTCAGTCAGTGAGAGAGTGAGAGAGTCAGTCAGTCGGTGAGAGAGAAATTGAGAGAGAGTGAGTCAGTCAGTGAGAGTCAGTCAGTCAGTCAGTGAGTCAGTCAGTCAGTCAGTGAGACAGAGTGAGAGTCAGTCAGTGAGTCAGTCAGTCAGTGAGAGTCAGTCAGTCAGTCAGTGAGAGAGTCAGTCAGTGAGTCAGTCAGTCAGTGAGAGAGTCAGTCAGTGAGAGAGAGAGAGTGAGAGAGTCAGTCAGTCAGTGAGAGAGTCAGTCAGTCAGTGAGAGAGTTAGTCAGTCAGTCAGTGAGAGTCAGTGAGTGAGTGAGTGAGAGAGTCAGTCAGTCAGAGAGTCAGTGAGAGTCAGTCAGCCAGTCAGTGAGAGAGAGAGTGAGCGAGTCAGTCAGTGAGAGAGAGAGAGTGAGAGTCAGTCAGTCAGTGAGAGAGAGAGTGAGAGTCAGTCAGTGAGAGAGAGAATGAGTCAGTTAGTCAGTCAGTGAGAGAGTCAGTCAGTGAGAGAGTCAGTCAGTCAGTGAGTCAGTCAGTCAGTGAGAGAGTCAGTCAGTCAGTCAGAGAGAGTGCGAGAGTCAGTCAGTCAGAGAGAGTGAGAGAGTCTGTCAGTGAGAGTCAGTCAGTCAGTAAGTAAGTGAGACAGAGTGAGAGAGTCAGTCAGTGATAGAGAGAGAGTCAGTCAGTGAGAGAGAGTGAGAGTCAGTCAGTGAGAGAGAGAGTTAGTCAGTGAGAGAGTGTTAGTCAGTGAGAGAGAGAGCCAGAGAGTCAGTCAGTGAGAGAGAGTCAGACAGTCAGTCAGTCAGTGAGAGAGTCAGTCAATCAGCAAGAGAGACAGTGAGGGAGTCAGTTAGTCAGTAAGTCAGTCAGTGAGTGAGAGAGTCAGTCAGTCAGTGAGTCAGTCAGTCAGTCAGGGAGAGTCAGTCAGTCAGTGAGAGAGAGAGTGAGAAAGTCAGTCAGTCAGTGAGAGAGTCAGTCAGTCAGTGAGAGAGTCAGTCAGTCAGTCAGTGAGAGAGTTAGTCAGTCAGTGAGAGAGAGAGTCAATCAGTTAGTCAGTCAGTTAGTGAGAGAGTGAGAGAGTCAGTCAGTCAGTGAGTCAGTAAGTCAGTGAGAGAGTCAGTCAGTCAGTGAGAGAGTAAGTCAGTGAGAAAGAGAGTGAGAGAGTCAGTCAGTCAGTGAGAGAGAGAGTCAGTCAGTCAGTGAGAGAGTCAGTCTGTCAGTGAGACAGAGAGTGAGAGAGAGGCAGGCAGTCAGTCAGTGAGAGAGAGAGTGAGAGAGTCAGTCAGTCAGTGAGAGAGTCAGTTAGTGAGTCAGTCAGTCAGTCAGTGAGTCAGTCAGTCAGTGAGAGAGAGAGAGTGAGAGAGTCAGTCAGTCAGTCAGTGAGAGTCAGTCAGTCAGTGAGAGAGTCAGTCAGTCAGTCAGTGAGAGAGAGAGAGAGTGAGAGTCAGTCAGTCAGTGAGAGAGAGGTTGAGAGAGTCAGTCAATCAGTGAGAGAGAGTGAGAGAGTCAGTCAGTGAGAGAGAGAGTGAGAGAGTCAGTCAGTCAGTGAGAGAGTGAGTCAGTCAGTGAGAGAGAGAGAATGAGTCAGTCAGTCAGTCAGTGAGAGAGTCAGTCAGTGAGTCAGTCAGTCAGTGAGTCAGTCAGTCAGTGAGAGAGTCAGTCAGTCAGTCAGTCAGAGAGAGTGTGAGAGTCAGTCAGTCAGAGAGAGTGAGTGAGAGAGTCTGTCAGTGAGAGTCAGTCAGTCAGTAAGTAAGTGAGACAGAGTGAGAGAGTCAGTCAGTGATAGAGAGAGAGTCAGTCAGTGAGAGAAAGTGAGAGTTAGTCAGTGAGAGAGAGTTAGTCAGTGAGAGAGAGAGTTAGTCAGTGAGAGTCAGAGAGTTAATCAGTGAGAGAGAGAGCCAGAGAGTCAGTTAGTGAGAGAGAGTCAGACAGTCAGTCAGTGAGAGAGTCAGTCAGTCAGTGAGAGAGTCAGTCAGTCAGTGAGAGAGAGAGTGAGAGAGTCAGTTAGTCAGTAAGTCAGTCAGTGAGTGAGAGAGTCAGTGAGTCAGTGAGTCAGTCAGTCAGTCAGGGAGCGTCAGTCAGTCAGTGAGAGAGAGAGTGAGAAAGTCAGTCAGTCAGTCAGTCAGTGAGAGAGTCATTCAGTCAGTGAGAGAGTCAGTCAGTCAGTCAGTGAGAGAGTTAGTCAGTCAGTGAGAGAGAGAGTGAGAGAGTCAGTCAGTTAGTCAGTCAGTCAGTTAGTGAGAGAGTGAGAGAGTCAGTCAGTCAGTCAGTGAGAGAGTCAGTCAGTCAGTGAGAGAGTCAGTCTGTCAGTGAGACAGAGAGTGAGAGAGAGTCAGTCAGTCAGTCAGTGAGAGAGAGAGTCAGTCAGTCAGTGAGAGAGTCAGTTAGTGAGTCAGTGAGTCAGTCAGTCACTGAGTCAGTCAGTCAGTGAGAGAGAGAGAGTGAGAGAGTCAGTGAGAGTCAGTCAGTCAGTGAGAGAGTCAGTCAGTCAGTCAGTCAGTGAGAGAGAGTGAGAGAGTCAGTCAGTCAGTGAGAGTGAGAGTCAGTCAGTGAGAGAGTCAGTCAGTCAGTGAGAGAGTCAGTCAGTCAGTCAGTGAGAGAGAGAGTGAGAGTCAGTCAGTCAGTCAGAGAGTCAGTGAGAGTCTGTCAGTGAGAAAGTGAGAGTCAGTCAGTCAGTGAGAGAGAGATTGAGAGAGTCAGTCAGTCAGTCAGTGAGAGAGAGAGAGTGAGAGTCGGTCAGTGAGTGAGTGAGAGAGTGAGTGAGTCAGTCAGTGAGAGAGAGTGAGAGTCAATCAGTCAGTGAGAGAGAGTGTCAGTCAGTCAGTGAGAGAGTCAGTCAGTCAGAGAGTCAGTCAGTCAGAGAGAGAGAGAGTGAGTGAGTCAGTCAGTCAGTGAGTGAGTGAGTCAGTTAGTCAGTAAGTGAGATAGAGTAAGAGAGTCAGTTAGTGAGAGAGAGTGGGAGAGTCAGTCAGTGAGAGAGAGAGAGAGAGAGTTAGTGAGAGAGAGAGTCAGAGAGTCAGTCAGTCAGTCAGTCAGTTAGTGAGAGAGTGAGAGAGTCAGACAGTCAGTCAGTGAGAGTCAGTCAGTCAGTGAGAGAGTCAGTCAGTAAGTCAGTGAGAGAGAGAGAGAGAAAGAGAGTGAGAGAGTCAGTCAGTCAGTGAGAGTGAGAGTCAGTCAGTCAGTGAGAGAGTCAGTCAGTCAGTGAGAGAGTCAGTCAGTCAGTGAGAGAGTCAGTCAGTTAGTCAGTCAGTCAGTGAGAGAGAGCGTGAGAGTCAGTCAGTCAGTCAGAGAGTCAGTGAGAGTCAGTCAGTGAGAAAGTGAGAGTCAGTCAGTCAGTGAGAGAGAGATTGAGAGAGTCAGTCAGTGAGAGAGAGAGTGAGAGTCAGTCAGTGAGTGAGTCAGTCAGTCAGTGAGAAAGAGTGTCAGACAGTGAGAGAGTCAGTCAGTGAGAGAGAGAGTGAGAGAGTCAGTCAGTCAGTCAGTGAGAGAGTCAGTCAGTCAGTGAGAGAGAGTGAGAGAGTCAGTCAGTCAGTCAGTCAGTTAGTGAGAGAGTGAGAGAGTCAGACAGTCAGTCAGTGAGAGTCAGTCAGTCAGTGAGAGAGTCAGTCAGTAAGTCAGTGAGAGAGAGAGAGAGAGAGTGAGAGAGTCAGTCAGTCAGTGAGAGTGAGAGTCAGTCAGTCAGTGAGAGAGTCAGTCAGTCAGTGAGAGAGTCAGTCAGTCAGTGAGAGAGTCAGTCAGTTAGTCAGTCAGTCAGTGAGAGAGAGCGTGAGAGTCAGTCAGTCAGTCAGAGAGTCAGTGAGAGTCAGTCAGTGAGAAAGTGAGAGTCAGTCAGTCAGTGAGAGAGAGATTGAGAGAGTCAGTCAGTGAGAGAGAGTGAGAGTCAGTCAGTGAGTGAGTCAGTCAGTCAGTGAGAGAGAGTGAGAGAGTCAGTCAGTCAGTGAGAGAGAGTGTCAGTCAGTCAGTGAGAAAGTCAGTCAGTGAAAGTCAGTCAGTCAGAGAGAGAGAGTGAGAGAGTCAGTTAGTGAGTCAGTCAGTCAGTCAGTGAGAGTCAGTCAGTCAGTGAGAGAGTCAGTCAGTAAGTCAGAGAGAGAGAGAGAGAGTGAGAGAGTCAGTCAGTCAGTGAGAGTGAGAGTCAGTCAGTCAGTGAGAGAGTCAGTCAGTCAGTGAGAGAGTCAGTCAGTCAGTGAGAGAGTCAGTCAGTTAGTCAGTCAGTCAGAGAGAGAGAGAGAGTGAGAGTCAGTCAGTCAGAGAGTCAGTGAGAGTCAGTCAGTGAGAAAGTGAGAGTCAGTCAGTCAGTGAGAGAGAGATTGAGAGAGTCAGTCAGTGAGAGAGAGAGTGAGAGTCAGTCAGTGAGAGAGTCAGTCAGTCAGTGAGAGAGAGTGTCAGTCAGTCAGTGAGAGAGAGTGTCAGTCAGTCAGTGAGAGAGTCAGTCAGTCAGAGAGTCAGTCAGTCAGAGAGAGAGAGTGAGCAAGTCAGTCAGTCAGTGAGAGTCAGTCAGTCAGTTAGTCAGTAAGTGAGATAGAGTGAGAGAGTCAGTTAGTGAGAGAGAGTGGGAGAGTCAGTCAGTGAGAGAGAGAGAGTTAGTGAGAGAGAGAGTCAGAGAGTCAGTCAGTGAAAGAGTCAGTTAGTGAGAGAGAGTCAGACAGTCAGTCAGTGAGAGAGTGAGAGAGTCAGTCAGTCGGTGAGAGAGAAATTGAGAGAGAGTGAGTCAGTCAGTGAGAGTCAGTCAGTCAGTCAGTCAGTGAGTCAGTCAGTCAGTCAGTGAGACAGAGTGAGAGTCAGTCAGTGAGTCAGTCAGTCAGTGAGAGTCAGTCAGTCAGTCAGTGAGAGAGTCAGTCAGTGAGTCAGTCAGTCAGTGAGAGAGTCAGTCAGTGAGAGAGAGAGAGTGAGAGAGTCAGTCAGTCAGTGAGAGAGTCAGTCAGTCAGTGAGAGAGTTAGTCAGTCAGTCAGTGAGAGTCAGTGAGTGAGTGAGTGAGAGAGTCAGTCAGTCAGAGAGTCAGTGAGAGTCAGTCAGTCAGTCAGTGAGAGAGAGAGTGAGCGAGTCAGTCAGTGAGAGAGAGAGTGAGAGTCAGTCAGTCAGTGAGAGAGAGAGTGAGAGTCAGTCAGTGAGAGAGAGAATGAGTCAGTTAGTCAGTCAGTGAGAGAGTCAGTCAGTGAGAGAGTCAGTCAGTCAGTGAGTCAGTCAGTCAGTGAGAGAGTCAGTCAGTCAGTCAGAGAGAGTGCGAGAGTCAGTCAGTCAGAGAGAGTGAGAGAGTCTGTCAGTGAGAGTCAGTCAGTCAGTAAGTAAGTGAGACAGAGTGAGAGAGTCAGTCAGTGATAGAGAGAGAGTCAGTCAGTGAGAGAGAGTGAGAGTTAGTCAGTGAGAGAGAGAGTTAGTCAGTGAGAGAGTGTTAGTCAGTGAGAGAGAGAGCCAGAGAGTCAGTCAGTGAGAGAGAGTCAGACAGTCAGTCAGTCAGTGAGAGAGTCAGTCAATCAGCAAGAGAGACAGTGAGGGAGTCCGTTAGTCAGTAAGTCAGTCAGTGAGTGAGAGAGTCAGTCAGTCAGTGAGTCAGTCAGTCAGTCAGGGAGAGTCAGTCAGTCAGTGAGAGAGAGAGTGAGAAAGTCAGTCAGTCAGTGAGAGAGTCAGTCAGTCAGTGAGAGAGTCAGTCAGTCAGTCAGTGAGAGAGTTAGTCAGTCAGTGAGAGAGAGAGTCAATCAGTTAGTCAGTCAGTTAGTGAGAGAGTGAGAGAGTCAGTCAGTCAGTGAGTCAGTAAGTCAGTGAGAGAGTCAGTCAGTCAGTGAGAGAGTAAGTCAGTGAGAAAGAGAGTGAAGAGAGTCAGTCAGTCAGTGAGAGAGAGAGTCAGTCAGTCAGTGAGAGAGTCAGTCTGTCAGTGAGACAGAGAGTGAGAGAGAGGCAGGCAGTCAGTCAGTGAGAGAGAGAGTGAGAGAGTCAGTCAGTCAGTGAGAGAGTCAGTTAGTGAGTCAGTCAGTCAGTCAGTCAGTCAGTCAGTCAGTCAGTGAGAGAGAGAGAGTGAGAGAGTCAGTCAGTCAGTCAGTGAGAGTCAGTCAGTCAGTGAGAGAGTCAGTCAGTCAGTCAGTGAGAGAGAGAGAGAGTGAGAGTCAGTCAGTCAGTGAGAGAGAGGTTGAGAGAGTCAGTCAATCAGTGAGAGAGAGTGAGAGAGTCAGTCAGTGAGAGAGAGAGTGAGAGAGTCAGTCAGTCAGTGAGAGAGTGAGTCAGTCAGTGAGAGAGAGAATGAGTCAGTCAGTCAGTCAGTGAGAGAGTCAGTCAGTGAGTCAGTCAGTCAGTGAGTCAGTCAGTCAGTGAGAGAGTCAGTCAGTCAGTCAGTCAGAGAGAGTGTGAGAGTCAGTCAGTCAGAGAGAGTGAGTGAGAGAGTCTGTCAGTGAGAGTCAGTCAGTCAGTAAGTAAGTGAGACAGAGTGAGAGAGTCAGTCAGTGATAGAGAGAGAGTCAGTCAGTGAGAGAAAGTGAGAGTTAGTCAGTGAGAGAGAGAGTTAGTCAGTGAGAGAGAGAGTTAGTCAGTGAGAGTCAGAGAGTTAATCAGTGAGAGAGAGAGCCAGAGAGTCAGTTAGTGAGAGAGAGTCAGACAGTCAGTCAGTGAGAGAGTCAGTCAGTCAGTGAGAGAGTCAGTCAGTCAGTGAGAGAGAGAGTGAGAGAGTCAGTCAGTCAGTCAGTCAGTGAGTGAGAGAGTCAGTGAGTCAGTGAGAGAGTCAGTCAGTCAGTCAGTGAGAGAGTTAGTCAGTCAGTGAGAGAGAGAGTGAGAGAGTCAGTCAGTTAGTCAGTCAGTCAGTTAGTGAGAGAGTGAGAGAGTCAGTCAGTCAGTCAGTGAGAGAGTCAGTCAGTCAGTGAGAGAGTCAGTCTGTCAGTGAGACAGAGAGTGAGAGAGAGTCAGTCAGTCAGTGAGAGAGAGAGTCAGTCAGTCAGTGAGAGAGTCAGTTAGTGAGTCAGTGAGTCAGTCAGTCACTGAGTCAGTCAGTCAGTGAGAGAGAGAGAGTGAGAGAGTCAGTGAGAGTCAGTCAGTCAGTGAGAGAGTCAGTCAGTCAGTCAGTCAGTGAGAGAGAGTGAGAGAGTCAGTCAGTCAGTGAGAGTGAGAGTCAGTCAGTGAGAGAGTCAGTCAGTCAGTGAGAGAGTCAGTCAGTCAGTCAGTGAGAGAGAGAGTGAGAGTCAGTCAGTCAGTCAGAGAGTCAGTGAGAGTCTGTCAGTGAGAAAGTGAGAGTCAGTCAGTCAGTGAGAGAGAGATTGAGAGAGTCAGTCAGTCAGTCAGTGAGAGAGAGAGTGAGAGTCGGTCAGTGAGTGAGTGAGAGAGTGAGTGAGTCAGTCAGTGAGAGAGAGTGAGAGTCAATCAGTCAGTGAGAGAGAGTGTCAGTCAGTCAGTGAGAGAGTCAGTCAGTCAGAGAGTCAGTCAGTCAGAGAGAGAGAGAGTGAGTGAGTCAGTCAGTCAGTGAGTGAGTGAGTCAGTTAGTCAGTAAGTGAGATAGAGTAAGAGAGTCAGTTAGTGAGAGAGAGTGGGAGAGTCAGTCAGTGAGAGAGAGAGAGAGAGAGTTAGTGAGAGAGAGAGTCAGAGAGTCAGTCAGTCAGTCAGTCAGTTAGTGAGAGAGTGAGAGAGTCAGACAGTCAGTCAGTGAGAGTCAGTCAGTCAGTGAGAGAGTCAGTCAGTAAGTCAGTGAGAGAGAGAGAGAGAAAGAGAGTGAGAGAGTCAGTCAGTCAGTGAGAGTGAGAGTCAGTCAGTCAGTGAGAGAGTCAGTCAGTCAGTGAGAGAGTCAGTCAGTCAGTGAGAGAGTCAGTCAGTTAGTCAGTCAGTCAGTGAGAGAGAGCGTGAGAGTCAGTCAGTCAGTCAGAGAGTCAGTGAGAGTCAGTCAGTGAGAAAGTGAGAGTCAGTCAGTCAGTGAGAGAGAGATTGAGAGAGTCCGTCAGTGAGAGAGAGAGTGAGAGTCAGTCAGTGAGTGAGTCAGTCAGTCAGTGAGAAAGAGTGTCAGACAGTGAGAGAGTCAGTCAGTGAGAGAGAGTGAGAGAGTCAGTCAGTCAGTCAGTGAGAGAGTCAGTCAGTCAGTGAGAGAGAGTGAGAGAGTCAGTCAGTCAGTCAGTCAGTTAGTGAGAGAGTGAGAGAGTCAGACAGTCAGTCAGTGAGAGTCAGTCAGTCAGTGAGAGAGTCAGTCAGTAAGTCAGTGAGAGAGAGAGAGAGAGATGAGAGAGTCAGTCAGTCAGTGAGAGTGAGAGTCAGTCAGTCAGTGAGAGAGTCAGTCAGTCAGTGAGAGAGTCAGTCAGTCAGTGAGAGAGTCAGTCAGTTAGTCAGTCAGTCAGTGAGAGAGAGCGTGAGAGTCAGTCAGTCAGTCAGAGAGTCAGTGAGAGTCAGTCAGTGAGAAAGTGAGAGTCAGTCAGTCAGTGAGAGAGAGATTGAGAGAGTCAGTCAGTGAGAGAGAGTGAGAGTCAGTCAGTGAGTGAGTCAGTCAGTCAGTGAGAGAGAGTGAGAGAGTCAGTCAGTCAGTGAGAGAGAGTGTCAGTCAGTCAGTGAGAGAGTCAGTCAGTGAGAAAGTCAGTCAGTGAAAGTCAGTCAGTCAGAGAGAGAGAGTGAGAGAGTCAGTTAGTGAGTCAGTCAGTCAGTCAGTGAGAGTCAGTCAGTCAGTGAGAGAGTCAGTCAGTAAGTCAGAGAGAGAGAGAGAGAGAGTGAGAGAGTCAGTCAGTCAGTGAGAGTGAGAGTCAGTCAGTCAGTGAGAGAGTCAGTCAGTCAGTGAGAGAGTCAGTCAGTCAGTGAGAGAGTCAGTCAGTTAGTCAGTCAGTCAGAGAGAGAGAGAGTGAGAGTCAGTCAGTCAGAGAGTCAGTGAGAGTCAGTCAGTGAGAAAGTGAGAGTCAGTCAGTCAGTGAGAGAGAGATTGAGAGAGTCAGTCAGTGAGAGAGAGAGAGTGAGAGTCAGTCAGTGAGAGAGTCAGTCAGTCAGTGAGAGAGAGTGTCAGTCAGTCAGTGAGAGAGAGTGTCAGTCAGTCAGTGAGAGAGTCAGTCAGTCAGAGAGTCAGTCAGTCAGAGAGAGAGAGTGAGCGAGTCAGTCAGTCAGGGAGAGTCAGTCAGTCAGTTAGTCAGTAAGTGAGATAGAGTGAGAGAGTCAGTTAGTGAGAGAGAGTGGGAGAGTCAGTCAGTGAGAGAGAGAGAGTTAGTGAGAGAGAGAGTCAGAGAGTCAGTCAGTGAAAGAGTCAGTTAGTGAGAGAGAGTCAGACAGTCAGTCAGTGAGAGAGTGAGAGAGTCAGTCAGTCGGTGAGAGAGAAATTGAGAGAGAGTGAGTCAGTCAGTGAGAGTCAGTCAGTCAGTCAGTCAGTGAGTCAGTCAGTCAGTCAGTGAGACAGAGTGAGAGTCAGTCAGTGAGTCAGTCAGTCAGTGAGAGTCAGTCAGTCAGTCAGTGAGAGAGTCAGTCAGTGAGTCAGTCAGTCAGTGAGAGAGTCAGTCAGTGAGAGAGAGAGTGAGAGAGTCAGTCAGTCAGTGAGAGAGTCAGTCAGTCAGTGAGAGAGTTAGTCAGTCAGTCAGTGAGAGTCAGTGAGTGAGTGAGTGAGAGAGTCAGTCAGTCAGAGAGTCAGTGAGAGTCAGTCAGTCAGTCAGTGAGAGAGAGAGTGAGCGAGTCAGTCAGTGAGAGAGAGAGTGAGAGTCAGTCAGTCAGTGAGAGAGAGAGTGAGAGTCAGTCAGTGAGAGAGAGAATGAGTCAGTTAGTCAGTCAGTGAGAGAGTCAGTCAGTGAGAGAGTCAGTCAGTCAGTGAGTCAGTCAGTGAGAGAGTCAGTCAGTCAGTCAGAGAGAGTGCGAGAGTCAGTCAGTCAGAGAGAGTGAGAGAGTCTGTCAGTGAGAGTCAGTCAGTCAGTAAGTAAGTGAGACAGAGTGAGAGAGTCAGTCAGTGATAGAGAGAGAGTCAGTCAGTGAGAGAGAGTGAGAGTTAGTCAGTGAGAGAGAGAGTTAGTCAGTGAGAGAGAGTTAGTCAGTGAGAGAGAGAGCCAGAGAGTCAGTCAGTGAGAGAGAGTCAGACAGTCAGTCAGTCAGTGAGAGAGTCAGTCAGTCAGCAAGAGAGACAGTGAGGGAGTCAGTTAGTCAGTAAGTCAGTCAGTGAGTGAGAGAGTCAGTCAGTCAGTGAGTCAGTCAGTCAGTCAGGGAGAGTCAGTCAGTCAGTCAGAGAGAGAGTGAGAAAGTCAGTCAGTCAGTCAGTGAGAGAGTCAGTCAGTCAGAGAGAGAGTCAGTCAGTCAGTCAGTGAGAGAGTTAGTCAGTCAGTGAGAGAGAGAGTCAATCAGTTAGTCAGTCAGTTAGTGAGAGAGTGAGAGAGTCAGTCAGTCAGTGAGACAGTAAGTCAGTGAGAGAGTCAGTCAGTCAGTGAGAGAGTCAGTCAGTGAGAAAGAGAGTGAGAGAGTCAGTCAGTCAGTGAGAGAGAGAGTCAGTCAGTCAGTGAGAGAGTCAGTCTGTCAGTGAGACAGAGAGTGAGAGAGAGGCAGGCAGTCAGTCAGTCAGTCAGTGAGAGAGAGAGTGAGAGAGTCAGTCAGTCAGTGAGAGAGTCAGTTAGTGAGTCAGTCAGTCAGTCAGTGAGTCAGTCAGTCAGTGAGAGAGAGAGAGTGAGAGAGTCAGTCAGTCAGTCAGTGAGAGTCAGTCAGTCAGTGAGAGAGTCAGTCAGTCAGTCAGTGAGAGAGAGAGAGAGTGAGAGTCAGTCAGTCAGTGAGAGAGAGGTTGAGAGAGTCAGTCAATCAGTGAGAGAGAGTGAGAGTCAGTCAGTGAGAGAGAGAGTGAGAGAGTCAGTCAGTCAGTGAGAGAGTGAGAGTCAGTCAGAGAGAGAAAGAATGAGTCGGTCAGTCAGTCAGTGAGAGAGTCAGTCAGTGAGTCAGTCAGTCAGTGAGTCAGTCAGTCAGTGAGAGAGTCAGTCAGTCAGTCAGAGAGAGTGTGAGAGTCAGTCAGTCAGAGAGAGTGAGTGAGAGAGTCTGTCAGTGAGAGTCAGTCAGTCAGTAAGTAAGTGAGACAGAGTGAGAGAGTCAGTCAGTGATAGAGAGAGAGTCAGTCAGTGAGAGAAAGTGAGAGTTAGTCAGTGAGAGAGAGAGTTAGTCAGTGAGAGAGAGAGTTAGTCAGTGAGAGAGAGTCAGAGAGTTAATCAGTGAGAGAGAGAGCCAGAGAGTCAGTTAGTGAGAGAGAGTCAGACAGTCAGTCAGTGAGAGAGTCAGTCAGTCAGTGAGAGAGTCAGTCAGTCAGTGAGAGAGAGAGTGAGAGAGTCAGTTAGTCAGTAAGTCAGTCAGTGAGTGAGAGAGTCAGTGAGTCAGTCAGTCAGCCAGGGAGAGTCAGTCAGTCAGTGAGAGAGAGAGTGAGAAAGTCAGTCAGTCAGTCAGTCAGTGAGAGAGTCAGTCAGTCAGTGAGAGAGTCAGTCAGTCAGTCAGTGAGAGAGTTAGTCAGTCAGTGAGAGAGAGAGTGAGAGAGTCAGTCAGTTAGTCAGTCAGTCAGTTAGTGAGAGAGTGAGTGAGAGAGTCAGTCAGTCAGTCAGTGAGAGAGTCAGTCAGTCAGTGAGAGAGTCAGTCTGTCAGTGAGACAGAGAGTGAGAGAGAGTCAGTCAGTCAGTCAGTGAGAGAGTCAGTCAGTCAGTGAGAGAGTCAGTTAGTGAGTCAGTGAGTCAGTCAGTCACTGAGTCAGTCAGTCAGTGAGAGAGAGAGAGTGAGAGAGTCAGTGAGAGTCAGTCAGTCAGTGAGAGAGTCAGTCAGTCAGTCAGTGAGAGAGAGTGAGAGAGTCAGTCAGTCAGTGAGAGTGAGAGTCAGTCAGTGAGAGAGTCAGTCAGTCAGTGAGAGAGTCAGTCAGTCAGTCAGTGAGAGAGAGAGTGAGAGTCAGTCAGTCAGTCAGAGAGTCAGTGAGAGTCTGTCAGTGAGAAAGTGAGAGTCAGTCAGTCAGTGAGAGAGAGATTGAGAGAGTCAGTCAGTCAGTCAGTGAGAGAGAGAGAGTGAGAGTCGGTCAGTCAGTGAGTGAGAGAGTGAGTGAGTCAGTCAGTCAGTGAGAGAGAGTGAGAGTCAGTCAGTCAGTGAGAGAGAGTGTCAGTCAGTCAGTGAGAGAGTCAGTCAGTCAGAGAGTCAGTCAGTCAGAGAGAGAGAGTGAGTCAGTCAGTCAGTCAGTGAGTGAGTGAGTCAGTTAGTCAGTAAGTGAGATAGAGTAAGAGAGTCAGTTAGTGAGAGAGAGTGGGAGAGTCAGTCAGTGAGAGAGAGAGAGAGTTAGTGAGAGAGAGAGTCAGAGAGTCAGTCAGTGAAAGAGTCAGTTAGAGAGAGAGAGTCAGACAGTGAGAGAGTGAGAGAGTCAGTCAGTCAGTCGGTGAGAGAGAGATTGAGAGAGTGAGTCAGTCAGTGAGAGAGTCAGTCAGTCAGTCAGTGAGAGAGTCAGTCAGTCAGTCAGTGAGACAGAGTGAGAGAGTCATTCAGTGAGTCAGTCAGTCAGTGAGAGTCAGTCAGTCAGTGAGTGAGAGAGTCAGTCAGTCAGAGAGTCAGTGAGAGTCAGTCAGTCAGTCAGTGAGAGAGTGAGGGAGTCAGTCAGTCAGGTAGTGAGAGAGAGATTGAGAGAGTCAGTCAGTCAGTGAGAGAGAGAGAGAGTGAGAGAGTCAGTCAGTGAGAGAGTGAGAGAGTCAGTCAGTGAGAGAGAGAGTGAGAGTCAGTCAGTCAGTGAGAGAGAGAGAGAGAGAGAGAGAGAGAATGAGAGAGTCAGTCAGTCAGTGAGAGAGTCAGTCAGTCAGTGAGTCAGTCAGTCAGTGAGTCAGTCAGTCAGTGAGAGAGTCAGTCAGTCAGTCAGAGAGAGAGTGCGAGAGTCAGTCAGTCAGTCAGAGAGAGAGTGAGAGAGTCTGTCAGTGAGAGAGTCAGTTAGTCAGTAAGTAAGTGAGACAGAGTGAGAGAGTCAGTCAGTGAGAGAGTCAGTCAGTGAGAGAGTGTGAGAGTTAGTCAGTGAGAGAGAGAGTTAGTCAGTGAGAGAGAGTCAGAGAGTTAGTCAGTGAGAGAGAGAGTCAGAGAGTCAGTCAGTGAGAGAGAGTCAGACAGTCAGTCAGTCAGTGAGAGAGTCAGTCAGTCAGTGAGAGAGTCAGTCAGTCAGTGAGAGAGAGAGAGTGAGAGAGTCAGTCAGTCAGTCAGAGAGTCAGTGAGAGTCAGTCAGTCAGTGGCCAAACGTCAGGGCAGGAGACCATGCTGATGCTCCCAGGCATCTCCTGGGATTGCGAGAGATCCCTTTGATACTTTGAGCTGGTAGTGTAGGTGATCGCCTGAGAGGTGCCGCTGCTCGCCAGCCCCAAGCTGTGAGTATCCCATGAATTCATGCCAACTGGCTTGGCACACACATTTCTCCAACTACCTCCAAAAGTGAACATGGTCACTAAAATCTGATTGTGCATGATTTCTTCAGGCAAAGCTACCTGTCACCAAGATGGCAGCTCTCTGTGGTGTTTCCCAGGGTTTTCTCATAGATTGGAGTCCGAGTTGTTCTATGGAGAAGTTTTTTTAGGCACTGTTCTGACTATGGGTTGAGTGGTGCTGTACGTTTTTTAGCACTATGGGAGAACGCTCTATTGCCAGGAAGTATGGTACGCTAAAGTAACAGAAGGTACTTCGGTTGTGACATCACTACACTAAACACATCAATGACAGTCACTGAATTCTCAAATAATTTCTCACTTGTCTTATTAACGCCGGTCTCTTCCTATATTTTTATTCGACTATTATTAGTAGTCCGATGAACTGCTACGTTTCTCAAATCTGCCTTTAATGGTTCTAAGATTAAGTTGATAACAAGTGCAAGGCTTAGACAAAGTGTTTTTCTTTTTATTTAAACATTATTATGGCCCCTTCAGCCTGGGCTTTGCTCATTTGCACCAATAAATACAAACGGATTAGCAATTTTGCAATCAGGGAAAATATGTGGTTTCCTTTTTCTTATTACTCATTTTCAATTTCTGAATATAAAAAGAGACATTAACAGTATATATTAATACAGTAAAAAATGTAGTCACAAATTATCCTAAAAAAATATCTGAAGCCCTGGACACTTCTGGTTTATGTGAGCAATAAAAGCTTGAGCGCTCTCTAACAAAGAGTGTCCATAGTGGGCCCAGGAGGGCTGGATTCATGCCAATTTCTGGGGGGAAAACACGAACTTTCAAAATGAGTTCCATTCAGTTTCAATGCCTGCGAAGGTGTCTTATGTATCCATAACTCCAGTAACATAACCCAACTCCCGGAGCCCACTCTAAATCAATCAGATCACACTACATAGTCCCATAATGGCTCCAAGAATCTCTACACTGAAGGCCATTATCGCCCAAAGTGACCCAGACCAAAGGCAGGCCTGTTTATTAACAAGGGGATGCACAAAGCCGGTCAGGGGCCCCATGCGAGGTCAGGGGCCCCATGCGAGGTCGGGGCCCCATGCGAGGTCAGGGGCCCCATGCAGGTTCAGAGGCCTTCATCCTGCCCAGGCTTTAAACATCTGTTCTTAGCACGACCTGCCTGGAGAAGTAAACTCAAAATTAGAAAAGTGAAAGTACCTGCACCCGATTACAAACTGCTACTGTACAACACAACACTGGTGGCTTCATAGCGCCTGTGGTGTAGATGAAATGTTGGCACTTGCTAGTTTGTGCTCTTTTCAATTTGTGCTTTATGGGGGAAGAAATGGGTTTGTACTTTCGTACACCTGTTTGACGTCAGCGTATTTGCTGGCAGCGCTGGACACGGGTGATGGTGAAAGCAGACCCCAGGACACGGCAGACTACTCATGGCTGCGTTACAAACTACATGGGGCGAGCGTGCAGTCACATGTACAGAAACGGCCCGTAGAGCGCATCAGCATTACAGCGCACAATATAGAGACGGAAACTAAAACACGGCGTTTGATTTCAATGCAGAATCAGTGATTCCCACCACGGGGCTCCTCGTTAACAAGTGTTAGACAGACAGGCGGTCTCCGAGCTGCAAAGCGGCCCAGTGCCATGGACCACTCATTCACCCACTGCAGCCCGCCCTCTGAGGCTCCTAGGCCCGTACATACCCAGGTAAATCCCAGAATGCAGTGCTGCTGGCCAGAGAGATCTGACGTACGTCACAGCTATTAACTGGCCCGGGACAGGAGTTTGAACTCCTGCAAATTCAACTAGCATGTAATGTGTCCGAGGCCCAATTGAGCAATATTAAACGGTGTTATGACAACAACTATTGCTTAGTGCTTAGAAACCGAAGTGAGGCACTATATAAAACAAGTTTTCAATACCACAAGAGAGGGGCAGGTTATCAGAAGGGGCCGGCGGGGCCCTTTGATGTTAAATCAACAATGGCAGCACCTTTCTGTACCATAGGCTCTTCACTGAGAGTCATAAATGTTAGAATAGTTGCAGGATGAAAGCGTGGCAGCGAAAGTGAAAGCGACCGCGCTAATTAGAAAAACAGATGGCACCCTGTGCGCCGCTGCTCGCTCCCGACAGCAAAACGCCATGGGAGTGAACATTTTAAGAAGAGGTGGGACATGCACCCGCCTTTGGCCAATTGCGTGCTTTCATTTTTGAAAGCCACACGCAAAGGCCAATAGAATTTGACAAGCAGACGCATGAGCTTTCAGAAAGCTTTCTGAATGTCTGCAGTGATTACAAGAGGCCCTCTCCTAGACAGCGCATGCGCGCTGCGCTAGGCGAGACCTAAAAAGCTTTCTGAATGTCTGCAGTGATTACAAGAGGCCCTCTCCTAGAGCAGCGCATGCGCGCTGCGCTAGGCGAGACCTAAAAAGCTGTGTTGGCACCAAATGACCTTTGTTGGTGTTACACCAGCAGGTGACCCCCGCTGGCCACGCTGTCCTCAAGGCGCCGTGCCGTGTCGCACTCTTGCGCCTGCAGGCAGCGTCGGTGTTTTATGCTGTGAGTCCAGGACCCATTGGGGCAATTTCTTTAGCCTCCGGGTGCCCCCCCCCCCTCCATTTGGGGCTCACTGCTCCTGCTGCTGGGCTTTTGGGGGGCACGCTTGGCCTGGCGCCATGAGAGGGAACAATTGAGCTATTTCCTGCCACAAGCGGTAGCTCCGAGCAGGTTTCTTTTTAGGCCGGTCACAGAAAAAGGTTCCGGTCTCACTGCGGGCGGCAACACGCGGGATGGTTTCTTGTTTTATTTAGGGCAGCGGGGCACAGGCAAGGGCGGGCCTCTACATTTGGTGTTACGGTTACTCAGTGCAGCCTGCCCCCACATGTTTCCCAATCATCAAGGAAGCTCTGATTTTCATTGGAGTGCCACAGTGCCATTTTGGCTTGTTTAGACATGAGCCCTACCTGTTCGTGCATTTAGCGGTGGGGGCCACGGGGTATCAAGGCCACCAGGTGGCACTGCTCTCCACTGTGCTTTGGTAGACTCGAGGGTGAGAAGCAATGAAGATCTTAACCAGGGGTTCCTTTTCTAAGAGACGGTTTGCTTGACACCGATTAATGCTCTTTAAGTTTCGGCTGTGAGTTTAAGTTCATGTCTAAATCATGGCATATATGATAGATTCTTTGTAAATTGGAGGTTAAGTAAAACAACGTGAAAGCCTGCCACCATATGCGTTAATGTCCTTTGGCTATTACTAATCAGTTTTATTGATGCGAACCACAGATGCCTGGTAAAGGTTTGGAATGTCTACACATAAGCTCTTTTGTGCGAAGAGCTAAGCCAAAAAGGTGCACTCTATTTAAATAACAGTGAAAAGAATTTTCAACTTGTTAATGAAATCGGTCATTTCGTTGCATTTAGATGGTTACAGGGTTAACTGGTAAGGTGTTGGGAGCTTTTTTCTGAACACCGCCCGGAACCTACAAAGGCCCGAGCACGATAGTGAGTGAGGTGTGACATGATTAGGCCGTTTCCTTGTGCTTTACTTGGAGTGCAGGGGAAGTGATCGCCAGTTGCGATGTTTTCCACAACCCCCCACCCCACGCTATGCTTGAAATGGAGGTTGCATCTACCAATGTGGTATCCTGTGTATTTATCTGCTCCCCCCCCTCCGCCCCCTCGCTATCCTCGTAAGGGAGTTGCAATCTATTCGTGATGTAGACCATAGATGGTGCTTGCCTTCTTTTGCGGAATAACACAGCAATAATTTAAAGCAGAATTGCTTCGACGTTTCTCAAACGTTAAACGTTTCGGTGAAATAGCGTGAATTTTGTAGTCAGTCTCTTTTATTTATGACATAAACAGATCCTTGAACACAAATAGGCACTGCTGTCTGTACAATGCCAGGACTTTTTAACATCACGTTGTTAGATGCAAAAATAAAAAAAATGTGGGTGACGTTTGAGGACATGGTGCAAACCAATTGAGCCGCCAGATCGGCCCATGCTCACCGAAAACATGCGCACAAGAGGATGCCATGGTCCTGCCTCACTTTTTCTGGTTTTGCCAGCAGTACCTGACGCCTGCAAGCAGCAGATCGTATTTTACCCTGTATTGCAGGTAAGGGAATCGAGGTCCTGCAGGCTGGTTCTGCCTGTCCCATTGCTCTTTTGCGCATTGATTCTCCGGATCCCACAAGCTCTTTATAAATGCAGGTTGCCCCGATTTCTTCGCTGCTTTGATTTCTTCAGTGCTGTATCCACTCCTCCCAGAGATCTATAAAGTACAGTTTCCACTGAATGGCCTGCTCAGCTTAACAACTTTGTTGGCAGAACGCGAGTTGCATAAGGGCAGCATCAGCAATGCTGCCTAATCTGGTCATCAGGCTAGGTGCCACAACATGTTATCATACATTTAATGGTAAAAGGGGTGAAGGATCTATTTGCGGCCGACACTTTTCAGGGGGTAGTTTTAATGGTAATTGCCAGAGCCCCCTGCATGGATCAGTGTTGTCGCGTCACGGTTTTGACTCATCATAAAGTAGCACTGAGGTTTATTTAGATTAACAGTGGGGTTGTGTCTTGGTGAATGTGATGGGTCGGCAGACACTTACTTGTCTTGGGCACTTGTGGTTGTTCTAGGCTCTCTAACACAAGAATCTAAAGCTGATTTTTTGCAGCTCGCCCAGCAGTGTGAGCAGTAGTGAGACGGTTTACTTCCTCAGATTTACAGAGCAAGTTTCACACTGTTCTGAGCGTAGTATATGCAGGCGTAAGTAACATTAGAAGCCACTAGTTTAAACGTGCATCGCCTTCGTCATTAAAGCAGGCATTTTATTAACTGTTAAGTAGGACCCATTCCGGACTTCAATAGCGTAATTTATCTATGCTAGATAATCGAAAACAGAGCAACAGATAAGCATTGCAGCGAGGGAGGCAGGTGATATGTAAGAATCGCGCCATCGAACAAGATGGTTAACCAGAGAAGCAAGACAGTATTCCCATTTGCATTAGGACATTGAGATGGATTGGATTGTGAAGCGGGGAGTTGTGGTTGATGGCACTGGGCTTCCACAGTTCGAGGCTGGGGCAGCCGGCAAGCAGTATCTGTCCTTTGTGATTTTGATGCCTGTTTGCAGTTTGGACACAGGGCTGGAAAACACACAGTGGCAATTTCTGATGCATGGCCCAGGCTTTCCACCAGGTAAGCGGTTCCTAGGGACCGATTGGCTTGTAGACTAGCACCCAGTTAGATCACTATGATCAATTGCCACCAGTTTAATGGTGGTTCCTATATTGTTACGACGGGAATGTAGCCAAATGCATTCGTTTAGGGGGCATATCTTTAATGCTACGGGTCCATATGGGTCAACAAACGTGCCACTTGAAGCCATTAGCTTCAGCCCCTGAAGTAATGCTCAATATTTGCTTTCATAATTTAGTGGCTCAGAGTGCCCGTTGGGCGCAGTCACAACATCTTATTTATTCTAGACCAGGGAAAGTAACTGGGCTGCTTTCAGGACCTGCAGCTCAGAGACAAGGTTTTCCGCTTCTGGTGTCATGGGCTGTACTTCCTTTTCAACTTGCCAGTGCAGATCGTTATCATTCAGTAGTGATGGAGCGCGTGCGCAGCCATTCCTTGCATTAGGAATACAAAAGCAGTAGGGGACTGTGGGTGACCTCATGGTCACAGGTTCAAAACCCAGCAGGTCCTCCCAGCCTTTCATCCCTGAGGTTGATATAATAATTACCATTATGTTGAGTAGCAATAAACACCTGTTATGCAGCGCCAAGGTACAGTTCGGGAGGGCGTGTGCACAAATACTCATGTTATGTTTGGCACAGTTATGTCAATTACAACACTTGGAGGCTTGTCACTAGCTCCTTTGATATGCCACCTTCCCTCCTCCTGTGGTAACAACAGGAAATACATACAGATAGTAGCATCTCCAGACCCCGCACTGAGATAGCTTAGTACGAGCTGAAGCGCTAGCTATAACACAATATTGTTGTAATTGGCCATTTCTATAGAGTTTTAATGTAAACAGAACTTCTTCAAATTGCTCCACGAATTACGGGGGCAGCATTTTCAAGAATGTTTTAATATCTGGAGTTGAAACAGCATAAACAGCAAACAAACTCACTTCCCTGCCGCCCGCACAGAATACATCCCCTGTGAGGGATTATAGGCCCCCCTCACTAATGCGCCAAGCAAGTTAAAATGAAAGAGTAGCATAACAAGCCAGCTCACAAAGGTAAGAGCACACAGCCACAAATGACGTAGGTCACGGCAATACCAACGGCCAGTATTATGCGACCAATATGTGGCAGCCTGAGACCCTGCACTGTACATGATATGTTTGGCCTCAAATCCCCTTCACCAAGTGGCGTTAAAACATATACGGGGAATCCTAGATTTCGACATCATTGTTATTGGACCACTCACATTGTAACATTTTAACAGCCTGGGAAGATTGTGAGCAGATCCGTATAGTATTTACTGCATGTGGGGAAATTCCTTGATGGAATAAGGCTCATATTGCAATTAAACACAGACTTCCATTGCTAAAGCCCCATGATTCTAATCTCAGTGGAGCTTCTATAGTGTATAAAATGCTGAACACCAGACTTTCTGAGCTGTTAACAAACACAGATTTTCCGGACAGCGGATCAGTTCCCATTTATCTGCTGGGTCTGGTGTCTCAGTGGAATAAGCATCCACTGCGGGGGCTGGGTTCAACCTCACGGTCATAGGATCCATCACTGTGGGGTTCACCCAGCCTTCCATCCTTTTGAGGTCATTTAAATGAGTATCATGGAGTGGGGTATCAATAAACATCGTTAGCCAGTGCCAACATACCTACGGGTGTACCCACCAGGCTTTAGCCAAATGACCACTTGCGCAAGACAGATGGATGGTGATGTCGAAAGGGCAGAGGACGGGTGAGGGCTATGGCAACGTAAGACTGTCTGGCTATGCTGGGTAAAAATGTTCGAACATGAATTACAAAGTTACTAGAAGGTAAGCCGATACACAGCAAGTCTTTGATTCTGGTGGAGGGCAATCAATTAGGGGATATACCAAGTGAACTAGGTCTATTTGCTGGATTGAGCAGAAAGGGTCACTGCTGATTAGCACGTAGCCTGTATCTGTGAACGGACTGGGCACACTCGGCAGTGAAGAAAGCAAAAGAGCAAGCACATTGCTACAATCCTGAAGTGTGACGGAAGCAATAATTTTAACCCAGCCAAAACAAATCAAGGTACTTACTGGCAGATGATCAACAGACAAACATTCACTGGAACCAGACTTGACACAATTAAGTGTGCGCCATAGTTTATCAATACATCTGACTGTGCAAATGTCTGGTCACTCAGCAGAAAATGTGCACTCCGTAAACCAGTGCGTGTTACAGGACGCTTCAGCTAGGCTAAATTTCGCTAGATACTGGCAGATGCACAACAGACAAACATTCACTGGAACCAGATTTGACACTATTAAGTTGTTCACCATCGCTTTATCTATTAAACTGTCTTTGCAAATGTCTGGTCGTCTCAGCAGAACATGTGCACCCTTTAAACCAGTGCGGTTACTGGTTGCTTCAGTTCAGCTAAATTTCGCTTGCCTTATCGCCATTGCAGCCAGGCTGGTTGCGTAAGTTTGTTACTTAACATGTGTGCTGTGGTTCCAAATCTGGGAAACAGTGGGTTATAGCACAAATGGTCACAACTATTAAAACACATCGGGCATTCTCATTATCCAAGAAAGGGCAGGTGTCTGTACATATTGTTCCCCTCCTGTCCACCATCCCAAAAGCTTTTCCATCCACGGTCTGCATTATGGTATCCATTAGCAGAAGTATGGAACTGGACGACTTGCGCCAGGGTGGGGACATTTAGCAGGCGACACAGCATCTAACGATCGCTGTCAGACGGGGAGGGGCTTGCAGGTAATGAGGCCATGTAATGAAGTAGAATCTAAGGGTACAGACCCCCCCATGCCCCCTGATCGTACTAAGATGTTAGGGCGGTGGGATTTGCAATGCTACAGGTGTTATATTCGCCCATACAGGGGCAGAAGGGTACATTGCAGGAATCTGTGTAAATAGAGTGGGGACGGGTCTATAGAAGATGTGCACTGGGTGAACATGAGAGGTAACGGATCCTGAATTTTGTAAAAAAAATAAAAATTAAAAAAAACTCTCTCTCAGCGGCCATTCAGCCAAGTGGATTGCGTTATTTTGTCATACCAGAAAGTGTGCCGTGGCTCCAATAGTGTCAAGAAATATGGGTTTGGAGCACAAATGCTGACAATTCCAGAGCACATATTACATTCCTATCTAAGAAGGTGCAGGTAAATATGCTCATATATTTTACTCCATGTCCTCACAATCCAAAAGCATTGGCATCTTTTACGGCACCTGGGATAACTGCAATAAAGCTAGCGCTGGGCCATATTTACTTGGGTGGGGACAACAGCAGGGCGACACAGCATCTGAAGATCGCAGTCAGACTGATGGGTGGTGCAGGCAAGGACATGTGATGTAGCAGAATATTTGGAGTGCCCTTGGGAGACCCCAGGACCCACCCCCTGTGGTTAGATTCACCTTTGTCTTGGTTTAGGTGGGGAGGTCCACCTGGCGTCCTCGGAAGGCACGACAAAGCTCAAATTTGATACATGTCATATGTTTCCGATGGGTGAGAGGGCCATGCCAAGGTGCTAGTTCAGGTGGGGGAGGTACCATCGGTCACAAGACTCTACCCTGTCCCTGCCCAATGACCCTCTCCAGAGGTCCATAATTCACTTGCTGTGCTGCAGATGGTTATCAGTTTGAACCCTCAAAGTTGGGACTCGCCAAGTAGGTGGGGGGTGAACAAGGGCTTAGTCAACCCCCCTAATGTAAATGCATAATCTTGCACACGGTACACAATGGATTATATCACACAGAACTGTAGTACAAAGAGAGCAGTAGTTTTTAATTCTCTTGGGGTCTTATTTCCTGTTGGCACTGCGCTCCGATACAATTGGAGGTCAGTGGGTAGAGATATGGGTATTGGTTGACCCCAAACAATAACTTGAAGGGAAATAAAGCTGTGGTTAAAGAAGAGAACAGTAGTTCCCAACTTCCGGGGAGGCCATCGAACAGTCATACAGAAGGATAAATAAAGCCATGTACAAGCCCACCAAGCAGGAGGGCTTGGTTCAACTCAAACTCAAGTCAAATAAGAAGGGCTTGGTAAATTAGGCGTGGCCTCTTTTGTGCAAACACCAGACGGTACCCCGCTAGGGACGGGGCACGAGATGGCCCAGCTAGAAGGACTGGTAACTGCAGGTTGCAGGAGGTTATGGAGCCTGCAATAATTGGAAGGGAAAATAAAGCTGTGGTTAAAGTGAACAGTAGATCCCCCTTTGGGGGGGGCCATCACATTCCTACAGAAAGGAAAATAAAGCCATGTACAAGCCCACCAAGCAGGAGGGCATGGTTCAACTCAAATTCAATATAAAATAAAAAGGGCTGGGTAATTAGGCGTGGCCTCTTTCGTGTAACACCACATGGTACCCCGATAGGGATGGGGCACGACTGTCAGAGGTAGAGAAGGAAGTGGTCTACCTAGAAAGACAAACAGCAGGTTGCAGGTGGTTATGGAGCATGCCATGTGGGGGGGGGGCCCAGATATGACAGTGGCCACATCCTGGGCATTGGCGGACTTACAGGGTGATCTGAAGGTCGGCTGATTGGTACAAAGGGGTACCCTTTCAGGAGCACTGAGAGCTGCCTTATGCCAAACCCCAGGAGTCTTTACGGCAGGACCCTGGATGAAAACGTTGGCGCCCCGCTAGTCCTTCGAGCGGTTGTATCCTGAGCAACTGGGGTCTGGTCTTGCAACGCTCCGCCCCTAAAAAGGCATGAGTAAAGTTATGGACTGGTGGTCCATGGTATTTAAGGGGGATAATCCCCATATAAATGGTAGCACCAATTGGGTTGGCCACGGTGATGTTTGGCTCATCAGGGGGGCAGGGCAGATTAGGTTAGTCACTGCTGCCTGCCCTTGGATCGCTCGTAAGTTATCCCACCACGTTGGCATACTTCTTGTATGAAACAAACCTGCAGCAAACTGTTTTCCAACAAAATTTGGGTGGACTGATTATTTTGTGCAGCGCGACCAATTACTGCTAAGCGGGGGGGTTGCCAATATCGGCACTATGCGGCTGCACGCAGTGCACGCAGTGGGCCCTGTAAGAGGGTGGCCCCCTTAGTGCCACATTAGGCACATCCCCGCGGACCAGCTGCCGGGACACCTTCCCATGGGAGTCCCACCTATGTCCGGCGCCTCTGCGGCATCATTTCTGGTGCACAGTGGGCTGGGTACAGGTATTTATACCTGCCCCCACCCATTGGCCAACCTCTTTGTTCCCCGTTGGACACGGTGTCACCCTCCGAAGTGCTTACCCTGCATGCCGGCAGGCAAAGGAATTGAACATATTAATGTATGAATTTGTGTTGCAGGCGGAGTTACAGGGCGATCCGGAGGCTGATTGGTACAAAGGGATATCCTTTCAGGAGCACAGAGGGCTGCCTTATGCCAAACCCCAGGAGTCTTTATGGCAGGACCCTTGATGAAAACATCGGCGCCCCGCTAGTCCTTTGGGTGGTTGTAAGCCTGAGCAACTGGTGGCTGGCCTTGCATCGCTCCGCCCCAAAAAAGGCATGAGTAAAGTTATGGGCTGGTGGTCCATGGTATTTAAGGGGGATAATCCCCACTTAAATGGTAGCACCGATTGGGTTGGCCATGGTGCAGTTTGTCTCATCAGTTGGGTAGGGTAGATTAGGTTAGTCACCGCTGCCTGCCCTTGGATCGCCGGTAAGTTAACCCACCACGTTGGCATACTTCTTGTATGAAATAAACCTGCAGCAAACTGTTTTCCAACAAAATTTGTGAGGGCTGATTATTTTGTGCAGCGCAACCAGTTACTGCTAAGCGGGGGGGTTGCCGATATTGGCACTATGGCCTGTTGAACTCCTTAGATTAATCACATATTTAAGGTGTATTTACAAGCTTCAAGATTGTCTTATTCTTTTTTAGAAGATTTGGAGGTGGGAGTAGCCAAGATGGCAGAGTAGTAGGAAGCATCTAGCTATCCCTCCCATGGGCCGCTTCTTAATGTTGGTTCCCGTGGACTAGTGAAACCAACTGGGCCACTGTGAGTGTTTGGGGGCCCTGACCCCGGGTCGAAGGCTGCGGGCGACTCCCATACTGTAGCGGTGGCCCAGAACAGGTCAGGCTGCGAGCCACGGAGAAGAGGCCTGCGGGGGAATGTTGGATGGCAGTGATGGCCCGCTGGTTCTGGTAATAGATGTAGTGAGCCCCCGGCCCTGTGGCTTTGCCTCAGGGCCCACTGGAGAAACATTGCAGCCTCGGCCCCATGAGAGCAGCAAAGCCTGCGGGCTGCGGGGCAGCTGTAGCTGTTCAGGGGCAGCGAGGGACGTGAGAACTGTAGGCCTTGGAGCCTCGGCGGATGAGGCAGCCTGTGGAGCACCCGGCCCTGGCGATGTACAGAATGGCGCCTAGCCCAGTTCAGCCATGCGGTGTTGGGCAGAACTTGAAGAGGATTAATCTGGTTTGAGCTGAATCCCTGGCAGGCAGATGCATGTGGCTTTGAGCCCTCCCCGGGGATGGTGGAGAGCTGTAGCAAGGGGTGACCTATGATTAATCCACGGAACAGAGAACTAACCATTAGTAAAATGTGGGGTGCCCTCCATGCCCCCGAAAAAAAAGGTGCCCTCCCAAGGCAGCCTCCTTGCATACCTGGATACTGTCCTGGCGGAGGCTGCGGCCTCGGCGCCCAACATGGCGCTCACTAAAGCGGACCTAGTGGACAGCCTTAAAGTCTTCAAAACACATCTCAGAGATGAACTGAGGCAGGACCTCCCTGAAGGATTGGCGGAACTTTACTCGGACTTGACTGCAAGGATCAAAGAACTACTCACAGATGTAGACGCGGTGGGCCAAAGGACAATGAAAAGCAAGTGGAGGCCCTGTAAACTGTTCAGAATGATATGACGCCCCAATGCGATGCATTATAGAAAAAACGTACACACATGGTTGATAAACTAGAAGACATCAAAAACCGCTCAAGAAGGGAGAACCATCAGCTCCGAGGACTTAGCGAGGAGGTCATAGGCGCCAATTGGGAGGCCTTCGTTATTGGCATGTTCTCATCCCTGTTGAGTGACAACCACTCAGAAATCCAGGTGGACTCAAAAAAGCAGTCCAAGTGGCCTAGAGATGTCTTGATAAAGTTCCACTACTTCTCCTAAAAAGAGGAAACCCTATACCATCCCAGGAGAGCTGGGAAGGTGAGCTTTCAGGGCTTTTCCTGTACAGCATATCTAGATGTGTTCCAACTCATGCTACAGAGATGAGCGGAGTTTTGTCCAGTTGCTCAGAAGCTTTGGGAAGACAGCATTCGCTATAGGTGAACATATCCATTTGGCCTCTCTTTTGAACAGCTTCACACTTTCAAGGATGTGCGGAGGGCTGCATTAGTGGGTTGCCTGCTCAATGGCCTGCTGGGACCCTCAGGGTCAGTTGCTGCGGACCTAGGCCAATCCTAGAACTCAGAACACGTCTGGAGGTGCCTGCATCAGCATGGTCAGGGCGCTGGTCGAGGGGCCGGGCAACACCAGCCACTTGTTTGATTAGAAACTTGCTTTGAAATATTCCGAGCAGTCCAGGAAGTTGTGCCAGGGAGTCTCACTGACGCCCCAGGGGATCAAGAACGGCTCTGGTGCCATTATGGCCTGGTGCCCTGATACATGAGGAGATATACAGACCATTTGTATCTGACTCTGCAGTGGCTGCCATGTGTGGGCCCATGGTTGACCCTAGGGGCTTCCCCTGGGTCCAACGTATGACTTGGTGGACTGGCAAGAATGCCTCCACTATAAGTACTTGAGAGCGGGGGTGCTGCATTAGGGGCCGGACGCTGGGGACTCGAAACGTCCACCCATCTGCAGGGTCACACATGCCCACTGTCCATGGAAGCTAGCTAGCTTGAGATATGGACAGGGCATAAGAGGGCAAGGTGGGAGGACCAGATGTTCTCTTGAAAGGCATAGATACCCAGCTGGCCGGTGCTAGCCTTGGAGGTGTCAGCCGACTTCGTGGAGAGGGACCTCCCTGCCCCAGATCGTGGGTCTTCGTAGGCACATTGTGCCCTTACCTGTCGACCTTTGGAGAGGGCTTGTCCCCTTCTATTGGTTTTGACTATGTTTTGGTTTATTGATGATCAGTTTAATTCATGTTCATTTGTTTGGTTGGGGGTTTGGGTGGGAAGGGTCGTTTCCAGTATCCACTACATTGCAATGTTCACTTCATAGCAGTTAGCCTCAGCCTACATAACCATGCCTTTTCCCCAAAACCTTGGTCCACTAAATGTCACTCAACGTACTGGGGTTGAACTCACCTAATAAGCAGGGGGCTATAGGCACACCCTTCGAAACTATAACCCAGATATTATATACCTTCGGGAGACCCATCTTCTTAGAAGTGATCAGGGAAGGTTTACGCATTCTGCATACCCCATGGCCTATTACTTCCCCACACCGACTAAACAGCGGGGTGTAGCTATATATTTTATTTTTATTATTGGTATTTTGTCATTGTACATATACATCATCACAACACAAGTGAATCAGTTTACAGTATCGTCTGAGCTTCTTTGCAGTGAATAACACTCAGAGTCTTCCGCAATCAAATATCACTACTAGGCCTTACCATTATTAACTGCAGGGTACCTCTTTTTGCTTTTCCAAATAGAAGTGTAAAAAAAGTGTCACAGAAAAAGGGTTAATGTAATATTCAACGAGATAAAGAAAGAGGAAAGGAAAGAAAAGGGGGGAAAAATGAACCCGCCGGTTCTCTTAATAGCCAGTGCCGTAACATAATGACTTAAAAGTGCCAATCTGCAAATAAAGTCACACAGAGGAAAAGAGGAAGGGGAAAAGGGGAAAAGGGGGGATAAGAGCAAGAAAACAGGGGAAAAACTTGATCGGTAACACCTGGTCCCGTGTCAGTACCCAGGGACTGCTGTTCTCTGTTAACTAGGATATCTGCACGGAGGGGGAGGGGGAAAAGACCCCAATGAGGGAACATTTATGCTCGGGCCCCGGCCCCCTCAAAACAATCTTATGTGATATCTCTGGTCCAGTCTCTATCTTTTATTTTGTATAGTGTGCGGGGGCCCGTAAGTCACTGGCCATATGTCGAGGCGAAACCCTCGGGCCCTAGTCCCACTTGCCTGTTGGAATTAAATGAAAAGTCTGATCTGTGCTACCGTACATAATGATGCTTAAGTTAGCCTTTGCTGCGCCATTTCATATTTAGCTGCCAATTCTAGGCCATGATCACAATTAATTGCTCCCTGGCTCTGCAAGTAGTAGCCGTGCTGAATTTTCTGTGTCTCTCAAGGTTGAGCCTCGCTGCACTAATGAATACATTGTTTTGTACTTCTGCATACCTTTCCCATGAGATGGAAGCCTGCTCCCACTGGCTCAGCTGCAGGCACAGACAGAATGACCTTGCTAGAGAGATAGTGTGTGCCCGGTCTCAGACTCTTAGCTCATCTTTGTGTACCCCCTTTGTTTCTTGCTGCCTTCTGTGGAAAGTTACTGGGTGGGTGTGTCTTGTGCTCATGCTGAAATGTATAATTGTTACCTTTATGCTTGTGAAAGTCAGTCCCTCGTCAACCATCATAGGAGGCTGGTCAGATTGGACTCCACTGCAGTGTATTTAGTTAATAAATCAGTTTGATTGCATTCTCCACTGGGTTATCAACTCTTCATTTCTTGGAAGGCTAGGAGAGGTCGAGAGTTACCCGGGTGACCCTATTTGGGTCATTTCCTTCAGATGGCGCCCAAACAGGGACCCACCGGGTGGCCCATCTTTGCCGCAAGCGGGTGTGGAGGACGGGGCCGCGTTGGGTCGGATGGGTGGATCGGGGATCCCCACACAATGGAGCTTAGTTCTCACAGCTGCTCCGCCTGTCTGACCGGGCGGTGCCTCGCCCAGTGGTCACCCCGGCTGGGTCCTGAAAAGGCGAAACCCTTGGATCTGACCGTTTGGTCCGAAGAGTCGGCAGTGGAGAATAATCTTGTTTGACCTGTGTGCACCGGGTGAGTTCATCTTGAATTCTTAGTAAGTGCGGCGCCGTCTTGTTTAGCTTGGTGGGTCTGTGGACCCTTGTGATACGGAGCGTTTTTGAACGTTCTGCCAGGCCACTTGTTGAATTTGGCTTATTCTTGAAAAGGCCTGGGGCTAGAGCCTGTCTTGTTTTGGTGCAGACTGAGGACTGTCTTGTTTTGGTGCAGTCTGGGGACTGTCTTGTCTTGGTGCAGTCTGAGGATTGTCTTGTCTTGGTGCAGTCTGAGGACTGACTTGTGGTTTCCTTTACTTGACACGGTCTGAGGATCGTCTGCGGAACAAGCGCTTGAATGTGTTTTGTGAATATGGTGCACCATCAGTTTGTTTTTGGCACGGTCTGAGGACTGTGTTTAAAAAAAATAAAAATAAAAAGGCACTTGCAATTGCTTTGCCAGGCAAAATAATGAATTTGGCTCCTTTTTGAAAATGCCTGGAATGAGTTTCTTGTGGTCATTGTTGTTCTGCAGATGCATGATTGAAAGAAGATCAGCCGGCGCAAATAATAGTAATACATTTTTTTATTTTTACATAGGAAGAGGAGGCAGTCTATGTTAGATTTCTTTTTGAACATGGCTGAAAGAGGTTAACAGAGGCGGAAAAGGATGGAAAGGAATGTAGGCATTGCTGGATGACAAAAAGCTGCTTTGAGTCTCAGACATAGACTGCATTCTGGTAGTGGCACGTAGAAATTCGGTGCATGAAGAGTGAAGGTAATGAATGAGCCCTGCTCAGATGCTGATTTTTTTTAGTCTGATGGGAAGTGTAAGGAATGCTCAAGTAATTAATTCATGATTGATTTGAGTGAGTGTGCTTAATTTGGATTTGACTTTACAATAGAACATGTATTTAATGTGGAAAAGGTGTTTAAAGCATTTCAGGCAGTGCGTATTTATGCTGAATAAAAAAAAAGGATTTTCAAAGTTGAAACACACAGTTCATGATTCAGCTTGGTTTGGCAGGCGTACTGCGGCCTTTGGCCTTGAGATAAGAATGGAATTTTTCTCGCTGGCAGAAATACACAGCCTCATCTGCAGAAGGAAAAGGCGGGGCTGGTTTGGGCTGTTTCAGTGGGACATGCAGAGAAGCAGACAGAGAAGTGAGAAAAGAAGGAAATGAGCTTGAAAGGCAGACAGATAAAAAAATATATATATGATGGTAAAGGGGGTGTTTGCATAGAAAAAGCTTTTTGCAGGGAATGAAAGTGAGTTACAATGTATTGTTTCACAAGCAGAAATAAAAGGTGCTCAGGAGTTTTTCAAGCTCAGATGCTCCCTCGAAATATGGAGAATGCGAAACTTAATTTGAATAAGTTGCCCAGGGCAAATGTGAATTCTTTTCAGAAAGAAAATAAGAACACGTTTCAACATGTTGCTGTATTTGAAGGTGAGGTTTTTGGCTCTAACATTTCTGGCATTACCAAGTTCATTGTGGCAACGGTGGAAGGTCCAGATTTCACAACTTAGGAAAGAATATCAAAGTTGTAGGAGTTTTAAAAGAGAAAATACAAAGTCAGTTTTAGAGAGGGTTGCAGCAACAATAGGTTCATTTGAGAAAGGTTACCAATTTGTTGTTTGTGACTTAGGCCTGACAGGAAAAGATTTGTTTTTTGCGAATTAAAAGGCATAGATTACTGTACACCAGATAGTGTTAAATATCAGATTCCTGATGAGGATGTACAGTCTAACATGGCCCAACAAGAGACAGCTGTAGCATTGTTTTCATAAATGACAGTTGACACATTACCCTCTGATTTTATTGCTTTAAATATTCAGCTGTTCTTTCTATTTCTGCTGCTTCTGCTCCTGCTATGTCGCTCAGGCTGTATTGGCTATGGCACATCTTGCTCTTTCTTTGTCTCTGCCACCTGTGGCCATTATGTTGTTAGGCCGCATTGTCACGTATTTGGGTACAGTAAGTTAAAGGCTTGTCGCCAGGGGCAGAGGTGAGAGTGAAGGTGTGTCTAGATTATAGTGGGTAGGATTTGTGTCTTGAAAAGGGAATCTGATTGTTTGTTTGCAGATTCGTTTTTACTGTGTTTTTTGCAATAGCGACTTAGGGGCCGATTCTGATCTCGGCCAATAGGGCTCCGAATCGGATTCGGCTTTACCGGATCCGATTCGGAGCCCTGTTTCCCGACCGATTCGTACGCGGGTCCGGCCGAGCGAGTACGATGCAAGCGCCCGCGAAATCGCCGACCGACTCGTACGCGGCTTCAACACGCTCCGACCGACTCACACGGACCCGACTCGCACCGCGCAATGGAGACGTTCCCCGGCCGGGTAAGTACGATGCGCGCCGCGAGCGCAGTCCGACCGAGCCGCGCACTCCGGCTCGAAAGAGCAGTCGGAGCCGTACTTTGGGGGTCCGTGTCGGACCCCCTGTACGCGTAGCCGCGCGAGTCGCACACAGGGGGACCCATGGGTCCCCCTACCTGTGCGTGTACGGCGCGAGTCGCTTCGCCGCGTACACGGTGTAGGGGCGCCCTTGTCCGCCTCACACCCATTGAGTCAATGGGAGCCCGCGTACGCGTTGTACGACAGGCTCCCATTGACTTCAATGGGAGTCCGACCGAATCGAGTCCGATGGCATACGTGCGCATCGTACTCGTTCGGTCGGGCTGCACGGGTCCGATTCGGTCGGAAATCTCTCCGGGTCCGGCTCGGTCGGAGAGATTTCCGGCCCGAATCGGAATCGGCCCCTTAGTTGTAGACATTTGGAAGTATTTGGTCTGCATTGCCTCTTTCCGTTACGTATTTAACATAGCACAGTGTTATGGGTGTTTCAGACGCATTAGTTCTAGCACATGTTTTGTGCCCTCTTGCTCTGATTATTGGTCCTTTTTACCGTGGGTTTTCCGTTTGTGCTCATGTCTAATTGTGGTTTCGGCAGGTGAATGTCTGATGCTGGGTCTTAATGTAAGCAGTACATAGTCTTTGCCCCCCCTTGAGTTTTGCAGATGCGCCATTCACTTTATGGGCAACAGGAAATGCAGAGGTGGGATTGCTACAGATATCCCAGGTTTTGATCTCATCTGTAGACAATGCTATCTTGCCTTGTATCCCTTATTGTCGGATACAATGGGCGGGACAGCGAGTCTTGTTGTGTATGTTGCAGGATTTGGTTGAGAAAGGCGTGGTTGAGGAGATGACTGTTAAATTGTAATAGCCCCATTATTCTGATTGTGTCTACGATTTTGTGACTGATTGGTGTGAAGCTCATGAAAATGTGATTTTCCAACATCCTGCTGTTCTAGCCATTGCTATGCTTCTGCTAATGGTTCTTTCTGCTGCTTGATATTTTTCTATCACTGATCTAAAATACATTCTTTGGCGGTACTATTTATTTCAATAATAGGTCTTTGTCCGGATTCATGTTGACTGGTGGGAGTCATAGGCTCCACTGCGCTTCTTAGGACTATGCAGAAAGACAGAGCATCCATGAAAATGTTTCAAAAGGGTAGTTACTTTCTCAACGTTTCAGACACACAGCAAAGTTGTAGGGACAGTGCAGTTAAATAGTGTTAGACCTGGCATCCTTGGCTTGGTTTTCCATGACTTTTTGCCTCTACCTCCTATGTTTTTGATGCTGTGCTGGATTTCGTTTTTGCTGGCTTAGATGCTTTGGGCAGTTTTTCACTGCTGATCAGTGTCACAGTGCAGGTGCTCTCTGTGTAAATTGATATTGTGCTTGGTTCTCCCTGATTGGCATATTTGTTTTACCAGTAGATCCCTGGTGAAGTGCACTGACTGTGCCAGGGCTGGTAAAAAATTGCTACTAGTAGGCTTGCAGCACTGATTGTGCCACCCACATGAGTAGCCTGGAAAAGATGTCTCAGGCCTGCCACCGCAGTGCCTGCGTGCAGTTTGTACATAGGATACCCTATGGTAGGCCCTGGGTACCTTCCTGGGCAGGGTGCAGTGTATGTGAAAAGTAGGACGTGTACTGGTGTGAGTAATATGTCCTGATAGTGAAATATTGCCAATTTAGTTTTTACTATTGTAAGGCTATCTTGCCTATAGGACAGAATGGGGAATGCTTTGTAACATTTTCGACGGAAGGGTCCCTATTTGGACAAAGGTACCTACCTCTGTCAACTAGAGACCCCCATTTTTAACAAATAGTTATTGCGTTTAGCTTTGAATGGCCAGGGAATATGCTTTTAAAAGGGGTAAGTATTGTCAACAGGAGGTTTCCTACTTAGGTCACCTACTGTCGAAGGGGGGTAGGAGATTAGCTCCTTGGCGAACTAACACATTAAAGAAATGCATGAGGTGCATGAGCCTTTATTTTTAAAATGCTTGAAGCAGTCTTTTGAGTAACTAACACTTGGGCAACTAACAAACTGTGCTTTCTTTGGTTTCTGTGCTTGGTACATATATTGTTGCATGCTGTTTTGTGTTGTAAGTACACAAGACGGCTTGTTGTGCGCTTTCTGTCTCTGACGCTACCACAAGAGCCCTCCCGAGCTGTCTAGGAACGGTCATGACGGTGGCCATTTCCATAAGAAAAGCGGTTGGACTCGCTTTAGCCACTAATTTCACAGATATGGTACTCCATGCTGTGAACATGCCCTTGAATAAACAGAGACAGCACCTCACCAGTGCACGTCTAACTGACTATAAAATAGCACTGTTTGCAAAAATTGTCATGATTGAAAAGATGTGTCACCTTGAAGTCAGCCATTGTTACTGCCCCTCCCTTCTGTAAATTGATGGAATTGGAATTGAAAAGGAGATGAAAGGACGGGTAGACTAGACTGATGTTCCCTTATCTGATCTTTAAGGGGAACTATATGTCGGTGGCTCTTGTTTAAATTCCCAGGTGGCACCACCACTATTGCTCATGTTACCGCAACACTACATACAGTCGCAGAGACATTGCAAGTCCCTTATCAGTTAGCCCAAGTAACTGGGTTGTGAATTGTAAGTAAGTGTAGTGCCCACCGGAAAGTAACTGATGATGTGGGAAGGAATAATGTGTTTGCAGATCAGACAGCTAAGGAAAATGACCAAGATGAAATGAAAAGAATGTTTGTAGCAGGCCCTGCTGGGTGGGTACCGGAAGTCATGATGTTTAAGTTGAAAGAGTAGGCACAATTGAAAGGACAAGGGATGGTGTATTGATAGGCCAGGGAAGGAAGAAGAATGTTGCCAGATGCATATGTATTTCCTGTGGTTATGAGGAGACATTGTCCAACTCGTGTACTGTATGGTGAGCATGACGCACAATACTGGGAAGGGTACCTGTATGCTCCCAGTAATTTCGCACCACACATTTTCCCTTTCTGATGTTCTTCAGATGAATAATGTAGGAATAGACAGATATAGTAATTCAAAGGATGTCCTGATTGTTCTTTAAGAGTTTAGCAAATGGGATGAGGCTTATCCCACTATTTAGTGTTGAGAGGCAACAAAAGAAAAATTATATAAAGTTTTATTCTTGCCAGTTAACTGACAGTTTGCATTCTATCCACTAATAGGTACAGGACGCCTTGCAGTCACATTAAAGAGGGGCCCGGACGTGATGCACAGTCTGGCTGCTTGTTATGGAACATCCATGAATACGACTGAGGCGAAGCTGCAGAGAAAAGAGGTGCTGGATGAGGCCGAACCACCGAAAAAGAAAAGAAAGAGGGGCTATCCAGGAGCCCCAGCCTGTTGGTCCACCTGTGCTTGAGTCCCAGCCCATTGAGTCCAGCCTTTGGGCTCGCCTGTGTTTGAGCCTCTGCCCCCTGGTCCTCTTGAGTCTGACCCTCACCCTTTTCTTTCCCTGACCCCTCTGTGACTGGAGTGACAAGGTACAATATACGCCCGACGCAGGAACAGTGCACCAAGGGAAAGTCGGATTAGTAGGGATGGACTTCATGGTTGAAGAATAGGGTGCAGGTACCCTGTCTAAGGTACCAGCGATAGAGTAAGGAAAGGGAGATTGGTGCATTGTTTGGACAGTCAACGAACGGGGCAAATGGACTGTGATTCTAAAGAAAGAAATACCTTGCCCTGCAACGTGGGATCTGGATCAGAGCTAGAAGAACAGCTCCACCGCCGGTGCTCAACAGCGCCTACGCCTAATGAACGCTAGGGGTCCGCCAGCGGGACCCAGATGGACGCTGGGAACATTATCCCATTTCCTTGCTTTATCCCCACTGGCTCCATTGCATGTCCTTTCCTCTGATTCAAGAAAATAAAATGTACCAATTTGGTCGCTCCATTAGGGAGGAAGAACAGCTCTTTGCAGCCCTGCTGATAATTCAATTGTTTTGATTGATGCACATTCAATTCCTTTTTTCTGTTCCAGATATGACATTTATTGATTTTTCGCACTGCAAAGGAACACATACATTAAGAAGATGTCTGTAACGGTGGTTGATATGACAGTTAGTTTTGTATCTAGAGGGGGATGAAGATTAAGGTGGGTGAGAGCACATATGACTTCACTTACAGACTGAACATGACAACAAGCCCGTCTTAGATCCTGCATCATAATGTTCACTTCGCCTGTGGATCACAAGTTCATACTTGGCCTCTGAGGGGATGGTTTGCAAATGTTGCCTTTCTTTTCTTTTTCCCACTGTATTTGTTGTCCCATCTACGTATCGCACATTTCATCAGCTACAATGTAAAAGTATGTTACACGAAAAATAGGCCCTTGTATGCACGGTCTCCCAGCTTGTTGTGCCTGCTGCGTGAGTGCATTAACTCCTAAGCAAAGGGTATCCATGCAATACAAATGCTAAGATCATGCTTCAGAAAGAGATCGAAGGGTTGATGAGCGTTGATGTAGATACTTTTTAGGTCAACATGTCTCTTATAGTTTCCCTGCTTAATAACGAGCATTTGAACATTTCTGAGTATTAATATATTGATCATGTGATTAGAGATGTTTCCCCTCCCTAGTATGAAATGGCTTAGCTAAGGCTAAAAGGAGGGTCTGTTGGCATTAAATGAAAAGTCTGATCTGTGCTACCGTACATAATGATGCTTAAGATAGCCTTTGCGGCACCATTTCATATTTAGCCGCCAATTCTAGGCCATGATCACAATTAATTGCTCCCTGGCTCTGCAATTAGTAGCCGTGCTGAATTTTCTGTGTCTCTCAAGGTTGGGCCTCGCTGTTCTAATGAATACATTGTTTTGTACTTCTGCATACCTTTTTCCATGAGATGGAAGCCTGCTCCCACTGGCTCAGCTGCAGGCACAGACAGAATGACCTTGCTAGAGATAGTGTGTGCCCGGTCTCAAACTCTTAGGGGTATATTCACAAGAACGTGTGCTAAACATCTCCAAAAAATGTTAACGCAACTTTACACATCGCAGCCTATCGCGGGAAAATAACCCTGTGTTAACGTGGAATTCCCAACACGGCGGTACCATGCGATAGTCCGCCGAAAACGCGGCCAATGTCCGCGATACAACCACCTCGACGGAGATAAAAACACAAACCACAACACAACAAAACGTGCGATGAGCCCATTCGCGATGAGGAAAGCAGCGATAAGCACCGCCAGGCCCGCAACACACACACGGCAGGCGGGAATAAGCACAACAAAAGCCTGAAAAAGAAAGACAAACCAAACAGAAAACAACAGCCAAGCACAATGGAGGCAACCGGAGCCAGAATACAACCCCACAAGCCCCATTGGCAACAAAACATTGTACATGGCAGGCCATCGTGGACAAGGTGAATGCAGCCGAAGAGCGGAGGAGGACAATGGAAGAAAACCAGAACAGCCGGAATGATGCGAAACGCACAAACAAGCAGGAACACGCCAACAACAAGAAGGCAGCAATGCACACCGGAGGTGGGAGTCCAGCGCCACACCAGGAGCTGGATGACATGGAGGAAATGGTGTCCACCACATCAGTCTGGAGTTGGTGGCAGGACCCGAGGACTGGAAACTCCCCAAAACAACAGACACAACAGCAACAGGGAGAGGAACGACCAGGGACTGGGGGTACGGGGGGAGATGGGCACAATGGCACACATGCACAATTAAGCACAGCACAACTGCAGACAAACCATGCCCAAGAGTAACAACACCAACCAGGAGCACAAGTCACACAACCCAGCAATATCACACCACTGAACAAGCACAGAAGTGAAAACCACACTGCCTGAAAGGGAGAAGGGTGAGCCAAATCAGAGCTGAAGGGACATCTCACACACAATGCAGCACACACACATAGGAAGCAGAGCACCCCAACATCGAACACAATGTGGTACAAACACCAACATTTGCACAACAGAACACAGGACACAAGTGCACCCGCTTGTGGCCGGCAAACGGCCATACGCATCTGGCAAAGCACGAAACAGGGACATGATAATGTACAAGTACAAACCCACAGCCCTGATGGGGGAGCAATGCACGTATGGCAGGGAGCCAGAGAGTCCGTGACACACACATTGGCATACAAATCAAGACACAACAAAGTTGGAGACAAGTGAAAGTGCGGAAACTTTATCAACAAGTGCGTGTCAGTACGGCCAAGAGAAGTGCCACGATATGCAGACCAATGCAGCAGCATGTCTGAATGAGGAACGTAGGAAAGCGCCCATGTCCACCCCGGGGGAGTCCATCACCAACACAAGTCAGTGCCAACCCGCGTTGGTTGTCCGGGCATGGATCAGGAATCCAGGCCAATGCAGCCATGTCCACTGTCGTCTTGGGACATGTGACCAGATTCCCAACATGCAACCAGGTGTCGGGACACGTGCAATGGCTCACATCCAGTTGTGGCTGCAGATACCTTGTCACTCGTCCATGAACGCGAGTGCAGCAGCGTAGGCCAACATATCCAATGAGAGATCGTTCTCCACCACATCTGACATGTCGTCGACGTAATCCATCAGCTGACCCGGACAGATGTGCTGACGACAACCCCTTGCCCCAATGTGCACCAAAGCCCAATCGGGTAGCGGCTCAATGTGCTCACTGCACGCGACGACTCGTGCAATCTCCCAGGTCCAGTTGCCAGCATGCATACCAAACATCCATGCATGCCATAAACGGGCATCACGGTGACACTCCTGGTCGTGGGCCAACAGGGGCCGCACACACACGTCGAAATCCAGGTCAGCTACAGTCACGTTGGAGAGGCAGACATCCATGGTCCCCTCAAATATGCACGAGCGACAATGCAACACAGGCTGAACGCAGGTGACGTTCGCAAGGCGGAAGCTCAGACGGTAACTGATCCGCAGCACTGCCAACGGCAGTGCCCCCAGTACATGCAGCAGACGTGCACGGTACAGGTCCACGTGACTGGAGTCGAGCATGTGTCCGGGATGGTCTGTCATTGCGTCAGTGGCTCTGCTTGAAGCGGCACTGGCTTGCCCTGCGCCAGTCCTGTGGATGTAATGGCACAGCTCGGAGCAATGAGCAGTGTCTGTGTGCAACGGGTGCAGGCCTGGGGTGGGAGTACGTGTGAAGGCTATCTCACGCACGCTAACTACGACCAAGGACTTCTGCATGTTGGTCTCATGTTGGGCAGTGCGTAGTGTGGGAGTCTCAAGTAAATGCTATCGTATCTGTCAGGGGGTGCTGGCCACATGCAAGTCCCAGCTCGGAGCTGCAGATGTGCCACCGCCTGATAGTACAGACAAAGGACCCTTCATCCCTACAGTAACTTCACCATCTGCATGCATTCAGGAGATGTACAGAGGCCTGTCGTGGGTGTGGTGGGATGTCTGCGACCCTGGGAATCATGGATGATATGCCCAGCACGTGGCACATGAGCGGCCTCACTGTGTGTTACGTTGCCTCACAGCTGCTCCTCCCTCCCACGAGCCCCCACACTTGTGTGCGTTGTGCGGTTGTATCACGTGCACTCCTACGGCACACCATTGTCATGCCTGTCCGCGCATGTCCAGCGGCATGCCAACAACACTGTGACGCTGGCCTTTGAAGGTGTGCGGCCACATGAGTGTAGGCCAATGGTCCGGACAGGGCGGACACAGGTGTACAGTCCATGGCTGGCTGTGATCGCGCTGCGAATGAGGCTAGGCAACTGACTCATGCAGCCGCAGGACTCATACACATAACACCTGGCATGCATGTGCCAAGAGCCCGAGCGGTCTTGCGCTCCTACATTTCCCCGTCCGTGCGGGCCCGCCCTCCTGGTGCATGCTACATTGCAACAAAATCGACTACTGTGGCCCTGGTGGTGACAACACCCCAACTCAGAGACACACTTACCGCACATCCTGCCCAAGGCCAGGTCCGAGCCACGCCCTTCTCCCCCTGCCGAATCAGCACACCCCTGCGCTGACCTGACGTACGCCGGACCAGTACACGCCGCTTGTGCATGCAGGGGGGAGCGTGCGATGCTACATGTCCAGGGTCACTGCCAATGCTGAGGTGACATGGTATCGTCTGCTGAAGACAGCACACTGTGATGTTGCAGGGCCCGTGCCCATCATGCTGACACAATGACCACACGGATACACTTGCTCAGATGGTGTGAATGGCTACGGGCACGTGCGCCCGGCCACATTTATTAGCAGGCACACATATCGAGTGACACCTGTGTTGGATGTGTGTGGGGTGTGTGCACACCAGCCAGCAAAGGCTGCCTGGTGCAGTCAGAAATCGACAACAGTGTACATCGTAAAGGACACAACAATTCAACCATAAAGGCCCCATGACTAGTGCTGCACAGAGTTAGTGGCCCCGGATGCACAGCGTCCTGCACGGGCCTACCGCCACGGGCCGCTGACTTGCGGGGCACTGGGGCAGGGCCACGAGTGCAGAGCAGGTTACCGTAGATGACAAAGGGGCTTGTCGCGGAGTGTCTCAGTGGACAGTGGAAGGTGTACAGGGCATGATGCAGAGGGCAGAACCACGCTGAAACAGTCACTATGGTGGAGATGAATGGAACAGACACATGTCGGACACCAAGTCCGGTCCAGCCAGATGAAGATGCAGAAAACCACCAGGCCATGGACTCAGATGCCACCAAGGTCCAACCAGATAGTGCCCATGACTCATTGCGCACAGAGTTAGTGGCACCAGTGCTGTTAGGGGATGCTGCCTGCGATGAGGCGTGTCCAATGGTGTGGACTCCTCCACATCTTACCCAGGACACAGTTCCACATGTGTGACCTACTGGACCGCAGTGTAGGCCTGAGGCAGCGGTCAGCACGGGCCATTCACCGAGTGTCGCCGGCTTAGGTTGGATGGCCCCACCGGCCTGCGTAGTTCAGGTTCAGTGGCACCACAGGACGCGGACTTGCGGTGAACAGGGTTGATGGCACCAGGTCAGTTGTTGATAGTGTTCGATCACCTCCGTGACTCTGATCCGGCTTTCGTCCGGACTGAGCCGCATCTTCCTCTTACTCCTCTCCGTGCGTTCACTGGTGTGGACTCTGCCATTCATGATTCACGACTAAGTGCTGGATGTGGGACCTAATGGTCCGCAGGGTAGGCCTGAGCCCTCATCCACGTGTCGCCGGCTTGCGTTGCACAGGGTTAGTGGCACCACGTGTCGCCGGCTTGCGTTGAACAGGGTTAGTGGCACCACGTGTAGCCGGCTTGCGTTGAACAGGGTTGGTGGCACCATGTGTCGCTGGCTTGCGTTGAACAGGGTTATAGTGGCACCACGTGTCGCAGGCCTGCGATATGGAATTATGCCTCACTGATCGAAGGGAGTCTGGTGCTGTGGCCGCTGCCACAGACTTGTGGTCACTGCCATTCAAGACTCAGGACACAGTTCCATATGTGGGACCTACTGGAGCGCAGTGTAGGCCTGAGCCCTCATCCACGTGTCGCCGGCTTGCATTGCACAGGGTTAGTGGCACCACGTGTCGCTGGCTTGCGTTGCACAGGGTTAATGGCACCACGTGTCGCAGGCTTGCGTTGAACAGGGTTAGTGGCACCACGTGTCGCAGGCCTGCGATATGGAATTATGCCTCACTGATCGAAGGGAGTCTGGTGCTGTGGCTGTGGCCGCTGCCACGGACTTGGGGTCACTGCCATTCAGGACTCAGGACACAGTTCCACATGTGGGACCTACTGGGCCGAAGAGGACGCCGGTGGAGTATGTAAATGAGAAAGGAGTAATGTGGGCCAGCGTCGGGGGGCCAGCGATGGTCTGCGGAGGCTGCAGAGGTCGCGGGACTGGTGCTTGGAGCTTGCACCGGCACGTGGTGGGCCCTCTTTGACACACGCCGGTGTAGGCAGGTGAGAGGAGCCTCGTTGGTGCGCTGGGGCAGGCATGACGGGTCTGGGGACCAGCGGCCTGGGGTGCAGCAGGCGCACAGGGACGCAGGCCCCGCCGCACTCGGCGCAGGACTCGTGGCGGGCTGAGAGGCGCCGCCCTGGCAGACGCGCTGTCCATTCCGAATGAGAACCACACCCAGTGCGACGGGCTTTTTGTTCACACCCCTACGCAGGCCTGGCATACGCAGGTCCAACCCACTCCGCCCACGCATGCAGGGGGGGACGTAACGTGTGACATTTCCGCATTCTGCCCCACAGCCTGTGGGGACATGGTAACGTCCACTGGCCACTACACTCCATGCACCAGCAGTTGGTCGCCACATGGCCATTTCCGTGGTTTGCACTCTGTGGTCTGTCCGGCACCTCCACGCCACACCTGGCATTGGGTAGGTTCACATTCCTTAGTCACTTGCCGCTCTCACACATGCCTGCTCCATGCCTCTCCTCACATCCTGCTATTGTGTGTCTGTGGTGCCATGCCGTGGCTGGGTTGTGGGCATGGCAAGGCCAGATTCCCAATGGAGTTGTGTTGTCGTGTCTGGTCGGTTGGCATGTTGTGTGTCATGTTGAATGTAGTTGTGCTGCGTGCCCATTGCCAGTGTCGTGAGTTGCATGACTGTGGGCTGGAGGTGTGTGGTGTGTTCATTTTGGACTTACCAACGGGCACTGCATTTCCATGGGTGCCATCCTTGGACCGCTGGGTGATGATGGACTGTCGGGAGATGTGAGAATCATGCACTCTGCCTGGGGAGTTGGCCACAACATTGTTGAGGAGTCCCGGGCGGTCCACTATTGCCTGCACATTCATGGTATGCATGTGCTTTCTGTTGTGGTAGTTGTGTGCAGTGTCGGCAGGGGGCACGGGGGGTACATGTGTGCAGTTGATTGGCCCTGACACGTAAGGGAATCCAGCTATGGCGTAGGGGCCTTGCTTGGTCTCCAGCTGCTCCTGCGCAGTGTGGGTGACGTGGAGGTGCTGGGGTACCAGGCTGATGTTGGCATCCAGGACAGGTGTGATTACCTTGGATGGGGCTGGCTGTGTGACTCCTCCGACTCTGGCAGTTGTGGGTTGGATGGTACCAGAGGCCGACATGTGCTGCGCAGCTGGCAGCTTTGTCTGCGGAGGGATGTTGGTTGTCCGCTGGGTTGGTACCGTCAGCAGGTGGGGGATGTGGGTCAGGATGCGGGGGACGGTTGTCCTTTTGGGCCTGTAGTGGGCAATGTCCTCCTCTGGCATTGGGTCTGGGCGGCAGGTGCGTTTCAGGTGGGTCCGCTGTCTTTGTGTACGCTGCCTCTGTGGTGTTCCCGGGGGGGGGTCGGGACAGGTCCTGGGGGTGGTGGCGGGCCTGGGGTGGGTGGGGGTGGGTGTTGTGGCCCTCATGGGTCTCGGAGCTGCATGATCATTGTCTCCATGGCATCTGTGGGTCTTCAGATGTGGCTCTTGGCTGGGCTCCCTTTCATGCTGCAGGTAGTCGTCCTGCTTAACACCAGCAAAAGGCAGGTGTTAAATCCCTGCTGCTACCGCGGCTTATCGCCTGCTTTTGGTTCGCATCGCAGATCTGGCAGTTCGTTGTGAAAGTGGTGTTGTGGTTTTTTCGTGTGTTTTTGCACGGGAACGCCTACTGTGCATCTCATTAGGGTTAGTTGGTGGTGTCCACCGTGGAGATAAATTTTGGGGCAGTTGTCGCGGGAATACTGGCGATGTCTGCAGTTTGCACCCGCTTGTGAATGGGGTGTTAAATCTATCTCCACTTTTGATGGGTTAAGGTGGAGATAAATCGGCGGTAGGTCCTTGTGAATATGCCCCTTAGCTCATCTTTGTGTGCCCCCTTTGTTTCTTGCTGCCTTCTATGGAAAGTTACTGGGTGGGTGTGTCTTGTGCTCGTGCTGAAAAGTATAATTGTTACCTTTATGCTTGTGAAAGTCAGTCCCTCGTCAGCCATCATAGGAGGCTGGTCAGATTGGACTCCACTGCAGTGTATTTAGTTAATAAATCAGTTTGATTGCATTCTCCACTGGGTTATCGACTCTTCATTTCTTGGAAGGCTAGTGGAGGTCGAGAGTGACCCGGGTGACCCTATTTGGGTCATTTCCTTCATGCTCACTTCTCGTTTCATCCGTAGGTTGGCTAGCCGTCCCGGTCGGCTGGTACCCCAGTCTCCCCCTCTTCAGATATATCTGTGCTTATTTCTGGATCTTCTCCAGATCCGGTCTCCTGGGTGCTCCCATGCCATCAACACCTCAGTCCATAAATCTGCTAGGGGATGGATCCTCACCCCTCTAGCCTCCTCCCTGATCAATGCTCTCTCCTTCGCCCTCGCCCACTGGGTTACATCTGCCCTCCAGGCCTGGACCCTCGGTCTTCCCGCCGATTTCCAAGTCAGAGCTATTAGTCCTCTGGCCAATACTAGGGCTAAGTCCAGGAACCTAGGGGCCTATTACGATGGCGGTCGGAGGCACCACCGCGGTGTTGGTGGTGGCAGAAAATGCTTTTTTCCGCACACCAGCAGCGGTCCTCACGCCCGCCATATTAGTATAGCCAAACATAGCCCATTTCCCGTCCACCGCGGTGCGATGTGAACCGCCATCAAAGTGCGCCCGCCACCGCGGCGGTGGGCGCCAATGGAGACTCACCACCATGCGGAATGACGTCCCGACCGCCGTACAAATCAGGATGCCCCAAACAGCCAGTCGCACCGCAGCGGAGAAACCGCCCAACCAGGGACGGCAGAAGCATCACAGCGGAGCGCGAAACCAGAGTCCCGGTCCCTTCCACCCGGTCCCGACCGCAATGGATCCAGCTCTACACGTCTTCCCGGCGCTGTACCTGATACATCACCAGCAACTTATGGCCCGTCGCGGACGCCGCCGCAGGTACGCAATAACACAACTCCACAACTCCACACACAACCACAACACACAACTCATGGGCTGATATAGGGTTCCTGTCCACACCAGACACCCTGGTGGGGACAGGAACACATCCACAAGTGTACCCACACATGTCCTAACTGTCACCAAATCACCCCTCCGCATCCAGGTCACCCATCTACCACGATCATGAAGTAATGTCCCGGTCACGTCACCGCAGCGGTGAAGACGCGGCAAAACATGCGCACAATGCAGAAGGCAGGGCCAGCGCCAGGCATGGGCAGTGCACAAAGACCACAGGGCCTCACCTCCACCCTCCACACACCAGCCCCCCCCATGAAGGGACATGCCATGTGCCCCTCCTGAGCTGCCCCATGCACAACAACAAGCCAGGTGAACCCACACCCTGCACCACACACCAAACAACTAGGGAGACAGCCACAGCAGGAGTGGCTGCAGAGGAACACACAGCACAGAAGCACAGGGCCAGGGCAACCCACACACCACAACAACACCACACACATGGCAAGAAAACTGAGTCCAAGCACAAAATGAACACACACACAGATAATGAACAATCACTCCACTGGACACACAGCCTGCCAAGTCACACAGACATACCCCACACTGACACACAGCCACATACACAGACCACATGCCAGCAGCAACGGTGTACAACATATAGGAAAGCTAAAGTGAGGTGCCCACAATTGGAAGGCCAAGGAGCTAACTACCAAGCTTATGTTTTCCTCACATGCAAGACAAGGAACATATAAGAACACCCTCAGCCCATCAAATCACACATGGCTGGCACAGTGATTGAAGTCAAACCACAGTCACCTCAGTGCAACAACTCAGGGAGACAGCAAAGCAACCCATGGATAGGCACAGGGATGAAAGGAAGGCCCTGAAGTCAAACAGTGAACAGCCACACATATGTATCCAACTACTTGACAGGAGCATGTCAGCAGCACGACACACAGGGCCCATTGACACACTCCATGACTGTCAAACACAAGTAGGAATCTTCACATATACCCCCCCCCATCACACCTGCAGCACACAACACCAGTGTCAGACACACAGAAGGGTGTCAATAATGTTCAGTCAATACACAGACAAACAATCACACTCCCTGGGGGTACCCACAAACATCACACACCCACAGGGATGCCAGAACCAATGTCTGCACAAAAACAACAGCCAAACACATAACTCAACAAAAACACACACAGAAGCACAACAAGACCAGACATGACCTGTGCAGCCAAACTGTGGAAAGGCAATGGGAGCACAGACAGAACAGGAGTGCACAACCTCATCAGTCAGGAACAATGCACAGACAACATACCACAACACAGACAAGAAGTGCACCATCACAAAACAATCATGGACACAAACTGGGACAAATGGGCCTACAATGACACACAGACAGACATACCACACCACCCATCAAGTCAACATGATGTCACAGTGTACCACATGCCTGCACATGCACAAGAATGACAAGAGACAGCTCAGATATGAGAGGATAAAACAACAAGGACGCATCTAACACAAGCACAGGAACTAGAATAGACCTAAGTTCATGTGACAGACACACAAGTAAGGCACACCACACTGGCAACACACATCTGAATGAAACACACCACACCAACAAAACACACACACTGGCATGCAAATAGAACACCACACACAGAGCATCTGTCATCTGCAAGAGACAACACAGCCCAAACATTGCACACAGCCACATCAAACACACAACAGATGCACATGCCAATAAATCACATTGCAAACACAGCAGGACATCAGGGGATGCACACCAGGCAAGGACAAGGCAACATGCACCCGCAGCACTGCATGCACACCAAGCAGTGTGTGCACACCAAACATACCAGTCCCACACAGATATGAGTGACACACCATGAACACCCACAACAACAATCAAAACAGCACACTGACAACATCACACTCAGGAAGTGAAGCAGTACCTCAGCAAACACACATACACCTAACCCAACACCCACAGATGCACAAGTCTGGGACACCAAAGTGGAAAAAACTTGACCAGAGGACTGTGCAGCACAAACAGTTGAACTGCATATGAGCAACCATGACTGCTAAACAGTACAAGAAAATCACATATAACCAATTGGGAAAATGTCCTGAGTGGCACATTGGTCCTGTGCAAAGATCTGCACCACAAAGCACAGTGTTACACATGAAGTGATGGGGAGGCACACACACAGGCAACCCAAGGGGACAGCTGACATGAAAGTGAAGTGGTGTGTACGTCAGTAGTGGACATGGCAGGAGTGTACCATACACAAATAGATGGAGTGAAGACTCACAATGGGTAGGCATCTGAAGCACAGATAGGGGATGGTATGACACCACACACCACATGCCATACTGGAGGCAATAAAGCCCCATGTGACAGCAATGCATGAGAAAACACACCCACAATGTCAGTGTGGCTGAGCAGGGATGCACAGTGAGTACAAACAGCATCAAGACACATGGGTGATCAACAAAACACAACACTGACTTGCCAGTCACATACTCTGCATACTCACAATTGCCAAAAACAACAAGTAGGAGTCAGCCAGAACTGCAAGGACACACCAACACACTGCACAGTGCACAACATACAACACACACATGTGCACACAATCACAATCACAGGGCTGAACAATTACACAAACAGGCACTCTACTCCTGGGTGACACATGTGTGTAGTTGACATTGCAGGTGCACACACACATCAACACTCACGACAAAGTCCCCACCTTCACACTGCACACTTCTTGACCACCCAAGTGCACACATTGAAAGTAACCCATGTGACTAGGATGACTGACCATCACAAGATGACTATACACCTACACTGCTGGGCACACATAAAGTAAGATCACACATACATGATGACCCTGGCCAGCCTGCCTGCAATCCTGTGGATAGAATCCCACTCTGTGCTGGCAGTGCCTCCAAACCTGACAAGTGTACAATATAGCTAACATGAACAAAGAATGAGAATGACAATAGTATTTCAACTAAAACCACCATCATTGCACCCACAAGTATCAGAGTCAGGAAGAACTGAAGTCCCTGTCACCCCTGTAAAAACTAGAAAAAGTGAGACAAGCCATTGGCAAAGTTGAAGTGGCATACAGAGCATGTGGCACAGTAAACCATACACACACAGAAAAAACTTTAATCAGTAAAGACACTGACATAACAGACAACAGGAGCAACTGTCTTTATTCACATATTGCACAGATAGGCACCAATATTAGACAAGAGCAAGGCCAGTGGCCAGCACAAAGTGCAGAGTAGTTACATGAGAAGCTGCACAGGCAAGGTGCAAACAGCAGTGAACAACAAGGCCAGTGGCCAGTCCAATTTGCAGAGTAAGTCCGTGAGAAGCTGCACAGGCAAGGGGCAGACAGCAGTGAACAACAAGGCCAGTGGCCAGTCCAATGTGCAGAGTAAGTTCATGAGAAGCTGCACAGGCAAGGGGCAGACAGCAGTGAACAACAAGGCCAGTGGCCAGTCCAATGTGCAGAGTAAGTCCATGAGAAGCTGCACAGGCAAGGGGCAGACAGCAGTGAACAACAAGGCCATTGGCCAGTCCAATATGCAGAGTAAGTCCATGAGAAGCTGCACAGGCAAGGGGCAGACAGCAGTGAACAACAAGGCCAGTGGCCAGTCCAATGTGCAGAGTAAGTCCATGAGAAGCTGCACAGGCAAGGGGCAGACAGCAGTGAACAACAAGGCCAGTGGCCAGTCCAATGTGCAGAGTAAGTCCATGAGAAGCTGCACAGGGAATGTGTGCGACTGTACCCTGCCATGGTCAGCAACACAGTCAGGGGGCTAACAACGGGCAGTACAGGCACTGCTGTGGGAGAGACCGGTGTTTGAGGGGGACTACCACTCAGACTTGGCTGTCAGTCGGACTGGGAGCTGGCTGTGTGTCGGGGACAGTTGGAGGACTTGACCGGGGAGAGAGAGGCCCAGCTGAGGTAGAGGCATCGGTGGTTTGGGAAGCCGGAGGGCTGCTTGGACCAGGTGGTGTAGTGGCACATGGAGGTGGAGTCATGCTGCCGTGAGACACAGTGTGGGTGGGAGATTGTGGAGGGGTGCCCTTCCACTTCTTGGGGAGTCAAAATGGCTTCCCTGTCTTGGGATTACTGTCAAGTGGTGCGGACACAACAGGCACACCCACCACCAAAGCTGCATCAGATGCAGATGGTGGCCCTCCCTCTGGGGACATGCTGGATCCAGCTGTTCGCTTGGCCTGGCCTTGCCTTTGCCCCTCCATCCCCTGTTTACCAGGTTTTCCCCCTACAGTGCCCTCCTTTCCCTGCTTCACAGGGCTTTGGATGGGAGTTGAGGTTGTGGGTGAATCTGCCTTGGAGCTCTTCTTATGTGTACTATTAGCAGGCACCACCTTCTCAGCGGGCACGGAAACTGTCTGCTTGTCTTTGCAAGACGCTTTTGGGACAGGAGAGTCCTTGACTGGGGATGTCTCTGAGGCATGTGACCCTGAGGTCTGCTTCTTGGCTTTGTGGCCCTTGGTGTCGCATGACGGGCTTATGTCTTTGCGCTCTGGGGTGGCTTTAGTTTTCTGTGGGGATGGTGTCTGCGCCCTGGACCGCTTGGGCTGCTGCTGCTGTGTGCTGCGTGTGCTGTATCTTGACCTTGAGGTCTGTTGTGCGTGGTCACTATCGTCCGATGTGGCCACTGGCAGGGGGGTGGACAAAGGGACTGGAGCTGGACTCCGAGATTGTGCCAGTTGAAGGGCTGCCGTCACTGCGGAGGACAAAGACTGGACAGTCCGGTGTAGCCCACCCACGTCTGAATGTATGCCCGCCATGAAAACAACCACCTGTGCCAACTTTTTGTTGTGGTCTATGAAGGCATTGAGGAGAGCTGTCTGGCCCACACACAGCTGGTGCAAAAGGTCCACAGACTCAGCACTGATGGCAGCAGGGGGGACAGGGGCAGGGGCAGAGGTGCCTGGGGTGAAGGACACTCTTCCCTGCTTACTGGTGCGAACACGGGCAGCAACAGTGGAAGTAGCTGGGAGGGTGGGCACTGTACGCTGTGTGGTGGAAGAGGAGGCAGAGTCCCCGTTCCCTGTGCCCGCCAACATGGATGCGTCACCGCTGGCGTCAGATGACATTGAGCTTTGCGTCTCTGGCTGTGATTCCTCCAGCAGACTCCTGTCCCCCTCCGAGGCGCTGGTCACATCTGTGTCACTGTGCTCGTGTGCAGCTGTTGTGCTTGATGCCTCACCACTGGTGTCCGTCCCCTGTCCTTCCGTGCCCACGGGAGATGCTGCATGAGAGAGAGAGATGTAGGGTCAGTTCATTGGCATCAACAGAACAAACATATGCAAGCAAAGCATCACTGAAGATGAAGAAATCTACATGTTGCACACCACCCTGTGCAACGACATTGTGCACCCTCAATTTTGAACTCGAACAGTGCGAGTAAACAAGAAAACCAGGCATAAGTGAGCCATGTGATGACCACACAGCACAATATCCTGCAGGTGTCTCCGTTCAACCAGACACACAAATAGCTCTGAGCACACCTAGGGCCCTGATGTGGGCAAGGATGAACCCCACAACATGTTGCCACTGTCATATCTGGATGGAGCAGAAGGGGACAAAACAGATACAGACTCCAACATAACAGTCCACAATGGCCATGAGCTCATGCCATCCACCATGTTGTACTTTGGGGCACAACTACTGTAGCACATTTGCGTCAGATGTCTAAGCCTCACAAATCTGAGGTCAGGCAATGCACGCATTGATGAAAGCACACTCAGATTAGGCACACTGCCGTTCCCTTCCATGTGATTTCCCAGACTACCCCAATGCAGACGATACCTGAAGCCCACGACTCAGAATGCAATGTCAATGCCCAGTACTCAAATCACACTAGGAAGTACAGGTAGGGCAAATGCATGACAGCTGCACCCAGCACAGAGGCCACTTACAAGCCACTGCATCACACTACCAACATCACATAGCCCAGCGCTGTCCCAGGCTGTGAACACATGCAGCCACGCACAGCCAAAGTCACCCTTCCCAGAATACTCACCCCTAGCTTGCTGCTGATGCTCCTTCAAACGTGCATCCAGCTCAGGCTGTGTCACGGCCAAGATGCGGGGCATTAGTGGTGTCATGCTGCGCCGCGCCAAACTGCCAGTCCGAGGGAGCAGCCCCAGCGTCATCTCTGCCACGTTCTTGCTCAGCCGGCAGATGTCATCCCACCTCTTGTGGCAGTGGGTGCGCCGTCGGTTTGAGACACCCACAGCCCGCACCGTGCATGCAATGGCCCTCCACACGGCCTTACGCTGGTGTACTTTGAGCTGCAGGCATGGGAGACAAGAGGGGGAAAACATCAGTGACACAGTGTTATGTACCAATATCTCTTAGTACAGTAGCATGATACTGACTCATACCAAATCCACAGATATGTCTAACAGAGACAAGAATGCATCTCACATGGTACATCAGCATGGGAGAACCACACATAAATGCATGCAGGTGTGAGGGTGGACACAGTACCTACCCATCTCATACACATGCAGGATGCCAGCACATGAAGCCATGTCTAGTCTGCCCACATCTACTGTCCATTATTAGGTAGAGCAAGACATACATTACATATCAACATATGTTGGGGGTTAGACTCACTGTATCCAACACTGCGCAGCCCTCAATGTCTTTGCCCTGTGAATGGCTCACTGTGTCATGGAGGTCACATTGAGGGACATGATCTCACAAACCCACACCCTTCTCACAAGGCCTGTCGTGTGCAATCTACAGGGCTGAGATGGCTCATTGATGGAGAGTAAAGAAAAAAAGACACATGTAACACTCTGTACATTCAGTGATGTGTCCTTGTCAGTTTGGGCGGTGACTGTGCAGGCCAGGTGGGCTCACACTGAGAAGGACAACAGGGACCCACACAGCCATTCACACAACCAATCACTGTCCTGACTCCTGCATTACCAACTTGCTGCGTCACTGTATGGCTGACAAGACAATACATGTCCCTCAAATCTTGATGTGCAGGCAGGGAAACGTGTGAAATAGGCTACACACCCCTTCCCCCTGGAGAAAGCATGCTAGGCAGTGCATGACAAAACCCCACACTCTCAGGCACATACTGCAGCAGCTCAACTTCATGTGTGCCCCCCCTGCACTCTCACTCACACTGTTGAAGACTTACCACGACATTTGGGGCACCATATAGCCTTGGATACCGTGTGAGCACCTCGTCCACCAGGACCTCCAGCTCCTCGCTGGTGAAGGGACTGGCCAGGATCTTCTCAGTCCTCACCATCACTGTGGCCAGGTGACAGCAGTAGCAGCAGTTGGTGTTGAGGGGTGGCAGGCAGCAGTCCCTGGAGACAGCAGCAGCAGCAGGTGGTGTTGAGGGGTGGCAGGCAGCAGTCCCTGGAGACAGCAGCAGCAGCAGTTGGTGTTGAGGGATGGCAGGCAGCAGTCCCTGGAGACAGCAGCAGCAGGTGAGGGGTCTCAGGCAGCAGGCTCTGGAAGCTGTGGAAATGTGAGGCTCTCTCCCACACATATATAGCCCCCTGAGGCAGTTTCAGTGGTTCCAAGCTGCTGCAATTGGTGTTCCAGGTCAGCCTTTTTCAAATGCATCCAATGACGGGCTCCGCGGTGGCGGAGCACGCCTACCGCGATTTTCAAAATTGCATTAGGCTACCGCGATTGCGGTTCCCATTGGCTGCAAGGGCATGGGCATTGGCGGTGACACACCGCAGGGGCCAGGCGGATGCTACCGCGGTGGTGCATCTTTCAATTACATCCAATGACCGGCCCGCGGTGGCGGAGCACGCCTTCCGCGATTTTCAAAATTGCATTAGGCTACCGCTATTGCGGTTCCCATTGGCTGTAAGGGCATGGTCCATGGCGGTGACACACCGCTGGTGCCAGGCGGTAACTACCCCGATTTGGGTGCCATACATTGGTGCCTGTGACCGTGATTTGGGTGGCGGAGCATGCCAACCGCCTTTTGGCAATACATATATATCTCTCACTACCGCCATTGTGTTTTAGGGATTGGTGGTGACACACCGCTGGTGCCAGGCGATAGCTACCGCGATTTGGGTGCCATACATTGGTGCCTGTGACCGTGATTTGGGTGGCGGAGCATGCCAACCGCCATTTGGCAATACATATATATCTCTCACTACCGCAATTGTGTTTTAGGGATTGGTGGTGACACACCGCTGGTGCCAGGCGGTAGCTACCGCGATTTGGGTGCCATACATTGATGTGAGTGACCGTGATTTGGGTGGCGGAGCACTTTGACAGTACCTATGGAAAAACAACAATTGATGGACAGAATGCAGAACAATGTCATACATTCACCCCAGTACAGAGATCTGGCCCAAATCCATCGTTTTTTTGCTCACCATGCCATTCCAGTTTGAACCCAGCCATATGCAAATCAGTCTTCACACTGTGCCCTGTGGGAACAGTCTAGCCTGAACTGCCAGGCCAGGTCCTCCCTGGACTGGAAACAAGCATCCTAGGTTCGGTTTCGGGGTTTCACCCCTCTTCAGCCAGGATAGCTTGACTCCAGCGGCATGGAGAGCACGGGACCCACGTCTGGGCATACCCGTCCCACTCAGGGTGACAAATGCAAAAACAACAATTGATGGACAGAATGCAGAACAATGTCATACATTCACCCCAGTACAGAGATCTGGGCCCAAATCCATTGTTTTTTTGCTCACCATGCCATTCCAGTTTGAACCCAGCCATATGCAAATCAGTCTTGACCCTGTGCCCTGTGGGAACAGTCCAGCCCGAACTGCCAGGCTAGGTCCTTCCTGGACTGGAAACAAGCATCCTAGGACCGGTTTCGGGGTTTCACCCCTCTTCTGCCAGGATAGCTTGACTCCAGCGGCATGGAAAGCACGGGACCCACGTCTGGGCATACCCGTCCCACTCGGGGTGACAAATGCAAAAACAACAATTGATGGACAGAATGCAGAACAATGTCATACATTCACCCCAGTACAGAGATCTGGGCCCAAATCCATCGTTTTTTTGCTCACCATGCCATTCCAGTTTGAACCCAGCCATATGCAAATCAGTCTTGACCCTGTGCCCTGTGGGAACAGTCCAGCCCGAACTGCCAGAGCAGGTCCTCCCTCGACTGGAAACGAGCATCCTAGGACCGGTTTCGGGGTTTCACCCCTCTTCAGCCAGGATAGCTTGCCTCCAGCGGCATGGAGAGCACGGGACCCACGTCTGGGCAGACCCGTCCCACTCGGGGAGACAAATGCAAAAACAATAATTGATGGACAGAATGCAGAACAATGTCATACATTCACCCCAGTACGAGATCTGGGCCCAAATCCATCGTTTTTGCTCACCATGCCATTCCAGTTTGAACCCAGCCATATGCAAATCAGTCTTGACCCTGTGCCCTGTGGGAACAGTCCAGCCCGAACTGCCAGGCCAGGTCATCCCTGGACTGGAAGCAAGCATCCTAGGACCGGTTTCGGGGTTTCACCCCTCTTCAGCCAGGATAGCTTGACTCCAGCGGTATGGAGAGCACGGGACCCACGTCTGGGCATACTCGTCCCACTCGGGGTGACAAATGCAAAAACAACAATTGATGGACAGAATGCAGAACAATGTCATACATTCACCCCAGTACAGAGATCTGGGCCCAAATCCATCGTTTTTTTGCTCACCATGCCATTCCAGTTTGAACCCAGCCATATGCAAATAAGTCTTGACCCTGTGCCCTGTGGGAACAGTCCAGCCTGAACTGCCAGGCCAGGTCCTCCCTGGACTGGAAACAAGCATCCTAGGACCCGTTTCGGGGTTTCACCTCTCTTCAGCCAGGATAGCTTGACTCCAGCGGCATGGAGAGCATGGGACCCACGGCTGGGCATACCCGTCCCACTCGGGGTGAAAAATGCAAAAACAACAATTGATGGACAGAATGCAGAACAATGTCATACATTCACCCCAGTACAGAGATCTGGGCCCAAATCAATCGTTTTTTGCTCACCATGCCATTCCAGTTTGAACCCAGCCATATGCAAATCAGTCTTGACCCTGTGCCCTGTGGGAACAGTCCAGCCCGAACTACCAGGCCAGGTCCTCCCTGGACTGGAAACAAGCATCCTAGGACCGGTTTCGGGGTTTCACCCCTCTTCAGCCAGGATAGCTTGACTCCAGCGGCATGGAGAGCACAGGACCCACGTCTGGGCATACCCGTCCCACTCGGGGTGACAAATGCAAATACAACAATTGATGGACAGAATGCAGAACAATGTCATACATTCACCCCAGTACAGAGATCTGGGCCCAAATCCATCGTTTTGTTGCTCACCTTCCATTCCAGTTTCAAGCCAGCCATATGCAAATCAGTCTTGACCCTGTGCCCTGTGGGAACAGTCCAGCCCGAACTGCAAGGCCAGGTCCTCCCTGGACTGGGTACAAGCATCCCAGGACCGGTTTCGGGCTTTCACTCCTCTTCAGCTAGGATAGCTTGACGCCAGCGGCATGGAGAGCACGGGACCCACGTCTGGGCATACCCGTCCCACTCGGGGTGACAAATGCAAAAACAACAATTGATGGACAGAATGCAGAACAATGTCATACATTCACAACAGTACAGAGATCTGGGCCCAAATCCATCGTTTTTTTGCTCACCATGCCGTTCCAGTTTGAACCCAGCCATATGCAAATCAGCCTTGACCCTGTGCCCTGTGTGAACAGTCCAGCCCGAACTGCCAGGCCAGGTCCTCCCTGGACTGGAAACAAGCATCCTAGGACCGGTTTCGGGGTTTCACCCCTCTTCAGCCAGGATAGCTTGACTCCAGCGGCATGGAGAGCACGGGACCCACGTCTGGGCAGACCCGTCCCACTCGGGGAGACAAATGCAAAAACAATAATTGATGGACAGAATGCAGAACAATGTCATACATTCACCCCAGTACAGAGATCTGGGCCCAAATCCATCGTTTTTTTGCTCACCATGCCATTCCAGTTTGAACCCAGCCATATGCAAATCAGTCTTGACCCTGTGCCCTGTGGGAACAGTCCAGCCCGAACTGCCAGGCCAGGTCATCCCTGGACTGGAAGCAAGCATCCTAGGACCGGTTTCGTGGTTTCACACCTCTTCAGCCAGGATAGCTTGACTCCAGCGGTATGGAGAGCACGGGACCCACGTCTGGGCATACCCGTCCCACTCGGGGTGACAAATGCAAAAACAACAATTGATGGACAGAATGCAGACCAATGTCATACATTCACCCCAGTACAGAGATCTGGGCCCAAATCCATCGTTTTTTTGCTCACCATGCCATTCCAGTTTGAACCCAGCCATATGCAAATAAGTCTTGACCCAGTGCCCTGTGGGAACAGTCCAGCCCGAACTGCCAGGCCAGGTCCTCCCTGGACTGGAAACAAGCATCCTAGGACGGGTTTCGGGGTTTCACCCCCTCTTCAGCCAGGATAGCTTGACTCCAGCGGCATGGAGAGCACAGGACCCACGTCTGGGCATACCCGTCCCACTCGGGGTGACAAATGCAAAAACAACAATTGATGGACAGAATGCAGAACAATGTCATACATTCACCCCAGTACAGAGATCTGGGCCCAAATCCATCGTTTTGTTGCTCACCATGCCATTCCAGTTTGAACCCAGCCATATGCAAATCAGTCTTGACCCTGTGCCCTGTGGGAACAGTCCAGCCCGAACTGCAAGGCCAGGTCCTCCCTGGACTGGATACAAGCATCCTAGGACCGGTTTCGGGGTTTCACTCCTCTTCAGCTAGGATAGCTTGACTCCAGCGGCATGGAGAGCACGGGACCCACGTCTGGGCATACCCGTCCCACTCGGGGTGACAAATGCAAAAACAACAATTGATGGACAGAATGCAGAACAATGTCATACATTCACCCCAGTACAGAGATCTGGGCCAAAATCCATCGTTTCTTTGCTCACCATGCCATTCCAGTTTGAACCCAGCCATATGCAAATCAGTCTTGACCCTGTGCCCTGTGGGAACAGTCCAGCCCGAACTGCCAGGCCAGGTCCTTCCTGGACTGGAAACAAGCATCCTAGGACCGGTTTCGGGGTTTCACCCCTCTTCAGCCAGGATAGCTTGACTCCAGCGGCATGGAGAGCACGGGACCCACGTCTGGGCAGACCCGTCCCACTCGGGGAGACAAATGCAAAAACAATAATTGATGGACAGAATGCAGAACAATGTCATACATTCACCCCAGTACAGAGATCTGGGCCCAAATCCATCGTTTTTTTGCTCACCATGCCATTCCAGTTTGAACCCAGCCATATGCAAATCAGTCTTGACCCTGTGCCCTGTGGGAACAGTCCAGCCCGAACTGCCAGGCCAGGTCATCCCTGGACTGGAAGCAAGCATCCTAGGACCGGTTTCGGGGTTTCACCCCTCTTCAGCCAGGATAGCTTGACTCCAGCGGTATGGAGAGCACGGGACCCACGTCTGGGCATACCCGTCCCACTCGGGGTGACAAATGCAAAAACAACAATTGATGGACAGAATGCAGAACAATGTCATACATTCACACCAGTACAGAGATCTGGGCCCAAATCCATCGTTTTTTTGCTCACCATGCCATTCCAGTTTGAACCCAGCCATATGCAAATAAGTCTTGACCCTGTGCCCTGTGGGAACAGTCCAGCCTGAACTGCCAGGCCAGGTCCTCCCTGGACTGGAAACAAGCATCCTAGGACCCGTTTCGGGGTTTCACCTCTCTTCAGCCAGGATAGCTTGACTCCAGCGGCATGGAGAGCACAGGACCCACGGCTGGGCATACCCGTCCCACTCGGGGTGACAAATGCAAAAACAACAATTGATGGACAGAATGCAGAACAATGTCATACATTCACCCCAGTACAGAGATCTGGGCCTAAATCAATCGTTTTTTGCTCACCATGCCATTCCAGTTTGAACCCAGCCATATGCAAATCAGTCTTGACCCTGTGCCCTGTGGGAACAGTCCAGCCCGAACTACCAGGCCAGGTCCTCCCTGGACTGGAAACAAGCATCCTAGGACCGGTTTCGGGGTTTCACCCCTCTTCAGCCAGGATAGCTTGACTCCAGCGGCATGGAGAGCACGGGACCCACGTCTGGGCATACCCGTCCCACTCGGGGTGACAAATGCAAATACAACAATTGATGGACAGAATGCAGAACAATGTCATACATTCACCCCAGTACAGAGATCTGGGCCCAAATCCATCGTTTTGTTGCTCACCATGCCATTCCAGTTTCAACCCAGACATATGCAAATAAGTCTTGACCCTGTGCCCTGTGGGAACAGTCCAGCCCGAACTGCAAGGCCAGGTCCTCCCTGGACTGGGTACAAGCATCCTAGGACCGGTTTCGGGCTTTCACTCCTCTTCAGCCAGGATAGCTTGACTCCAGCGGCATGGAGAGCACGAGACCCACGTATGGGCATACCCGTCCCACTCGGGGTGACAAATGCAAAAACAATAATTGATGGACAGAATGCAGAACAATGTCATACATTCACCCCAGTGCGAGATCTGGGCCAAAATCCATCGTTTTTTTGCTCACCATGCCATTCCAGTTTGAACCCAGCCATATGCAAATCAGTCTTGACCCTGTGCCCTGTGGGAACAGTCCAGCCCGAACTGCCAGGCCAGGTCATCCCTGGACTGGAAGCAAGCATCCTAGGACCGGTTTCGTGGTTTCACACCTCTTCAGCCAGGATAGCTTGACTCCAGTGGTATGGAGAGCACAGGACCCACGCCTGGGCATACCCGTCCCACTCGGGGTGACAAATGCAAAAACAACAATTGATGGACAGAATGCAGACCAATGTCATACATTCACCCCAGTACAGAGATCTGGGCCGAAATCCATCATTTTTTTACTCACCATGCCTTTCCAGCTTGAACCCAGCCATATGCAAATCAGTCTTGACCCTGTGCCCTGTGGGAACAGTCCAGCCCGAACTGCCAGGCCAGGTCCTCCCTGGACTGGAAACAAGCATCCGAGGACCGGTTTCGGGGTTTCACCCCTCTTCAGCCAGGATAGCTTGACTCCAGCGGCATGGAGAGCACGGGACCCACGTCTGGGCATACCCGTCCCACTCGGGGTGACAATTGCAAAAACAACAATTGATGGACAGAATGCAGAACAATGTCATACATTCACCCCAGTACAGAGATCTGGGCCCAAATCCATCGTTTTGTTGCTCACCATGCCATTCCAGTTTGAACCCAGCCATATGCAAATCAGTCTTGACCCTGTGCCCTGTGGGAACAGTCCAGCCCGAACTGCAAGGCCAGGTCCTCCCTGGACTGGATACAAGCATCCTAGGACCGGTTTCGGGGTTTCACTCCTCTTCAGCTAGGATAGCTTGACTCCAGCGGCATGGAGAGCACGGGACCCACGTCTGGGCATACCCGTCCCACTCGGGGTGACAAATGCAAAAAAAACAATTGATGGACAGAATGCAGAACAATGTCATACATTCACCCCAGTACAGAGATCTGGGCCCAAATCAATCGTTTTTTTGCTCACCATGCCATTCCTGTTTGAACTCAGCCATATGCAAATCAGTCTTGACCCTGTGCCCTGTGGGAACAGTTCAGCCCGAACTGCCAGGCCAGGTCCTCCCTAGACTGGAAACAAGCATCCTAGGACCGGTTTCGGGGTTTCACCCCTCTTCAGCCAGGATAGCTTGACTCCAGCGGCATGGAGAGCACGGGACCCACGTCTGGGCATACCCGTCCCACTCGGGGTGACAAATGCAAAAGCAACAATTGATGGACAGAATGCAGAACAATGTCATACATTCACCCCAGTACAGAGATCTGGGCCTAAATCCATCGTTTTTTGCTCACCATGCCATTCCAGTTTGAACCCAGCCATATGCAAATCAGTCTTGACCCTGTGCCATGTGGGAACAGTCCAGCCCGAACTGCCAGGCCAGGTCCTTCCTGGACTGGAAACCAGCATCCTAGGACCGGTTTCGGGGTTTCACCCCTCTTCAGCCAGGATAGCTTGACTCCAGCGGCATGGAGAGCACGGGACCCACGTCTGGGCATACCCGTCCCACTCAGGGTGAGAAATGCAAAAACAACAATTGATGGACAGAATGCAGAACAATGTCATACATTCACCCCAGTACAGAGATCTGGGCCCAAATCAATCGTTTTTTTTCTCACCATGCCATTCCAGTTTGAACTCAGCCATATGCAAATCAGTCTTGACCCTGTGCCCTGTGGGAACAGTTCAGCCCGAACTGCCAGGCCAGGTCCTCCCTGGACTGGAAACAAGCATCCTAGGACCGGTTTCGGGGTTTCACCCCTCTTCAGCCAGGATAGCTTGACTCCAGCGGCATGGAGAGCACGGGACCCACGTCTGGGCATACCCGTCCCACTCGGGGTGACAAATGCAAATACAACAATTGATGGACAGAATGCAGAACAATGTCATACATTCACCCCAGTACAGAGATCTGGGCCCAAATCCATCATTTTTTTGCTCACCATGCCATTCCAGTTTCAACCCAGCCATATGCAAATCAGTCTTGACCCTGTGCCCTGTGGGAACAGTCCAGCCCGAACTGCCAGGCCAGGTCCTCCCTGGACTGGAAACATGCATCCTAGGACCGGTTTAGGGGTTTCACCCCTCTTCAGCCATGATAGCTTGACTCCAGCGGCATGGAGAGCACGGGACCCACGTCTGGGCAGACCTGTCCCACTCGGGGAGACAAATGCAAAAACAATAATTGATGGACAGAATGCAGAACAATGTCATACATTCACCCCAGTACGAGATCTGGGCCCAAATCCATCGTTTTTTTGCTCACCATGCCATTCCAGTTTGAACCCAGCCATATGCAAATCAGTCTTGACCCTGTGCCCTGTGGGAACAGTCCAGCCCGAACTGCCAGGCCAGGTCCTCCCTGGACTGGAAACAAGCATCCTAGGACCGGTTTCGTGGTTTCACACCTCTTCAGCCAGGATAGCTTGACTCCAGCGGCATGGAGAGCACGGGACCCACGTCTGGGCATACCCGTCCCACTCGGTGTGACAAATGCAAAAACAACAATTGATGGACAGAATGCAGAACAATGTCATACATTCACCCCAGTACAGAGATCTGGGCCTAAATCCATCGTTTTTTTGCTCACCATGCCATTCCAGTTTGAACCCAGCCATATGCAAATCAGTCTTGACCCTGTGCCCTGTGGGAACAGTCCAGCCCGAACTGCCAGGCCAGGTCCTCCCTGGACTGGAAACAAGCATCCTAGGACCGGTTTCGGGGTTTCACCCCTCTTCAGCCAGGATAGCTTGACTCCAGTGGCATGGAGAGCACGGGACCCACGTCTGGGCATACCCGTCCCACTCGGGGTGACAAATGCAAAAACAACAATTGATGGACAGAATGCAGAACAATGTCATACATTCACCCCAGTACAGAGATCTGGGCCTAAATCAATCGTTTTTTTGCTCACCATGCCATTCCAGTTTGAACCCAGCCATATGCAAATCAGTCTTGACCCTGTGCCCTATGGGAACAGTCCAGCCCGAACTGCCAGGCCAGGTCCTCCCTGGACTGGAAACAAGCATCCTAGGACCGGTTTCGGGGTTTCACCCCTCTTCAGCCAGGATAGCTTGACTCCAGCGGCATGGAGAGCACGGGACCCACGTCTGGGCATACCCGTCCCAATCTGGGTGACAAATGCAAATACAACAATTGATGGACAGAATGCAGAACAATGTCATACATTCACCCCAGTACAGAGATCTGGGCCCAAATCCATCGTTTTGTTGCTCACCATGCCATTCCAGTTTCAACCCAGCCATATGCAAATCAGTCTTGACCCTGTGCCCTGTGGGAACAGTCCAGCCCGAACTGCCAGGCCAGGTCCTCCCTGGACTGGAAACAAGCATCCTAGGACCGGTTTAGGGGTTTCACCCCTCTTCAGCCAGGATAGCTTGACTCCAGTGGCATGGAGAGCACGGGACCCACGTCTGGGCAGACCCGTCCCACTCGGGGAGACAAATGCAAAAACAACAATTGATGGACAGAATGCAGAACAATGTCATACATTCACCCCAGTACAGAGATCTGGGCCTAAATCCATCGTTTTTTTGCTCACCATGCCATTCCAGTTTGAACCCAGCCATATGCAAATCAGTCTTGACCCTGTGCCCTATGGGAACAGTCCAGCCCGAACTGCCAGGCCAGGTCATCCCTGGACTGGAAACAAGCATCCTAGGACCGGTTTCGTGGTTTCACACCTCTTCAGCCAGGATAGCTTGACTCCAGCGGTATGGAGAGCACGGGACCCACGCCTGGGCATACCCGTCCCACTCGGTGTGACAAATGCAAAAACAACAATTGATGGACAGAATGCAGAACAATGTCATACATTCACCCCAATACAGAGATCTGGGCCCAAATCCATCGTTTTTTTGCTCACCATGCCATTCCAGCTTGAACCCAGCCATATGCAAATCAGTCTTGACCCTGTGCCCTATGGGAACAGTCCAGCCCGAACTGCCAGGCCAGGTCCTCCCTGGACTGGAAACAAGCATCCTAGGACCGGTTTCGGGGTTTCACCCCTCTTCAGCCAGGATAGCTTGACTCCAGTGGCATGGAGAGCACGGGACCCACGTCTGGGCATACCCGTCCCACTCGGGGTGACAAATGCAAAAACAACAATTGATGGACAGAATGCAGAACAATGTCATACATTCACCCCAGTACAGAGATCTGGGCCTAAATCCATCGTTTTTTTGCTCACCATGCCATTCCAGTTTGAACCCAGCCATATGCAAATCAGTCTTGACCCTGTGCCCTATGGGAACAGTCCAGCCCGAACTGCCAGGCCAGGTCCTCCCTGGACTGGAAACAAGCATCCTAGGACCGGTTTCGGGGTTTCACCCCTCTTCAGCCAGGATAGCTTGACTCCAGTGGCATGGAGAGCACGGGACCCACGTCTGGGCATACCCGTCCCACTCTGGGTGACAAATACAAATACAACAATTGATGGACAGAATGCAGAACAATGTCATACATTCACCCCAGTACAGAGATCTGGGCCCAAATCCATCGTTTTGTTGCTCACCATGCCATTCCAGTTTGAACCCAGCCATATGCAAATCAGTCTTGACCCTGTGCCCTGTGGGAACAGTCCAGCCCGAACTGCCAGGCCAGGTCCTCCCTGGACTGGAAACAAGCATCCTAGGACCGGTTTCGGGGTTTCACCCCTCTTCAGCCAGGATAGCTTGACTCCAGTGGCATGGAGAGCACGGGACCCACGTCTGGGCATACCCGTCCCACTCGGGGTGACAAATGCAAAAACAACAATTGATGGACAGAATGCAGAACAATGTCATACATTCACCCCAGTACAGAGATCTGGGCCTAAATCCATCGTTTTTTGCTCACCATGCCATTCCAGTTTGAACCCAGCCATATGCAAATCAGTCTTGACCCTGTGCCCTATGGGAACAGTCCAGCCCGAACTGCCAGGCCAGGTCCTCCCTGGACTGGAAACAAGCATCCTAGGACCGGTTTCGGGGTTTCACCCCTCTTCAGCCAGGATAGCTTGACTCCAGTGGCATGGAGAGCACGGGACCCACGTCTGGGCATACCCGTCCCACTCGGGGTGACAAATGCAAAAAGAACAATTGATGGACAGAATGCAGAACAATGTCATACATTCACCCCAGTACAGAGATCTGGGCCTAAATCCATCGTTTTTTTGCTCACCATGCCATTCCAGTTTGAACCCAGCCATATGCAAATCAGTCTTGACCCTGTGCCCTATGGGAACAGTCCAGCCCGAACTGCCAGGCCAGGTCATCCCTGGACTGGAACCAAGCATCCTAGGACCGGTTTCGTGGTTTCACACCTCTTCAGCCAGGATAGCTTGACTCCAGCGGCATGGAGAGCACGGGACCCACGTCTGGGCATACCCGTCCCACTCGGGGTGACAAAGGCAAATACAACAATTGATGGACAGAATGCAGAACAATGTCATACATTCACCCCAGTACAGAGATCTGGGCCCAAATCCATCGTTTTGTTGCTCACCATGCCATTCCAGCTTGAACCCAGCCATATGCAAATCAGTCTTGACCCTGTGCCCTGTGGGAACAGTCCAGCCCGAACTGCCAGGCCAGGTCCTCCCTGGACTGGAAACAAGCATCCTAGGACCGGTTTCGGGGTTTCACTCCTCTTCAGCCAGGATAGCTTGACTCCAGTGGCATGGAGAGCACGGGACCCACGTCTGGGCATACCCGTCCCACTCGGGGTGACAAATGCAAAAACAACAATTGATGGACAGAATGCAGAACAATGTCATACATTCACCCCAGTACAGAGATCTGGGCCTAAATCCATCGTTTTTTTGCTCACCATGCCATTCCAGTTTGAACCCAGCCATATGCAAATCAGTCTTGACCCTGTGCCCTGTGGGAACAGTCCAGCCCGAACTGCCAGGCCAGGTCCTCCCTGGACTGGAAACAAGCATCCTAGGACCGGTTTCGGGGTTTCACCCCTCTTCAGCCAGGATAGCTTGACTCCAGTGGCATGGAGAGCACGGGACCCACGTCTGGGCATACCCGTCCCACTCTGGGTGACAAATGCAAATACAACAATTGATGGACAGAATGCAGAACAATGTGATACATTCACCCCAGTACAGAGATCTGGGCCCAAATCCATCGTTTTTTTGCTCACCATGCCATTCCAGTTTGAACCCAGCCATATGCAAATCAGTCTTGACCCTGTGCCCTATGGGAACAGTCCAGCCCGAACTGCCAGGCCAGGTCCTCCCTGGACTGGAAACAAGCATCCTAGGACCGGTTTCGGGGTTTCACCCCTCTTCAGCCAGGATAGCTTGACTCCAGTGGCATGGAGAGCACGGGACCCACGTCTGGGCATACCCGTCCCACTCGGGGTGACAAATGCAAAAACAACAATTGATGGACAGAATGCAGAACAATGTCATACATTCACCCCAGTACAGAGATCTGGGCCTAAATCCATCGTTTTTTTGCTCACCATGCCATTCCAGTTTGAACCCAGCCATATGCAAATCAGTCTTGACCCTGTGCCCATGGGAACAGTCCAGCCCGAACTGCCAGGCCAGGTCCTCCCTGGACTGGAAACAAGCATCCTAGGACCGGTTTCGGGTTTTCACCCCTCTTCAGCCTGGATAGCTTGACTCTAGTGGCATGGAGAGCACGGGACCCACGTCTGGGCATACCCGTCCCACTCGGGGTGACAAATGCAAAAACAACAATTGATGGACAGAATGCAGAACAATGTCATGCATTCACCCCAGTACAGAGATCTGGGCCTAAATCCATCGTTTTTTTGCTCACCATGCCATTCCAGTTTGAACCCAGCCATATGCAAATCAGTCTTGACCCTGTGCCCAATGGGAACAGTCCAGCCCGAACTGCCAGGCCAGGTCCTCCCTAGACTGGAAACAAGCATCCTAGGACCGGTTTCAGGGTTTCACACCTCTTCAGCCAGGATAGCTTGACTCCAGTGGCATGGAGAGCACGGGACCCACGTCTGGGCATACCCGTCCCACTCGGGGTGACAAATGCAAAAACAACAATTGATGGACAGAATGCAGACCAATGTCATACATTCACCCCAGTACAGAGATCTGGGCCTAAATCCATCGTTTTTTGCTCACCATGCCATTCCAGTTTGAACCCAGCCATATGCAAATCAGTCTTGACCCTGTGCCCTATGGGAACAGTCCAGCCCGAACTGCCAGGCCAGGTCCTCCCTGGACTGGAAACAAGCATCCTAGGACCGGTTTCGGGGTTTCACCCCTCTTCAGCCAGGATAGCTTGACTCCAGTGGCATGGAGAGCACGGGACCCACGTCTGGGCATACCCGTCCCACTCGGGGTGACAAATGCAAAAACAACAATTGATGGACAGAATGCAGAACAATGTCATACATTCACCCCAGTACAGAGATCTGGGCCTAAATCCATCGTTTTTTTGCTCACCATGCCATTCCAGCTTGAACCCAGCCATATGCAAATCAGTCTTGACCCTGTGCCCTATGGGAACAGTCCAGCCCGAACTGCCAGGCCAGGTCCTCCCTGGACTGGAAACAAGCATCCTAGGACCGGTTTCGGGGTTTCACCCCTCTTCAGCCAGGATAGCTTGACTCCAGTGGCATGGAGAGCACGGGACCCACGTCTGGGCATACCCGTCCCACTCGGGGTGACAAATGCAAAAACAACAATTGATGGACAGAATGCAGAACAATGTCATACATTCACCCCAGTACAGAGATCTGGGCCCAAATCCATCGTTTTGTTGCTCACCATGCCATTCCAGTTTGAACCCAGCCATATGCAAATCAGTCTTGACCCTGTGCCCTATGGGAACAGTCCAGCCCGAACTGCCAGGCCAGGTCCTCCCTGGACTGGAAACAAGCATCCTAGGACCGGTTTCGGGGTTTCACCCCTCTTCAGCCAGGATAGCTTGACTCCAGTGGCATGGAGAGCACGGGACCCACGTCTGGGCATACCCGTCCCACTCGGGGAGACAAATGCAAAAACAACAATTGATGGACAGAATGAAGAACAATGTCATACATTCACCCCAGTACAGAGATCTGGGCCTAAATCCATCGTTTTTTGCTCACCATGCCATTCCAGCTTGAACCCAGCCATATGCAAATCAGTCTTGACCCTGTGCCCTATGGGAACAGTCCAGCCCGAACTGCCAGGCCAGGTCCTCCCTGGACTGGAAACAAGCATCCTAGGACCGGTTTCGGGGTTTCACCCCTCTTCAGCCAGGATAGCTTGACTCCAGTGGCATGGAGAGCACGGGACCCACGTCTGGGCATACCCGTCCCACTCGGGGTGACAAATGCAAAAACAACCATTGATGGACAGAATGCAGAACAATGTCATACATTCACCCCAGTACAGAGATCTGGGCCTAAATCCATCGTTTTGTTGCTCACCATGCCATTCCAGTTTGAACCCAGCCATATGCAAATCAGTCTTGACCCTGTGCCCTGTGGGAACAGTCCAGCCCGAACTGCCAGGCCAGGTCCTCCCTGGACTGGAAACAAGCATCCTAGGACCGGTTTCGGGGTTTCACTCCTCTTCAGCCAGGATAGCTTGACTCCAGTGGCATGGAGAGCACGGGACCCACGTCTGGGCATACCCGTCCCACTCGGGGTGACAAATGCAAAAACAACAATTGATGGACAGAATGCAGAACAATGTCATACATTCACCCCAGTACAGAGATCTGGGCCTAAATCCATCGTTTTTTTGCTCACCATGCCATTCCAGTTTGAACCCAGCCATATGCAAATCAGTCTTGACCCTGTGCCCTATGGGAACAGTCCAGCCCGAACTGCCAGGCCAGGTCCTCCCTGGACTGGAAACAAGCATCCTAGGACCGGTTTCATGGTTTCACACCTCTTCAGCCAGGATAGCTTGACTCCAGTGGCATGGAGAGCACGGGACCCACGTCTGGGCATACCCGTCCCACTCGGGGTGACAAATGCAAAAACAACAATTGATGGACAGAATGCAGAACAATGTCATACATTCACCCCAGTACAGAGATCTGGGCCTAAATCCATCGTTTTTTTGCTCACCATGCCATTCCAGCTTGAACCCAGCCATATGCAAATCAGTCTTGACCCTGTGCCCTATGGGAACAGTCCAGCCCGAACTGCCAGGCCAGGTCCTCCCTGGACTGGAAACAAGCATCCTAGGACCGGTTTCGGGGTTTCACCCCTCTTCAGCCAGGATAGCTTGACTCCAGTGGCATGGAGAGCACGGGACCCACGTCTGGGCATACCCGTCCCACTCTGGGTGACAAATGCAAAAACAACAATTGATGGACAGAATGCAGAACAATGTCATACATTCACCCCAGTACAGAGATCTGGGCCCAAATCCATCGTTTTGTTGCTCAACCATGCCATTCCAGTTTGAACCCAGCCATATGCAAATCAGTCTTGACCCTGTGCCCTATGGGAACAGTCCAGCCCGAACTGCCAGGCCAGGTCCTCCCTGGACTGGAAACAAGCATCCTAGGACCGGTTTCGGGGTTTCACTCCTCTTCAGCCAGGATAGCTTGACTCCAGTGGCATGGAGAGCACGGGACCCACGTCTGGGCATACCCGTCCCACTCGGGGTGACAAATGCAAAAACAACAATTGATGGACAGAATGCAGAACAATGTCATACATTCACCCCAGTACAGAGATCTGGGCCCAAATCCATCGTTTTTTTGCTCACCATGCCATTCCAGTTTGAACCCAGCCATATGCAAATCAGTCTTGACCCTGTGCCCTGTGGGAACAGTCCAGCCCGAACTGCCAGGCCAGGTCCTCCCTGGACTGGAAACAAGCATCCTAGGACCGGTTTCGGGGTTTCACCGCTCTTCAGCCAGGATAGCTTGACTCCAGTGGCATGGAGAGCACGGGACCCACGTCTGGGCATACCCGTCCCACTCGGGGTGACAAATGCAAAAACAACAATTGATGGACAGAATGCAGAACAATGTCATACATTCACCCCAGTACAGAGATCTGGGCCTAAATCCATCGTTTTGTTGCTCAACCATGCCATTCCAGTTTGAACCCAGCCATATGCAAATCAGTCTTGACCCTGTGCCCTGTGGGAACAGTCCAGCCCGAACTGCCAGGCCAGGTCCTCCCTGGACTGGATACAAGCATCCTAGGACCGGTTTCGGGGTTTCACTCCTCTTCAGCTAGGATAGCTTGACTCCAGTGGCATGGAGAGCACGGGACCCACGTCTGGGCATACCCGTCCCACTCGGGGTGACAAATGCAAAAACAACAATTGATGGACAGAATGCAGAACAATGTCATACATTCACCCCAGTACAGAGATCTGGGCCTAAATCCATCGTTTTTTGCTCACCATGCCATTACAGCTTGAACCCAGCCATATGCAAATCAGTCTTGACCCTGTGCCCTATGGGAACAGTCCAGACCGAACTGCCTGGCCAGGTCCTCCCTGGACTGGAAACAAGCATCCTAGGACCGGTTTCGGGGTTTCACCCCTCTTCAGCCAGGATAGCTTGACTCCAGCGGCATGGAGAGCACGGGACCCACATCTGGGCATACCCGTCCCACTCGGGGTGACAAATGCAAAAACAACCACTGATGCACAGAATGCAGAACAATGTCATACATTCACCCCAGTACAGAGATCTGGGCCCAAATCCATCGTTTTGTTGCTCACCATGCCATTCCAGTTTGAACCCAGCCATATGCAAATCAGTCTTGACCCTGTGCCCTATGGGAACAGTCCAGCCCGAACTGCCAGGCCAGGTCCTCCCTGGACTGGAAACAAGCATCCTAGGACCGGTTTCGGGGTTTCACTCCTCTTCAGCTAGGATAGCTTGACTCCAGTGGCATGGAGAGCACGGGACCCACGTCTGGGCATACCCGTCCCACTCGGGGTGACAAATGCAAAAACAACAATTGATGGACAGAATGCAGAACAATGTCATACATTCACCCCAGTACAGAGATCTGGGCCTAAATCCATCGTTTTTTTGCTCACCATGCCATTCCAGTTTGAACCCAGCCATATGCAAATCAGTCTTGACCCTGTGCCCTATGGGAACAGTCCAGCCCGAACTGCCAGGCCAGGTCCTCCCTGGACTGGAAACAAGCATCCTAGGACCGGTTTCGGGGTTTCACCCCTCTTCAGCCAGGATAGCTTGACTCCAGTGGCATGGAGAGCACGGGACCCACGTCTGGGCATACCCGTCCCACTCGGGGTGACAAATGCAAAAACAACAATTGATGGACAGAATGCAGAACAATGTCATACATTCACCCCAGTACAGAGATCTGGGCCCAAATCCATCGTTTTGTTGCTCAACCATGCCATTCCAGTTTGAACCCAGCCATATGCAAATCAGTCTTGACCCTGTGCCCTATGGGAACAGTCCAGCCCGAACTGCCAGGCCAGGTCCTCCCTGGACTGGAAACAAGCATCCTAGGACCGGTTTCGGGGTTTCACTCCTCTTCAGCTAGGATAGCTTGACTCCAGTGGCATGGAGAGCACGGGACCCACGTCTGGGCATACCCGTCCCACTCGGGGTGACAAATGCAAAAACAACAATTGATGGACAGAATGCAGAACAATGTCATACATTCACCCCAGTACAGAGATCTGGGCCTAAATCCATCGTTTTTTTGCTCACCATGCCATTCCAGTTTGAACCCAGCCATATGCAAATCAGTCTTGACCCTGTGCCCTGTGGGAACAGTCCAGCCCGAACTGCCAGGCCAGGTCCTCCCTGGACTGGAAACAAGCATCCTAGGACCGGTTTCAGGGTTTCACCCCTCTTCAGCCAGGATAGCTTGACTCCAGCGGCATGGAGAGCACGGGACCCACGTCTGGGCATACCCGTCCCACTCGGGGTGACAAATGCAAAAGCAACAATTGATGGACAGAATGCAGAACAATGTCATACATTCACCCCAGTACAGAGATCTGGGCCCAAATCCATCGTTTTTTTGCTCACCATGCCATTCCAGTTTGAACCCAGCCATATGCAAATCAGTCTTGACCCTGTGCCATGTGGGAACAGTCCAGCCCGAACTGCCAGGCCAGGTCCTTCCTGGACTGGAAAAAAGCATCCTAGGACCGGTTTCGGGGTTTCACCCCTCTTCAGCCAGGATAGCTTGACTCCAGCGGCATGGAGAGCACGGGACCCACGTCTGGGCATACCCGTCCCACTCGGGGTGACAAATGCAAAAACAACAATTGATGGACAGAATGCAGAACAATGTCATGCATTCACCCCAGTACAGAGATCTGGGCCCAAAACCATCGGTGTTTTGCTCACCATGCCATTCCAGTTTGAACCCAGCCATATGCAAATCAGTCTTGACCCTGAGCCCTGTGGGAACAGTTCAGCCCGAACTGCCAGGCCAGGTCCTCCCTGGACTGGAAACAAGCATCCTAGGACCGGTTTCGGGGTTTCACCCCTCTTCAGCCAGGATAGCTTGACTCCAGTGGCATGGAGAGCACGGGACCCACGTCTGGGCATACCCGTCCCACTCGGGGTGACAAATGCAAAAACAACAATTGATGGACAGAATGCAGAACAATGTCATGCATTCACCCCAGTACAGAGATCTGGGCCCAAATCCATCGTTTTTGCTCACCATGCCATTCCAGTTTGAACCCAGCCATATGCAAATCAGTCTTGACCCTGTGCCCTATGGGAACAGTCCAGCCCGAACTGCCAGGCCAGGTCCTCCCTAGACTGGAAACAAGCATCCTAGGACCGGTTTCGGGGTTTCACCCCTCTTCAGCCAGGGTAGCTTGACTCCAGTGGCATGGAGAGCACGGGACCCACGTCTGGGCATACCCGTCCCACTCGGGGTGACAAATGCAAAAACAACAATTGATGGACAGAATGCAGAACAATGTCATACATTCACCCCAGTACAGAGATCTGGGCCTAAATCCATCGTTTTTTTGCTCACCATGCCACTCCAGTTTGAACCCAGCCATATGCAAATCAGTCTTGACCCTGTGCCCTGTGGGAACAGTCCAGCCCGAACTGCCAGGCCAGGTCCTCCCTGGACTGGAAACAAGCATCCTAGGACCGGTTTCGGGGTTTCAACCCTCTTCAGCCAGGATAGCTTGACTCCAGTGGCATGGAGAGCACGGGACCCACGTCTGGGCATACCCGTCCCACTCGGGGTGACAAATGCAAAAGCAACAATTGATGGACAGAATGCAGAACAATGTCATACATTCACCCCAGTACAGAGATCTGGGCCTAAATCCATCGTTTTTTTGCTCACCATGCCATTCCAGTTTGAACCCAGCCATATGCAAATCAGTCTTGACCCTGTGCCCTATGGGAACAGTCCAGCCCGAACTGCCAGGCCAGGTCCTCCCTGGACTGGAAACAAGCATCCTAGGACCGGTTTCGGGGTTTCACCCCTCTTCAGCCAGGATAGCTTGACTCCAGTGGCATGGAGAGCACGGGACCCACGTCTGGGCATACCCGTCACACTCGGGGTGACAAATGCAAAAACAACAATTGATGGACAGAATGCAGAACAATGTCATACATTCACCCCAGTACAGAGATCTGGGCCTAAATCCATCGTTTTTTTGCTCACCATGCCACTCCAGTTTGAACCCAGCCATATGCAAATCAGTCTTGACCCTGTGCCCTATGGGAACAGTCCAGCCTGAACTGCCAGGCCAGGTCCTCCCTGGACTGGAAACAAGCATCCTAGGACCGGTTTCAGGGTTTCACCCCTCTTCAGCCAGGATAGCTTGACTCCAGTGGCATGGAGAGCACGGGACCCACGTCTGGGCATACCCGTCCCACTCGGGGTGACAAATGCAAAAACAACAATTGATGGACAGAATGCAGAACAATGTCATACATTCACCCCAGTACAGAGATCTGGGCCTAAATCCATCGTTTTTTTGCTCACCATGCCATTCCAGTTTGAACCCAGCCATATGCAAATCAGTCTTGACCCTGTGCCCTATGGGAACAGTCCAGCCCGAACTGCCAGGCCAGGTCCTCCCTGGACTGGAAACAAGCATCCTAGGACCGGTTTCGGGGTTTCACCCCTCTTCAGCCAGGATAGCTTGACTCCAGTGGCATGGAGAGCACGGGACCCACGTCTGGGCATACCCGTCCCACTCGGGGTGACAAATGCAAAAACAACAATTGATGGACAGAATGCAGAACAATGTCATACATTCACCCCAGTACAGAGATCTGGGACCTAAATCCATCGTTTTTTGCTCACCATGCCATTCCAGTTTGAACCCAGCCATATGCAAATCAGTCTTGACCCTGTGCCCTATGGGAACAGTCCAGCCCGAACTGCCAGGCCAGGTCCTCCCTGGACTGGAAACAAGCATCCTAGGACCGGTTTCGGGGTTTCACCCCTCTTCAGCCAGGATAGCTTTACTCCAGCGGCATGGAGAGCACGGGACCCACATCTGGGCATTCCCGTCCCACTCGGGTTGACAAATGCAAAAACAACAATTGATGGACAGAATGCAGAACAATGTCATACATTCACCCCAGTACAGAGATCTGGGCCTACATCCATCGTTTTTGTTGCTCACCATGCCATTCCAGTTTGAACCCAGCCATATGCAAATCAGTCTTGACCCTGTGCCCTATGGGAACAGTCCAGCCCGAACTGCCAGGCCAGGTCCTCCCTGGACTGGAAACAAGCATCCTAGGACCGGTTTCGGGGTTTCAACCCTCTTCAGCCAGGATAGCTTGACTCCAGTGGCATGGAGAGCACGGGACCCACGTCTGGGCATACCCGTCCCACTCGGGGTGACAAATGCAAAAACAACAATTGATGGACAGAATGCAAAACAATGTCATACATTCACCCCAGTACAGAGATCTGGGCTTAAATCCATCGTTTTTTTGCTCACCATGCCATTCCAGTTTGAACCCAGCCATATGCAAATCAGTCTTGACCCTGTGCCCTATGGGAACAGTCCAGCCCGAACTGCCAGGCCAGGTCCTCCCTGGACTGGAAACAAGCATCCTAGGACCGGTTTCGGGGTTTCACCCCTCTTCAGCCAGGATAGCTTGACTCCAGCGGCATGGAGAGCACGGGACCCACGTCTGGGCATACCCGTCCCACTCGGGGTGACAAATGCAAAAACAACAATTGATGGACAGAATGCAGAACAATGTCATACATTCACCCCAGTACAGAGATCTGGGCCTAAATCCATCGTTTTTTGCTCACCATGCCATTCCAGTTTGAACCCAGCCATATGCAAATCAGTCTTGACCCTGTGCCCTGTGGGAACAGTCCAGCCCGAACTGCCAGGCCAGGCCCTCCCTGGACTGGAAACAAGCATCCTAGGACCGGTTTCGGGGTTTCACCCCTCTTCAGCCAGGATAGCTTGACTCCAGCGGCATGGAGAGCACGGGACCCACGTCTGGGCATACCCGTCCCACTCGGGGTGACAAATGCAAAAACAACAATTGATGGACAGAATGCAGAACAATGTCATACATTCACCCCGGTACAGAGATCTGGGCCCAAATCCATCGTTTTTTTGCTCACCATGCCATTCCAGTTTGAACCCAGCCATATACAAATCAGTCTTGACCCTGTGCCCTGTGGGAACAGTGCAGCCCGAACTGCCAGGCCAGGTCCTCCCTGGACTGGAAACAAGCATCCTAGGACCGGTTTCGGGGTTTCACCCCTCTTCAGCCATGTTAGCTTGACTCCAGCGGCATGGAGAGCACGGGACCGACGTCTGGGCATACCCGTCCCACTCGGGGTGACAAATGCAAAAACAACAATTGATGCGACAGAATGCAGAACAATGTCATACATTCACCACAGTACAGAGATCTGGGCCCAAATCCATCGTTTTTTTGCTCACCATGCCATTCCAGTTTGAACCCAGCCATATGCAAATCAGTCTTGACCCTGTGCCCTGTGGGAACAGTCCAGCCCGAACTGCCAGGCCAGGTCCTCCCTGGACTGGAAACAAGCATCCTAGGACCGGTTTCGGGGTTTCACCCCTCTTCAGCCAGGATAGCTTGACTCCAGTGGCATGGAGAGCACGGGACCCACGTCTGGGCATACCCGTCCCACTCGGGGTGACAAATGCAAAAACAACAATTGATGGACAGAATGCAGAACAATGTCATACATTCACCCCAGTACAGAGATCTGGGCCTAAATCCATCGTTTTTTTGCTCACCATGCCATTCCAGCTTGAACCCAGCCATATGCAAATCAGTCTTGACCCTGTGCCCTATGGGAACAGTCCAGCCCGAACTGCCAGGCCAGGTCCTCCCTGGACTGGAAACAAGCATCCTAGGACCGGTTTCGGGGTTTCACCCCTCTTCAGCCAGGATAGCTTGACTCCAGCGGCATGGAGAGCACGGGACCCACGTCTGGGCATACCCGTCCCACTCGGGGTGACAAATGCAAAAACAACAATTGATGGACAGAATGCAGAACAATGTCATACATTCACCCCAGTACAGAGATCTGGGCCCAAATCCATCGTTTTGTTGCCAACCATGCCATTCCAGTTTGAACCCAGCCATATGCAAATCAGTCTTGACCCTGTGCCCTGTGGGAACAGTCCAGCCCGAACTGCAAGGCCAGGTCCTCCCTGGACTGGATACAAGCATCCTAGGACCGGTTTCGGGGTTTCACTCCTCTTCAGCCAGGATAGCTTGACTCCAGCGGCATGGAGAGCACGGGACCCACGTCTGGGCATACCCGTCCCACTCGGGGTGACAAATGCAAAAACAACAATTGATGGACAGAATGCAGAACAATGTCATACATTCACCCCAGTACAGAGATCTGGGCCTAAATCCATCGTTTTTTTGCTCACCATGCCATTCCAGTTTGAACCCAGCCATATGCAAATCAGTCTTGACCCTGTGCCCTGTGGGAACAGTCCAGCCCGAACTGCCAGGCCAGGTCCTCCCTGGACTGGAAACAAGCATCCTAGGACCGGTTTCGGGGTTTCACCGCTCTTCAGCCAGGATAGCTTGACTCCAGTGGCATGGAGAGCACGGGACCCACGTCTGGGCATACCCGTCCCACTCGGGGTGACAAATGCAAAAACAACAATTGATGGACAGAATGCAGAACAATGTCATACATTCACCCCAGTACAGAGATCTGGGCCTAAATCCATCGTTTTGTTGCTCAACCATGCCATTCCAGTTTGAACCCAGCCATATGCAAATCAGTCTTGACCCTGTGCCCTGTGGGAACAGTCCAGCCCGAACTGCCAGGCCAGGTCCTCCCTGGACTGGAAACAAGCATCCTAGGACCGGTTTCGGGGTTTCACCCCTCTTCAGCCAGGTTAGCTTGACTCCAGTGGCATGGAGACCACAGGACCGACGTCTGGGAATACCCGTCCCACTCGGGGAGACAAATGCAAAAACAATAATTGATGGACAGAATGCAGAACAATGTCATACATTCACCCCAGTACAGAGATCTGGGCCCAAATCCATCGTTTTTTTGCTCACCATGCCATTACAGCTTGAACCCAGCCATATGCAAATCAGTCTTGACCCTGTGCCCTGTGGGAACAGTCCAGACCGAACTGCCTGGCCAGGTCCTCCCTGGACTGGAAACAAGCATCCTAGGACCGGTTTCGGGGTTTCACCCCTCTTCAGCCAGGATAGCTTGACTCCAGCGGCATGGAGAGCACGGGACCCACATCTGGGCATACCCGTCCCACTCGGGGTGACAAATGCAAAAACAACAATTGATGGACAGAATGCAGAACAATGTCATACATTCACCCCAGTACAGAGATCTGGGCCCAAATCCATCGTTTTGTTGCTCACCATGCCATTCCAGTTTGAACCCAGCCATATGCAAATCAGTCTTGACCCTGTGCCCTATGGGAACAGTCCAGCCCGAACTGCCAGGCCAGGTCCTCCCTGGACTGGAAACAAGCATCCTAGGACCGGTTTCGGGGTTTCACTCCTCTTCAGCTAGGATAGCTTGACTCCAGTGGCATGGAGAGCACGGGACCCACGTCTGGGCATACCCGTCCCACTCGGGGTGACAAATGCAAAAACAACAATTGATGGACAGAATGCAGAACAATGTCATACATTCACCCCAGTACAGAGATCTGGGCCGAAATCCATCGTTTTTTGCTCACCATGCCATTCCAGTTTGAACCCAGCCATATGCAAATCAGTCTTGACCCTGTGCCCTGTGGGAACAGTCCAGCCCGAACTGCCAGGCCAGGTCCTCCCTGGACTGGAAACAAGCATCCTAGGACCGGTTTCGGGGTTTCACCCCTCTTCAGCCAGGATAGCTTGACTCCAGTGGCATGGAGAGCACGGGACCCACGTCTGGGCATACCCGTCCCACTCGGGGTGACAAATGCAAAAACAACAATTGATGGACAGAATGCAGAACAATGTCATACATTCACCCCAGTACAGAGATCTGGGCCTAAATCCATCGTTTTGTTGCTCAACCATGCCATTCCAGTTTGAACCCAGCCATATGCAAATCAGTCTTGACCCTGTGCCCTATGGGAACAGTCCAGCCCGAACTGCCAGGCCAGGTCCTCCCTGGACTGGAAACAAGCATCCTAGGACCGGTTTCGGGGTTTCACTCCTCTTCAGCCAGGATAGCTTGACTCCAGTGGCATGGAGAGCACGGGACCCACGTCTGGGCATACCCGTCCCACTCGGGGTGACAAATGCAAAAACAACAATTGATGGACAGAATGCAGAACAATGTCATACATTCACCCCAGTACAGAGATCTGGGCCCAAATCCATCGTTTTTTTGCTCACCATGCCATTCCAGTTTGAACCCAGCCATATGCAAATCAGTCTTGACCCTGTGCCCCATGGGAACAGTCCAGCCCGAACTGCCAGGCCAGGTCCTCCCTGGACTGGAAACAAGCATCCTAGGACCGGTTTCAGGGTTTCACCCCTCTTCAGCCAGGATAGCTTGACTCCAGTGGCATGGAGAGCACGGGACCCACGTCTGGGCATACCCGTCCCACTCGGGGTGACAAATGCAAAAGCAACAATTGATGGACAGAATGCAGAACAATGTCATACATTCACCCCAGTACAGAGATCTGGGCCCAAATCCATCGTTTTTTTGCTCACCATGCCATTCCAGTTTGAACCCAGCCATATGCAAATCAGTCTTGACCCTGTGCCCATGTGGGAACAGTCCAGCCCGAACTGCCAGGCCAGGTCCTTCCTGGACTGGAAACAAGCATCCTAGGACCGGTTTCGGGGTTTCACCCCTCTTCAGCCAGGATAGCTTGACTCCAGTGGCATGGAGAGCACGGGACCCACGTCTGGGCATACCCGTCCCACTCGGGGTGACAAATGCAAAAACAACAATTGATGGACAGAATGCAGAACAATGTCATACATTCACCCCAGTACAGAGATCTGGGCCTAAATCCATCGGTGTTTTGCTCACCATGCCATTCCAGTTTGAACCCAGCCATATGCAAATCAGTCTTGACCCTGTGCCTCAGTGGGAACAGTCCAGCCCGAACTGCCAGGCCAGGTCCTCCCTAGACTGGAAACAAGCATCCTAGGACCGGTTTCGGGGTTTCACCCCTCTTCAGCCAGGATAGCTTGACTCCAGTGGCATGGAGAGCACGGGACCCACGTCTGGGCATACCCGTCCCACTCGGGGTGACAAATGCAAAAACAACAATTGATGGACAGAATGCAGAACAATGTCATACATTCACCCCAGTACAGAGATCTGGGCCCAAATCCATCGTTTTTGCTCACCATGCCATTCCAGTTTGAACCCAGCCATATGCAAATCAGTCTTGACCCTGTGCCCTGTGGGAACAGTCCAGCCCGAACTGCCAGGCCAGGTCCTCCCTGGACTGGAAACAAGCATCCTAGGACCGGTTTCGGGGTTTCACCCCTCTTCAGCCAGGATAGCTTGACTCCAGTGGCATGGAGAGCACGGGACCCACGTCTGGGCATACCCGTCCCACTCGGGGTGACAAATGCAAAAACAACAATTGATGGACAGAATGCAGAACAATGTCATACATTCACCCCAGTACAGAGATCTGGGCCCAAATCCATCGTTTTTTTGCTCACCATGCCATTCCAGTTTGAACCCAGCCATATGCAAATCAGTCTTGACCCTGTGCCCTGTGGGAACAGTCCAGCCCGAACTGCCAGGCCAGGTCCTCCCTGGACTGGAAACAAGCATCCTAGGACCGGTTTCGGGGTTTCAACCCTCTTCAGCCAGGATAGCTTGACTCCAGTGGCATGGAGAGCACGGGACCCACGTCTGGGCATACCCGTCCCACTCGGGGTGACAAATGCAAAAGCAACAATTGATGGACAGAATGCAGAACAATGTCATACATTCACCCCAGTACAGAGATCTGGGCCTAAATCCATCGTTTTTTGCTCACCATGCCATTCCAGTTTGAACCCAGCCATATGCAAATCAGTCTTGACCCTGTGCCCTATGGGAACAGTCCAGCCCGAACTGCCAGGCCAGGTCCTCCCTGGACTGGAAACAAGCATCCTAGGACCGGTTTCGGGGTTTCACCCCTCTTCAGCCAGGATAGCTTGACTCCAGCGGCATGGAGAGCACGGGACCCACGTCTGGGCATACCCGTCCCACTCGGGGTGACAAATGCAAAAACAACAATTGATGGACAGAATGCAGAACAATGTCATACATTCACCCCAGTACAGAGATCTGGGCCCAAATCCATCGTTTTTTGCTCACCATGCCATTCCAGTTTGAACCCAGCCATATGCAAATCAGTCTTGACCCTGTGCCCTATGGGAACAGTCCAGCCCGAACTGCCAGGCCAGGTCCTCCCTGGACTGGAAACAAGCATCCTAGGACCGGTTTCGGGGTTTCACCCCTCTTCAGCCAGGATAGCTTGACTCCAGTGGCATGGAGAGCACGGGACCCACGTCTGGGCATACCCGTCCCACTCGGGGTGACAAATGCAAAAACAACAATTGATGGACAGAATGCAGAACAATGTCATACATTCACCCCAGTACAGAGATCTGGGCCCAAATCCATCGTTTTTTTGCTCACCATGCCATTCCAGTTTGAACCCAGCCATATGCAAATCAGTCTTGACCCTGTGCCCTTATGGGAACAGTCCAGCCCGAACTGCCAGGCCAGGTCCTCCCTGGACTGGGAACAAGCATCCTAGGACCGGTTTCGGGGTTTCACCCCTCTTCAGCCAGGATAGCTTGACTCCAGTGGCATGGAGAGCACGGGACCCACGTCTGGGCATACCCGTCCCACTCGGGGTGACAAATGCAAAAACAATAATTGATGGACAGAATGCAGAACAATGTCATACATTCACCCCAGTACAGAGATCTGGGACCTAAATCCATCGTTTTTTGCTCACCATGCCATTCCAGTTTGAACCCAGCCATATGCAAATCAGTCTTGACCCTGTGCCCTATGGGAACAGTCCAGCCCGAACTGCCAGGCCAGGTCCTCCCTGGACTGGAAACAAGCATCCTAGGACCGGTTTCGGGGTTTCACCCCTCTTCAGCCAGGATAGCTTGATTCCAGTGGCATGGAGAGCACGGGACCCACGTCTGGGCATACCCGTCCCACTCGGGGTGACAAATGCAAAAACAACAATTGATGGACAGAATGCAGAACAATGTCATACATTCACCCCAGTACAGAGATCTGGGCCCAAATCCATCGTTTTTTTGCTCACCATGCCATTCCAGTTTGAACCCAGCCATATGCAAATCAGTCTTGACCCTGTGCCCTGTGGGAACAGTCCAGCCCGAACTGCCAGGCCAGGTCCTCCCTGGACTGGAAACAAGCATCCTAGGACCGGTTTCGGGGTTTCAACCCTCTTCAGCCAGGATAGCTTGACTCCAGCGGCATGGAGAGCACGGGACCCACGTCTGGGCATACCCGTCCCACTCGGGGTGACAAATGCAAAAGCAACAATTGATGGACAGAATGCAGAACAATGTCATACATTCACCCCAGTACAGAGATCTGGGCCTAAATCCATCGTTTTTTTGCTCACCATGCCATTCCAGTTTGAACCCAGCCATATGCAAATCAGTCTTGACCCTGTGCCCTATGGGAACAGTCCAGCCCGAACTGCCAGGCCAGGTCCTCCCTGGACTGGAAACAAGCATCCTAGGACCGGTTTCGGGGTTTCACCCCTCTTCAGCCAGGATAGCTTGACTCCAGTGGCATGGAGAGCACGGGACCCACGTCTGGGCATACCCGTCCCACTCGGGGTGACAAATGCAAAAACAACAATTGATGGACAGAATGCAGAACAATGTCATACATTCACCCCAGTACAGAGATCTGGGCCTAAATCCATCGTTTTTTTGCTCACCATGCCATTCCAGTTTGAACCCAGCCATATGCAAATCAGTCTTGACCCTGTGCCCTATGGGAACAGTCCAGCCCGAACTGCCAGGCCAGGTCCTCCCTGGACTGGAAACAAGCATCCTAGGACCGGTTTCGGGGTTTCACCCCTCTTCAGCCAGGATAGCTTGATTCCAGTGGCATGGAGAGCACGGGACCCACGTCTGGGCATACCCGTCCCACTCGGGGTGACAAATGCAAAAACAACAATTGATGGACAGAATGCAGAACAATGTCATACATTCACCCCAGTACAGAGATCTGGGCCCAAATCCATCGTTTTTTGCTCACCATGCCATTCCAGTTTGAACCCAGCCATATGCAAATCAGTCTTGACCCTGTGCCTCATGGGAACAGTCCAGCCCGAACTGCCAGGCCAGGTCCTCCCTGGACTGGAAACAAGCATCCTAGGACCGGTTTCGGGGTTTCACCCCTCTTCAGCCAGGATAGCTTGACTCCAGTGGCATGGAGAGCACGGGACCCACGTCTGGGCATACCCGTCCCACTCGGGGTGACAAATGCAAAAACAACAATTGATGGACAGAATGCAGAACAATGTCATACATTCACCCCAGTACAGAGATCTGGGCCCAAATCCATCGTTTTTTTGCTCACCATGCCATTCCAGTTTGAACCCAGCCATATGCAAATCAGTCTTGACCCTGTGCCCTGTGGGAACAGTCCAGCCCGAACTGCCAGGCCAGGTCCTCCCTGGACTGGAAACAAGCATCCTAGGACCGGTTTCGGGGTTTCACCCCTCTTCAGCCAGGATAGCTTGACTCCAGTGGCATGGAGAGCACGGGACCCACGTCTGGGCATACCCGTCCCACTCGGGGTGACAAATGCAAAAACAACAATTGATGGACAGAATGCAGAACAATGTCATACATTCACCCCAGTACAGAGATCTGGGCCCAAATCCATCGTTTTTTTGCTCACCATGCCATTCCAGTTTGAACCCAGCCATATGCAAATCAGTCTTGACCCTGTGCCCTCATGGGAACAGTCCAGCCCGAACTGCCAGGCCAGGTCCTCCCTGGACTGGAAACAAGCATCCTAGGACCGGTTTCGGGGTTTCACCCCTCTTCAGCCAGGATAGCTTGATTCCAGTGGCATGGAGAGCACGGGACCCACGTCTGGGCATACCCGTCCCACTCAGGGTGACAAATGCAAAAACAACAATTGATGGACAGAATGCAGAACAATGTCATACATTCACCCCAGTACAGAGATCTGGGCCTAAATCCATCGTTTTTTTGCTCACCATGCCATTCCAGTTTGAACCCAGCCATATGCAAATCAGTCTTGACCCTGTGCACCATGGGAAAGGTCCAGCCGAACTGCCAGGCCAGGTCCTCCCTGGACTGGAAACAAGCATCCTAGGACTGGTTTCGGGGTTTCACCCCTCTTCAGCCAGGATAGCTTGATTCCAGTGGCATGGAGAGCACGGGACCCACGTCTGGGCATACTCGTCCCACTCGGGGTGACAAATGCAAAAACAACAATTGATGGACAGAATGCAGAACAATGTCATACATTCACCCCAGTACAGAGATCTGGGCCCAAATCCATCGTTTTTGCTCACCATGCCATTCCAGTTTGAACCCAGCCATATGCAAATCAGACTTGACCCTGTGCCTCATGGGAACAGTCCAGCCCGAACTGCCAGGTCAGGTCCTCCCTGGACTGGAAACAAGCATCCTAGGACCGGTTTCGTGGTTTCACCCCTCTTCAGCCAGGATAGCTTGACTCCAGTGGCATGGAGAGCACGGGACCCACGTCTGGGCATACCCGTCCCACTCGCGGTGACAAATGCAAAAACAACAATTGATGGACAGAATGCAGACCAATGTCATACATTCACCCCAGTACAGAGATTTGGGCCCAAATCCATCGTTTTTTTGCTCACCATGCCATTCCAGTTTGAACCCAGCCATATGCAAATCAATCTTGACCCTGTGCACTGTGGGAACAGTCCAGCCCGAACTGCCAGGCCAGGTCCTCCCTGGACTGGAAACAAGCATCCTAGGACTGGTTTCGGGGTTTCACCCCTCTTCAGCCAGGATAGCTTGATTCCAGCGGCATGGAGAGCACGGGACCCACGTCTGGGCATACCCGTCCCACTCGGGGTGACAAATGCAAAAACAACAATTGATGGACAGAATGCAGAACAATGTCATACATTCACCCCAGTACAGAGATCTGGGCCCAAATCCATCGTTTTTTTGCTCACCATGCCATTCCAGTTTGAACCCAGCCATATGCAAATCAGACTTGACCCTGTGCCCTATGGGAACAGTCCAGCCCGAACTGCCAGGTCAGGTCCTCCCTGGACTGGAAGCAAGCATCCTAGGACCGGTTTCGTGGTTTCACCCCTCTTCAGCCAGGATAGCTTGACTCCAGCGGTATGGAGAGCACGGGACCCACGTCTGGGCATACCCGTCCCACTCGCGGTGACAAATGCAAAAACAACAATTGATGGACAGAATGCAGACCAATGTCATACATTCACCCCAGTACAGAGATCTGGGCCCAAATCCATCGTTTTTTGCTCACCATGCCATTCCAGTTTGAACCCAGCCATATGCAAATCAGTCTTGACCCTGTGCCCTGTGGGAACAGTCCAGCCTGAACTGCCAGGCCAGGTCCTTCCTGGACTGGAAACAAGCATCCTAGGACCGGTTTCGGGGTTTCACCCCTCTTCAGCCAGGATAGCTTGACTCCAGCAGCATGGAGAGCACGGGACCCACGTCTGGGCATACCCGTCCCACTCGGGGTGACAAATGCAAAAACAACAATTGATGGACAGAATGCAGAACAATGTCATACATTCACCCCAGTACAGAGATCTGGGCCTAAATCCATCGTTTTTTTGCTCACCATGCCATTCCAGCTTGAACCCAGCCATATGCAAATCAGTCTTGACCCTGTGCCCTATGGGAACAGTCCAGCCCGAACTGCCAAGCCAGGTCCTCCCTGGACTGGAAACAAGCATCCTAGGACCGGTTTCGGGGTTTCACCCCTCTTCAGCCAGGATAGCTTGACTCCAGCGGCATGGGGAGCACGGGACCCACGTCTGGGCATACCCGTCCCACTCGGGGTGACAAATGCAAAAACAACAATTGATGGACAGAATGCAGAACAATGTCATACATTCACCCCAGTACAGAGATCTGGGCCCAAATCCATCGTTTTTTTGCTCACCATGCCATTCCAGTTTGAACCCAGCCATATGCAAATCAGTCTTGACCCTGTGCCCTATGGGAACAGTCCAGCCCGAACTGCCAGGCCAGGTCCTCCCTGGACTGGAAGCAAGCATCCTAGGACCGGTTTCGGGGTTTCACCCCTCTTCAGCCAGGATAGCTTGATTCCAGTGGCATGGAGAGCACGGGACCCACGTCTGGGCATACCCGTCCCACTCGGGGTGACAAATGCAAAAACAACAATTGATGGACAGAATGCAGAACAATGTCATACATTCACCCCAGTACAGAGATCTGGGCCCAAATCCATCGTTTTTTTGCTCACCATGCCATTCCAGTTTGAACCCAGCCATATGCAAATCAGTCTTGACCCTGTGCCCTGTGGGAACAGTCCAGCCCGAACTGCCAGGCCAGGTCCTCCCTGGACTGGAAACAAGCATGCTAGGACCGGTTTCGGGGTTTCACCCCTCTTCAGCCAGGATAGCTTGACACCAGCGGCATGGAGAGCACGGGACCCACGTCTGGGCATACCTGTCACACTCAGGGTGACAAATGCAAAAACAACAATTGATGGACAGAATGCAGAACAATGTCATACATTCACCCCAGTACAGAGATCTGGGCCCAAATCCATCGTTTTTTTGCTCACCATGCCATTCCAATTTGAACCCAGCCATATGCAAATCAATCTTGACCCTGTGCACTGTGGGAACAGTCCAGCCTGAACTGCCAGGCCAGGTCCTCCCTGGACTGGAAACAAGCATCCTAGGACTGGTTTCGGGGTTTCACCCCTCTTCAGCCAGGATAGCTTGACTCCAGCGGCATGGAGAGCACGGGACCCACGTCTGGGCATACCCGTCCCACTCGGGGTGACAAATGCAAAAACAACAATTGATGGACAGAATGCAGAACAATGTCATACATTCACCTCAGTACAGAGATCTGGGCCCAAATCCATCGTTTTTTTGCTCACCATGCCATTCCAGCTTGAACCTAGCCATATGCAAATCAGACTTGACCCTGTGCCCTGTGGGAACAGTCCAGCCCGAACTGCCAGGTCAGGTCATCCCTGGACTGGAAGCAAGCATCCTAGGACCGGTTTCGTGGTTTCACCCCTCTTCAGCCAGGATAGCTTGACTCCAGCGGTATGGAGAGCACGGGACCCACGTCTGGGCATACCCGTCCCACTCGCGGTGACAAATGCAAAAACAACAATTGATGGACAGAATGCAGACCAATGTCATACATTCACCCCAGTACCGAGATCTGGGCCTAAATCCATCGTTTTTTGCTCACCATGCCATTCCAGTTTGAACCCAGACATATGCAAATAAGTCTTGACCCAGTGCCCTGTGGGAACAGTCCAGCCTGAACTGCCAGGCCAGGTCCTTCCTGGACTGGAAACAAGCATCCTAGGACCGGTTTCGGGGTTTCACCCCTCTTCAGCCAGGATAGCTTGACTCCAGCAGCATGGAGAGCACGGGACCCACGTCTGGGCATACCCGTCCCACTCGGGGTGACAAATGCAAAAACAACAATTGATGGACAGAATGCAGAACAATGTCATACATTCACCCCAGTACAGAGATCTGGGCCTAAATCCATCGTTTTTTGCTCACCATGCCATTCCAGCTTGAACCCAGCCATATGCAAATCAGTCTTGACCCTGTGCCCTATGGGAACAGTCCAGCCCGAACTGCCAAGCCAGGTCCTCCCTGGACTGGAAACAAGCATCCTAGGACCGGTTTCGGGGTTTCACCCCTCTTCAGCCAGGATAGCTTGACTCCAGCGGCATGGAGAGCACGGGACCCACGTCTGGGCATACCCGTCCCACTCGGGGTGACAAATGCAAAAACAACAATTGATGGACAGAATGCAGAACAATGTCATACATTCACCCCAGTACAGAGATCTGGGCCTAAATCCATCGTTTTTTTGCTCACCATGCCATTCCAGTTTGAACCCAGCCATATGCAAATCAGTCTTGACCCTGTGCCCTGTGGGAACAGTCCAGCCCGAACTGCCAGGCCAGGTCCTCCCTGGACTGGAAGCAAGCATCCTAGGACCGGTTTCGGGGTTTCACCCCTCTTTAGCCAGGATAGCTTGACTCCAGCGGTATGGAGAGCACGGGACCCACGTCTGGGCATACCCGTCCCACTCGGGGTGATAAATGCAAAAACAACAATTGATGGACAGAATGCAGAACAATGTCATACATTCACCCCAGTACAGAGATCTGGGCCCAAATCCATCGTTTTTTTGCTCACCATGCCATTCCAGTTTGAACACAGCCATATGCAAATCAGTCTTGACCCTGTGCCCTGTGGGTACAGTCCAGCCCGAACTGCCAAGGCCAGGTCCTCCCTGGACTGGAAACAAGCATCCTAGGACCGGTTTCGGTGTTTCATCCCTCTTCAGCCATGATAGCTTGACTCCAGCGGCATGGAGAGCACGGGACCCACGTCTGGGCATACCCGTCCCACTCGGGGAGACAAATGCAAAAACAACAATTGATGGACAGAATGCAGAACAATGTCATACATTCACCACAATACAGAGATCTGGGCCCAAATCCATCGTTTTTTGCTCACCATGCCATTCCAGTTTGAACCCAGCCATATGCAAATCAGTCTTGACCCTGTGCCCTGTGGGAACAGTCCAGCCCGAACTGCCAGGCCAGGTCCTCCCTGGACTGGAAGCAAGCATCCTAGGACCGGTTTCGGGGTTTCACCCCTCTTTAGCCAGGATGGTTTGACTCCAGCGGTATGGAGAGCACGGGACCCACGTCTGGGCATACCCGTCCCACTCGGGGGACAAATGCAAAAACAACAATTGATGGACAGAATGCAGAACAATGTCATACATTCACCCCAGTACAGAGATCTGGGCCTAAATCCATCGTTTTTTGCTCACCATGCCATTCCAGTTTGAACCCAGCCATATGCAAATCAGTCTTGACCCTGTGCCCTGTGGGAACAGTCCAGCCCGAACTGCCAGGCCAGGTCCTCCCTGGACTGGAAACAAGCATCCTAGGACCGGTTTCGGGGTTTCACCCCTCTTCAGCCAGCATAGCTTGACTCCAGTGGCATGGAGAGCACGGGACCCACGTCTGGGCATACCTGTCCCACTCGGGGTGACAAATGCAAAAACAACAATTGATGGACAGAATGCAGAACAATGTCATACATTCACCCCAGTACAGAGATCTGGGCCCAAATCCATCGTTTTTTGCTCACCATGCCATTCCAGCTTGAACCTAGCCATATGCAAATCAGACTTGACCCTGTGCCCTGTGGGAACAGTCCAGCCCGAACTGCCAGGTCAGGTCATCCCTGGACTGGAAGCAAGCATCCTAGGACCGGTTTCGTGGTTTCACCCCTCTTCAGCCAGGATAGCTTGACTCCAGCGGTATGGAGAGCACGGGACCCACGTCTGGGCATACCCGTCCCACTCGCGGTGACAAATGCAAAAACAACAATTGATGGACAGAATGCAGACCAATGTCATACATTCACCCCAGTACCGAGATTTGGGCCCAAATCCATCGTTTTTTTGCTCACCATGCCATTCCAGTTTGAACCCAGACATATGCAAATAAGTCTTGACCCAGTGCCCTGTGGGAACAGTCCAGCCTGAACTGCCAGGCCAGGTCCTTCCTGGACTGGAAACAAGCATCCTAGGACCGGTTTCGGGGTTTCACCCCTCTTCAGCCAGGATAGCTTGACTCCAGCAGCATGGAGAGCACGGGACCCACGTCTGGGCATACCCGTCCCACTCGGGGTGACAAATGCAAAAACAACAATTGATGGACAGAATGCAGAACAATGTCATACATTCACCCCAGTACAGAGATCTGGGCCCAAATCCATCGTTTTTTTGCTCACCATGCCATTCCAGCTTGAACCCAGCCATATGCAAATCAGTCTTGACCCTGTGCCCTGTGGGAACAGTCCAGCCCGAACTGCCAAGCCAGGTCCTCCCTGGACTGGAAACAAGCATCCTAGGACCGGTTTCGGGGTTTCACCCCTCTTCAGCCAGGATAGCTTGACTCCAGCGGCATGGAGAGCACGGGACCCACGTCTGGGCATACCCGTCCCACTCGGGGTGACAAATGCAAAAACAACAATTGATGGACAGAATGCAGAACAATGTCATACATTCACCCCAGTACAGAGATCTGGGCCCAAATCCATCGTTTTTTTGCTCACCATGCCATTCCAGTTTGAACCCAGCCATATGCAAATCAGTCTTGACCCTGTGCCCTGTGGGAACAGTCCAGCCCGAACTGCCAGGCCAGGTCCTCCCTGGACTGGAAACAAGCATCCTAGGACCGGTTTCGGGGTTTCACCCCTCTTCAGCCAGGATAGCTTGACTCCAGCGGCATGGAGAGCACGGGACCCACGTCTGGGCATACCCGTCCCACTCGGGGTGACAAATGCAAAAACAACAATTGATGGACAGAATGCAGAACAATGTCATACATTCACCCCAGTACAGAGATCTGGGCCCAAATCCATCGTTTTTTTGCTCACCATGCCATTCCAGTTTGAACCCAGCCATATGCAAATCAGTCTTGACCCTGTGTCCTGTGGGAACAGTCCAGCCCGAACTGCCAGGCCAGGTCCTCCCTGGACTGGAAACAAGCATCCTAGGACCGGTTTCGGGGTTTCACCCCTCTTCAGCCACGATAGCTTGACTCCAGCGACATGGAGAGCACGGGACCCACGTCTGGGCATACCCGTCCCACTTGGGGTGACAAATGCAAAAACAACAATTGATGGACAGAATGCAGAACAATGTCATACATTCACCCCAGTACAGAGATCTGGGCCCAAATCCATCGTTTTTTTGCTCACCATGCCATTCCAGTTGGAACCCAGCCATATACAAATCAGTCTTGACCCTGTGCCCTGTGGGAACACTGCAGCCCGAACTGCCAGGCCAGGTCCTCCCTGGACTGGAAACAAGCATCCTAGGACCGGTTTCGGGGTTTCACCCCTCTTCAGCCAGGTTAGCTTGACTCCAGCGGCATGGAGAGCACGGGACCGACGTCTGGGCATACCCGTCCCACTCGGGGTGACAAATGCAAAAACAACAATTGAGGGACAGAATGCAGAACAATGTCATACATTCACCACAGTACAGAGATCTGGGCCCAAATCCATCGTTTTTTGCTCACCATGCCATTCCAGTTTGAACCCAGCCATATGCAAATCAGTCTTGACCCTGTGCCCTGTGGGAACAGTCCAGCCCGAACTGCCAGGCCAGGTCCTCCCTGGACTGGAAGCAAGCATCCTAGGACCGGTTTCGGGGTTTCACCCCTCTTTAGCCAGGATAGCTTGACTCCAGCGGCATGGAGAGCACGGGACCCACGTCTGGGCATACCCGTCCCACTCGGGGTGACAAATGCAAAAGCAACAATTGATGGACAGAATGCAGAACAATGTCATACATTCACCCCAGTACAGAGATCTGGGCCCAAATCCATCGTTTTTTTGCTCACCATGCCATTCCAGTTTGAACCCAGCCATATGCAAATCAGTCTTGACCCTGTGCCCTGTGGGAACAGTCCAGCCCGAACTGCCAGGCCAGGTACTCCCTGGACTGGAAACAAGCATCCCAGGACCGGTTTCGGGGTTTCACCCCTCTTCAGCCAGGATAGCTTGACTCCAGCGGCATGGAGAGCACAGGACCCACGTCTGGGCATACCCTTCCCACTCAGGGTGACAAATGCAAAAACAACAATTGATTGACAGAATGCAGAACAATGTCATACATTCACCCCAGTACAGAGATCTGGGCCCAAATCCATCGTTTTTTTGCTCACCATGCCATTCCAGTTTGAACCCAGCCATATGCAAATCAGTCTTGACCCTGTGCACTTATGGGAACAGTGCAGCCCGAACTGCCAGGCCAGGTCCTCCCTGGACTGGAATCAAGCATCCTAGGACCGGTTTCGGGGTTTCACCCTCTTCAGCCAGGTTAGCTTGACTCCAGCGGCATGGAGAGCACGGGACCGACGTCTGGGCATACCCGTCCCACTCGGGGAGACAAATGCAAAAACAATAATTGATGGACAGAATGCAGAACAATGTCATACATTCACCCCAGTACAGAGATCTGGGACCAAATCCATCGTTTTTTGCTCACCATGCCATTCCAGTTTGAACCCAGCCATATGCAAATCAGTCTTGACCCTGTGCCCTGTGGGAACAGTCCAGCCCGAACTGCCAGGCCAGGTCCTCCCTGGACTGGAAACAAGCATCCTAGGACCGGTTTCGGGGTTTCACCCCTCTTCAGCCACGATAGCTTGACTCCAGCGACATGGAGAGCACGGGACCCACGTCTGGGCATACCCGTCCCACTTGGGGTGACAAATGCAAAAACAACAATTGATGGACAGAATGCAGAACAATGTCATACATTCACCCCAGTACAGAGATCTGGGCCCAAATCCATCGTTTTTTTGCTCACCATGCCATTCCAGTTGGAACCCAGCCATATACAAATCAGTCTTGACCCTGTGCCCTGTGGGAACACTGCAGCCCGAACTGCCAGGCCAGGTCCTCCCTGGACTGGAAACAAGCATCCTAGGACCGGTTTCGGGGTTTCACCCTCTTCAGCCACGATAGCTTTACTCCAGCGGCATGGAGAGCACGGGACCGACGTCTGGGCATACCCGTCCCACTCGGGGAGACAAATGCAAAAACAATAATTGATGGACAGAATGCAGAACAATGTCATACATTCACCACAGTACAGAGATCTGGGCCCAAATCCATCGTTTTTTTGCTCACCATGCCATTCCAGTTTGAACCCAGCCATATGCAAATCAGTCTTGACCCTGTGCCCTGTGGGAACAGTCCAGCCCGAACTGCCAGGCCAGGTCCTCCCTGGACTGGAAGCAAGCATCCTAGGACCGGTTTCGGGGTTTCACCCCTCTTCAGCCAGGATAGCTTGACTCCAGCGGTACGGAGAGCACGGGACCCACGTCTGGGCATACCCGTCCCACTCGGGGTGACAAATGCAAAAGCAACAATTGATGGACAGAATGCAAAACAATGTCATACATTCACCCCAGTACAGAGATCTGGGCCCAAATCCATCGTTTTTTTGCTCACCATGCCATTCCAGTTTGAACCCAGCCATATGCAAATCAGTCTTGACCCTGTGCCCTGTGGGAACAGTCCAGCCCGAACTGCCAGGCCAGGTACTCCCTGGACTGGAAACAAGCATCCTAGGACCGGTTTCGGGGTTTCACCCCTCTTCAGCCAGGATACCTTGACTCCAGCGGCATGGAGAGCACGGGACCCACGTCTGGGCATACCCGTCACACTCGGGGTGACAAATGCAAAAACAACAATTGATGGACAGAATGCAGAACAATGTCATACATTCACCCCAGTACAGAGATCTGGGCCCAAATCCATCGTTTTTTTGCTCACCATGCCATTTCAGTTTAAACCCAGCCATATGCAAATCAGTCTTGACCCTGTGCCCTGTGGGAACAGTCCAGCCTGAACTGCCAGGCCAGGCCCTCCCTGGACTGGAAACAAGCATCCTAGGACCGGTTTCGGGGTTTCACCCCTCTTCAGCCAGGATAGCTTGACTCCAGCGGCATGGAGAGCACGGGACCCACGTCTGGGCATACCCGTCCCACTCGGGGTGACAAATGCAAAAACAACAATTGATGGACAGAATGCAGAACAATGTCATACATTCACCCCAGTACAGAGATCTGGGCCCAAATCCATCGTTTTTTGCTCACCATGCCATTCCAGTTTGAACCCAGCCATATGCAAATCAGTCTTGACCCTGTGCCCTGTGGGTACAGTCCAGCCCGAACTGCCAGGCCAGGTCCTCCCTGGACTGGAAACAAGCATCCTAGGACCGGTTTCGGTGTTTCATCCCTCTTCAGCCATGTTAGCTTGACTCCAGCGGCATGGAGAGCACGGGACCGACGTCTGGGCATACCCGTCCCACTCGGGGAGACAAATGCAAAAACAATAATTGATGGACAGAATGCAGAACAATGTCATACATTCACCACAGTACAGAGATCTGGGCCCAAATCCATCGTTTTTTTGCTCACCATGCCATTCCAGTTTGAACCCAGCCATATGCAAATCAGTCTTGACCCTGTGCCCTGTGGGAAAAGTCCAGCCCGAACTGCCAGGCCAGGTCCTCCCTGGACTGGAAGCAAGCATCCTAGGACCGGTTTCGGGGTTTCACCCCTCTTTAGCCAGGATGGTTTGACTCCAGCGGTATGGAGAGCACGGGACCCACGTCTGGGCATACCCGTCCCACTCGGGGTGACAAATGCAAAAACAACAATTGATGGACAGAATGCAGAACAATGTCATACATTCACCCCAGTACAGAGATCTGGGCCCAAATCTATCGTTTTTTGCTCACCATGCCATTCCAGTTTGAACCCAGCCATATGCAAATCAGTCTTGACCCTGTGCCCTGTGGGAACAGTCCAGCCCGAACTGCCAGGCCAGGTCCTCCCTGGACTGGAAACAAGCATCCTAGGACCGGTTTCGGGGTTTCACCCCTCTTCAGCCAGGATAGCTTGACTCCAGCGGCATGGAGAGCACGGGACCCACGTCTGGGCATACCCGTCCCACTCGGGGTGACAAATGCAAAAACAACAATTGATGGACAGAATGCAGAACAATGTCATACATTCACCCCAGTACAGAGATCTGGGCCCAAATCCATCGTTTTTTGCTCACCATGCCATTCCAGTTTGAACCCAGCCATATGCAAATCAGTCTTGACCCTGTGTCCTGTGGGAACAGTCCAGCCCGAACTGCCAGGCCAGGTCCTCCCTGGACTGGAAACAAGCATCCTAGGACCGGTTTCGGGGTTTCACCCCTCTTCAGCCACGATAGCTTGACTCCAGCGACATGGAGAGCACGGGACCCACGTCTGGGCATACCCGTCCCACTTGGGGTGACAAATGCAAAAACAACAATTGATGGACAGAATGCAGAACAATGTCATACATTCACCCCAGTACAGAGATCTGGGCCCAAATCCATCGTTTTTTTGCTCACCATGCCATTCCAGTTGGAACCCAGCCATATACAAATCAGTCTTGACCCTGTGCCCTGTGGGAACACTGCAGCCCGAACTGCCAGGCCAGGTCCTCCCTGGACTGGAAACAAGCATCCTAGGACCGGTTTCGGGGTTTCACCCCTCTTCAGCCAGGTTAGCTTGACTCCAGCGGCATGGAGAGCACGGGACCGACGTCTGGGCATACCCGCCCCACTCGGGGAGACAAATGCAAAAACAATAATTGAGGGACAGAATGCAGAACAATGTCATACATTCACCACAGTACAGAGATCTGGGCCCAAATCCATCGTTTTTTGCTCACCATGCCATTCCAGTTTGAACCCAGCCATATGCAAATCAGTCTTGACCCTGTGCCCTGTGGGTACAGTCCAGCCCGAACTGCCAGGCCAGGTCCTCCCTGGACTGGAAACAAGCATCCTAGGACCGGTTTCGGGGTTTCACCCCTCTTCAGCCAGGATAGCTTGACTCCTGTGGCATGGAGAGCACGGGACCCACGTCTGGGCATACCCGTCCCACTCGGGGTGACAAATGCAAAAACAACAATTGATGGATAGAATGCAGAACAATGTCATACATTCACCCCAGTACAGAGATCTGGGCCCAAATCCATCGTTTTTTGCTCACCATGCCATTCCAGTTTGAACCCAGCCATATGCAAATCAGTCTTGACCCTGTGCCCTGTGGGTACAGTCCAGCCCGAACTGCCAGGCCAGGTCCTCCCTGGACTGGAAACAAGCATCCTAGGACCGGTTTCGGTGTTTCATCCCTCTTCAGCCATGTTAGCTTGACTCCAGCGGCATGGAGAGCACGGGACCGACGTCTGGGCATACCCGTCCCACTCGGGGAGACAAATGCAAAAACAATAATTGATGGACAGAATGCAGAACAATGTCATACATTCACCACAGTACAGAGATCTGGGCCCAAATCCATCGTTTTTTTGCTCACCATGCCATTCCAGTTTGAACCCAGCCATATGCAAATCAGTCTTGACCCTGTGCCCTGTGGGAACAGTCCAGCCCGAACTGCCAGGCCAGGTCCTCCCTGGACTGGAAGCAAGCATCCTAGGACCGGTTTCGGGGTTTCACCCCTCTTCAGCCAGGATAGCTTGACTCCAGCGGTATGGAGAGCACGGGACCCACGTCTGGGCATACCCGTCCCACTCGGGGTGACAAATGCAAAAACAACAATTGATGGACAGAATGCAGAACAATGTCATACATTCACCCCAGTACAGAGATCTGGGCCCAAATCCATCGTTTTTTGCTCACCATGCCATTCCAGTTTGAACCCAGCCATATGCAAATCAGTCTTGACCCTGTGCCCTGTGGGAACAGTCCAGCCCGAACTGCCAGGCCAGGTCCTCCCTGGACTGGAAACAAGCATCCTAGGACCGGTTTCGGGGTTTCACCCCTCTTCAGCCAGGATAGCTTGACTCCAGCGGCATGGAGAGCACGGGACCCACGTCTGGGCATACCCGTCCCACTCGGGGTGACAAATGCAAAAACAACAATTGATGGACAGAATGCAGAACAATGTCATACATTCACCCCAGTACAGAGATCTGGGCCCAAATCCATCGTTTTTTTGCTCACCATGCCATTCCAGTTTGAACCCAGCCATATGCAAATCAGTCTTGACCCTGTGTCCTGTGGGAACAGTCCAGCCCGAACTGCCAGGCCAGGTCCTCCCTGGACTGGAAACAAGCATCCTAGGACCGGTTTCGGGGATTCACCCCTCTTCAGCCACGATAGCTTGACTCCAGCGACATGGAGAGCACGGGACCCACGTCTGGGCATACCCGTCCCACTTGGGGTGACAAATGCAAAAACAACAATTGATGGACAGAATGCAGAACAATGTCATACATTCACCCCAGTACAGAGATCTGGGCCCAAATCCATCGTTTTTTTGCTCACCATGCCATTCCAGTTGGAACCCAGCCATATACAAATCAGTCTTGACCCTGTGCCCTGTGGGAACACTGCAGCCCGAACTGCCAGGCCAGGTCCTCCCTGGACTGGAAACAAGCATCCTAGGACCGGTTATGGGGTTTCACCCCTCTTCAGCCAGGTTAGCTTGACTCCAGCGGCATGGAGAGCACGGGACCGACGTCTGGGCATACCCGCCCCACTCGGGGAGACAAATGCAAAAACAATAATTGAGGGACAGAATGCAGAACAATGTCATACATTCACCACAGTACAGAGATCTGGGCCCAAATCCATCGTTTTTTTGCTCACCATGCCATTCCAGTTTGAACCCAGCCATATGCAAATCAGTCTTGACCCTGTGCCCTGTGGGAACAGTCCAGCCCGAACTGCCAGGCCAGGTCCTCCCTGGACTGGAAGCAAGCATCCTAGGACCGGTTTCGGGGTTTCACCCCTCTTTAGCCAGGATAGCTTAACTCCAGCGGTACGGAGAGCACGGGACCCACGTCTGGGCATACCCGTCCCACTCGGGGTGACAAATGCAAAAGCAACAATTGATGGACAGAATGCAGAACAATGTCATACATTCACCCCAGTACAGAGATCTGGACCCAAATCCATCGTTTTTTGCTCACCATGCCATTCCAGTTTGAACCCAGCCATATGCAAATCAGTCTTGACCCTGTGCCCTGTGGGAACAGTCCAGCCCGAACTGCCAGGCCAGGTACTCCCTGGACTGGAAACAAGCATCCTAGGACCGGTTTCGGGGTTTCACCCCTCTTCAGCCAGGATAGCTTGACTCCAGCGGCATGGAGAGCACAGGACCCACGTCTGGGCATACCCTTCCCACTCAGGGTGACAAATGCAAAAACAACAATTGATTGACAGAATGCAGAACAATGTCATACATTCACCCCAGTACAGAGATCTGGGCCCAAATCCATCGTTTTTTTGCTCACCATGCCATTCCAGTTTGAACCCAGCCATATGCAAATCAGTCTTGACCCTGTGCACTTTGGGAACAGTGCAGCCCGAACTGCCAGGCCAGGTCCTCCCTGGACTGGAATCAAGCATCCTAGGACCGGTTTCGGGGTTTCACCCCTCTTCAGCCAGGTTAGCTTGACTCCAGCGGCATGGAGAGCACGGGACCGACGTCTGGGCATACCCGTCCCACTCGGGGAGACAAATGCAAAAACAATAATTGATGGACAGAATGCAGAACAATGTCATACATTCACCCCAGTACAGAGATCTGGGACCAAATCCATCGTTTTTTTGCTCACCATGCCATTCCAGTTTGAACCCAGCCATATGCAAATCAGTCTTGACCCTGTGCCCTGTGGGAAAAGTCCAGCCCGAACTGCCAGGCCAGGTCCTCCCTGGACTGGAAACAAGCATCCTAGGACCGGTTTCGGGGTTTCACCCCTCTTCAGCCACGATAGCTTGACTCCAGCGACATGGAGAGCACGGGACCCACGTCTGGGCATACCCGTCCCACTTGGGGTGACAAATGCAAAAACAACAATTGATGGACAGAATGCAGAACAATGTCATACATTCACCCCAGTACAGAGATCTGGGCCCAAATCCATCGTTTTTTGCTCACCATGCCATTCCAGTTGGAACCCAGCCATATACAAATCAGTCTTGACCCTGTGCCCTGTGGGAACACTGCAGCCCGAACTGCCAGGCCAGGTCCTCCCTGGACTGGAAACAAGCATCCTAGGACCGGTTTCGGGGTTTCACCCCTCTTCAGCCAGGTTAGCTTGACTCCAGCGGCATGGAGAGCACGGGACCGACGTCTGGGCATACCCGTCCCACTCGGGGAGACAAATGCAAAAACAATAATTGAGGGACAGAATGCAGAACAATGTCATACATTCACCACAGTACAGAGATCTGGGCCCAAATCCATCGTTTTTTTGCTCACCATGCCATTCCAGTTTGAACCCAGCCATATGCAAATCAGTCTTGACCCTGTGCCCTGTGGGAACAGTCCAGCCCGAACTGCCAGGCCAGGTCCTCCCTGGACTGGAAGCAAGCATCCTAGGACCGGTTTCGGGGTTTCAACCCTCTTTAGCCAGGATAGCTTGACTCCAGCGGTACGGAGAGCACGGGACCCACGTCTGGGCATACCCGTCCCACTCGGGGTGACAAATGCAAAAGCAACAATTGATGGACAGAATGCAAAACAATGTCATACATTCACCCCAGTTCAGAGATCTGGGCCCAAATCCATCGTTTTTTTGCTCACCATGCCATTTCAGTTTAAACCCAGTGTGAGAAGTTGGCCTGGTATATGCTGTTCACTAATTAAAGTGGACACCTTGCACCAGGGCAAATCGACTCTTATGGTAGATAGGTTTAAGACAACCTTTTAAAGAAAGCTATCCTAGTGGTAGCTGTGGAGAGCAGCCTTCAGGCTAAGTCTCGGAGGAATGTAAAGCAGCTTGTTTTACCATATAATCTCTTGAATCACCAAATGAAAAGACACCACACAGGTATATATATCAAATATATATGTATTTATTTCTAAATAACTCTCTACTAATCTCTTTATGAGATTAGAAGACAAACATATGCACAAATCAACGTTTCACAATAAGTTAAGCACAAAATATGGCTGGGGCCCTAGGGGCGTACCAGACCATATACTAAGTAAGAGACTTAGAAACAACGACTTGCAAGGAGACAAGGCCTAGGGCCTTCAGAAGTGCTGGGGCCTCACGAAACCACCCAAGGCAGGTAAGTAAAGGACCCACGGGGACGCGTGCAGTGTGGATACACAGGAGCGAATCGCCGTTAACTTCAATGGGGCAAGTCGCGGTTGGAAATAAAGAGTTTTAGGATACTTCTATAGAACCTACAAGCAAGTCACTTACAGGGTAAGTAGTTCTAGGGCCCACACCCACAGGAGCACCGTAGTGCTGGAGTTACCTCACCCAGGGAAGCCGGGTGCACAGGTGTCCTTTGGTGTCGGGTCGCGGCGTCGTTTTCAATGGCGAACAAAGAAGACTTGCTGCTTGCGGGAGCTGAAGAAGTGTCCGGTGGAATCCAAGCCTGGATTCTGAAGAAGGATGACCTGAAAGCAGAGGGGACAGTGTTCAAAGTCACTTGGCAGTGACCCGGGGCAAGGAAGATGGATGCCCACCGTCGTCGGTCGCTTCAGGTCGGTTGCAGGTGCCTTGACTCTTCAGCCACGTGGTCCAGGAGGCGTCGGCGACGACCAGGAGCTGGATTCGGTGTGTCCCTCGACGTCTGCAGCTGACTGCGGTGTCGGCAACTCGATCGGAGCCAACAAGCCTTGGCAGCCGCAAGTCTCGGGGAGATGAAGAAAAGTCGATGGCGCAGACCAGCAAGGTCTGAGGGACTCACCCAGCGAGGGTAAGTCAGGGCAGGCCTGGAGCAACCAGGGAGCCCTTTGGTTTGGTTAAGAAGTCTTCTGGGGACCCACAAGCCAGCGGGCAAGGGATCGCGAAGACACCTCGGGCGGAATCACTCAACAGGGGCCCACGGTCACTCGGGACGGTGTAGGCCTCTGATCTTCGGAGGGATTCCTGCTGGAGGTCGGGACCACACGTGGTCCAAAGCACAAGTTCGTAGAACGTTGTGAAGGGGTTGCACTCGACAATAGTGCACGGTACCCAGGGGTCGCGGTTCCTCGTTACTCGTGGGGTCCACTTGCCTCAGCTTCGCTGGGGACTCACGATGGCCTGGGAGAGGTCAGGAAATCCACTTCTTGGGCTGCAGGGACTTCGGACTCCGGCGGGAGCGGCGTAGTTTGCGACCGTCGTTGTCGTTTTTGGTGCCTGCCAAGCAGGGAGTCACTCCTTGACTCCAAGGGAGATTCTTCTGTCTTCCAAAGGTAGTGGAACGTCGAAGGGCCAGGATTCTTCTGTAGAGCGTCGTCCAGGGGTTATCTGCTTTGCAATGGCAAGGTTCCCCTCTTAAACTAAAAAGAGGGGATGGACTAGCTCTATGACCCCACCTATGGGAGGGTCAAGGGAGGGGGTGGCTACACCCACTTCCCCTTTGTCCAGTTTCGCGCCAGAGCAGGGGCAGGTAGCCCCTGAGCTGGTTTGAACTGGCATATGCACAGAGGAGCCTTCTGCTCCCCCAGTGCAGGACTTCAAAGCACTCTAAGAGTGCACCCACCCAGCCCCAATACACTAAACCCTGTCTGGGAGGTGGTTACACCTCCCTGTGACAGGATGCCTATTGTTGGGCTTCCTCCACTGCGAGTTTCGGTCATCAGCAGGAGGGCAGCCCAGTGTCTGTGACTGGTGGCATCCATTTTGTGATGCCAGGGCTCTTTAGGATTCTACCGCGCTTTCCACAGCAGGTACATGTCTTATCCCTCTAGAAGGGTGGAATGCTACCCCACGCCGCCAAGATTGGCGGGGGGTAGTATTCCAAGATGTTTGACACCAAACACGACATGTTTTGATGCAGCCATTCCAAAGTTAGCATTTACCGCGAGGATATAATGCACTTAAGAGTATATGGTTTAACCGCATCCACAAACAGCACCAGAGAATGGACTCTGAGAACTGCAGAGGGGCCCTGCTCATGCAGAGGCACCCCCTCACATAGAAGCCAAGCACCCTGCCCTCAGGATTGATAGGGCCTGCCATAGGGGTGACTGATAGGTTTATATGTGTGTGCAGGAGAGATATAGGAAACCTATATCTCAGTGAGGGGTGCTAGCACCACCTCACCCAGGCTGCAGTAGCAGGCCTGTGGTGTCAGATTTAGACTGCTTCCCAGGGGTGGCATAACACCTGCTGCAGCCCCTGGGAGGCCTGTGAAGTACCTATGCCCTTGGCACCTAAGGGACCATATACTAGGGACTCATAAGGCACCACAGTATCCAATCACTAGTGCACCTAGAGTGCACTCCATGTCGTTTAGAGAGAGCAGATAGACTGGGGCCCTGAATAGCAGGGTCCCAGTCCAACTAAGTCATAAACCAGCAAAACACCAGGAAAAAAGTGGGGGCAACCATATAGTCAGATTCCACCTTCCTACATAACCCCCCCAAACGAAAGGAGATAAGGCTAACCTTGACCAGTTGAGCCTATATTGACTAAGTGGCCATATAAGGAAGCACCTGCACTAGCATGGTTGCCCCCTATGTTATGGTCCACTAAGCAATCCCTCGCCCTAAGGGTATGAGAGGGTCTCCACCATGGGGAATCACTACCTCTGGTGTGCTTAGGTAAAGTACAAGGCTGGTGAGGTGTCTGAGTAGGGAAGTGAGGCCCTAGGAATGTTGGCCTCAGCTTCCTCAGATCACTGGTCACCATGTATGCCTGTCTTTCCATGACTGAGTTGCACTTTGCTCTAAGGGTCAACCTTTGGCTGCCTACAGCTGGGGGTTGGGTCCCTTTGGATGGAACACTGGAGGGACATGGCAGGTTTGGAACCTTCTGGTCCCAGGTTTGCCCTTGCCTACCAGAGTCCTTCTGGGGAGGTCCCTACATAAAGGTATGGGGGATCCCTCAGTGGGTTGAGGAATTTCTACCTGGCTAGGGCTACTAGCCTGGGTGCCCCTAATCTGCTGATGGGGGGTTCCTCTGGACAGGGGGCCCTGGGGGTCCACTGACCTCCCTGACCTCTGCAGCCCTGGGCTGACTGAGGCAGGGTAGAGAGGGGCAGGTTACCTGCTCCAGACTGGGTACCACCTTGTAAGGGTCCTCTGCCATCAGGGGGTGGCCAGGCCAGGCCTGACTACCTCTGTGGCAGTTCCTTCACTAGGGGTAGGGTCAGTTCCCTGAGGAGGCTGACCCTTACCTACTGTCTGGAGGGAAGAAGACTTTTCTTCAACCCTTGTGCTCTCTTCTGGGGGAGAGTGGGCCATTCTTCCAGGCTCCATCTCTCCAAAATCTTGGGCTGGGGCTGTGGCCATCACAGCCCCACTAACCTCTACAGGGACACCCAACATCTTCAGATGGGTTTGGTGTTCAATCTCAGCCCAGGCTGAAATTTCCAGATCATTGCCCATCAGGCAATCTACAGGTAAGGTTGGGGACACTGCCACTCTTTTTGGGCCTGTGACCCCCTCCCAGCTGAGATTGACTATGGCCATGGGAGTGATCTGTTCTGACACCATTAATGTTGGTCACCTGGTATTTAAACTCAGGTAAAAGCTGGTGAGGGGGACTAGTTTCCCTGCCACCATGGTGACACTAGCCCCTGTGTCCCTAAATGCCACAGCTTTCTGACCATTAATTATTGGCTCCAGTCTGTACCTGCCCAATGCTATGGGACCCATGGTAAAGGTGGCATATCCTACACCACCATCAGAATCTGAGGAGTCTGTTGAGGGGGTCCTGTCTAAACTAGGGCCCACCTCTGTTCCTCTTGCAAACGCACCTAACTTTTTGGGTGCACTACTCCCAACTGGAGGATTACTACTGGTAGTACCAGGAGGGGTGGTAGTAGTTGTTGGAGGAACATTTTCTTTATTGCCATTCCTGGGACAACTGGGATCAGATTTCCAGTGCCCAGGCTTTTTACAGACATGACAATAGGGTTTCTTTTCAGGAGAGGAAGGAGTTTGGGACCCACCCCGGAAGAGGAATTTTGGGGCCCTGTAGTGGACTTATCCTTGGATTTATCCCCACCTTTCTCTTGGGACTTGGTAGAATCTTTCTTGTGGTCACCACCCTGATTCTTAGGCCTTACCCTGGTTCTGACCCATTTGTCTGCCTTCTTTCCCAATTCTTGGGGAGAGGTCAGATCAGAGTCCACCAGGTACTGGTGTAAAAGCTGGTTTTGACAATTATTAAGGATCTGTTCTCTCATCATTAGATTATAAAATCCTTTGAAATCAGTAACCCTACTGCCAACCAGCCAACCCTCCAGAGCCTTGGATGCACAATCTACAAAGTCAGTCCAGTCCTGAGTCTGTGCCTTCTGGGTATCTCTGAACTTCAACCTGTACTGCTCAGTGGTTAAGCCAAACCCATCTATCAGTGCACTCTTCAGGACCTCATAATCATCAGCATCCTCCTCTCTAACAGTGAGGAGCTTGTCTCTTCCTTTATCTGAAAAGGAGAGCCACAAGATTGCTGCCCACTGCTTTTGGGGGACCTGCTGTACTCTACAGGCCCTCTCCATAGCAGTTATCCATTTGTGGATATCATCCCCACTCTGGTAGGGAGGAACAACCTTGCTCAGGTTCCTATGGTCAGGGACATATTCTCTGCCTCTAGGGACACTGTTGCTGCCACCAGGGGGTTCTAAACCCTCCCTTCTGGAAGCTCTCTGGATCTCCAGGGCTTCTCTATCCAGTGCCAACTGCTTGGTTCTGAGGGCCACTTTGGCTTCCTCATACTGGAGCAGTTTGCACCTTCTCTCAGAGGAGGTCTCTCTTAAGTTAAAGTATGAGCTCCTCTCCTGGACAAATTCTCTGCCAGAGTGATAAGAGTGCTCAGATTCCCTGGAAGGGGATCTGTGCCTCTCATCCACTCTGCCAGTTCTCTTAGGGAGAACTCCTCTGTCCTGTTCAGGCTCCTTGAAGCCTGGCCCTTCAACCACAGAGTCTTGGTCATTCGGATTGTCCTCATCTGACCCAGATACTATGATTGACCCACCCACTGATTCAGACCCCTTAGCTCCTAGAGCCAATCTAAGGTCATCTGCTGTCAGCAGATCTATCAGGTGTAGTGTTGAGGGACTCTGTCCTAGTCTCAGGTGTCTGTCAACACACATGGCTCTCAAGTCAGAGAAAGCCATGTCCTTATACTGAGGCTGAGTGGATCCACTGGGCCCACCCTTTAAGGACATTCTAGTGTTGTGCAGTGTTGTACTACCTACACTAGTTTGTGGCCTACTGATCCTAGCTTGAGCTGTGGAAAGGGTGTGCTATCCCTTGGAACACAGCTCTAAGTTCAGTAGAACTTATTGATACTAAGCTTGACTTTATATGTACCTTGAGTACCTATAATGGTTTTCAGTTAGTAATTCAAATAGAGATTTTCTGGTAAAACAATGGCAAGCTGGAATCCCACACGCTGCCCACCAATGTGAGAAGTTGGCCTGGTATATGCTGTTCACTAATTAAAGTGGACACCTTGCACCAGGGCAAATCGACTCTTATGGTAGATAGGTTTAAGACAACCTTTTAAAGAAAGCTATCCTAGTGGTAGCTGTGGAGAGCAGCCTTCAGGCTAAGTCTCGGAGGAATGTAAAGCAGCTTGTTTTACCATATAATCTCTTGAATCACCAAATGAAAAGACACCACACAGGTATATATATCAAATATATATGTATTTATTTCTAAATAACTCTCTACTAATCTCTTTATGAGATTAGAAGACAAACATATGCACAAATCAACGTTTCACAATAAGTTAAGCACAAAATATGGCTGGGGCCCTAGGGGCGTACCAGACCATATACTAAGTAAGAGACTTAGAAACAACGACTTGCAAGGAGACAAGGCCTAGGGCCTTCAGAAGTGCTGGGGCCTCACGAAACCACCCAAGGCAGGTAAGTAAAGGACCCACGGGGGACGCGTGCAGTGTGGATACACAGGCGCGAATCGCCGTTAACTTCAATGGGGCAAGTCGCGGTTGGAAATAAAGAGTTTTAGGATACTTCTATAGAACCTACAAGCAAGTCACTTACAGGGTAAGTAGTTCTAGGGCCCACACCCACAGGAGCACCGTAGTGCTGGAGTTACCTCACCCAGGAAGCCGGGTGCACAGGTGTCCTTTGGTGTCGGGTCGCGGCGTCGTTTTCAATGGCGAACAAAGAAGACTTGCTGCTTGCGGGAGCTGAAGAAGTGTCCGGTGGAATCCAAGCCTGGATTCTGAAGAAGGATGACCTGAAAGCAGAGGGGACAGTGTTCAAAGTCACTTGGCAGTGACCCGGGGCAAGGAAGATGGATGCCCACCGTCGTCGGTCGCTTCAGGTCGGTTGCAGGTGCCTTGACTCTTCAGCCACGTGGTCCAGGAGGCGTCGACGACGACCAGGAGCTGGATTCGGTGTGTCCCTCGACGTCTGCAGCTGACTGCGGTGTCGGCAACTCGATCGGAGCCAACAAGCCTTGGCAGCCGCAAGTCTCGGGGAGATGAAGAAAAGTCGATGGCGCAGACCAGCAAGGTCTGAGGGACTCACCCAGCGAGGGTAAGTCAGGGCAGGCCTGGAGCAACCAGGGAGCCCCTTTGGTTTGGTTAAGAAGTCTTCTGGGGACCCACAAGCCAGCGGGCAAGGGATCGCGAAGACACCTCGGGCGGAATCACTCAACAGGGGCCCACGGTCACTCGGGACGGTGTAGGCCTCTGATCTTCGGAGGGATTCCTGCTGGAGGTCGGGACCACACGTGGTCCAAAGCACAAGTTCGTAGAACGTTGTGAAGGGGTTGCACTCGACAATAGTGCACGGTACCCAGGGGTCGCGGTTCCTCGTTACTCGTGGGGTCCACTTGCCTCAGCTTCGCTGGGGACTCACGATGGCCTGGGAGAGGTCAGGAAATCCACTTCTTGGGCTGCAGGGACTTCGGACTCCGGCGGGAGCGGCGTAGTTTGCGACCGTCGTTGTCGTTTTTGGTGCCTGCCAAGCAGGGGAGTCACTCCTTGACTCCAAGGGAGATTCTTCTGTCTTCCAAAGGTAGTGGAACGTCGAAGGGCCAGGATTCTTCTGTAGAGCGTCGTCCAGGGGTTATCTGCTTTGCAATGGCAAGGTTCCCCCTCTTAAACTAAAAAGAGGGGATGGACTAGCTCTATGACCCCACCTATGGGAGGGTCAAGGGAGGGGTGGCTACACCCACTTCCCTTTGTCCAGTTTCGCGCCAGAGCAGGGGCAGGTAGCCCCTGAGCTGGTTTGAACTGGCATATGCACAGAGGAGCCTTCTGCTCCCCCAGTGCAGGACTTCAAAGCACTCTAAGAGTGCACCCACCCAGCCCCAATACACTAAACCCTGTCTGGGAGGTGGTTACACCTCCCTGTGACAGGATGCCTATTGTTGGGCTTCCTCCACTGCGAGTTTCGGTCATCAGCAGGAGGGCAGCCCAGTGTCTGTGACTGGTGGCATCCATTTTGTGATGCCAGGGCTCTTTAGGATTCTACCGCGTTTCCACAGCAGGTACATGTCTTATCCCTCTAGAAGGGTGGAATGCTACCCCGCCGCCAAGATTGGCGGGGGGTAGTATTCCAAGATGTTTGACACCAAACACGACATGTTTTGATGCAGCCATTCCAAAGTTAGCATTTACCGCGAGGATATAATGCACTTAAGAGTATATGGTTTAACCGCATCCACAAACAGCACCAGAGAATGGACTCTGAGAACTGCAGAGGGGCCCTGCTCATGCAGAGGCACCCCCTCACATAGAAGCCAAGCACCCTGCCCTCAGGATTGATAGGGCCTGCCATAGGGGTGACTGATAGGTTTATATGTGTGTGCAGGAGAGATATAGGAAACCTATATCTCAGTGAGGAGTGCTAGCACCACCTCACCCAGGCTGCAGTAGCAGGCCTGTGGTGTCAGATTTAGACTGCTTCCCAGGGGTGGCATAACACCTGCTGCAGCCCCTGGGAGGCCTGTGAAGTACCTATGCCCTTGGCACCTAAGGGACCATATACTAGGGACTCATAAGGCACCACAGTATCCAATCACTAGTGCACCTAGAGTGCACTCCATGTCGTTTAGAGAGAGCAGATAGACTGGGGCCCTGAATAGCAGGGTCCCAGTCCAACTAAGTCATAAACCAGCAAAACACCAGGAAAAAAGTGGGGGCAACCATATAGTCAGATTCCACCTTCCTACACCCAGCCATATGCAAATCAGTCTTGACCCTGTGCCCTGTGGGAACAGTCCAGCCTGAACTGCCAGGCCAGGCCCTCCCTGGACTGGAAACAAGCATCCTAGGACCGGTTTCGGGGTTTCACCCCTCTTCAGCCAGGATAGCTTGACTCCAGCGGCATGGAGAGCACGGGACCCACGTCTGGGCATACCCGTCCCACTCGGGGTGACAAATGCAAAAACAACAATTGATGGACAGAATGCAGACCAATGTCATACATTCACCCCGGTACAGAGATCTGGGCCCAAATCCATCGTTTTTTTGCTCACCATGCCATTCCAGTTTCAACCCAGCCATATACAAATCAGTCTTGACCCTGTGCCCTGTGGGAACAGTGCAGCCCGAACTGCCAGGCCAGGTCCTCCCTGGACTGGAAACAAGCATCCTAGGACCGGTTTCGGGGTTTCACCCCTCTTCAGCCATGTTAGCTTGACTCCAGCGGCATGGAGAGCACGGGACCGACGTCTGGGCATACCCGTCCCACTCGGGGAGACAAATGCAAAAACAATAATTGATCAACAGAATGCAGAACAATGTCATACATTCACCACAGTACAGAGATCTGTGCCCAAATCCATCGTTTTTTTGCTCACCATGCCATTCCAGTTTGAACCCAGCCATATGCAAATCAGTCTTGACCCTGTGCCCTGTGGGAAAAGTCCAGCCCGAACTGCCAGGCCAGGTCCTCCCTGGACTGGAAGCAAGCATCCTAGGACCGGTTTCGGGGTTTCACCCCTCTTTAGCCAGGATAGCTTGACTCCAGCGGTATGGAGAGCACGTGACCCACGTCTGGGCATACACGTCCCACTCGGGGGATAAATGCAAAAACAACAATTGATGGACAGAATGCAGAACAATGTCATACATTCACCCCAGTAGAGAGATCTGGGCCCAAATCCATCGTTTTTTTGCTCACCATGCCATTCCAGTTTGAACACAGCCATATGCAAATCAGTCTTGACCCTGTGCCCTGTGGGAACAGTCCAGCCCGAACTGCCAGGCCAGGTCCTCCCTGGACTGGAAACAAGCATCCTAGGACCGGTTTCGGGGTTTCACCCCTCTTCAGCCAGGATAGCTTGACTCCTGTGGCATGGAGAGCACGGGACCCACGTCTGGGCATACCCGTCCCACTCGGGGTGACAAATGCAAAAACAACAATTGATGGATAGAATGCAGAACAATGTCATACATTCACCCCAGTACAGAGATCTGGGCCCAAATCCATCGTTTTTTTGCTCACCATGCCATTCCAGTTTGAACCCAGCCATATGCAAATCAGTCTTGACCCTGTGCCCTGTGGGTACAGTCCAGCCCGAACTGCCAGGCCAGGTCCTCCCTGGACTGGAAACAAGCATCCTAGGACCGGTTTCGGTGTTTCATCCCTCTTCAGCCATGTTAGCTTGACTCCAGCGGCATGGAGAGCACGGGACCGACGTCTGGGCATACCCGTCCCACTCGGGGAGACAAATGCAAAAACAATAATTGATGGACAGAATGCAGAACAATGTCATACATTCACCCCAGTACAGAGATCTGGGCCCAAATCCATCGTTTTTTTGCTCACCATGTCATTCCAGTTTGAACCCAGCCATATGCAAATCAGTCTTGACCCTGTGCCCTGTGGGAACAGTCCAGCCCGAACTGCCAGGCCAGGTCCTCCCTGGACTGGAAACAAGCATCCTAGGACCGGTTTCGGGGTTTCACCCCTCTTCAGCCAGCATAGCTTGACTCCAGCGGCATGGAGAGCACGGGACCCACGTCTGGGCATACCTGTCACACTCGGGGTGACAAATGCAAAAACAACAATTGATGGACAGAATGCAGAACAATGTCATACATTCACCCCAGTACAGAGATCTGGGCCCAAATCCATCGTTTTTTTGCTCACCATGCCATTCCAATTTGAACCCAGCCATATGCAAATCAATCTTGACCCTGTGCCCTGTGGGAACAGTCCAGCCTGAACTGCCAGGCCAGGTCCTCCCTGGACTGGAAACAAGCATCCTAGGACCGGTTTCGGGGTTTCACCCTCTTCAGCCAGGATAGCTTGACTCCAGCGGCATGGAGAGCACGGGACCCACGTCTGGGCATACCCGTCCCACTCGGGGTGACAAATGCAAAAACAACAATTGATGGACAGAATGCAGAACAATGTCATACATTCACCTCAGTACAGAGATCTGGGCCCAAATCCATTGTTTTTTTGCTCACCATGCCATTCCAGCTTGAACCCAGCCATATGCAGATCAGTCTTGACCCTGTGCCCTGTGGGAACAGTCCAGCCCGAACTGCCAGGCCAGGTCGTCCCTGGACTGGAAACAAGCATCCTAGGACCGGTTTCGGGGTTTCACCCCTCTTCAGCCAAGATAGCTTGACTCCAGCGGCATGGAGAGCACGGGACCCACGTCTTGGCATACCCGTCCCACTCGGGGTGACAAATGCAAAAACAACAATTGATGGACAGAATGCAGAACAATGTCATACTATCACCCCAGTACAGAGATCTGGGCCCAAATCCATCGTTTTTTTGCTCACCATGCCATTCCAGTTTGAACCCAGCCATATGCAAATCAGTCTTTACCCTGTGCCCTGTGGTAACAGTCCAGCCCGAACTGCCAGGCCAGGTCCTCCCTGGACTGGAAGCAAGCATCCTAGGACCGATTTCGGGGTTTCACCCCTCTTCAGCCAGGATAGCTTGACTCCAGCGGCATGGAGAGCATGGGACCCACGTCTGGGCATACCTGTCCCACTCGGGGTGACAAATGCAAAAACAACAATTGATGGACAGAATGCAGAACAATGTCATACATTCACCCCAGCACAGAGATCTGGGCCCAAATCCATCGTTTTTTTGCTCACCATGCCATTCCAGTTTGAACCCAGCCATATGCAAATCAGTCTTGGCCCTGTGGGAACAGTCCAGACCGAACTGCCAGGCCAGGTCCTCCCTGGACTTGAAACAAGCATCCTAGGACCGGTTTCATGGTTTCACCCCTCTTCAGCCAGGATAGTGAATGTTTGCATTGTCCAGCATTCCGTCCATCAATTGTTTCTTTTGCATATGTCGCCCTAAGTGGGAAGGGTATGCCCAGACGTGGGTCCCGTGCTCACTACACCACTGGATTCAAGCTAGCCTGGCTGATGAAAGGTGATGCCCTGAAACCGGTCCCAGGATGCTTGTTTCCGGTCCAGTGAGGACCTGGCTTGGCAGTTCGGGCTGGACTGTTCCCACAAGGAAGAGGGTCAAGACTGATTTGCATATGGCTGGGACCAAACTGGGGTTGTGTGGTGAGCAAAAGAATGATGGATTAAACCCAGATCCTTGTGACTGAGGGTGAATGTTTGCATTGTCCAGCATTCCGTCCATCAATTGTTTCTTTTGCATATGTCGCCCTAAGTGGGAAGGGTATGCCCAGACGTGGGTCCCGTGCTCACTACACCACTGGATTCAAGCTAGCCTGGCTGATGAAGGGTGATGCCCTGAAACCGGTCCCAGGATGCTTGTTTCCGGTCCAGTGAGGACCTGGCTTGGCAGTTTGGGCTGGACTGTTCCCACAAGGAACAGGGTCAAGACTGATTTGCATATGGCAGGGACCAAACTGGGGTGGTGTGGTGAGCAAAGAATGATGGATTAAACCCAGATCCTTGTGACTGAGGGTGAATGTTTGCATTGTCCAGCATTCCGTCCATCAATTGTTTCTTTTGCATATGTCAGCCCTAAGTGGGAAGGGTATGCCCAGACGTGGGTCCCGTGCTCACTACACCACTGGATTCAAGCTAGCCTGGCTGATGAAGGGTGATGCCCTGAAACCGGTCCCAGGATGCTTGTTTCCGGTCCAGGTAGGACCTGGCCTGGCAGTTCGGGCTGGACTGTTCCCACAAGGAACAGCGTCAAGACTGATTTGCATATGGCTGGGTCCAAACTGGGGTGGTGTGGTGAGCAAAAGAATGATGGATTAAACCCAGATCCTTGTGACTGGGGGTGAATGTTTGCATTGTCCAGCATTCCGTCCATCAATTGTTTCTTTTGCATATGTCGCCCTAAGTGGGAAGGGTATGCCCAGACGTGGGTCCCGTGCTCACTACACCACTGAATTCAAGCTAGCCTGGCTGATGAAGGGTGATGCCCTAAAACCGGTCCCAGAATGCTTGTTTCCGGTCCAGGGAGGACCTGGCTTGGCAGTTCGGGCTGGACTGTTCCCACAAGGAACAGCGTCAAGACTGATTTGCATATGGCTGGGTCCAAACTGGGGTGGTGTGGTGAGCAAAAGAATGATGGATTAAACCCAGATCCTTGTGACTGAGGGTGAATGTTTGCATTGTCCAGCATTCCGTCCATCAATTGTTTCTTTTGCATATGTCGCCCTAAGTGGGAAGGGTATGCCCAGACGTGGGTCCCGTGCTCACTACACCACTGGATTCAAGCTAGCCTGGCTGATGAAAGGTGATGCCCTGAAACCGGTCCCAGGATGCTTGTTTCCGGTCCAGTGAGGACCTGGCTTGGCAGTTCGGGCTGGACTGTTCCCACAAGGAAGAGGGTCAAGACTGATTTGCATATGGCTGGGACCAAACTGGGGTTGTGTGGTGAGCAAAAGAATGATGGATTAAACCCAGATCCTTGTGACTGAGGGTGAATGTTTGCATTGTCCAGCATTCCGTCCATCAATTGTTTCTTTTGCATATGTCGCCCTAAGTGGGAAGGGTATGCCCAGACGTGGGTCCCGTGCTCACTACACCACTGGATTCAAGCTAGCCTGGCTGATGAAGGGTGATGCCCTGAAACCGGTCCCAGGATGCTTGTTTCCGGTCCAGTGAGGACCTGGCTTGGCAGTTTGGGCTGGACTGTTCCCACAAGGAACAGGGTCAAGACTGATTTGCATATGGCAGGGACCAAACTGGGGTGGTGTGGTGAGCAAAAGAATGATGGATTAAACCCAGATCCTTGTGACTGAGGGTGAATGTTTGCATTGTCCAGCATTCCGTCCATCAATTGTTTCTTTTGCATATGTCGCCCTAAGTGGGAAGGGTATGCCCAGACGTGGGTCCCGTGCTCACTACACCACTGGATTCAAGCTAGCCTGGCTGATGAAGGGTGATGCCCTGAAACCGGTCCCAGGATGCTTGTTTCCGGTCCAGGTAGGACCTGGCTTGGCAGTTCGGGCTGGACTGTTCCCACAAGGAACAGCGTCAAGACTGATTTGCATATGGCTGGGTCCAAACTGGGGTGGTGTGGTGAGCAAAAGAATGATGGATTAAACCCAGATCCTTGTGACTGGGGGTGAATGTTTGCATTGTCCAGCATTCCGTCCATCAATTGTTTCTTTTGCATATGTCGCCCTAAGTGGGAAGGGTATGCCCAGACGTGGGTCCCGTGCTCACTACACCACTGAATTCAAGCTAGCCTGGCTGATGAAGGGTGATGCCCTAAAACCGGTCCCAGAATGCTTGTTTCCGGTCCAGGGAGGACCTGGCTTGGCAGTTCGGGCTGGACTGTTCCCACAAGGAACAGCGTCAAGACTGATTTGCATATGGCTGGGTCCAAACTGGGGTGGTGTGGTGAGCAAAAGAATGATGGATTAAACCCAGATCCTTGTGACTGGGGGTGAATGTTTGCATTGTCCAGCATTCCGTCCATCAATTGTTTCTTTTGCATATGTCGCCCTAAGTGGGAAGGGTATGCCCAGACGTGGGTCCCGTGCTCACTACACCACTGGATTCAAGCTAGCCTGGCTGATGAAGGGTGATGCCCTGAAACCGGTCCCAGGATGCTTGTTTCCGGTCCAGGGAGGACCTGGCTTGGCAGATCAGGCTGGACTGTTCCCACAAGGAACAGGGTCAAGACTGATTTGCATATGGCTGGGTCCAAACTGGGGTGGTGTGGTGAGCAAAAGAATGATGGATTAAACCCAGATCCTTGTGACTGGGGGTGAATGTTTGCATTTTCCAGCATTCCGTCCATCAATTGTTTCTTTTGCATATGTCGCCCTAAGTGGGAAGGGTATGCCCAGACGTGGGTCCCGTGCTCACTACACCACTGAATTCAAGCTAGCCTGGCTGATGAAGGGTGATGCCCTAAAACCGGTCCCAGAATGCTTGTTTCCGGTCCAGGGAGGACCTGGCTTGGCAGTTCGGGCTGGACTGTTCCCACAAGGAACAGGGTCAAGACTGATTTGCATATGGCTGGGTCCAAACTGGGGTGGTGTGGTGAGGAAAATAATGATGGATTAAACCCAGATCCTTGTGACTGGGGGTGAATGTTTGCATTGTCCAGCATTCCGTCCATCAATTGTTTCTTTTGCATATGTCGCCCTAAGTGGGAAGGGTATGCCCAGACGTGGGTCCCGTGCTCACTACACCACTGGATTCAAGCTAGCCTGGCTGATGAAGGGTGATGCCCTGAAACCGGTCCCAGGATGCTTGTTTCCGGTCCAGGGAGGACCTGGCTTGACAGTTCGGGCTGGACTGTTCCCACAAGGAACAGGGTCAAGACTGATTTGCATATGGCTGGGTCCAAACTGGGGTGGTGTGGTGAGGAAAATAATGATGGATTAAACCCAGATCCTTGTGACTGGCGGTGAATGTTTGCATTGTCCAGCATTCCGTCCATCAATTGTTTCTTTTGCATATGTCGCCCTAAGTGGGAAGGGTATGCCCAGACGTGGGTCCCGTGCTCACTACACCACTGGATTCAAGCTAGCCTGGCTGATGAAGGGTGATGCCCTGAAACCGGTCCCAGGATGCTTGTTTCCGGTCCAGGGAGGACCTGGCTTGGCAGTTCGGGCTGGACTGTTCCCACAAGGAACAGGGTCAAGACTGATTTGCATATGGCTGGGTCCAAACTGGGGTGGTGTGGTGAGCAAAAGAATGATGGATTAAACCCAGATCCTTGTGACTGGGGGTGAATGTTTGCATTGTCCAGCATTCCGTCCATCAATTGTTTCTTTTGCATATGTCGCCCAAAGTGGGAAGGGTATGCCCAGACGTGGATCCCGTGCTCACTACACCACTGGATTCAAGCTAGCCTGGCTGATGAAGGGTGATGCCCTGAAACCAGTCCCAGGATGCTTGTTTCCGGTCCAGTGAGGACCTGGCTTGACAGTTCGTGCTGGACTGTTCCCACAAGGAACAGGGTCAAGACTGATTTGCATATGGCTGGGTCCAAACTGGGGTGGTGTGGTGAGGAAAATAATGATGGATTAAACCCAGATCCTTGTGACTGGGGGTGAATGTTTGCATTGTCCAGCATTCCGTCCATCAATTGTTTCTTTTGCATATGTCGCCCTAAGTGGGAAGGGTATGCCCAGACGTGGGTCCCGTGCTCACTACACCACTGGATTCAAGCTAGCCTGGCTGATGAAGGGTGATGCCCTGAAACCGGTCCCAGGATGCTTGTTTCCGGTCCAGGGAGGACCTGGCTTGGCAGTTCGGGCTGGACTGTTCCCACAAGGAACAGGGTCAAGACTGATATGCATATGGCTGGGTCCAAACTGGGGTGGTGTGGTGAGCAAAAGAATGATGGATTAAACCCAGATCCTTGTGACTGGGGGTGAATGTTTGCATTGTCCAGCATTCCGTCCATCAATTGTTTCTTTTGCATATGTCGCCCAAAGTGGGAAGGGTATGCCCAGACGTGGGTCCCGTGCTCACTACACCACTGGATTCAAGCTAGCCTGGCTGATGAAGGGTGATGCCCTGAAACCAGTCCCAGGATGCTTGTTTCCGGTCCAGGGAGGACCTGGCTTGACAGTTCGGGCTGGACTGTTCCCACAAGGAACAGGGTCAAGACTGATTTGCATATGGCTGGGTCCAAACTGGGGTGGTGTGGTGAGGAAAATAATGATGGATTAAACCCAGATCCTTGTGACTGGGGGTGAATGTTTGCATTGTCCAGCATTCCGTCCATCAATTGTTTCTTTTGCATATGTCGCCCTAAGTGGGAAGGGTATGCCCAGACGTGGGTCCCGTGCTCACTACACCACTGGATTCAAGCTAGCCTGGCTGATGAAGGGTGATGCCCTGAAACCGGTCCCAGGATGCTTGTTTCCGGTCCAGGGAGGACCTGGCTTGGCAGTTCGGGCTGGACTGTTCCCACAAAGAAAAGGGTCAAGACTGATTTGTATATGGCTGGGTCCAAACTGGGGTGGTGTGGTGAGCAAAAGAATGATGGATTAAACCCAGATCCTTGTGACTGGGGGTGAATGTTTGCATTGTCCAGCATTCCGTCCATCAATTGTTTCTTTTGCATAGAGCACCTATGGACACATCATGCTGTGTCAATGGCCAATGGGCAGTCATCAACAGTGCACAGTGGCCACATGATTAATGGCACATCATTGTGCACACAATGCCAATGTAACATTTAAAACACTGCTGACTACACATGCCATGTTTGTGTATGTGATTTAGTACATTGGCATGTACTCACTCACATGTCACTTGTGATATTGATGGGCATGTACACAGAACAGTGTTGTTATGGACTCTCAAATGTGTACACATGTCAATGTGTGGAAGTGCTGTGAAAATCACAGTGATGTATGTCTTAATGAAGAATGTGCAGATTTGACTGTCTTGTTTTCTTGGATCATGCACACAATTGTTGTTTACGCTCAGCCTGTGGTCATTGTGTTGTTGATGTGTGCCATGTTCAACTTACGCCTGAAGGTGTGTCAGGTGCAGCAGCTAGGTATGAGACAGTAGTGTTGCAGTTTTACACATATGCTGTATGAAATACTCTCAGGCCTGCTCATGCTAGATATGGCCATATCCCTATGTGCATTCGCATAGTCAGATGTTGTTTCGGAGGTACTTGCTGTGTGAAAGGGGACAAGTGTACGAGTAGTGTAGCTGAAGGTGTCCCTACATGTAAGCTGCTCTGTAACTCAATTGTGATGACAGTCATTGTTGGCGTTGTGTCAGTCAAAACGTAAGATGTTGTACACATCTCATGGTGTATTGCATTGACATGTGTCCACTTTCATCTCAACTAGGAGGAGACCAAATCTGCATCGTCCCTTCACAGTGCTGGCAGACATGGAGGATAAGGAGGTCATCCGGAAATTCCGTCTGGATAGAGCCACCCTACAAAACCTATGTGCTATGTTGGAGCCCCACCTGCAGCCTCGCAGAACATATCCAACAGCTTTCACCCCAACGTCTAAGGTGATGGCGGCCCTGCATTTTTTTGCCTCTGGATCATTCCAGCACACGGTGTCCAGCGCAGGTGGGATGTCGCAACCTATGTTCAGCATGGTGCTGCATGATATGCGCTATGATGATATACAAGGACAGATATATCCATTTCCCCAGGGGGCCTGAATTGGCGGCTGTGAAGGGAGATTTTTATGCCCTTGGACACATCCCCCATGTTGTTGGTGCCATTGATTGCACCCATGTTGGGCTTGTTCCACCACAGGCACGGGAGCACATCTATAGGAATCGTAAACATTTCCACTCCATAAATGTGCAAGTGGTGTGCCAGGCGGATATGATCATCTCGCACGTGTGTGCCAAATTTCCAGGCTCAGCCCATGACTCATACATCATGCGTAACATCATTGTACCACAGCTGATGGCTAATCTGCTTCCTGAGCGTGCATGGATTGTGGGTGAGTAGGAAGAGTCCAGTAGCGTGCTGTGTGTGTGACATGCTGTCCTCTGCCACAGTATTATTACAAGGTTTATCTGTGTTTCTCACACCTAGGTGACTCTGCATATCCCAACCGTCCTTGGTTGCTGAGCCCACTGCGGAATCCCAGGACACCAGCTGATGTCCGCTACAATGATGCCCATGGGAGGACACGTCGTGTGGTGGAGCGTACTTTTGGTCTCCTGAAGTCATGATTTCGCTGCCTGGACAAGACCGGAGGTGCACTGATGTACTCGCCCAGGAAGGTGTGTCAGATTGTAGTGGCATGCTGCATGCTCCACAACCTAGCCATTCGCAAGGAGATCCCCCTGATCCTGGATGATGATGAGCAGCCAAGGCCCCCACCTGCAAACCAACCCGTGTCCAGTGATGAGGACAGTGGAGAGGACGAAGGAGTTGACCTGCGTCAACAGCTCATCAACCACTACTTCACTTGAAGGTGAGTGACAATGTACAACAGACCCATTGTCTGATGATGTTGCTGTTGTTGTGAAGGTGTATGTGAGCTTTGTGACTGCAGCCGGTTGTTGACTCAGTGGTGGCTGACAATTTTTATGGGACAGGGTAGTTTTGAACATCTACAGGATGTGTATGTTGGCACTTGTTGCTCATTGTGATGTGTGCATGTTGTATTAGCTTTATGGTATGTGTTGTGTGATGTCTGTGATGCCACACCCAGACTAGTGAATCTTGTTCTGTTGTGTTTTCCTAGGTCCCTTCAGCCTCTCCTTGCCTACATACATTCCATACTCCTGGTACATTTTAATCATGGTGAAGACTGCACATCCTGGAATAAAGACGGAGCAGAAACAACAACATGTTTGTAAGGAGTATTTATTTACAATGGTGACATGTGAGGGGGTGAACATTTACATTGAGGTGATTAGTGAAGCAGTGAGTTGACAGTTATGGTAAATGAGAGAATCGAGTAGTCACCACATTGATGTGGTGACCCAGTCCAACAGACAGATGCCGTTCACAAGGCAGTGTGGGGAAGGACAGTCCAAAAAGTCAATGCAGTAGTGAAGAGTGTTGCCATCATGGCTGGCTACGTGACTGACGTTTGGCAGGTGCTTTGCCACGGGATACTCCCAGGGATTTCTTGGGACGGCCCCTTCGTCGCTTGGCAGGGGGGGCCTCTGCTGTAGGGCCTGTGGGGTCTGAGGACTCACCCCTCTCTGTGGCCGTAGGGGAGGATGTTGAACTGTCATCCTGCGGCCCAGCAGGGAAGGTGGAGGTGTTGTTTGTGGCGCAGGCCTGTCCCTCAGTACCACCACTAGCTGGCCCAAGAGGTCCACAATTTGTCCCATGCGGGTGTCCATGGACCTAATCAGCAGGAGGAGCTGGCGGGAATCTTCTTCTGACCGGGCCGTTCGTCCCTGGGCCCGTTCATATGCCCCAAGGACTCTGTTTATGCTGTCCAGGGCTTCGGTCCCAGGCTCTGGTTGTCTGTGAGTGACCCTGCCCCTCCCACCTGCCCTGCTGCCACGGACCTGTTGCCTCATCACTGTAGGCACCCGCATCCTCTCCCTGCCCTCCTCAGTTGGTGGTGTGGGGTGGTCATCCTCTGGGACAGGGAGGGTGTTGCAGGCAGCACTGGTGGTGGTGGTGGTGGTGGTGTAGGACGCACAGGCCGTAACAGCAGGGGTCTGCGTAGCTGTTGGCGTTGCTGCAGATGTGGTGGGGGGACGATGGGGTCCTGGGACCGGTTGCGCCCTGGCACACCAGATGGGCCGGCTCCGATCTCCTCGTCCTCTGAATCCCGGGAGTCAACATTCGAGAGTCCATGTTCCGGGGGGGGGGGAGGATGGGGAGGGGGAGACTGGCTCTGTAGGTTGCTGGTGTTGTCCTCTGCAGTCAGTTCTTGGTCACCTGTGGGGCAGATGGGAAATGGTCATTGTAGTGCACCCCGCAAGCTTTGTGTTAGCCGTGTATTATTCACTGTTTGTACACCACACAGTTGACTAGTCATCACATTGTTTGTATGCGCACTACTGTGCCTCCTGAGATGATGTTGAGGTACATGCATTACTTGTCCATGGTGTGAGGTGTCAAAACATATCATGCGCCACGTGCATGTTTTGTGATTACAGGAACATGTTGCCATCTAGGGACTAGCGCAACAAAGCATTTCTGTGACGCCTCTTTGTTGATTACTCTGCCCTGGTAGACGTTACATCTGAGCATGAACTGGCCATTGTCATCTTATGCATACCTTTGTCATGTCATGTGCAAATGTGAATTTGTACCACCAACCATGCTTTCTTTGTTTTCATATGGTCCTTGCTGCTCTGGCCACATGGCACTTACACATGGCATTCAGTGCTGTGCATGATTGTGCACAGACTTTCTTCTACATGTGAATTGGTGTGTCACACTTTGGTTGCTGTGACAGTTACATTTGCTTAGCTGTCTGCACACTGTGAGTGGCAATAGGATCTGTGTTTATTTTTGTGTGATGAGAGGGCTGGTGTTGTCATATGGCACCATGCTTTTTGGGAGGAATGGCTGGGTGCATGTACTGGCTACATACCTGTTCTGTTTTCACATTTGGGTTGGATTTGTGACACATCTATGTGTGTGTGTGGTGGAGGCTTCCATCCTGCTCAGGGGTGGGACAAGAGGGCATAATATGTCTACCTACCTGTTAATTTGAAGTGGACAGTGCAATGACTGACACATGCATCTGGGTGGGAGGGAGTGCTCCATCTTGATGAGCTGTGGAACAAGGGGGCATGGTGGGAGTAGTACTGCAGTCTTCCCATCCCCAAACCCCCCTCCCTGTTAAGATGGCTACCTACCTGTTAGTTTGATGAGAGCAATGCAATGTCTGCCACATGCTTCTGGGTGGGGGGGGAGTGCTCCATCCTGCTGAGCTTTGGGACAAGGGTGCCTGGTGGGAGTTGTGGTGCAGGCCTCCCACCCCCAAACACCCCTTCCTGTTAAGATGGCTACCTACCTGTAAGTTTGGTTGTTGTAATACAATGGCTGACACATGCTTCTGGGTGGGGATGAGTGCTCCATCCTGCTCAGGTGTGGAACAGGGGGGCTGGTGGGAGTTGTTGTGCAGGCCTCCCACCCCCAAACAACCCTCCCTGGGGAGATGGCTACCTACCTGTTAGTTTGTTTGTAGTGAGACAATGGCTTCCAAATGCTTCTGGGTGTGGAGTGCTCCATCCTGCACAGGGGTGGGACAGGGGGCCTGGTGGGAGTTGTTGTGCAGGCCTCCCACCCCCAAACAGCCCTCCCAGGGAAGATGGCTACCTACCTGTGTGTTTGTTTGTAGTGAGACAATGGCTTCCAAATGCTTCTGGGTGTGGAGTGCTCCATCCTGCTCAGGGGTGGGACAGGGGGCCTGGTGGGAGTTGTTGTGCAGACCTCCCACCCCCAACCAGCCCTCCCTGGGGAGATGGCTACCTACCTGTTAGTTTGTTTGTAGTGAGACAATGGCTTCCAAATGCTTCTGGGTGTGGAGTGCTCCATCCTGCTCAGGGGTGGGGCAGGGGGCCTGGTGGGAGTTGTTGTTCAGGCCTCCCACCCCCAAACAGCCCTCCCTGGGGAGATGGCTACCTACCTGTTAGTTTGTTTGTAGTGAGACAATGGCTTCCAAATGCTTCTGGGTGTGGAGTGCTCCATCCTGCTCAGGGGTGTGGCAGGGGGCCTGGTGGGAGTTGTTGTGCAGGCCTCCCACCCCCAAACAACCCTCCCTGGGGAGATGGCTACCTACCTGTTAGTTTGTAGTGAAACAATGGCTTCCAAATGCTTCTGGGTGTGGAGTGCTCCATCCTGCTCAGGGGTGGGACAGGGGGCCTGGTGGGAGTTGTTGTGCAGGCCTCCCACCCCCAAACAGCCCTTCCAGGGAAGATGGCTACCTACCTTTTAGTTTGTTTGCAGTGAGACAATGGCTTCCAAATGCTTCTGGGTGTGGAGTGTTCCATCCTGCTCAGGGGTGGGACAGGGGGCCTGGTGGGAGTTGTTGTGCAGGCCTCCCACCCCCAAACACCCCTTCCTGTTAAGATGGCTACCTACCTGTAAGTTTGGTTTTTGTAATACAATGGCTGACACATGCTTCTGGGTGGGGATGAGTGCTCCATCCTGCTCAGGTGTGGAACAGGGGGCTGGTGGGAGTTGTTGTGCAGGCCTCCCACCCCCAAACAACCCTCCCTGGGGAGATGGCTACCTACCTGTTAGTTTGTTTGTAGTGAGACAATTGGTTCCAAATGCTTCTGGGTGTGGAGTGCTCCATCCTGCACAGGGGTGGGACAGGGGGCCTGGTGGGAGTTGTTGTGCAGGCCTCCCACCCCCAAACAGCCCTCCCAGGGAAGATGGCTACCTACCTGTGTGTTTGTTTGTAGTGAGACAATGGCTTCCAAATGCTTCTGGGTGTGGAGTGCTCCATCCTGCTCAGGGGTGGGACAGGGGGCCTGGTGGGAGTTGTTGTGCAGACCTCCCACCCCCAAACAGCCCTCCCTGGGGAGATGGCTACCTACCTGTTAGTTTGTTTGTAGTGAGACAATGGCTTCCAAATGCTTCTGGGTGTGGAGTGCTCCATCCTGCTAAGGGGTGGGGCAGGGGGCCTGGTGGGAGTTGTTGTTCAGGCCTCGCACCCCCAAACAGCCCTCCCTGGGGAGATGGCTACCTACCTGTTAGTTTGTTTGTAGTAAGACAATGGCTTCCAAATGCTTCTGGGTGTGGAGTGCTCCATCCTGCTCAGGGGTGGGGCACGGGGCCTGGTGGGAGTTGTTGTGCAGGCCTCCCACCCCCAAACAGCCCTCCCTGGGGAGATGGCTACCTACCTGTTAGTTTGTTTGTAGTGAGACAATGGCTTCCAAATGCTTCTGGGTGTGCAGTGCTCCATCCTGCTCAGGGGTGTGGCAGGGGGCCTGGTGGGAGTTGTTGTGCAGGTCTCCCACCCCCAAACAACCCTCCCTGGGGAGATGGCTACCTACCTGTTAGTTTGTAGTGAAACAATGGCTTCCAAATGCTTCTGGGTGTGGAGTGCTCCATCCTGCTCAGGGGAGGGACAGGGGGCCTGGTGGGAGTTGTTGTGCAGGCCTCCCACCCCCAAACAGCCTTTCCAGGGAAGATGGCTACCTACCTTTTAGTTTGTTTGCAGTGAGACAATGGCTTCCAAATGCTTCTGGGTGTGGAGTGTTCCATCCTGCTCAGGGGTGGGACAGGGGGCCTGGTGGGAGTTGTTGTGCAGGCCTCCCACCCCCAAACAGCCCTCCCAGGGAAGATGGCTACCTACCTGTTAGTTTGTTTGCAGTGAGACAATGGCTTCCAAATGCTTCTGGGTGTGGAGTGCTCCATCCTGCTCAGGGGTGGGACAGGGGGCCTGGTGGGAGTTGTTGTGCAGGCCTCCCACCCCCAAACAGCCCTCCCAGGGAAGATGTCTACCTACCTGTTAGTTTGTTTGTAGTGAGACAATGGCTTCCAAATGCTTCTGGGTGTGGAGTGCTCCATCCTGCTCAGGGGTGGGACAGGAGGCCTGGTGGGAGTTGTTGTGCAGGCCTCCCACCCCCAAACAGCCCTCCCAGGGAAGATGGCTACCTACCTGTTAGTTTGTTTGTAGTGAGACAATGGCTTCCAAATGCTTCTGGGTGTGGAGTGCTCCATCCTGCTCAGGGGTGGGACAGGGGGCCTGGTGGGAGTTGTTGTGCAGGCCTCCCACCCCCAAACAGCCCTTCCAGGGAAGATGGCTACCTACCTGTTAGTTTGTTTGTAGTGAGACAATGGCTTCCAAATGCTTCTGGGTGTGGAGTGCTCCATCCTGCTCAGGGGTGGGACAGGGGGCCTGGTGGGAGTTGTTGTGCAGGCCTCCCACCCCCAAACAGCCCACCCAGGGAAGATGGCTACCTACCTGTTAGTTTGTTTGTAGTGAGACAATGGCTTCCAAATGCTTCTGGGTGTGGAGTGCTCCATCCTGCTCAGGGGTGGGACAGGGGGCCTGGTGGGAGTTGTTGTGCAGGCCTCCCACCCCCAAACAGCCCTCCCAGGGAAGATGGCTACCTACCTGTTAGTTTGTTTGTAGTGAGAAAATGGCTTCCAAATGCTTCTGGGTGTGGAGTGCTCCATCCTGCTCAGGGGTGGGACAGGAGGCCTGGTGGGAGTTGTTATGCAGGCCTCCCACCCCCAAACAGCCCTCCCAGGGAAGATGGCTACCTACCTGTTAGTTTGTTTGTAGTGAGACAATGGCTTCCAAATGCTTCTGGGTGTGGAGTGCTCCATCCTGCTCAGGGGTAGGACAGGGGGCATGGTGGGAGTTGTAGTGCTGTTTGCCTGGACACATACAACCATGTAAATGTTGGCTACCTTTTGGGGTGATTCAGATGTAGTGGATGTTACATCTGTGGGACATGTGTTGCATATTGTGGTGCATATGGATATACTTGGGCCTCTGAGATGTAGCTTTGTAGTTGTGCTGGACAGTACATTGCTGTGTAATGGCCTACATTTGTTTGCACTTACCAGCCTGCACTCCACTGGGTATTCCTGTGAGACTCTCTGGATGCAGTATGGCAAGCACCTTTTCCTCCCATGCAGTGAATGTTCTTGGTGGAATGGGAGGGCCACCGCCAGTCCTCTGAGCCAGCTCACGGTTCTTGCTCCTCTTCTTTTTGACAACACTCTTCAGGTCATGCCACCGCTTGATGATTTCCTGTCTGTTGCGCGGGATGGTCCCTACTGCATTGACCTTATCGACTATCCTTGCCCACATTTGAGTTCTTGTGGCTAATGGTGTCTGTTGGACTAGGTTATCAAACAGTTGTGGTTCTACTCTGATTATCTCATCTACCATGACTGTCAACTCACTCTCTGTGAATTTTGGCATTTTCTGTGGTGCCATGGTGTGTGATGTGCTAAGGGGTTTGAGGTGCAGGTGTGTAAGTAGTGGGGGTGGGGGTGATGTGTATGGTGTGTGATGTGCAGAGGGGTTAGAGGTACAGGTGTGGAAGTGGTGGTGGTGCTGTGTGTGGTGAGTAGTGATGGTGTGCAGATTTGCCTCTCCTTTGTGCCCTGGTGTTGGGCCCTTCAGTTGTGGAGTATTGCAAAGGATTGTGGTCAGGGAAGGGGCTGGTTTTATACTCAGCTGTGTGGGTGTGTCCAAATGGGGTATTGCTGTCAGGTGTGTTGTGTGGGTTGTCCTGGGATTTGGATTTTTGTAGTTGCCATGTGGTTGTGTCATTGGGGTGTGTTATGTGTTTATGGGTGCATGGCTAGTTTGCTGTGTGCACTTTGTGGCCTTGGTGTGAGTTTTTTCTGTCGACCGCCATATTTGTCACGGAGCGTCCGCAGCGGTGGCTATGCTGCAGTTCTTCCGCCGACTGTCCCATTCATCACTGTTAGCGTCCGCGGCGGTCGGAAACAGCGGAACGTACCGCGGTCACATCGGGGATATCCTAATTTTCCGTGCGGTGTCTCCGCTGTCCTGGCGGTGGTTTGGTTATTTTCTGCCGCAAATCCGACCGCCGCAGACGGGTTTTCGCCTTCTCCGCCCGCTACGGGCGGTTTTTCGGTGGATCTTACCGACGCAGTCGGTTTTTTTTGGCGGTAGATCCTAATCTGGCCGCCGGTTTTGCTGCGGTACCGGCGGGCGGTTGTTTTCCGCTACCATGGCGGTCAGGGTGGTTTTCCGACCGCCATCCTAATAGACCCCCTAGTGCCCACTTTTTTCGCGGCCGGTCGCGGGAATAATCCAGCTGGGTGTAGCTATATATACGTGAGAAGCAGTCGTTGATTGCATCTTTATTGAGCGAGGCGAGGGCATTAAATCAGATTGAAGACCATAAAAGGAGAAGATCTAAATGAATCTGGTCATCAACATAATCCAAGCCGAGCTCCTGGCGTTCTGCACAGTTAGGGTTATTCATAGGGAGGCCCGAAATACGCCTATGTACCCTATTTTCCGTGACCTGCAGGCCACTATCTTCTTTGTACCCCCATATACACGCACCATAGGTTAAAACTGGGATGCATTTCCTTTTGTAAATTTAGCCTCTTATCTATATTAGAGGGTAAGTTAAATAAGAACCCAACAAATTGTGGAAAATGTTGTCTCCTTAAAGAGAGGCATGGGGCCCAAGTACTTAAAGAGTCAAAAGTTACCCCAACATAGGAAAAATTGGGAATCCTCTCTTTGGGTTTACCCTTGATAGACAGACTCGAGATTTGAGGTTATTTTGGGCGCAGGAAATATTAGATTTCGTGGACGTCTTAAACCTGTAAACAAACCTTTCAAAACTTTTAAGACACACAACAAAAATTAAGGTCATTTGAAGTTCTGAGAGAAGGACCGCATAATCAGCATATAATAACACAGGGACAGGTTTATTCCTATTAACTGGCATATCCCATCCCTTCTCTGCCAAAGCAGCATTCAAATCAATTCAATTCAATTCAATTGTGAGCTTTATTCGGTTTAAAATCACAAACCATAAAAGCATACTAAAAATCATAAAAACATCTGTACATCACACAATTGTAAAATTCATTAAAATAATTCATAATAAAAAGCGTAGCGATTAACCCCTCACAAACTTTATGTGCAAAGTGTCTAATTAAAATTTTCTATCACATTATATATATCTCAGTACATTTTTAAATTAACCATAGTGTTTAACATCACAATATTAAATAGTTTAATACAAGAAATAAAGTGCAACTGATAAGCCATATATTTATACCACAGCTAAGTATACAGTACAATCATCATTTATCGTATTATGCCTCAGTTTCTTCATAGATAAGTGCTTCGAGATGTGAATTATTGTGTCTTATTTTAATTGCCTTCTGAATGAAGACCGCCACAGCATTACACACTTTAATATTATCTAGGCTACAAATATATTCAAAAGCAGGTCTATATAAAAATAACCTCTTCTTTAAGAACAAAGGTCGTAAAAAACACTTCCTAAGCTCTCTATAAAAGTTACAGAACAAAATAAAATGTAACGTTGTCTGATTTGATTTGCCATCACAAGGGCACTTTGGCAAGTTTTTGCTCCACTTGCCCATTTTTGGAAAGGCTATTAACAGATGAACCAAACCCATTCGTAGTCTTGTAAGATAAAATCTGTGTGTTGTATTTGTGACCTGCAATAAATAGTTTTGTGTCCCAGACCCAAAGGTTCTCTCACAATATTCCTTTGTCAAGGGTTTCGTGTTAGCATCTACTTCCCTCAACCAGTTACGTGAGTCCACCATACTACTTTTTAGTTCCTTTTTGTCATATTCAAGTATTTGGGATGGATTTTCTAGATCAACATCCTCAACACATTCCTTTAAAAGATTTCTGATATATATCAGCCACGGGATTTTCCTCCCGTGGTCAAGGGCAATGCAATCTCTGATTATGTCCTGTGTAAGCTTTGCACCCTCTTTGCTCCATATCCCATACCAAGTATTTAAACTTATGGTGCTTATAAAATCACTAATATACGGTGCCCCAAGTTCTTTATGTACACTATATGTGGGGGTGGAATTTGGTACAGCAAGCAATCTTCGTAAAAAATTATTTTCTTGGGTTTGAAGGGTTACACAATTTTCCGCCCCCATAGTGCTGCCCCATAACAAGTTCCATTTAGGCATTTGCTATTATATAAAGTCATGATTTCCTTAATCGGTTTATTACCGATTTTTTTCGAAAATCTGAAGATTGCCTCAGTCGACCTGACAAATTTTAATTTACATTGTTCAATCTGGGTTCTCCAATGTCCCTTTGCATTGTAAACTAATCCCAGATATACAAATGAATTTGTTGCTTTGATTGGGGTGCTATTTACGTGGTGAACCTTAGTTTTAGGTTTCCCTTGCCCACACACCATCGTAAAAGTTTTGTTTAAATTTAGTACTAAGTCCTTATCGTGCATAAATTCAGCAAATTTTTCTATCAGGGACTGTAGTCCGTTCGCAGTTCGTGATAAAAGAACTGCGTCGTCCGCATAGAGTAAAATTGGAATGGAGCGTTTACCTACTCTTGGGGTGTCAGCATTTACATTTTGTAGCTCTGCATCCACTCCATTTACATATAAGGAAAATAAAAGGGGGGCAAGGACACAACCCTGTCTAATTCCCCGGGTTACCCTGAAACTTGATGTACACTCTCCTCCTACCCCATAACGCACTCTAGTACTCAAACGGCTATACAGTTGTGAAAGATAATTCACAATGTCATTTGGTGCCCTCATATTAATCAACGTTTGCCATAGTTTTGAATGATTTACTAAATCAAAGGCACTTGTGAGGTCAACGAAACAAAGGTGTAAATGACCCTTTTTCGTAATTGTATATTTAGAAATAAGGAGGTGCAAATTAATGCACTGTTCTATTGTCCCTATCTCCCTTCTGAAACCGTATTGTGTTTCAGTAAGAATTTTATTCTCTCCTGCCCACAATTCCAGTCTCTCCAGCAATATCCTGCCCATTACTTTAGATGTTGTATCGAGAAGGGAGATTGGGCGATAACATTTGGGGTCTTTCCTATTGCCCTTTTTGAAGATCGGGACAATAATACTTTCCGTCCATGTTCTTGGAATCAAACCTTCAGCAATAGTGTTAAACACATTTTGTAACAATGGACCCCACAAGCCCACATTAAGTTTAAAAATGTCTATGGGGACACCATCGACACCAGGCGCCTTTCCATTTGCACTTTTTTCTAAGGCCGATGTAACTTCATTTACAGTAATGGGGTCCAAATTGAAAGTATCAAAATTTATAAAAATATTGTTATCATCAAATTCAGAAATATATATTGGATCACTATATGCTGTTAAGACAGGGATTTCATTATCTATGTTAAAAACCTTCATAAAATGGTTAATCCATTCTAGGGGTTGTACTAGGCTTTCAATTTTTACAGCACTACTATCTTTAAAATAGGGGTGGTTTATCGTTTTCCAAAAAGGGAGGAGTCCCTAGTATTCGCTGCCTGTGTGAGCTTCTCCCATGCTTCACTTTGAATCTCCCTCTTTCTTCTTGCCACTGTCTGTTTATATATCGTCCTCCGGTTTTTGATCTGTTCAGTGTCTTTTGGTCTAATTTTTAAAGCATTCTTTAATAGGTGGTTTGCCTCCGTGCATTCTGAGTCAAACCAACTAACTATATTTTTCTTTTTCTCTTTCTTCTTAATTTTTAGACCCTGGGAAATCGCTGCGGTTATTTTACAGAAAGCCCCAATGATATCTTCATTTAATGAATCCCCCTTTGTACATAATTCTATATCGTTTTTATAATCAATCAATAATCTCTCTACAAAATCAATCTGATTTATCCCGGACCATCTAATCGACGTGCCATTTTCTCCCTGAGTTTTTATGCTTGGTGCTAAGCACGGTCCTCCACAAGGGATATCAATTAATCTGACAGTTAAGAATACTGGGTTATGGTCGCTTAGACAGCTTTTTCCACCTCCATTTTTACTATCTGATTCTGACCATGAGCCGAGATTAATATATGATCGATTATGGAGCAATGGCCTTGCCCTTCAAAAGTGGGTAACTGCACTTGTCCCTCGTATAACGTCTGGTCCACTACTTCCAGATTATATTTATACAAGGCCCAGTTAATTGATTCCCCATAGGTATTATGTGGGAAATGGGTGTAGCTTTCTCCGAACTCATTCTCATATCCACAGTACTTCCCTTCGAGTATGTCACATTTCCTGCTATTGAAATCTCCAACCCAGATCAAAAAGTAATCACCCTTGATCTGTTTTAAAAACAGATCAAGCTCCTTCTCAAGGGATAAAATTACTTGATTTCTGTTACTGTCGAAGACATTATTATAGAAATTAATTATCACAAAACACTGATGATCAATAGTATTTAACCACAGAAACTGAAAATAAGGTGAGTCAGTATAAACTTGCTTCAATGTCAGCGGGCATGTAACTGAAAGTAAAACAACTAGGCCTCCCTTTGCCCTTCCACTTCGTGATGGAATTGCTTGTGTATCAATTGTTGAGAAGCCATCAATAAAAAAGGGTTCTGTGTGCCAAGTCTCTTGTATACAAATAATTTGACACTTGTTAAAAAATTCAGGCCATATCTTAGCATCCAATTTCGAGTTAATGCCCGCAATGTTCCATGAAACTATAGTCAAATTATAGGCCTGCGAATTTAGTGTTGACATTAAGCCTTTATCGACAAGGGAAAAGTTTTGTTTAGAACATGGTTCGGCGCCCTGGTGCAGTCAATCTATATCACTGCATTGTCTGAGAGCTGAGAATCTGTTAGACAAGGGCAGAGGTCTATACCTATCAGCTGTCAATGGACCAGTGTCATACTCTTTTGGGTTTCTTGTAAATGGTCTATAAAAATATCCAAGCGGTACCCCGGTAATATCTCTTTTCCCATTGTTAACTGACATTTCTCCATCATTAGGTATTTCTTCAAGCAAAACTTCAACCATTGCCGGGATTCGAAAAGAGACAACCACACAGTCTCCCTCTCCCTTTTTCTGGGATCTCCCTACCCAGGGTACTCTTCTCACCATGATAATGTTCCTAGCCAAAATATTTAAATTATGGTGAGAGTGTTTCATGAACCAATGCAAGACCTTGTTCTTCAAGTCTACCCAACCCTCATTAACACCATCCTCCAATACTGGAACATCTCTAAGGATAATAGTATAAGGTGTAGCCTCAGGTGGTAAATGAAGCGAGCCTCGGTGATTGTATCTACGTTCCATTATTTTATCCTGATTTCCAATAGTGGAACATGTAGGGCTTGTAGGGCTTGTTGTTTTTGTCACATTTCGGGATGATGATGGTAACTGAAAGTCCCTTTTTGTACTTTCCTTAGCTATATTCTCTACAATTTTTTCCCTATTTTTCTCGTCATACCTAGATGCAGGTTTCGCTGGTTTCACTGAGCCACATACAGTCTTATTACTAGCAGTATCTCTCGTATTAACCTTTCCCACTATATCTGATGAATTTTTATTAGATAGTACTTTCTCGTGAGATGACAAATCTGTAATGGCTTTCAGGATCTGCGCTACATCATCCTTAATTTTCCATATTTCCTTTAAGAGATTTTTTTCAACCATGTCAATCTTCCCAAGTAACTTTTTTGAAACTAGATCCGGTTTAATTGTACAATCATTGCTAGTGTTGGCCTTTTGCCCTCCATTGTGTTTAGAGAGCATTGGCTGTGGTTGTTTAGTTGAATCATCACCTTTCCCTTTTACTAACTGTTTACTTTTGGCTACTGGTGGAATAGAACTACTTGTGTCTGATAAAGTCAGTATTTCCAATGGGTCAGATGATGCACAAGGCACCCCACGAGTATTATGCACTAGGGCTGTTACTCTTTTCGTTTGGACATTGTTGGTCAAATCTGCTTCTGGTGCAGGCTCAGATGGAGCCAGTGTAGTCTCATCTATCACAATGGTTAATGCATTCTTGGTGGCCGCTAAACGTTCTTCCACATTTTCAATTTCACTGTTAATTAAACCCATTGCATTGTTAAGGTAATTGGTTATAGGAGCACTTAGTCTGGCGGTTTTGTTCTTACTACTGGCAACAGCACCCGCAAGTTTACGTTTCCCCATGTCCTGTGATGTATTGTTAAGTTTTACAAGATCACACCACCTTTCCACCTTTCCACTGCATGAAACGGGGGTATATTGTACAAGGAAGCGTTTAAAGGCTCAGTCTCTTACCCCCAGTTATCAGCGTTTCACAGGAAATTTCAGGCGCACACAGGAACCCGCTCCACTCCTAGTTTTCAAGCGCCTCCAAGCAATTAGCTGCGTGACTTTCGGCTCCAGCAGGTAATGTCGGAACCCGCGCTCCTAGTCTTCAAGTGCCTCCAGGCGCTGCAATTAGCTGTGTGACTTTGCGGCTCCGGCCGCGGGAAAAATCAGGCAAGTAATGTTGGGGGCCCTGCTCCTAAAGCACCTCCAGGCTGCAATTAGCTGTGTAACTTTTGCAGCTCCGGCCGCGGGAAGATTCAAGCAGGTAGAGTCGGGACCCAAGTCACTCCATGCTTTGTAATCCGTGAGAATTCGGTTCCGTAGAAGACTTGAGAGAAAGCACCCGATATTCTATGTCCGGGCTCCCGCCTCTCGCTGCTCCGCTACCCAAAGATTGACTGGACCTTTCCGTCAGAGTCTGACTCGCTTGATGAATTATTCCACATGCCAACGAGCCGCCTCTGATTCTCTGCTCGCATTTAGACGATGAAACTGCTCAGCGCATTTGCAATTCAAATCATTGATGTATAATAAAAAAAGAATTAGCGCTAAGACGCAGCCCTGCCATACACCCAAGACCAAACCACCGCTTTCACTATATCTTACCAAGATAGAAAGATCAGAATGAAAGGTACACAAAAAGTCCGCCAGACCCCCTTCCAACCCCATAGATTCCAAAATAACCCAAAACTATGATCTGTTAACACTATCCTATCAAGAGGGCATGAGAGGTCCATGGAGGCCAGATGTTTGGCACTACATTTAGTAACTGTATTTTGCCTATCAGTATATGTGAATGAAGGCACTGTAGGAGAGTAGAATCTGCTTCACATGGGTACCCCCACTTTTTGCTGATGCTTCACTGTTTTTCGACTTTAGTCTGGCTGGGGCCCTGCTAATCAGAACCCCAGCCTAGCTGCTTCCTCTCTAAAATGGTTTCCATGTGCCTTAGGCACATCTCTGATTGGAATCTGGAGTGCCCTTGTAAGTCCCTAGTATATGGTATACTATGTACCCCGGGCATAGGTACCTCAGAGGCCTACCAGGGGCTGCAGCATGTATTGTGCCACCCCTGGAAGGCCAGCCAAAAGGACACCACAGGTCTGCTACTGCAGCCTGGGTAAGGTGGTGCATGCACCCCTTACTGTGATATAGGTTACCTATATCACTACATACATACACACATATAAACCTATAAGTCACTCCTATGGCAGGCCTTATCAATCCTGAAGGCAGAGTGCGTGGTTCCTATGTGAGAGGGTGCCCCTGCATGAGCAGGGCCCCTCTGCAGCGTTCGGAGACCCTTCTCTGATGCTGTTTGTAGTGCAGCCTGACCATATACTCTTAAGCGCATTATAACCCCGCGTTAAATGCTAACTTTGGGATGGCTGCACGGAAACATGTCGTGTTTGGTGTCAACATCTTGGAATACTACCCCCGCCGCCAGTTCTGGCGGCGGGGGTAGCATTCCACCCTTCTAGAGGAGAGACATGTACACACCGGCCTGCCCGGTAACTTCTTTCCAAGCCCTGGCATCACAAAATGGATGCCGCTGCCACAGACACGAGTCTGGCCTCCTGCTGCTGACCGAAACTCCGGCAGGGAGGCCTGGACAATAGGTTTCCTGTCCCAGGGAGGTGTAACCACCTCCCCAGACAGGATAGTGTGTATTGGGGCTGGGCGGGAGCACTCTCTGGTGCTTTGAAGTCCTGCACTGGGGGCCCATTTGGTGTCCCTGTGCATACCCCAGTTCAAACCGGCTCAGGGGCTTCCAGCCCCTGCTCTGGCGCGAAACTGGACAAAGGGAAAGGGGTGTAACCACCCCTCTGCCCTGACCCTCCCATAGGTTGGTCCCCAGAGTATGTCCAACCCCCTACCTTAGTATAAGTATGGGACCCCAGTCCTTAGGACTTTAGATTTACCTGGACGAAACTCTGACACAGAATCCTGGACCTTCGACGCTCTACTTTAAGATTAGAGGACTGAAGAATCTCCCTTGGGGTCAAGGAGTGACTCCCCTGCTTGGCAGGCACCAAAGAAGCAATTGTCCGGTCTGCATCGCCGAAGCTCCCGCCGGACGCCGAAGTCTTTGCATCACCAGAGGTGGATTTTCAGACTTTTCCGAGGCTGCCCTGAGTCCCCAGCAAAGCTGAGGCCCGTAGCTGTCGTGGGTAACGTGAAACCGTGACCCCTGGACACCGAGCACATTTGCAAGTGCATCCTCTTCCTGGGCTCCCACGAAGTTGTGCTTTAGGCTCCGAGTAGCCCCCGCCTCCAGCACCGACTGCACCGAAGATCACTGGCCTCCACTCCACGAGTGTCCCGTGAGCCAGCTCCAAGTGCATCCACTCGAGGCTCCTTCGCGGTCGCTAGTCCGTTGGCTAGTAGGCCCTCCCGAAGGCCAATCTTTTCCTGCTTGGGCTTCCCTGGTTGCTCCAGGCGTGCCCTGACTTACCCTCGCTGGGTGAGTCCCTCAGACCTTGCTGGTCTGCATCAACGTCCTTCTTCTATTTCCAAGAGACTTGCCGTTGCCAAGGCTTGTTGGGTCCAATCCGGTCGCCGACACCTCAGCAATCGACAGACGTCGTGGGACAGCTCGAATCCAGCTCCTGGTCGTCGTCGACGCCTCCTGGACCTCGTGGCTGAAGAGTCAAGACGACCGTCAACCTACCTGAAGCACCCGACATCGGTGGGCATTCGCTCATCGCCTTCCTGGTCACTGGCTAGTGACCCAGACTCTGTCCCCTCTGCTTTCAGGTTCTTCAGATCTTCGATCCACCTTTGGATCCACCCGAACACTTTCGACTTGGTCGCCAGCAGCACTTTGCAGCAGATCGCCATTGAAAACGACGACGAAACCCGACCCCGAAAGACACCTATGCACCCGGCTTCCCTGGGTGAGGTAACTCGAGTACTCCGGTGCTCCCGTGGGTATAGACTCTAGAACGACCCAGTTCTAAAAGGGTTTGCTCCAAGTCCTCCTCTAAGTGTCCCTTTTCTTTAAAATTCCAACCGCGACTTTCCCCATAGAAGTCAACGGCGATTCGCGGCTGTGTTATCACACTTCACGCGTCCCCCGTGGGTCCCCTGTGTCACTACCTTGGGTGGTTCCTTGTGGTCCAAGCACTTCTACAGGCTCTAGGCCTTGTGTCTAGCTCAGTCGTGGTTCTTATACCACTTTATTGGTATATGGTTTGGTACGCCCCTAGGGCTCAAACGTGTATTTGTGCTATTACTGTTGATAACTAACTTATAACTTATGTACTTCGAACTCTAGCCTCATAAAGAGACTAGAGGGGTGTGTTTAGCAATAAATACATATATTTTGAATATATACCTGGTGTGGTCCTCTTTCATTTGGTCACTCAAGAGATTATAGACTGGTAAAACAAGCTGCTTTACATTCCTTCAAGACTTAGCCTGAAGGCTGCTCTCCATAGCTACCACTAGGATAGCTTTCAATAAAGGTTGTCTTTAACCTATCTCCAATAAGGGGTTGTTTGGACTGGTGCAAGGTGCCCACTATAATTAGTGGACAGCATATACCAGGCCAACTTCTCACATTGGTGTGCAGCGTGTGGGATTCCAGCTTGCTATTGTTTTACCAGATAATCTCAATTGAATTGATCAACTGAAAACCACTAAGGGTACCTAAGGTACATATAAATCAAGCTTAGTATACAGTAAGTTCTACTGAACTTAGAGTTGTGTGTTAAGGGATAGCACACCCTTTCTACAACTCAAGAGAGTTTAGTAGGCCACACTAGAGTAGGTAGTGCATACACCACACCTCACTAGTAATGTCTTCAAAGCCAGGACCCAGTGAGTCCTTGCCAGAAGCCAGTGGGCTTCTTCCCTCCAAGTATGATAAACTCCCATTCTTGGAATTGAGAGCATTATGCAATACTAGGAAGTTGAAGGCAGGCAAAAGTGCCAGCACCCAGCACCTGAAGGAGGTGTTACTGGCTGATGATCTCAGCAGGCCCCTAGGGTCTGAAGGGGTAGGCAGAGAGGGTGGGGCAGAAAATGAGGAAGGGGGCAAGGGTGAAGAAACCCAGGCCCCCCTCTGAAACTGGCCAGGAAGGTGAAAATGACCTTGACCTGGAAAACCCAATTCCCCCTGTGGAGGAGGAGGAGGATCAGATTGACCTCCCCTTTGCCCCCCAGGAAGAATTGTGAGTGTGCCCAGAAGGTCTAGATCTCCTTCTCAGGAGTCTAACCACTCTGACACCTCAATAGGGACCTCTGTCTCTTCTCATAGGAGAGAATCCTCTCATGACAGGAGGAAGAGACTGATTCAGTATGAGCAAGCCCAGCTTGAACTCAGAAAACAGCAATTGGCTATAGACAGGAGTCCCTAGATCTCTATAGAGAGAGAAAAAGTTGGGACTAGAGTCCCATGGTGGCAGCAATTTCCCCAGAGATAGGGAAAGGTCTTATGACCATAGAAACCTGAGCAAGATTGTCCCTCCCTACCAGAGTGGGGATGACATCCACAAATGGATAACTGCACTGGAGAGGGCCTGTAAAGTACAGAGGGTCCCTCAGGAGCAGTGGGCAGCAATCTTGTGGCTCTCCTTTGCAGACAAAGGTAGAGACAAGCTCCTCACTGTAAGAGAAGAGGATGCTGACAATTACAAAGTCTTGAAGAGTGCTCTGATTGATGAGTTTGGCCTAACAACTGAACAATACAGGTTAAAGTTCAGAGATACCCAAAAGCACAGACTCAAGACTGGGTGGACTATGTGGATTGTTCTGCTAAGGCTCTGGAAGGTTGGTTGATGGGCAGTAAGGTGTGTGACTTCACAGGATTGTACAATCTTATCATGAGGGAGCAGATTCTTAATAACTGTCAAAATCAGCTGTTGCATCAGTACCTGGTGGACTCTGATCTGACCTCTCCCCAAGAATTGGGAAAGAAGGCAGACAAATGGGTCAGAACCAGGGTGAGGCAGAAGGTACAGAACCAAGGTGGTGACCCAAAGAAGCAAGATTCTAAGAACTCTGATAAGGGTGGGGAGAAGGGTAAAGACCAGAAGTCTTCACAAGGCCCCCAAAAATCTTCTTCAGGTGGGGATTCACAGTCTAACAAAGGGAAAGGCCAAAAGAAACCATGGTGCAAGGTCTGTAAGCAAAAGACCCACTGGACCAGTGATTGCACCAAGTCCAAAGACTCTACTCCAGCCCCCACCAACGCCCCTAAGGCACCTGTTCCCCCTAGTACAGTTACAGTTGGTGGTGGGAGTACACAAGCCAAGGGTTTAGTAGGGTTGACCCTGGGTAAGGAGATGAGCTCTGACCTAGTCAGAGAACTCACTCAGGCTGTCCTAGTCTGTGATGGAGGCATGGATGTGACCTCCTCTGTGAGTCCCAGTAATCTGGGCAAGTACAGGCAACAGCCCTTAATCAATGGAAAAGAGGCTTTGGCATTCAGGGACACAGGGGCAAGTGTCACCATGGTGACACAAGACCTTGTGAATCCTGGGCAGATTATACTTGGTGAAATGTACCAAGTGACCAATGCTAGCAATGTCAGAACAGACCATACTCTGGCAGTTGTTAACTTCTCCTGGGGAGGGGTAACTGGCCTTAAGAAGGTTGTGGTGAGTGCAAACCTACCAGTGGAATGCTTGCTTGGCAATGATCTTGAAACTTCAGCTTGGGCAGAAGTGGAGCTCAGGACCCATGCAGAAATGCTGGGGATCCCTGCAGATGTGTTTGCTGTGACCAGGTCACAGAGCAAAATGTCTAACACTGAACAGGCCTTGGATTCTGGAATAATGGACCAAGTGCCCTCCAAGAAGAGGAGTAGTAGGGTAAAGGCAGTGCCTTCCCCCTTGGCTCAGAAGGAAGATCAGTCTCTTGAGGGGCATGATCTCAGTCCTGAGGAAGGAACTGTCCCAGAGGAGCTTGAACCTGACCAGGTTGAGTTCTTGGGGACAGGGGGCCCTTCCAGGGCAGATCTGAGCCAGGAGCAGCAGAGCTGCCCCTCTCTTGAACCCCTCAGACAGCAAGCTGCTGCTGAGGCTGCTAGGAAAGCTAGTGGTCCCCATACAGTGTATTGGGATGATGGACTCTTGTACTCAGAGTGTAGAGACCCCAAGCCTGGTGCCACCAGGAGGTTGGTTATACCTCTGAAGTTCAGGGGCTTCCTATTGACCCTAGCCCATGACATTCCCTTAGCAGGTCACCTGGGCCAGAACAAGACTTGGGACAGAATTGTCCCTCACTTTCACTGGCCCCATATGTCTGAAGACACCAAGGAGTTTTGTCGCTCCTGTGTAACCTGCCAGGCCAGTGGCAAGGCAGGTGGCACTACAAAGGCCCCCCTGATACCACTGCCTGTGGTGGGGGTTCCCTTTGAAAGGGTGGGGATTGACATTGTTGGTCCCATGGATCCCCAAACAGCATCTGGGCACAGGTTTATCCTGGTGATAGTGGATCATGCCACCAGGTACCCAGAGGCTATTCCCCTTAGGACCACTACAGCACCTGTGGTGGCAAGGGCCCTCCTGGGAATTTTCTCAAGAGTGGGCTTCCCTAAGGAGGTTGTATCAGACAGGGGTGCTAACTTTATGTCTGGATACTTGAAAGCAATGTGGAAGGAGTGTGGAGTGACTTACAAGTTCACCACACCCTATCACCCACAATGCAATGGTTTAGTTGAGAGATTCAACAAAACCTTGAAGGGCATGATTAAAGGGCTCCCAGAAAAGCTTAGGCGAAGATGGGACATACTCTTGCCCTGCCTTTTATTTGCATACAGGGAGGTGCCTCAAAAGGGGTTGGCTACAGCCCTTTTGAACTTTTGTTTGGTCACCCTGTCAGGGGTCCATTGTGCTTGGTGAAGGAAGGATGGGAGTTACCTCTCAAGCCCCCAAAGCAAGACATAGTGGACTATGTACTTGGTCTCCGCTCCAGGATGGCTGAGTACATGAAAAGGCAACTAAAAACCTTGAGGCTAGCCAGGAACTTCAAAAAGCCTGGCATGACCAAAGGCTGTACTGACTGTTTACCAGCCAGGACAGAAGGTGTGGGTGTTGGAGCCAGTGGCCCCAGCAGCTCTCCAAGACAAATGGAGTGGACCCCATACCATTGTTGAACAGAAGGGTGAGGTTACCTACTTAGTAGACCTAGGAACACCCAGGAGTCCCCACAGGGTTCTCCATGTCAACAGGTTAAAACCATATGTGGACAGGGCAGACATGGGCTTGCTCATGGCTACTGATGAGGGACAGGAGGAAGAGAGTGACCCACTCCCTGACCTGCTCTCACAGAACCCTGATGATGGGTCAGTGGATGGTGTAGCCTTGGCAGGCAGCCTCACTACCCAGCAGCAGACTGATTGCAGACAGGTGCTCAATCAGTTCAGACACATGTTCTCACTGACACCCAGTCAGACCACCTGGTGCACTCATGAAGTGGACACTGGGGACAGTCTGCCTATTAAAAATAAAATTTATAGGCAACCTGACCATGTCAGGGACTGTATCAGGACAGAAGTCCAGAAAATGTTGGATTTGGGAGTTATTGAACCCTCAGATAGCCCTTGGGCTAGTCCAGTGGTCCTTGTGCCAAAACCTCACACCAATGGTGGGAAAAGAGAGATGAGGTTTTGTGTGGACTACAGGGGTCTCAATGCAGTCACTAGGACTGATGCCCATCCAATACCTAGGGCAGATGAGCTAATAGACACTTTGGCATCAGCCAAGTATCTAAGCACATTTGACCTGACAGCTGGCTACTGGCAGATCAGACTAGCTGATGATGCAAAGCCAAAAACAGCATTCTCAACCCCTAGTGGGCATTATCAATTTGTGGTGATGCCCTTTGGTCTGAAGAATGCACCTGCCACTTTTCAGAGGTTGGTGAATTCAGTCCTTACAGGTCTGGAAGCCTATAGTGCAGCATATCTAGATGATATTGCTGTCTTTAGCTCCACCTGGGAGGATCACCTGGTCCACCTCAGAAATGTTTTACAGGCCCTGCAGAAAGCAGGCCTGACTATCAAGGCCACCAAGTGCCAGATAGGGCAGAGTCAGGTTGTGTACCTGGGACACCTTGTGGGTGGAGGCCAGGTTCAACCCTTGCAGAGCAAGATCCAGACCATCATGGACTGGACTGCTCCAACCACCCAGACTCAGGTGAGAGCCTTTTTAGGCCTGACTGGGTACTATAGGAGATTTGTCAAGGGGTATGGATCAATAGTGACACCCCTGAATGACTTAACTTCCAAGAAAATGCCCAAAAAGGTTCCGTGGACAGTTAGCTGTCAAAAGGCATTTGATGACCTAAAGCAGGCCATGTGCACTGCTCCCATTCTACAGAGTCCTGATTACTCCAAGAAGTTCATTGTCCAAACAGATGCATCTGAATTGGGGGTAGGGGCTGTACTGTCACAATTGAATGATGAAGGTCAGGATCAGCCAGTAGCTTTTATTAGCAGAAGGCTGACCCCTAGAGAGAAACGTTGGTCAGCCATTGAGAGGGAGGCCTTTGCTGTGGTCTGGGCTCTGAAGAAGTTGAGGCCATACTTGTTTGGTACTCACTTCCTTGTTCAAACAGACCATAAGCCCCTCTTATGGCTAAAACAAATGAAGGGTGAAAACCCCAAACTGCTTAGGTGGTCCATTTCCCTACAGGGGATGGACTTCACAGTGGAACATAGACCTGGGAGTAACCATGCCAATGCAGATGGACTCTCTAGGTACTTCCACTTAGAACATGAAGACTTAACTGGGCAAGGTTAGTTTAATGTCCCTACGTTTGGGGGGTTGTGTAGGAGAGTAGAATCTGCTTCACATGGGTATCCCCACTTTTTGCTGATGCTTCACTGTTTTTCGACTTTAGTCTGGCTGGGGCCCTGCTAATCAGAACCCCAGCCTAGCTGCTTCCTCTCTAAAATGGTTTCCATGTGCCTTAGGCACATCTCTGATTGGAATCTGGAGTGCCCTTGTAAGTCCCTAGTATATGGTATACTATGTACCCAGGGCATAGGTACCTCAGAGGCCTACCAGGGGCTGCAGCATGTATTGTGCCACCCCTGGAAGGCCAGCCAAAGGACACCACAGGTCTGCTACTGCAGCCTGGGTAAGGTGGTGCATGCACCCCTTACTGTGATATAGGTTACCTATATCACTACATACATACACACATATAAACCTATAAGTCACTCCTATGGCAGGCCTTATCAATCCTGAAGGCAGAGTGCGTGGTTCCTATGTGAGAGGGTGCCCCTGCATGAGCAGGGCCCCTCTGCAGCGTTCGGAGACCCTTCTCTGATGCTGTTTGTAGTGCAGCCTGACCATATACTCTTAAGCGCATTATAACCCCGCGTTAAATGCTAACTTTGGGATGGCTGCACGGACACATGTCGTGTTTGGTGTCAAACATCTTGGAATACTACCCCCGCCGCCAGTTTGGCGGCGGGGGTAGCATTCCACCCTTCTAGAGGGAGAGACATGTACACACCGGCCTGCCCGGTAACTTCTTTCCAAGCCCTGGCATCGCGGGGGTAGCATTCCACCCTTCTAGAGGGAGAGACATGTACACACCGGCCTGCCCGGTAACTTCTTTCCAAGCCCTGGCATCACAAAATGGATGCCGCTGCCACAGACACGAGTCTGGCCTCCTGCTGCTGACCGAAACTCCGGCAGGGGAGGCCTGGACAATAGGTTTCCTGTCCCAGGGAGGTGTAACCACCTCCCCAGACAGGATAGTGTGTATTGGGGCTGGGCGGGAGCACTCTCTGGTGCTTTGAAGTCATGCACTGGGGGCCCATTTGGTGTCCCTGTGCATACCCCAGTTCAAACCGGCTCAGGGCTTCCAGCCCCTGCTCTGGCGTGAAACTGGACAAAGGGAAAGGGGTGTAACCACCCCTCTGCCCTGACCCTCCCATAGGTGGGTCCCCAGAGTATGTCCAACCCCCTACCTTAGTATAAGTATGGGACCCCAGTCCTTAGGACTTTAGATTTACCTGGACGAAACTCTGACACAGAATCCTGGACCTTCGACGCTCTACTTTAAGATTAGAGGACTGAAGAATCTCCCTTGGGGTCAAGGAGTGACTCCCCTGCTTGGCAGGCACCAAAGAAGCAATTGTCCGGTCTGCATCGCCGAAGCTCCGCCGGACGCCGAAGTCTTTGCATCACCAGAGGTGGATTTTCAGACTTCCCCGAGGCTGCCCTGAGTCCCCAGCAAAGCTGAGGCCCGTAGCTGTCGTGGGTAATGTGAAACCGTGACCCCTGGACACCGAAGCACATTTGCAAGTGCATCCTCTTCCTGGGCTCCCACGAAGTTGTGCTTTGGGCTCCGAGTAGCCCCCGCCTCCAGCACCGACTGCACCGAAGATCACTGGCCTCCACTCCACAAGTGTCCCGTGAGCCAGCTCCAAGTGCGTCCACTCGAGGCTCCTTCACGGTCGCTAGTCCGTTGGCTAGTAGGCCCTCCCGAAGGCCAATCTTATCCTGATTGGGCTTCCCTGGTTGCTCCAGGCGTGCCCTGACTTACCCTCGCTGGGTGAGTCCCTCAGACCTTGCTGGTCTGCATCAACGTCCTTCTTCTATTTCCAAGAGACTTGCCGTTGCCAAGGCTTGTTGGGTCCAATCCAGTCGCCGACACCTCAGCAATCGACAGACGTCGTGGGCAGCTCGAATCCAGCTCCTGGTCATCGTCGACGCCTCCTGGACCTCGTGGCTGAAGAGTCAAGACAACCGTCAACCTACCTGAAGCACCCGACATCGGTGGGCATTCGCTCATCGCCTTCCTGGTCACTGGCTAGTGACCCAGACTCTGTCCCCTCTGCTTTCAGGTTCTTCCAATCTTCGATCCACCTTTGGATCCACCCGAACACTTTCGACTTGGTCGCCAGCAGCACTTTGCAGCAGATCGCCATTGAAAACGACGACGAAACCCGACCCCGAAAGACACCTATGCACCCGGCTTCCCTGGGTGAGGTAACTCGAGTACTCCGGTGCTCCCGTGGGTATAGACTCTAGAACGACCCAGTTCTAAAAGGGTTTGCTCCAAGTCCTCCTCTAAGTGTCCCTTTTCTTTAAAATTCCAACCGCGACTTTCCCCATAGAAGTCAACGGCGATTCGCGGCTGTGTTATCACACTGCACGCATCCCCCGTGGGTCCCCTGTGTCACTACCTTGGGTGGTTCCTTGTGGTCCAAGCACTTCTACAGGCTCTAGGCCTTGTGTCTAGCTCAGTCGTGGTTCTTATACCACTTTATTGGTATATGGTTTGGTATGCCCCTAGGGCTCAAACGTGTATTTGTGCTATTACTGTTGATAACTAACTTATAACTTATGTACTTTGAACTCTAGCCTCATAAAGAGACTAGAGGGGTGTGTTTAGCAATAAATACATATATTTTGAATATATACCTGGTGTGGTCCTCTTTCATTTGGTCACTCAAGAGATTATAGACTGGTAAAACAAGCTGCTTTACATTCCTTCAAGACTTAGCCTGAAGGCTGCTCTCCATAGCTACCACTAGGATAGCTTTCAATAAAGGTTGTCTTTAACCTATCTCCAATAAGGGGTTGTTTGGACTGGTGCAAGGTGCCCACTATAATTAGTGGACAGCATATACCAGGCCAACTTCTCACAGGCACCGTTCCATTGTCCCCAGACCTGTCCTGAACACGTACTGGACTTTAAATAGAATACTGGTTTCCGCAGTCCAGAGCATCAGCCTGTGAACAATGACCCTACCAATACCTTTCACTGTGGAATCCAGTAAAGAAATTGGGTGGTTCTAACAGGAGTCCTGGTAATTCCCTTTTTTGAAAATCAAGACTATAATAATCGATCACCATAATCGATCACCAGGACTGCGGGAGACCAGATTTACAGGCTGCGTTTATGCGGTTAGTAAGAAGCAGGCCCACAGGCCAATATTTTCTTTCTTTATATAGATCCATAGGGACCCTATCCATGCCTGGTGTTTTTTTAAGGGTTTTTATTAATTGCCTCTACCACCTCCAATGAGAATTCTATATTGAGACGGAACTGAGTCAAAACTAGGCCTGGGGCGTCAATATCACTCGCTGAGGAACAATAGATTGATCTAAAATGAGCTACCCACTGGTCAAACCTTTAATTGTAGAGTTGGGAAATCTGTACGAATTGACAATTTGCCAAAACAACTGGGTGTCTTTAAATTTAGAGGAACAAACCTGTTTCTCCCACATATAATTTTAGAGGTCCAACATCCTTTCTTTCAAGGCCTGTTTCTATTCCCTTCTACAGATGGAAATGTAATCTCAAATTCTTGGGATTGCGATCAGGGCTTTTGTAGTGGATTATTCACACTTATACTTATGCTGCTGAACCAGGGGGGCTGATTTGCACCGAGAATTCCGTGCGGGTACATTATTAGAGCCCTAATATTATTCCCCAGTTGTGCAAAGGCTGCAATAACAAAGGTAGGACTAAAGTCCATTGACAGGAAGCATTTAACCAGGGCCTGGTGTTAATAATTTTGCATTTATATTATATTATCTTACCTTGGGGAGAGGATGTAGCCTTACAGCTAAAGCGGTCAACCTCGAAGCTGGGGAACCGGGTTCGAGTCTCGGCAAGGACGCTCAACATCCTGTGATTCTGGGCAAATCACTTAATCTCCCCGTGCCTAACAAAAATGAATGTGTCCTTCTGTAACGAAACTGGTGCTCATGTAAAGCGCTCTGATACCCGATGTCTCGGGTCTAGTTTGCGCTATATAAAACTATAAAAAAAATAATATATCATTAACAATGTGCAGAATGAATTTTTTCACTTGATTACACACGAATACGATATATCACTGCTGCCTTTGAAACAAATTCTCTATGATGTGTAGAAGTTTGATTTCCTTACCCTTGTTAACTAGGCCTCAGTTTAGGCCAAAACTCCATCTTGTCCAGAATAGAACTCATTCTTGTCACTCTGGTCTTCCCCCTGCACATATCACTGCCTGTCATTTCTGCAGCACGTAGTCAACCAGATTATTATTTGCTAGTTTCCACTCTAATTTTTCATGCTGCTGACTGCTGGCTCCTGGCTCAGTCAAGAAACTGCAACTATTTCTTCAAAGTCCTTATGCTAGCTCACTGTGCCCTATTCATTCATACCTATTCATTCATATAACACACTGTTGTTTATGTATCTAGTTCTAGCACCTCTGGATGACATTAGTATACAGCGGGCAGAATAACTATTAATGTTGTGGAATAGTGCTTAGATGTTAAGGCAATGTGACATTTAATTTTACTGTGCTCTGATTTGCTGATAGAATAATACTTTTGCTCACACCACATTGATTCTGCAGTTATGTTAATTTCATATGCAAAAATAATGTATAAAAACATCGATTTTTGGGTGAGCCAGGTCTTTTCTGTGAGACGTTTCTATTCTACTAGGGATGCTGTCCATTAATCTACCGGTTTGTCTACCCACTTGGGACTTAAAATAATTTCAGATTTTGCATTTCTCTGTATTGCCCTGGAATTAACTCTGTATCGTCTTATTTTTGTCTTTTGAATAAAGCCCTTTAACTATTCCATTGATCTAGAAATCAGATTTTGAGTGGGCCCAATAACTTAATTGACTATATCTTTGATATTCTGATGCATTGGGAGGTGTGTTAACGTGGGACACGTTGCCTCATAAAAGTGAGGTTTAACACTGTTAGACTTGGCATCTTTTGGCGTGTTTCCCCTGTCTTTCTGCCCTCCCGGTTTTGACTCTGTTTTTGCTAGTTTAGTCTCTCTGCGCACTTTCTCACTGCTGTTCAGTGTTAAAGTGCAAGTGCTCCTGTGGTAAATTTTTGTTATGGATTGGTGATTCCTTGATTGGTTATTTGATTTACTAGTCAGTCCCTAGTACAGTGCACTGTGAGTGCCCAGGGCCTGTAAGTCAAATGCTGCTAGTGGGCTTACAGTACTGGTTGTGCCACCCACACAAGCAGCCCTTCAAAGGTAACTCAGACCTGCCACTGCAGTGTCTGTGTGCAGTCTAGTACTGCCATGTCAACTTGGCAAGTGCACCCACTTGCCAGGTCCTAACCTTCCCTTTTCTTACATGTGAGTTACCCCTAAGGTAGACCCAAGGTACATCTGAGGGCAGGGTGCAGTGTATGTTAAAGGTAGGACATGCCCTGATGTGTGTGGCATGTCCTGATAGTGAAATACTGCAAATTTTGTTTTTCACTATTGAAAGGCTATCTGGCCCATAGGAAAGCATGGGAGTTAATTTATAACATCTTATAAATATAACTTCCCATTAGGACCAGATAGGAAAATAAAGTTTAGTATGCCTGAACCTCAGAATCTAAAGATGCATCTTTTAGTAAAGGTGATTTTTACATTCTGTGTTTGAAAATACCACTTTTAGAAAGTAGGTCTTTTCTTGCTTAGCCATCCTGTGTGCCTCTGCTAGGATGTGTATTGACTGTCTGGCTTTGGAGTGACAGGGCTGGGGATGTGCAGTGGCTCCAGAAAGTCTGGATGAGTCAGGGCTGGGCTGCATAGACTTGGGCTGCATTTAGAGTAGTGGAAGGAGATTTCCTTGAACCTGAATGGGCCTGGTCTGCTGTAGACAATGCTGTCTCCGCCTCCTGCTGAGAAGCTGGGCCAGAGAGGACCAAACTGGTTCGGACTAAGCACAGACACTCTCTGCCTGAGAGGACAAAGGAATTTGGAGTATAAATATTGGGCCCCAGACCCCAAATCTTTAGAACTCTTTTGGAACCAAGAAGACTGCTAAGAAGAAGAGCTGGAGAAGCTGTGAGGAGAGACTACCACTTTGCTGTGTGCTTTGCTGTGTTGGCCTGCAGTGGCTGTTTCTATCTTGGGCAGTGAAAGGACTGGACTGAACTTTCTGCAACTTCCTTTTTGTGAGTTTATCCAAGGGCTTGAGGTAGAGCTGGCCCCCTGTTCAAGAAGTCTCAGGAACAGCAAAGACTTCAAGTTCATCTGTTACCAGCACTGGGGACTATGTGGTTTGTGCTGCAACAGAAGAAAAGCAACCTGATGCCGTCAACGATGTCGCTGCCGACTCTGTGTCCTGAAGGCACCGCAGAGGGCACCGCCCCACTTTGCACTGCAACCCTGGTCTGACTGACGACGCCACCTGATGCCGCCACCGAGCCGCTGCTTGCACCGCGACGTGTGGGCACCGCACTCCGCACCGCCTCGCTTCATGCCGTCGCCCTGGTATCCCCGACGACGCCACTCCATGCCGACATCGACGCCGCTGCTTGCACCATGGTTCGAGGGCACCGCTCGTAAGTTACACAACACACCGTCCTCATCCCGCACCACAGCCTTGGCCTACCGACGACGGCGCCATTGACTCCAGTTCGTCAGCCGACGATATCGCTTCAGTAACGACGCCGCTGCTTACACCGTGACCTGCCAGCACCGCGACGAGCACCGCGTCAGTTCACACTGCGGCTCTGGTCTCACCAACGCCGCTGGACGACTGTCACAGAGCCGCTGCCTGCACCGCGACCTGATGGCACCGCACGCCGCACCTCGCACCGCAGCACCAGACGCCTGCCGACACCGGCGCTCCTGACTTCAACCGCGAGGAGTTCGATCTGAAACGCGTGACTCCAAGGGCCCGACGACTCCTACATTGACTTCCGGAACCGACGCCTATCGACGCCGGCTCATCGGAGCTCAACGAGAGGTCGCCGACGCCCTACATTTCTAAAGGTACGTTTTTGCGGGTCTTCCTGACACCGTAGCTGGCCTGAGACGCCGTGGTCAGCCAGAACTGTGTGAATTTGTTGTTCACGACTCCGTGGTAGCCCCGGACGGAGCTACCAACTTCAAGGAACTGTATTTCAAGCTTATTTTGATTACTGAAGATTTCTGAGAACTGTGTGGTAGCTTTTTTTATTGTTTTTGGTCTTGTTTTGGATATATAAAAATATTGGATATTTTTCGAAACTGGTGTGGCGTCCTTTTGTAGTATCTTCACTGTATTACTGTTGGTTATGTGCAAATGCTTTACAAACTGCCTCTAAGATAAGCCTGACCGCTCATGCCAAGCTACCAAGGGGGTGTGCAGGGGTTATTTTAGGAGTGTAACTCCCTTATCGTGACTAGAAGGAAGGGTCCCTACTTGGACAAAGGTGCAAACCCTTGCCAACTAGAGACCCCCATTTCTAACATTGGTTGTCAGCGGTGAGGATAGGACTTGTGTTTGCACTTGACCTACAGTGATTGGTGCGCACTACTACCATATTGCAGCCCATAACGTGCCACATATGGGTTTTCTTCTGGTCTATTTTTGTGATCTTATCATTTTGGAACTTTAACTTCCTACTGCATCATGCCTGATACAGCAGCATCATCAATTGCATCCCTAGAGGTGGCCTTTGAGGAGGAAAGGTTGGAAACCTAAAACATCAAGGAGTTGAAGGCTATTTGTAAAAACCTAAAGGTCCAAGTCAGAGGCCTCACCAGGAATGAGGAGCTACAAAAGGCGCAGAGGGCCTGGGTAGCAGCCAGACATGCCAGTGGGCAGTCTGGAGATCTTAGTTGGGAGGCAGAGGAGCCTACTCCTAGAGTAGATGTGCTGTTGGGAGGAGGGTCCCACCAGGCCAGGTAGCAGTGGTTTGTCCCCAGTGGAGCTGGAGGACAGAAGGGAAGCTAGGAGGCATGAGATAGAGCTTGAGAGGCTCAAGATGAAATTACAGAGGATGGTATTAGACCATGAGCGTGGGCTCAAGGAGCTGGAGTTGAACAGCAAATCCAGCACTGATGGTGGCAGCAATTCATCAGAGAAGTCAAATAGAATTGTGCACATCCCCAAGAATGAAGGCAAGGAATTCGAGAAGGGGGTTGACATACAAAGGTGGTTTCAGGGTTATGAGGCATCTATACACCTGAGAAGAATTGGGGGGCATGATAGTGGCCTCTTTTCCCAGAAGAAGCAAGGTATACTTTAGTGGCATTGGGTACGGGGTGTAACCTCACCTATGCTGACATGAAGGAGGCCCTTCTCACAAAGTATGGTCTCACTCCTGAAAAGTACAGGGATCAGTTTAGGTCCAGTAAGAAAACTGATGCCAACACTTGGTTGGAATGTGTAGATTCTTTCTGAAGGTCACTGGATGGCTCGGTGAAGGGCAGTAATGTGACCGACTTTCAGGGGCTCTACAATTTGATTGCATGGGAGTACTTGTCTAGTCTATGTTTTGCAGAGCTGCGCCAGCACTTGGTTGATAGTAAGCTGACTGACCCCAGGAAGCTTGCTATGGAGGTGGAACACTGGGTGAGTACCAGGGTCCACAAGAAAGCATTTGGGGGAGACTCAATCAAAGGTGGGCAGGGTCCCCAGCAGAAAAGTGGGGGGGGACAAGGGTAAAGCACAGGAGTTCTCCAAAGGGCCCCAAACTAATACCCAGGGTAAAGGTTCCCATCCCCCAGGAGATAAGAAACAAGGGGTCTCTTCAGGAAAGCCTGCTGAGACCGGCCCCCGGATGTGCTTCGCCTGTAAGCAGGTTGGTCACATAAGGGAGGATCCCGAATGCCCCAAGAGGGACCAGCCACCCAATGGTTGGCAGACCAAGGTGTTAGCTAGTGTAGCGCTTGGGGAGGAGGGGTGCCCACAGGAGGGTGGGGATCCCGCAGAAATGACTCTCGTCTCACTAGGGGACAGTGATATGGTCCCAGGAAACCAGGTGCCCCCCTAACACAAAGAAATACAGCACCTAGGTGACCATCAATGGGTAAAGGGTAGAGGATCTCAGAGATACTGAAGCCAGTGTGACTTCAGTCCGGTGTCACCTGGTCTCTGAGGAGAAAGTAGTCCCCATGGCATTCCACCAAGTAGTTGCCGTGGACACCCCGGCCCCAGTGTATGGTGGCGCAGGTTCCCTTTGAATGCAGGGGTCTCAGATCCATTGAGGGTGGTTGTGAGCCCTACCATGCCTGTAGATTGTCTGCTAGGGAACGACCTGGAGCAGTCCTTGTGGAAGGATGTTGAGGTCCGGTCTTACTTGGAGATGCTCGGGTTGCCAGAGTGGGCATGTGTGACCACTCAGTCAATGGCGGCCAGAAAAGGTGATCAGCAAGACCTGGAGCCTGAAACAGTGGCCCAGGTTCCTGCCAAGAGAAAGGGCAGGGGGCGCGGGAAAGCCACCTCTGATGTTCCCATGGTCCAGAAGGAGGCTGACCTTGAGGGGGACGCCCCAGTACCTACAGGGGAGCAGGTAGCTGAACTGGGGGACATATCTGAGCTGACCCATTGGCAGCAAGAAGGTGGTCCCACTAGGGAAGAATTCTGCTGGGAGCAGAAAGCGTGCCCTTCTCTGGAGTGTTTGCGGCAGCAGGCTGCAAACCAGGCAGCTGGTGATCAGTCTGAATCACACTGCATCTACTGGGAGAATGGTCTCCTCTACAGCGAGCCTAAGGCCACAGCCTGGGTCAGCCCGTGTGCTGGTGGTACCCCAGTGCTTCAGGACCTTCCTACTGGGTCTGGCTCACGACGTACCTTCGGCAGGACATTTGATGAGGAACAAGATCTTTGACAGGCTTGTCACCCACCTTTTTTGGCCCCAAATGCGAAGGCAGTCAGATGGACATTGCAGGTCTTGCCAAACTTGCCAGGCAAGTGGTAAGAGTGGGAGGAAGAGTAAAGCTCCTCTTCAACCTTTTCCAGTTGTTGTAACTCCTTTTGAAAGGGTTGGGATGGACATTTTGTGGCCACTGGATCCCAAGACAGCCATGGGCAACAGGTACATCCTGGTCTTGGTGGACCATGCCACCCGGTACCCGGAGGCAATCCCTCTCAGGACAACGACAGCGCCAGTGGTGGGCCAGGCATTAATGGGGATCTTTTCCCGTGCTGGGTTCCCCAGAGAGGTGGTTTCTGACTGTGGGACCAATTTCATATCCAAGTATATGACAACCCTGTGGAAGGTTAGTGGTGTAACCTACAAGTTCACCACTCCTTACCATCCACAAGGTAACGGTTTGGTGGAGAGATTCAACCAAACCTTGAAGAGCATGATCAGGGGTCTAACAGAACCCATGAGGCGTAAGTGGGACGTCCTCTTGCCATGCCTTCTCTTTGCATACAGGGAGGTACCACAGAAGTCTCTAGGGTTCAGTCCCTTTGAGCTTCTGTATGGGCACCCTGTGAGAGGACATCTTAGTTTGGTCAAGGAAGGCTGTGAGGCAGCTCACAGGAAAACTCCTCAGGATGTATTTAGCTACATGCTGGCCTTCAGGAACCAAACTGCCCGCTTCAGGAAACTTGCTCAGGCGAACCTGGAAGCAAGCCAGGAGGAGATGAAACGCTGGTACAACCAGAATGCCACTCTGATAGAGTTTCAGCTTGGCCAGAAAGTGTGGGTCATGGCCCCAGTGGAACCTTGTGCCTTGCAGGACAAGTGGACTCAGCCTTTTGAGGTGGTGGAGCGCAAAAGTGATGTCACCTACATTGTGAATTTGCAGACTCCCAGGAATCCTTTGAGGGTCCTCCACGTGAACATCCTCAAACCGCACTTTGAGAGGTCCGAAGTGAGCATGCTATTGGCAACATATGATGGGGTGGAAGAGGAGAGTGAACCTCTCCCTGACCTCCTGTCCACCAAGGAGCACGATGGGTCAGTGGAAGGTGTGATCATCTCCCCTACACTGACCCCAGAGCAGCAGGGTGACTGTCACCAGTTGTTGGGACGGTCTGCCACACTGTTCTCTCTGACACCAGGTGTTACCCACTGGTGTACCAATGACATGGACACTGGTGACAGCCCTCCTGTAAAACACAAGATTTACAGGTTGACTGACCGGGTCAGGGCCAGCATCAAAGAGGAGGTCTCTAAGATGTTGGCGTTACGGATGATAGAGCCCTCCACCTGTCCTTGGGCCAGCCCAGTGATCTTGGTCCCAAAGGCTGCTGCACCCGTTGCCACTCCAGAACTGCGGTTCTGTGTGGACTACTGTGGGCTCAATGCCATCACCAAAACTGACGCGCACCCCATCCCCAGAGCTGATGAGCTCATTGATCGGTTGGGAGCTGCCAAGTTCCTCAGCTTGTTTGATTTGACGTCTGGGTATTGGCAGATTGCCTTAACCGATGGGGCCAAGGAGAGGTCAGCATTCTCAACCCCTGAGGGGCATTACCAATTCTGGGTGATGCCCTTTGGATTGAAGAATGCCCCTGCCACCTTTCAGAGGTTGGTCAACCAGGTGTTGGCTGGACTGGAGGATTTCAGTGCCGCCTACCTGGACAACATTGCAGTGTTCAGTTCCAGCTGGGAAGAACACTTGCAGCACCTCTGGGAAGTGTTGAAGGCTATGCAAAGGGCAGGCCTCACGGTCAAGGCCAGTAAGTGCCAGATCGGGCAGGGCTCTGTGGTGTACTTGGGACACCAGGTAGGAAGCAGCCAGGTGGCGCCCCTACAGCCCAAAATTAACACCATTCTGGCTTGGGAGCCCCCTAAGACCCAGACAGAGGTGAGAGCCTTTTTAGGTCTCACTGGTTACTACAGGAGATTTGTTAAGGGCTATGGCACCATTGTTGCCCCCTTAACAGAGCTGACTTCCAGGAAGGTGATCTGGACTGATACCTGCCAGAAAGCTTTTGATGCCCTGAAGGCAGCAATGTGCACGGCGCCTGTGCTCAAGGCACCTGACTTCTCCAAGGGATTCGTAGTGCAGACTGATGCTTCAGAGCATGGTGTGGGAGTGGTGCTCTCACAAATGAATGATGAGGGCCTAGACCAGCCTGTAGTCTTCCTTAGCAGGAGACTACTCCCCAGGGAACGGAGGTGGAGTGCCATAGAAAGGGAAGCTTTTGCTGTGGTCTGGGCACTGAAGAAGCTAAGACCCTACCTGCTTGGGACTCACTTCCAAGTTCAGACAGACCACAGGCCACTCATATGGTTGATGCAAATGAGGGGTGAAAACCAAAAACTGTTGAGGTGGTCCATCTCCCTACAGGGAATGGACTTTACGGTGGAACACCGTCCTGGAACAGAACAAACAATCGCTGATGGCCTGTCCAGGTTCTTCCGCCTTAGTGACGAGAACTCCCAGGAGGTTGGGTAGTTCTCCCTACTTTCAGCTGGAGGGGACATGTGTTAGACTTGGCATCTTTGGCGTGTTTTCCCTGTCTTTTTGCTTTCTGACCTCCCGGTTTTGACTCTGTTTTTGCTGGTTTAGTGTCTCTGCTCACTTTTTTCTCACTGCTGTTCAGTGTTAAAGTGCAAGTGCTCCTGTTGTAAATTGTTGTTATGGATTGGTGATTACATGATTGGTTATTTGATTTACTAGTCAGTCCCTAGTACCGTGCACTGTGTGTGCCCAGGGCCTGTTAATCAAATGTGGCTAGTGGGCTTGCAGCACTGGTTGTGCCACCCACACAAGCAGCCCTTCAAAGGTAACTCAGACCTGCCACTGCAGTGTCTGTGTGCAGTCTATTACTGCCATGTCGACTTGGCAAGTGCACCCACTTGCCAGGCCCTACCCTTCCCTTTTCTTACATGTGAGTCACCCCTAAGGTAGGCCTAAGGTATCCCTGTGGGCAGGGTGCACTGTATGTGAAAGGTAGGACATGCCTGATGTGTGTGTCATGTCCTGATAGTGAAATACTGCCAATTTCGTTTTTCACTATTTAAAGGCTGTCTGGCCCATTAGAAAGCATGGGAGTTAATTTATAACATCTTATAAATATAACTTCCCATTGGGACCAGATAGGAAAATAAAGTTTAATATGCCTGAACTCAGAATCTAAACATGCATCTTTTAGTAAAGGTGATTTTTACATTCTGTGTTTGAAAATACCACTTTTAGAAAGTAGGTATTTTCTTGCTTAGCCATCCTGTGTGCCTCTGCTAGGATGTGTATTGACTGTCTGGCTTTGGAGTGACAGGGGCTGGGGATGTGCAGTGGCTCCAGAAAGTCTGGATGAGTCAGGACTGGGCTGAATCGACCTGGGCTGCATTTAGAGTAGTGGGATGAGATTTCATTGCACTTGAATGGGCCTGGTCTGCTGTAGACAATGCTGTCTCCGCCTCCTGCTGGGATGCTGGGCCAGAGAGGACCAAACTGGTTTAGACTAAGCACAGACACTCTCTGCCTGAGAGGACGAAGGAATCTGGAGTATAAATATTGGGACCCAGACCCCTGAACTTTAGAACTCTTTTGGAACCAAGAAGACTGCCAAGAAGAGCTGGAGAAGCTGTGAGGAGGAACTACCACTTTGCTGTGTGCTTTGCTGTGTTGGCCTGCAGTGGCTGCTTCTATCTTGGGCAGTGAAAGGACTGGGCTGAACTTTCTGCAACTTCCTTTTTGTGAGTTTCTCAAGGGCTTGAGGTAGAGCTGGCCCCCTGTTCGAGAAGTCTTAGGAACAGCAAAGACTTCAAGTTCATCTGTTACCAGCACTGGGGACTGTGTGTTTTGTGCTGCAACAGAAGAAAAGCAACATGACACCGTCAAGGACGCTGCTGCCGACTCCGTGTCCTGAAGGCACCGCAGAGGGCACCACCGCACTATGCACCGCAACCGTGGTCTAACCAACGACACCACCTGACGCCGCCACCGAGCCGCTGCTTGCACCGCGACCTGTGGGCTCCGCACTCCGCAACGCCTCGCTTCACGCCGTCGCCCTGGTATCCCCAACAACGCCGCTCCATGCAGACATCGACGCCGCTGCTTGCACCATGGTTCGAGGGCACTGCTCGTAAGTTACACGATGTACCATCCTCATCCAGCACCGCAGCCTTGGCCCACCGACGCCGGCACCATCGCCTCCAGTTCGTCAGCCGACGATGGTGCTTCAGCAACGACGATGCCGCTGCTTGCACCATGACCTGCCAGCACCGCGACGAGCACCGCATCACTTCGAACCGCAGCCCTGGTCTCACCGACGCCGCTGGACGACCGTCACAGAGCCGCTGCCTGCACCGCAACCTGAGGGCACTGCACGCCGTACCACTGCACTTCGCACCGCAGAACCCGACGCCTGCCAACGCTGGCACTCCCGACTTCAACTGCGAGGTTTTCAATCTGAAACGCGTGTGACTCCAAGGGCCCGACAACTCCTACACCGACTTCCGGAACCGACGCCTGCTGACGCCAGCTCATCGGAGCTCAACGAGAGGTCGCCGACGCCCTACATTTCTAAAGGTACTGTGTTGCGGGTCTTCCCAACACTGTAGCTGGGCCGCGACACCGCAGTCAGCCAGAACTGTTTGGATTTGTTGTTCACGACGCTGTGGTAGCCCCAGACGGAGCTACCGACTTCAAGGAACTGTATTTCAAGTTTATTTTGATTACTGAAGATTTCTGAGAACTGTATGGTGGATTTTCTTTTATCGCTTTTGGTCTTGTTTTGGATATATTAAAATATTGGATATAGTTCTAAACTGGTGTGGTGTCCTTTTGTAGTGTCTTCACTGTATTACTGTTGGTTATGTGCAAATGCTTTACACACTGCCTCTAAGATAAGCCTGAGTGCTCGTGCCAAGCTACCAAGGGGGTGAGCAAAGGATATTTTAGGAGTGTAACTCCCTTATCCTGACTAGAAGGAAGGGTCCCTACTTGGACAAAGGTGCAAACCCTTGCCAACTAGAGACCCCCATTTCTAACAAACACCATCTTCAATCCAGCAAATTGTGAGCATTTTGACTGAGGTCAATTTTTGGGTGTCTAAAAGTTCCCTGCACCCACACTGGTTACCTGCAAGTAGCTTACACAAAATAGCTCCCATATTAGCTGTCCACGAACATTAACCCCTTATCTTTAGTTAAAATTTTGGTATTATCCCCCATCATTTTCTTGGATCTGCCTTTAGTGGTTACTAGAGTGATGAGGAGCAGATTATGGTCACTGTAGATACAAGGACACCCTCAAAGATCCAATTTAGTAAATTCATTGAGACAAAAAATATAATCTATTACAGAGCTACCACCCGTTAGTGTGTATAGCAACACTATTGTGGAATTGTGGGGGGACCCTACCAGTTTTATTGCACCACATACATTATGGTTCCATAAAAGTAAGAGTACAGCATATTGCCCTTAGGATCCCTGTTGTATTTTCTTGTATCACCAACACTAAATGTGATAACTGTTGTTGGGGTAGACAAATCCCCAAGCTTGGAATAAAAATCCCCTACAAGCACCAAAATGAACCTTTTACCTAGGTTACAATATTAGTGGTGAAGTTCTTCTATAGAATCAAAGAGTGAGTGATTGCAGGGGGTTAACCCTTGCTGAAAAATTAGCATTATACAAATTAATGATGACCATGCTGAAATTATTTGGCCACTTAAGATGGAAAGTCTGGATCATCCCACTGTGAGTAGGATTTTTGGGAAATTGAAAAATCAAGAGCAGTCAATAACAAGGACATTTAGCCACCTATGCCAAACATGTGGCTGAAGGAAAGGCAGGGGCCATATAACAGGGAACATCATCGCATAAGACTTTGTAGCCAAGGTTTCCTGTAACAAAACAACGTCATGCAAGCTACTGTATTCAACCGGACTATCCCGACTAAATTTCGTGATTAGTCTGGCAATATTCCAGCTTAACAGTTTACTATCATTACTGTAGATGATGGCAAAGTATGTGTCCTATAGGTTTCTGGTTGCTCCTGGGGCTCTGATACATTCACTACAGCACAAGGATCAAACTCTGAGTTTTTAGGCCTGGAGACCACAGAACAAACTGCCCGGTCTGGAGACATGGGAGTATTATCCGTGGTACAGATCACAGGCCACATCAGTCAATCATTCTCAGGCAAATACAAAAGCACAGAGAAATGATAGTTAGTGGGAAAATGAAAAGCCAAAAGCAGAGGGGAGAAAGGTGGTGGTTTTAAGCCTGCTCCAGCACAGCTGGACTCTGATGTCTGTAAGAGAAGCCTTAGGGCAGTAGCTTCACAAGACCTGTTCGGACTTGCCCTCAATATGGTTGTTGAACTAGGCCTCCAACAGTTTGTAGGAGTCTAAAATTAACATTATTATAATAATTACCACTGAATTCCTGTTTAGAGGGGCCTACCCAGTCAACCTCACACACAAACAATGTCATTGGAAAAATCAAGCATTTGTTTTAATACTTTCGTTAAGTCGATGTGTGACCTTATCAGTAGGACAGTTGTTTCCACTGCCTGAGGGGCCAACCGGGGAAAATTACCTAAATGGCTGACGGAGGGATCTCAGGCTTCTGCAACTTATAACCACAGCCTCGTTCCACAAGGGCATCCTGCGATCTGCCTTGTCCACTAATTGCTGAGCAGTAGGCTGACCAAGGAGATAATTGCTATTGGTGCAATGACCTCCGCCTCAGCCCCCCCCCCCCTTATTCCCTCTCTGGTTATCAACACCTTTATTCAGGGATGTCTTGGTTGACACAGAAATAGATATTGATTTAGATGCAGTTAAAGTGCGGATCCCTACTTCAGACCTATCCACTCCTAACATAGACAAGTGATTTTCTATGGACTCCAAACAGGCATAAATAGGACAAAAGCTATTCTCCAGAATGGAGTTAAACTTGTCACATAATTGTTCAATAGCGGCGTTGTTGAGTTCTGATGGAAGGGGCTCAAGGACAGTTTGCAGGGTCCAGTAACAGTAACTGGCTGGACCTCAAAATTCCTTCATTTTGGTCCCCACTGTTTATGTTTCACCACTTGAGCTATTTCTAGTGAGGGAGAGTTATGGGTACTAAGACAGCAATCGGTAAGAAAAGCTTTGTGGGCCCTCTGACTAAAACATTCCCTGCACCCTGACTATAAGCCTCTCAAGGGGCGGTGCAATGTAGATGCCGGAGGTAATTCTAGTCTGTTTGTAGAGAATGACAGCCGTCTTTCTCCCAGGTCATTTTTCTTGGTGATGATCCCTAGTGCCCGTTCGAGGAAACAGTCTACGGCAGAGTTTTGAGGGCACTGGGCTAAATTACCCCCAACTTGCGCTTCCCCATCATAGGGGCCGATTCCGATCTCGCTTGGTAAGCTCTCCGTACGAATCATACCTGGAGGGCTTTCCAAGCGAGACACGCTGTGCGAGTCCAACCAAGCGAGTACGATGCAACTGCATGGTTACGGACTCAGTTCGGCCGGACTCCCATAGCACTCTATGGGAGCTTGTGTACGGACGCGTACACAGGCTCCCATAGCAAAAAAGGGGTGGGTGGGGAAAAGCGTACACATCGTGGCGGGCACCCCATTTTGCCCGCCACACTGTGCATGCTTGGATCGGGGGGACCCATGCGCACCCCACCGTGAATGATTCGGAGTGCTCCGGGTGAAGGGGGGCCTGCTCTGGCCCCCCGAAGTCCGATTCCGACAGCTGCTCACACTCGCTGAGACCGAGTCGATACAGCTGTCCGAATCGTGCATCGTACTCGCCCGTTCGGAATCTGGCTCCATTGCACAGCACGATTTGGCTCCGTATGAGTCGGACGGATAGATTCGGGCTCGTAAACAATTCGGTCGGCGCGGACGCGATCTTCGCATCGTACTTGGTCGTTTGTAACGGGGGACGATTCGGACGGAAAGATAGGCTCCGAATCGGAATTGCTCTTTACGAATCCCATTTGGAGGCCTTCCTTACGAGATCGGAATCGGCCCCTTAGTCGTAATAGCATCAAAATGAAAAAGGGAAAAGGGAGCTGCACGTCTCTATTTCCAGTAAGGTCGAACTTACATTCTGGAGGCCTAGTTCCCACTTGAAGTACCTACCAGCCCCTCAATCAACCACAGCAGAAAAAGGTTAGATTAGGGTACTTGACTAAAAAAAAAAGTATACAGGTAATTTTTAGTCTCCTCTTCTCCCCTCCCCCTGTAGGAACCTAGGACCTGGACTCTCTTGTCAGTCCAGGTCAGGCTGCTGTGCCCTGTGCATTGTGAGTGATGGTGGTGCCACATAGAGCTAGTGGATGCGGGCCCACCTCATTCTCTCCTCCTCGCACTGTAGGATCCTGAGACTTGTAGTCCCTTGCTAGTAAACAACAAGCTGTTGTGCACCGTTTCAGAAAAACATTTTTCTTTCTGGTTAAGCACTCCATGAGAGGGCACGTGTTTTCATGCTGTTAACCTTGTATGCTTCTCTTTCCACCACGCTCCATGTTGCTTTCGGTCATCCGTGTGTTTTTATCCCAGGTGTTCCATGTATCTCTCACCCGTGTGCTTCTCACTTCTCCCCTGTTGTTCTTTCCCTCATGTGCATCTCCCCTACCCTGCTTGTTACTCCTTCTCTAGTGTGCTCCCCCCACCTCGCTACCCTCACCCGCACCTCTGTTGCTCCCTTCGCTTTCCTGTGGCCCTATTTTTTTTTTTATTTAGCTTTCATTTTTTGGAGGAACAGGCAGTAAACTGATGCCGACTCTTCCACTTCATAAATAAAAGTGTTTTTGCGTTTCTTCATTTTCATATTTCTTTTTATTTACCAATCCATCGCATGTCGGTGAATAAAAAAAAATTACAGCTGCATCATTGCACCTTTTGTTTTTCTTTAATTTATGCTGTATAGCATAAGCATTTTTGCTGATGCTGTACAGATAGCTAGGTAGAGATAGCTCTAACGTGGATGTAAAGGCTTTGGAACATGCTTGGGTCAGAACCATCTCAGCTTTCTTCTCTATTTCTGCCGCCTGTTCCGACTTTATAGTATACAAAAAAGAAATAAACAAAAAAGTAATGGTTGGAATGCTTGAATTAATCTCAGCCACTGGTAATTACCCGGGGCCTCATCCCAGCCCAATCTGATTTGGCACACCATGCCACCTCAGTTTGAACCAGCCATATGCAGATCAGTTTTCTTCCTGCTCCAGTGGAACAGTTTAGCCCGAACTGCTAGGCCAAGTCTTCCCTGAACCAGAACACAAGCAACCTAGAACCGGTTTTACCCTAATTAGGAGTCATCAGCTGGGTATAGCTTAGTTTCAGTGGTACAGTGTGCCAGTCGCGGCCGGCACGACTCGCGGGTGGGGGCTGAGGGGGGACGCTGGGGCGCGCGGGGAGGGTGGCACGTGGCGAGGGGTGTCACGCAGGGAGGGGGGGTAATTACATTTGTTTTTTTAAATAAAGATAATTAAACTTACCTGGCTGGGTCCTGGGTCCCGCGTCTTCTCTGCTCTCCTGCTCTCCAGGAACAGGAAGCAGAAGCAGGCAGCCAGGCTTGCTCCCTCCCCTAAGCCAATCACAACGCTGCTCAAGCAGCGTTGTGATTGGTCGGGAGGCCATTTTCTCCATGTAGGCTGCATGCAGCCTACATGGAGAAAAGGAAGAGTGCGCATGACTGGTTTGGGCAGCCCCAAGGAGCCGACCAAACAGTCTTTGTGCACTCGGGAGTGGGCAGGCACACCACTCCTCCCCTCCCCTGCTCTCAGAGCAGCCCCGCCCGTAACCAAACATAAAATGGTAATAACGGAACGTTATAACCATTTTATGTTTCTGCTTCTCGCATTGCGAGAAGGAGTGGGGCGACGCTCCTCCGTCCTAGTGGTGGAGCCGCCCCTGTAGTGTGCACAGAACACACGTCTGGGCATACCAGTCCCGCTTAGGGAGTCATACCTAAGTATACAAAAAATGATGGATGGAATGTTTGAATTAATCTAAGTCACTCGTAAGTACTTGGGTCCGCATCTCAGTCCATCATTATTTTGCATACCATGCCACCTCAGTTTGGACCTAGTCATATGCAAATCAGTCTTGACCGTGCTCCAATGAGTACAGTCCAGTCCGAACTGCCAGGCTAGGTCCTCCCTTAACCTTCTCTGTTTGTGGCTTGTCAAAAAAAAAAAAAAGGGAGTGGGTGAGGTTCTACTGGACAAAAGCACCAAACGCAATTTTTTAAACAAAACTAGTACGTTTTTTCCAAAAGAGGCAAACATTCATGGTAATTCACTTAGAAAGTGAAGGACCACCTTAAACACAGGAAAACTACAAATTAAACTTGCTGAATGTTAAGACAAAGTTACGACTCAAATTCAGTGGTGGCTGGCATGTAAGGAAGGTAGAGGGGCGGGAGGGAAACACAATAAGTTATTAATAAATAAAAAAAAAATACACTTACCTTCGATCCTGACGTGACGTCCTTCTCACTCAGGTCCAGGCAGGCAAGCAGGCTCCAACGCAGCGGGACCAGGAAGCTGCAGTAACCAATCCTGGAGGTGCTTTCATGCAGCATGATAGCAGCACCAGGATTGAAGGGAGGGGCCTCTCTCACTGCTCCCGAGGGCACTGGAGCCCTATGTGGTCCCTAACCCAGCTGTTTTTAAGACAGCTGGGTCAGAGAGGTTTAAACTACGCATGTCTTGCTGGCCTTCTCAAGACGACCGGCCAAAAAGACATGCGTAGTTTAAACCAAAGTGCCCTGCCTATGACTGCTTTCTGCTGCTGCCTGACTGGCAGCAGCAGAAACCAGATAGCCCTGCCCCACGTCCTGACACTTGGCTCAGGATGGGGTTTGGACAAATAAAATGGTAATAAATTAAGTTTATTAACAATTTATTTTTCCATATTTGGGGGCAATTTGGTTAGTGGGGTGACGCTCCTCCGCGTTAACGGAGGAGCCGCCCCTGCTCAAATTCAGTAGTCTCTGCTACTCCTATCCCAAAAGGGTGTCCAATATTCTAAAAGAACTGGTTAACCCACAGTTAATATCAGCATCCATTTATTTCATTTTTGAGTTTTTGTGAAAAACAACTGTTTTCTTTATGTAAGTTTCATATGTAAAATAAGTAACTTCATAAGTAAACCAAGTAACCTACAAAGAAAGTCTTCAAACCTTCAACTTATTAGAGTTATATTGAATAATCTTCAGGTAAGAGGGGATCGGATTTAGAATTGTGTTAATAGATTGCATGAATGGCCCCTGTAAAATGAGTACATTCATTATTACACTATATTATTTCAATATGGAAAAGAGTATGAGTATATTGTCTTTTCTCTTAGTCTGTATAGGGTGGGAACAATTTAATTATTCCCACTGGAAGTATTAAATGCATATGATATGATGCATAAGCAACTGTGTGTGATGGTAAAGTAAATTTAATACTTCTATGTATGAGGTTTATAGACTTTTCCATTCACTTTATACCACAATGTTAAATATGTCTCTGCTTTGTTTTTTTACAGATATATATATATATTCACTGAAAAAACCATAGGTTTCAGAGGCATTATAGTTAGCTGGACATTTCACTCGTACAAAACCATAGAAATTCCACTGTTATAGTTAGTTCAGCTAATTATAACTCGCGCCCCACAATGCACTGCTCATGACGTCACATATTACATCATTCATGGCATGGCCAGTGACATCACTGATGACATCACTGATGACATCTCAAATGACATCACTGATGACATCATCCAGTGACTGTGTGTTTCTGTAATTTTTAAATATGTTTTACATATATTGTTAGGTGTATTGAAGAATGAGTGGGTGTATAAGTGTCTGGATGGGGGATTTTGGAGGTGTGTGACTGATTGTATAAGTGAGTGATTAAACGTGTCTTACTGAATGCATGGGTTAGTGACTAAACTCTGTGCATGTCTGTATCAGTCTGTCTGTTGTTGTGTAAGCTGCTACATGGGTTGGTCAGTAGCTACATGAGTGTTTATATGGGTTATTGATTGTTTGCCTGAGTATTTGTATGGGAGACTGAGTGTGTGTGTGGCTGGGTTGGAGGTGTGTGACTCTGTGCATTGATGTGTGAGTGGTTGATTCACTGGGTGTATGGGTTCAAGAGTGCATGTGGAAACAGCTGTATGGGTGGGTGAGTGTGTGTATGGGTGTGTTGGTGAGTGAATGGATGTCTCAGTGGTACATGTGTAACTACATATGTAAAAGGCAGTATATATGAGTGATGCTGTATATAAATGAGTATATGTGAGAGTGAGTGATTGTGAGAGTGGCTGTATGGATGAGTGTGTACTTGTATCAGTGATTATATAAGAGAGTAATTATGCGTTAGTATCTGTATGAATTAGTGAGGTGGTGTGTGTATAACTGTATAGGTGAGTGAATGGGAGTTTGATTGATTCTTCGCATGACTGACTAGGTGTGTGAGTAACTCCATGGATGAGTGGCGGTGTGTGAGTGTTTGAATAGGTGTATGAGTGCATATCATAGTGTTGTATTGATGAGTGACTGCATGTATAAGTGAATGTATGGGTGAATGAGTGGATGTGTGTGTAGACCTAGGAATGAAAGAGTGCATATGTAGTAACTGGTATTGGTGTCTCGATGGTTTCGAAAATGGTAGTCTGTATTTTACAGTGGGTGTATTAAAGGTTATATTAGACTGTGAGGAGGTGCATCAGATTTTCACGTGGATGATGTCATCAGTGATGTCATCAGTGATGTCATTTGAGATGTCATCAGTGATGTCATCAGTGATGTCACTGACCATGCCATGAATGATGTAATATGTGACATCATGAGCAGTGCATTGCGGGGGTGCGAGTTATAGTTAGCTGAACTAACTATAACAGTGGAATTTCTATGGTTTTGTATGAGTGAAATGTCCAGCTAACTATAACGCCCCTGAAACCTATGGTTTTTTCAGTGAATTTCAAAGGTTTTTTAAATGATAATTTTTAACTATAACGTCTGTAAAACCTATGGTTTTTTCAGTGAATTTCAAAGGTTTTATAAATGCTAATTTCTAACTATAACGTCTGTAAAACCTATGGCTTTTTCAGTGAATTTCAAAGGTTTTATAAATGTTAATTTCTAACTACAATGTCCCTGAAACCTATATTGTTTTTAACTAAATTTAAAAAAGACCTGCATACTTTTTGTAGTGAAAAACTAACTGTAACAGTAGTCTGTTATAAGTTATAATTTAACAATGTTTAAAACTTAATTAGCAGTAATTAACATATAAGTGTGGAAAAAGTGTGACGGAGCAGCTATGATACCTGACTTCGAACAACAGCGTTCACAGTTCGATTCCCGGCTCCAGCGGCACGTTAGCCCACCACTATGTCAATGTGGGCAACACCTTGCTTAATCTTTCCGACGCCCCCGAGCGCCGGCACACCTTTCCAGGGGTAGCTGTACGCTTTACAAATGCTCGCATTTTTTTAATTTAAAACCATAGTGATGAGAAATATTATCACTTTTATTTCTTTTATTCTGAAAGATCTTTTTTTTTATGTCTTCTATTTAGAATTACGGCAATTAATAAATGTATTTACTCATGAAAATGGAAATGACACGGTTTTCCGGGTAACAGTTTTTAAGCTCTCCAACGTATGTACATATTAAGGACCTTATACGTGATAGCTTCGAAATCGAAACTTTTTCTGCTTCACATTTTGTAACTTTTCCCAACACGTGCACAAGTTAAACAGTTAAAACGTGAGCACATGTCAACTGTAAAACGTCACATCTAAATGGGCAGAGCCGCATCTTTCTTCCATAGACTACTCAATAACCAAAAAGTATATAAACCACACCCGTTGATTGATTAGTTTTGTTTTTGCGAGTTATTTACGCGTCTCCATTCAGTGATGCAGGTGCTCTTTTCTACAGTTGGATGCTTCTTTTGCGGCCACAAAACATAATCCTGAGTTGTAAGTTGTTTGATTATGGCATACTAGATATTTATAATATGTAGCTATTTGTCAATATTTAACCACTTGTCTTTAGAAAAAAGTGTTATTGGTTGTTTTTGCCATTTATATGTAACGTCAGCAGCTTGTTTTCAGAAACAGACAGAATACAGCAAACATTGTTCCTGTTCTGGCTCCTTTGAGCTCATATAGTGTGGCTTTGTATATTATAATATTGACACTGTACTTGACCTCAGAAGTGTTGGTGACCCGTCGGCGCGAAGACTAAAGATTTATATGTAACGTCAGCAGCTTATAGTTTGTAGTCTATTTCCCCGTTGAGATCATATAGTGTGAGTATGTATATTATAATAACCACACATTATGATCTCAGAGGAGTTTGTGACCCGTCGGCGCGAAGACTAAAGATTTATATGTAACGTCAGCAGCTTCTGGTTTTTAGTCTATTTCTCCCTTGAGATAATATAGTGTGAGTATGTATATTGTAATATTTACATTTATACTGACCTCAGTGGAGTTTTTTTGATATTTCTATTTTTGTTTGTTGCGGTTCCTATTCACCTTCTCCCTATAGAATATATACTACCAGTAGTATATATTATTATGCTACTGTGCTATATATTCTTAAAGGAGTACGTGATTTGTTAGCGGAGCAGTGAGCGACCTCTAAGCACTACGACCGAACTTTCCCGAATTCTACAGAATAGAAATTATAAAAATGATAAAGCGTACATTTCTATGTAATATAAAGTGATTTGTGTTTAACTGTTTTTTACTTGTTATTGTTCTTGTGACCTGAGATGATGTAGTGCGGGAGTGTTTCTTGTAGCACTTCTTTTCTACTTTATCTAAAAGTAACTCATGCCCTGTTATATTATCAAGAATAAGGGGCAACACTTTTACAAACTATAGCAGAAAAAAAAAGGGAGGGTGTGCCCACGCTTAAGGGATATTTTATGAATTGCGTTTTTATTTGTCACCCCTTTGATATATACAGCTTCAGTTTCCGAAGAAAGTATAACTGTAATTGCTTAATAAAAACTATTTCAAACCTAGACTGAAATTTTTGCTGCGCAACCACAGCTCCCCGTTAGAAAAGTAAACACCACATTATAACTAAACAGTGCTCCTGGGAAGTATCCCACCCGCAAACTTAATAAAGAGAAGACCGCAACACACTTTGTTATTTTCCCGCCGTGATTTGTACACCCCACGCCAATTATATAAATGGCCCTTAAAATATATTAAAAAAAAATTTACCTTCACAATCCCTGTCCACCACCTTGTGGCCACTGTACAGAGTTAATAGTTTTCCTACCCTCCCCGCTACTACTTTCTTTTCCCGTACTCCATTGAAGTGCGTCACAAAATGGTTCACAACAGTGAACCGTTCCCAGCCAATAATGAGCAAACTTGTACTCGGAACACGTTAGCCAATAAAATGTCCATGGTGTTCCGCAGAGGGGGAGGGAATAGCGGCCAACACTTCTACTTTCAATGGTTTACAGCCAATGAACATTAACCTTGGGAAGGTCCTGCTTGGAACACGTTACCCAATGAGATGTCCCTGATGCTCCGCGGAGGGGGAGGGAATGGCTGGCAACACTTCTACTTTCAATGGTTTACAGCCAATGAACATTAAGCTTGGGAATGTCCTGCTTGGAACACGTCAGCCAATCAGATGTTCCTGCTACTCCGCGGACTGGGAGGAAATGGCTGGCAACACTTCTACTTTCAATGGTTCGCAGCCAATGAACATTAAGCTGGGGAAGGTCCTGCTTGGAACACGTCAGCCAATCAGATGTCCCTGCTATTCCGCGGACGGGGAGGAAATGGCTGGCAACATTTCTACTTTCAATGGTTCGCAGCCAATGAACATTAAGCTTGGGAAGGTCCTGCTTGGAACACGTCAGCCAATCAGATGTCCCTGCTACTCCGCGGACGGGGAGGAAATGGCTGGCAACACTTCTACTTTCAATGGTTCGCAGCCAATGAACATTGAGCTCGTTGTTGGAACACCTCAGCCAATTAAACGTTAATTTTGTTCCAGACACACGAACAGAACACGCCCTCCCACATAATATTACATTTCGTCTAAGAAAGTGACACAGTCCGTGATAAAAGTGAACACCGCATTATAAGTAAACATTACTGCGCATTATATTAAAGGAAGGCTGCAATACGGCGCATTGTTATTTTCCCGATATGATTTACACAGCCTACTGAACATTGCCGCAATACCACACATTCACAGTACCTGTGTGTGCACTCTACACACTGCTTGCCGCAATACGGCGCATTGTTTTCCCGACGGGATTTCCAGAGCCTACGTAACCTTGCCACAATACCGCGCACCGTTGTTCTGCGGACGTGATTTCCACGGCCTACGCAACATTCAAACTCCCTGCCTCTGCACCGTACAGACTGCTTAAACTAAGACCACAGTGTTCCTACTATACCCTCTTATACAATTTTTCTCTTTTGTTTCGCCCTACGCCTTTCAACTCAGTCACAAAATGGCTGCCAACACTTCCTAGTTTCAACAGTTCGCAACCAATGAGCCGCACGCTCGTGCTCGTAACGCCTCAGCCAATCAGATGTCAGAATTCTCAAATATCGATTCTGTAAATTTTGATATTTCTCTAAAACTACTGAACGGATTTACCCCATTTAAACAAAAGCGTGCTTTCTGGACCAAGACCTTTCTCCCTGCCAAATTTGGCGTAATTCCGTTCAGCAGTTTGACCTGTAGCCTTGTCTAAAGTTTCCTATGGAAATTGCATGGAAAAAACACGTTTTGGGACCCCCCTTTTTTCTCAGCCCCCCCTTCACGAATCACCCCCAAACTTTTAGGATAGGAGCTCACCTGAAAAGAGGAAATTTTGGGAAAATTTCGTAAAGATTCGTCAAACGACGCCAAAGTTATAGGCCCTAGTTGCCATCAGAAAAGCGTTTGTTTTGCTAAGAACTTTGGCGCAGTTTGACGAATATTCACAAAACTTTCAAAACTAGTTTGCCACTCACTTCAGCTGCTGTGTCGAACATTTTGGGGTGATTCGTCAAGTGGGGGCTGAGTAAAAGGGGGGTCCCAAAACGAGTTTTCCATATGAAATTTCCCTTAGGGATTTTAGACATGACTACAGCCTGAACTGCTGGACGGAATTACACCAGGTTTGGCAGAAAGGTAGATCTTGGTCCAGAAAGAGCCCTTTTTGTGATTTGGTATAAATCCATTCAGTAGTTTTGGAGTTATTAAAGGAAAAAAATATAGAGATATCGAGAGACACAAATTCTCTGCGGATCCGACAGATCTCAAAATGAGATCTGATTGGCTGCCAGCACTTCAACAAGGTCTGGTGGTGGGGTCTCCCAGTGACCCCCACCGGGGGCTAAAAACGCTTTTCTTTTAAAATAATTTGCCACAAAATCAAGGAGATCTGTGGCAAAAATAATAATAAAAAAAATGTATGGGCTCCAGAACTTGTGTTTTTTTTTCTATGCCACCCGGGCCCAAGGACTCTATCTCCCAGCGCCCAGCCGTGTAATCTAAAGGGAGGGGGGCCATTAATGGCCCTGGGGACCCCATCCCCCAGGGCCAGGCTCAGCTATGCCCCGGGGTGCCCACCCAAGTGACATAGCGGTTTCCCTGCACGCACTAGAGCGGGCAGGGAAACCTCTGTTTGTTGTTGCTTGACGGGAGCAATTTAAAGCTCCCGCCAAGCAAGAGCAAACAGTAAGTCCATTCCCTGTGGGCGGGAGCATTAAAAATGCTCCCACTCGCTGGGAGTAGACTTTTCATCCGTTTCCCTGCCCGCGGTCAAGCTCCCCCCATGGCCCCCAACAGTAACAGTGGGAAACCTGTGTGGGCTCCAGGGCACTCACCCATTAATGGCCAGGCACAGGGTGATGGGGTTCCTGGGACTGAAATAGGCCCAGGGAGGGGGGTTGCGTGGCCCCAATCCCCCATTAAATCTTAGTCGGGCCTTGGGAGATGGGGTCCCTGGGGCAGAAATCAACCCTGGAAGGGGGTGTATAGGCCCCCCTTCTATAAATAACAACTTGAGTTTGACAAAGGCAAAGCAAGTGTGTTTTCTCTGCAATTCCACTTTTAAAAAAGAAAACATCTGAGATCCTTGATGCAGGTGAATGCATCGTTGATCTATCCGAGCTCAATCTCTTCTGTAGTGACCAGGACGAGTGGTTCTTTCTTGTCATCTTCTGGTGAGAGCAGAGTCCCTGGTTCTCCCTTTTAATTACTGTGAGTATGTAAATGCACAAAATCACCTGAAAGCTCCGCACATTTTGCCCCGCCCTGTCTACCTTAGTAGTATGTAACAGTATTTCTGCCTTTTCCCAGGTTGATGGGTTCACGCCGATTTTGGTGACACGTTCTCGATGCAGAGGAATATGGGAACACCTCCACCAAACAAGAAGCACTTACTTCATATAATAAGAGGAAGCACCCTTGTTTGGTGGAGATTCAACTCTCTGTCATCTCATCACATTGCCAAACTAAACGCATACAAGGTGACTGGAGACTACCTTGTGGTCCTTTACGCACCTGTAGTGTAAAATATGCACTAGACATTTATCCAACAAGGTAGCACTTACTAATTAACCAGTACAAAGTACTCCCTCCAGTTGGGTAGACATTTTGTGCAAAACTGTGGACTCTTGTTGGATAAAGGGGCAGGTGAGGTTCCGTTCTGGCCTAGTCACTTACACAGCTACTGACACACACTTACAGCCACTCAGACACCCACTCACACACCCCTACAGCCACTCTCCCATCCACTTACAGACCTACACAACTCACTCACCCATACGTCACTCACACACCCCCAAAACAACTCACACACCCACTCACCGACCCATACAGCCACTCACACACCCACTTACAGACCTATAAAGCCACTCACACACCCACTCACAGCCCCATACAGACACTCACACACCCACTCACAGACCCATAGAGCCACTCACAAACCCACTAACTAACCCACAAACCCAGTCACACACCCACTCACACACCGTCAAAACTACTCACACCGACTCAGACAGACACTCACACACCCACTCATAGAGCCCTACAGCCACTCACACCAGCTCACCGACCCATACAGCCACTCACACACCGACTCACAGACCCATACAGTGACTCACACACCTCCTCACTGACCTATACAGCCACTCACACACCCACTCTCAAAGGTTACAGGTAGGAAATAAAATTTAAAAACCTTAGAAATAAAAAAAAAAACAAAGGTTACAGGGAAATTATAATTAGGAAATAGAATTAAAAAAAACCTTTGAAATTCACTGAAAAACCAAAGGTTACAGGGACCTTATATTTAGACTCAGATTTCACATGCACAAAACCATACAAATTCAGCAGTTCTAGTTACCTGAGCTAACTATAATTTACCCCTCTCAATGCACTGCTTATGACCTCATATTACATCACTCATGACATGGTCAGTGACATCACTGATGACATCCCAACTGACATCACTGATGGCATGATTTAGTGAGTGTAGGTGTTTCGTAAACGTTTGAGACTGAAAGATATATACTAAGCTACTATATATAAACAAAGGTTAAAGTAACATAGTTAGGTGAAATGTTCAGTAACAATGTAACAACATAACATTTTAAACTCTAAATGACCACACATTCACCAGTTATAGTTTTCTCAAGTAACTAGGACCCATGCCCTAAAGTAACTATAACTCACGCCTCCACTAGTTTTCTCATCAATAATTTCATTGCAAATGTTGCAGTGATATTATCAATAATGTTGTTGTAGAAGATGTCATGAGTGATGTAATATGTGGGGTAATTAGCAGTGCATTGCGATGGTGCGAGTTATAGTTACCTTAGGGCACGAGGCAGTTACTTGACACTTGTAACTATGAATTCTATGGTTTTTAGAGTTTAAAAGTTACATTCTTACTGATCATTTCACCCAACTATAACGTTACTTTACAATTGTGTTTTCAGTGAATTTCCAGTTTTTGTTTTTTTTAACATAAAGCAATATTTAATTACCATATGTAAATAAACCCCCTGCATGCAGCCAACCCCATGGGCCGGGGCCAGGCCATGTGGCCAACCCCCCTAAAGGTAGCCAACCCCACACTGCACAGGGCCTTAGTTCGTGCATGGCGGGAGGTTGGCAACAGGGCCTGGCCTGCAGCCAACCCCCCGCATGCAGGCAACCCTACGCCGGGCAGGGCCTTCGGCTGTGTATGGCAGTGAGTTGGCCACTGTACCTGGCCCTAGGGACACATTCCCCAGGGCTTTTATTGTATTTTTTTTAAGGGGAGGGGGGCCACATGGTCTCTCTCTAGCTATTATAGGCCCTGGGAGCCCACCCCAGGGCCAAAAGTAACAAAAAAGGGGACGGGGCTGCGCAGCTCCCCTCCCAGAGTCTCTTAGGCCCTGGGGACCCCATTCCCCAGGGCCTTAATAAAAGGGGGGGGACCGCATGGCCCCCCTCCCTGGGCCTTGTCAGGCCCTGGGGACCCCATACCCCAGGGCCACTACTAAAAATAAAGGGGAAGGGGCTGGGCATCTCCCTCCCCAAGCCTCATTAGACCGGGGCCCCATTCCCAAGGGACGTTTCTTTTTATTAAAGGGGAGGTGGGTGCATGGCCCCCCTCCCCGAGCATTAGGGGGGCTGCGCGGCCCCCCTCCCAAGCCTCTTCCGGCCCCGGGGACCCCATTCCCTGGGGCCCACAACAACAAAGGTGGGAGCCCTGATACCCACCCAGGGCACCCACCATACATTCTTTGGGGGCTGCAGGGGGATCCCCAGGGCCCTTGTGGTTCCAACTGGCTCCCCACATGCAACGAGAGTTGGCATTGCTACCGTCCGCAGGAAGCAGCTACTTATGCTGCTCCCTCTGGTCGGGAGCAATATTTTGATCTGTTTCCCTGCCCGCACCATTGCGGGCAGGGAAACAGATCAAAAGTCTGCTCCTAACTGACAGGAGCAAACACAGGTTTCCCTTACTGCACCGCTGCTGGCAGGGAAACCGCTGTGTCCTGGGGATGGGCTCCCTGGGACACAACATGCGAGCAAGCCCCAGGAGATGGGGTCCTTGGGCCTTTAGAGGCTCAGGGAGGGTATTCCCCGTGGCTTCTTCCCCTAAAAGACACTTTAGGCCCCTGGGAATGGTGTCCCTGGGGCTGCAAGTGGCTCGGCTCTGGGGGGCTGCACTCTCCTTCCCTTAAAGATACTTTGGGCCCTGGGGGATGGGATATCCAGGGTCGAAAATGGCCTGGGGAGGAGGGTAGTGTGCACCCATTCCCCTAAAAACATAAGTCGGGCAACAGGCGATCATGCCCCCGGGGCCAAAATCAGCCCAAGAAGGGGGACATGCGCGCTCCCCAGGTCCACCCCTGGAGCGGGTGTTGAAAAAAGATCCACGAGAGCCGTGCTTTTTAAAAAATATATATATTTTGGTGTGAAATCGCTATTCCTTCATGAATTTGCAGAAACATTTCTAAAAAATACTTTTTTAGGCCCAAGACGGTTCCCTCTGGGACCCCACCAGAACCCTGGGGATGGGGGTTTCAGGGTATTCCTACCCTGCCTCCTTGTGTCTTTTTGTTTCACCTTCTTAAACCACTTCCTGGCTGAGATGGTGGCAACCAATCAGATCTCACTTTCAGATCTGTCGGCTCCGCGGATCCTCCATGGCATGAAATATACCATTTTTTTACCTTAATTTTTCCAAACACCTGAACGGATTCACACCAAAACACAAAAAAACTCTTTCTGGGACCAAGATCCAGCTTTCGGTTCAATATGGTGTAAATCCGTTAAGTGGTTTGGGCTGTAGTGGTGTCTAAAGTTCCTATGGAAAAATGAATGGGGGCAAACGCATTTTGGGACCACCGTCTTTTTTTTGGACCCCACCGGACAGATCAAAAAGTAGCACTTTTTTTGGGAAAGTTTCGTGGAGCTTCATCACCAAGGGTCAAAGTTATTAGCAACACAAAACATGCATTTCCTATAGAAATGCGATCCTAACTATAACTACACAATGGCGACTGCTACTGGGTAATAATAATATATATATATATATATCACAACAAAAAGGGGTCCCCCTGCGAGGGCGCACTCAGGAAGCAGCCGAGTCCTGCACTTTTTAGCAGCGCTCTTTATTGTAGAAAACCGGGATTACTTGTCACAGTTCATTAAAACCAGCCCAACGCGTTTCGGAGTAAATATGGTGGTTTTTACCTGATTTGTTGTATTTTGCAGTGGGCAGCCTGTGATCAAGGACGAGGGTCCGAAACGCGTAAGGCGATATGGCATTTCCTGTACTTACCAGTTGTGTCCTTGCTCGCTGATTCGATGAGAGTGCAGCTTCGCCCTTTCGGATGAACTTTGTGGATAATTATTAACGGTGGTCTGACCATTGGAGCTGCACCGCCACAAGCATAACAAGTATATATATGTCCTGATGGAGGTGCGGTCAATAAAGAAAGCACCGAAACACCGCACCGACAGACTTGACTTTTTTTTTGTAATTCACTTTGGATAATTGTGAACGTTTTTATGTGATGAAGTACATAAGAAGAAATGAAGAATAGGATGTGCAATATTGCAATGTTCATTGGTTTTAGAAATTATTTTATGAGTGCAGTGTATACAAAATGTTTTTATGAATGAATGATGAAATAAATAAGAGATAATATTTTGTACATAGATTTTTTATGTGATTTTTTTGTGGTATACAGAGATGGCTAATATGGAATTAAATTGTTAATCAATCACCAGCTAACTTGGGGGCTGTCTTACCCCTTGCCTACAAACACCCTGGTGGGCCTCTCGGTCCCAGGGTGCACCGGTCTGCTTCCAGCCTTGCCTTGCCTTGCCTTGCCACAGCTGCAGAGGGGGAGGCATGGCCAACACGCATAAAAGCGCTTCCTCGGTGCGGGACACCAGCTAACTTGGGGGCAGTCTTACCCCTTGCCTACAAACAACCTGGTGGGAATCTCGGTCCCAGGGTGCACCAATCCGCTTCCAGCCTTGCCTTGCCTTAGCTGCAGAGGGGGGAGGCGTGGCCAACGCACATAAAAGCGCTGCCTCTAACCCTCAGCGTGGGACACCAGCTAACTTGGGGGCAGTCTTACCCCTTGCCTACAACACCCTGGTGGGACTCTCGGTCCCAGGGTGCACCGGTCTGCCTCCAGCCTTGCCTTGCCGTAGCTGCCGAAGGGGGAGGCGCGGCCAACACGCATAAAAGCATTGCCTTTACCCCTGCGGTGCGCGACACGCCCGGGCAAAGCCCGGTCCATGGGCGGGCCCGTCCTGGGCCCGAAGGAGGCTGGGCTGGGTTTTGGGCATTTTCACTTGAGACGAAACAAGACCATCAGCCACTTAGTTCGTGCTAGGTATTGTGAGGTTTTCCTCTGCCTTCAGTATCTGTTACTCAGGTTGTACAAGGGCCCTATTTTCTGTTAATGCTACTGATGCATGGGTGAATTGTGGCCATGTTGGTTTTTTATTTTATTTTTTGGCTCTATTTTTTACTCCCTTGACGTCATAGTACTGCAATTCTGGGCATATCTGATAAGGCCTTTAACAATATGGGTGAAAGGAAGGCCAAAGGGAGCCCTAAAGGTGTTTCCAAAATGGCCAAACCGACTGCATGAAGTGCGGCAGAGAACTGTGTAGTGAATGATATTGACACATTAATTGACGAAGCAGAGTCCTTGTTGAATGGTGGCAAAAAACTGCCGGGCACTCACAACAAACTGCCCTATACAGAACGGAGAGTGGCTGGCATTTTTTCGAAGAACAAATCCTCTGGGAAACAGTCACCTTTGTTACCTCTAACTATCACTTCTATTCCAGATGGCGTCAGTAATATTAATCCCAGAATCACTGCCAGTGACAAGCTGGGGGTGTACAATCCTTCAATAGTACTGCATGGAATACGAAACTCTAGTCCGAGCCTTAACAATGTCACGGCTGGCCAGCTGGGGGCCCGTGACATTGAATGTTCCAATCGATATGAGCCCTTGGCTCATTTGATTACTTTAATTGAGAATCCTGGCAGTGATGTTATAGCTGATCAATGTATTTCTGAGGCTGTGAAGGGAAGGCATAGGGGTTGCGCAATGAATATGGAGAATTGCCTCTGTCTGGGTGAACTAACGGAGCTCAAATTGATTGTTAGACAATTAGTAGCTGAGGTGTCGAACCTGAGAGCCACTATGGGAACACTCACCAAGCAACTCAATAGAAACTACTCACTTAGAGAGGACAGTGATATTGCAGAAGCAACAGATTCCCAACATCCTAACAGAGTATTGCCTGCGACTGGGCCTGCAAACACTAACCCATACACCGAACCATTATCCGTGGGCATGGCATCTTCTAAGGCCCCTACAGTTCATTATGACCCTATGCAACATTTTTCTAACAGGGAGGCATTTATACCCAAATCTAGGAGAGCAGTGGCAAGTGCCTCATCGTACGCCATCCCTTTTACTGGCCCATTTACTCCAGAGGGAACCACCGGAAGAGGCCTGATACTGGGGGGATAATACCAACATCATTTTCCACACTAAAGGCTCCTAGTAGGATGCCTGGCATATACATGAAGGGGGGTGGCCATCGAAGGGAAGAGCCCTTTAGGACTAGGCCTCCACGGACTACATCCTCCTCGGGGACCTGAACTTCCACCTCGAGAACAACAACAACACCAACTCCACCACCCTGATCGACAACCTAGCCAACCTCGGACTCAGACAACTCGTCACAACACCCACCCACTCCGCCGGTCACACGCTTGACCCCATCTTCTCCGCAAGCCCCCACGTCTCCTTCAACCACACCACCGAACTCCACTGGACCGACCATCGCTGCATCCACTTCACCTCCAAGAAACCCACCACGCACCACCGCACCCAACAGATGCCCCGCCGCTGCTGGAGCAAAGTCACCGAAGACCAGCTAACCACCACCCTCGCCCAGAGCCCACCCGCCGACCCCACCGACCCCGACACCGCCGCCCGCAACCTCAGACAGTGGATCAACGACTGCGCCAACACCCTCGCCCCGATCAAGAAACCCTCCAACAGTCACACCAACAAGAAAGCCAGCTGGTTCACTGAAGACCTCCGGGCCTCCAAGCAAACCTGCCGAAAGCTGGAGAAGATCTAGCTCCGTGAACGTACACCGGACAACCACGCAGCCCACAAGAACGCCACCCGCAGACACCATCACCTCATCAGATCCGCCAAAAGGGCCTCCTTCAAAGACCGCCTAGACAACAACGCGCACAACAGCAAAGAGCTCTTCAACATCGTGAAGGAACTCTCCAACCCCAGCTCCAACACCAATGACGTCCCACCCTCGCAAGACCTGTGCGACTCGCTGGCCACCTTCTTCCACCGCAAGATCGCAGACATCCACGACAGCTTCAACACCACGCCCGCCCCGACAACCACTGAGACCTCCGCCCCCACGACCACCATCTGCACCAACCGCCTGCTCTCCTGGACCAACATCAACGACGACGACACCATCAAGATCATGAACACCATCCACTCCGGATCTCCGTCAGACCCATGCCCACACCACAACTTCAACAAAGCCAGCACAGCCATCGCACCCCATCTCCGGAAAGTCATCAACACCTCCTTCGAGACAGCAACCTTCCCGGAGAGCTGGAAGCACGCCGAGATCAACGCCTTACTCAAGAAACCCAAGGCGGACCCCAAGGACCTCAAGAACTTCCGGCCCATCTCCCTGCTCCCGTTCCCGGCAAAGGTCATCGAGAAGACCGTCAACAAACAACTGACCTGCTACCTCGAGGAGAACAACATCCTGGACCCTTCCCAGTCCGGGTTCCGCAGCAACCACAGCACCGAGACTGCCCTCATCGCCGCCACCGATGACATCAAGTCCCTGCTGGACAACGGAGAAACGGCGGCCCTCATCCTCCTGGACCTGTCAGCCGCCTTCGACACGGTCTGCCACCACACACTACGAACACGCCTCCACAATGCTGGGATCCAAGAGAAGGCCCTGGACTGGACCACCTCCTTCCTCTCCGGCAGAACACAGAGTGTCCGCCTTCCCCCCTTCCGCTCCGAAGCCACCGAGATCATCTGCGGCGTACCCCAGGGCTCTTCCCTCAGCCCAACTCTGTTTAACATCTACATGGCACCGCTCGCCCACGTCGCCCGTCGGCACGACCTAAACATCATCTCCTACGCCGATGACACCCAGCTGATCCTCTCCCTCACCAAGGACCCCCACACCGCCAAAACCAACCTTCACGAAGGAATGAAGGCCGTCGCTGAATGGATGAGGAACAGCCGACTGAAGCTGAACTCGGACAAGACGGAGGTCCTCATCCTCGGATCTACCCCTTCGGCCTGGGACCGACCGCACTGGGAACCACCCCAACACCCACCGACCACGCACGCAACCTAGGGGTCATCCTCGACTCCACCCTCTCCATGACTAAACAGGTCAACGCCGTCTCCTCCGCCTGCTTCAACACCCTCCGCATGCTCCGCAGGATCTACAAGTGGATCCCCACTGAAACGAGAAGAACGGTCACCCAGGCCCTCGTCAGCAGCAGGTTGGACTACGGAAACGCCCTCTACGCAGGAGCCTCGGCCAAACTCCTGAGACGGCTCCAACGCATCCAGAACGCCTCTGCACGCCTGATCCTCGACATCCCTCGCCGCAGCCACATCACACCCCACCTGAGAGACCTGCACTGGCTCCCGGTCAACAAGGGGATAACCTTCAAACTCCTCACCCACGCACACAAGGCACTCCACAACACCGGACCAACGTACCTCAACAGACGACTCAGCTTCTACACCCCCACCCGCCAGCTCCGCTCCGCCGACCTCGCCCTCGCCACTGTCCCCCGCTTCCGAAGAGCGACCTCCGGTGGCAGATCGTTCTCCCACCTCGCCGCCAAGACCTGGAACACCCTCCCCATCCACCTACGGCAGACCCAAGACCTGCTGACCTTCAGAAAACTCCTCAAGACCTGGCTTTTCGAGCAGTAGCAGCATACCCCACCCCAGCGCCTTGAAACCCTCACGGGTGAGTAGTGCGCTTTACAAATGATATGATTGATTGATTGATTGATTGATTGAATGGACGGAGAGATTTTAAGAACACTCATAGTGAGGGCAGGATTCACATCTCTATAGTAAATGTCCCCAAATTGACAGCTGAGGTAGAAGAAAGAAGTAAATCCTTGACAAGCAAAGTAATCCACTGGATAAGACAGGTCAGGCAATGCTGCTCAATAATAAGATCTGGGGGGCGTGGCTTGCCTGCGAAGGAAGATGGCCGCTCTGTGAAGCAGCTTCGACAGCCAACCTCCTAATTCCCCCTAAATCCGTCATTAATCCGTCTTAGACCTGTGACGGATGTCAGGAAATGATAGCGGAGCCTCGCAGCCAATGATAGGGGCCAATGGTGGAGGTGATTAATCGAGCCGGGTGGAACATCGAGACTGCGGCATACGCGGCCGAGCAAAGCCCCGGCCTCGATTTGATTTGGCTGAAGAGCGGTGGGGGCCTGCGGCGCTGCCGGAAGCCGGGCGCTGAGTGACACCGGGCGGACCCTCCAGGAGTGTTTGCGAGTCACCACGGCACCGGATAGGCGTCACAAGTTTATCGGCGCAGAAGAAAAGTACAGGCGCCACTCCGACGCAAAGACTGCAAGAGAAGGGGCCGAGGTGTAGAGCGCGACTGCGGACGGCAAGGAGTGGTCCCGCACTGCTGCAGGCTCCAGCAAAACGGCCACAAGGACGCAGAGCTGGTGCTAGGGCACTGACACAGAGGCACCCCTGAGGTAACCTGGTTTGGCGGCGATGCGGTGACAGACCCCCGTTTCAGGCCATAGGCTGGAAGCAGCCTGAGTACTGCGCTGTGCAAGAATGAGGGTGCAGGAGAAAAGTGGCGCTGATCTCATGAAGTGAACCCTCCTTGAAGCACCTCGCAGCACTTGCAACACGAACAGGCTGTAATGACATTAAAGGGGGCCATAAAAAAGCCGAAGGGGAGCCCCATTGAAGGTGGAGGACAGTGTGGAGCGACATGGATAAACTGACAGGCCGCAGGGAGAGCTGAAGACCCCTGGCTGGCGGCAGCGGTTCCCTCATTAGCCGCAAGTAACGGAGCACTGCACCCAGAAGTGCTTACCGGATACCATGACAGGAGGAAGAAATATGAAGGCCTCACACCAAACAAAACTTGATAAGTTTGCGCTACAGAAAGGCGCAGAAGCTCAGGGGCCCCTACAGGAACGCTTGTCCTTGGAGTCGGAGGAGGCATCCGGTGGATCCTCTTGCTCCTTAAATGACCTGATGGTTGCCATACAAGGTGTACAAACTGCATTGGAAACCAGGCTCGACACAGTGACAATGGAAGTGTTGCTGATCCGTGCTGATTTACGTAACATGGGGGTGAGGGTCCAGGAGGTAGAAAGTACCGCCAAAACCTTGGTCCATGACACGGCGACTCTGAAGACCCAAATGAAAGAAGTACAAGTGCTTCAAGCTACATTGGAAGCCCGGGTTGAAGACCAGGAAGGAAGGTCAAGGCGCAATAATGTTCACATTCTCGGGGTACCGGTACGATCGGAAGGGCGGGAACCGGAGCGGTTTGTTGAAGATCTGATAATGCAGAAGCTCCAACCAAGAGGCCTGTTAGATTTGGGGGTCTCTAGTTGGCAGAGGTAGGTACCTTTGACCAAATAGGGACCCTTGCGTCTAGTCAGGGTAAGGGGCTACACTCCTAAAATAACCCCTGCTCACCCCCTTGGTAGCTTGGCACGAGCAGGCAGGCTTATCTCAGAGGCAGTGTGTAAAGCATTTGTGAACACATACAGTAATATAGTGAAAACACTACAGATGGACACCACACAGGTTTAGAAAAATAAGTATTCTTTATATAGACTTAACACAAGACCAAAACGACAAAAATCCCCAATACTGTAATCAGAAATAATACTTCAAGATGGTAGAAATAGCTTAAAAATGGGTTATTCGCTTAAACGCAGTCTTTAGCAACCGATAACCCCAACTGGAGTTATCACGACGTCAAGGTCAAAGAAATCCCAAACTACGGCGCCGACCGCGAGGTGCGCGGCGTTGGGCCCGGAGTCAAAACAGACCCACGAAGAACAGTACCTTGGAAAAGCGAAAACAAAGACAGCTCACGGCGTCGGGGAGATGCGGCGTCGTTGGCGCTGTGCGGCGTCGGTTCCTTGCTTCGGGGGAGGCGATGCGTCGGGTCCTCGATGCTTGCGCAAAGCAGGGGAGGCGTCTGTTCCTTACCGGAGAGGAGGTGACGTCACGATGGCGCCGAAACCACGGTTCCGTACGATGTCACGATGTCGATGGATTCTTGACCACCCACGTCGAGGATCGGCTCCGCGATGATGTCGGCTTCGGAGTCGATGCGGCACAGCAGCCGGCGTCGGGCCTACGTCGCAAAGTCAGAGCAGCGCTCACAGCTTGTGGCAGGTTACGATGTCGCTCGCTGGCGTTGATGTGGCACGGCGGCCGGCGTCGGGTCTACGTTGTAAGTCGGAGCAGCGCTCACAGCTTCGATGCAGATTACGGCGTCGCTCGCCGGCGTCGGTGTTGCAATTTCCTTCTGCAGCAGCCAGAACAGCACGTTCCAGATGCAGGCAAGCAGAAGGGGTGAAGTCTTTGTATCCCTGAGACTTCAGACAGGAGGCAAGCTCAAATTCAAGCCCTTGGAGATCTTCTTCAAGATGATGAAAGCACACTCAGTCCTTTTCTCCTTTCTTTGGCAATGAAGCAACCACTGCAGGCTAACCCCCAAACAGCACACAGCACAGGGGTAGTCTCCTCCTTCAGTTTCCTGGTTCTTCTCCTCAGCAAAGGTTCTTCTTGATTCCCAGAAGTGATCTAAAGTCTTGGGGTCTGGGCCTCAATATTTATACTAGCAAATCCTTTGTCCTCTGAAGGCAGAGGGTCCTGTACCTAGTCCAAACCAGTTCTGGGTGCATTCTACCAGTGCACAACTTCTTCCTTTGTCAGTGTGGGCCAGGGTCATCAGACGCACCACAGGAGGTGGAGCCAGCATTGTGGAAGGCAGGCACAGCCCTATTCAGGCCCGGGTGCTACTCCTCCCACCACTCCCAATGCAGTTAGGTCTATTCAGCCTAGTGCTGACTCACCCTGTCTCCTGGAGCCACCCCAGCCCCTGTCACTCGCAAACCAGACATGCAATACACAACCTAGCAGAGGCAGGCTGGATGGTTAGGTAAGAAAATACCTACTTTCTAAAAGTGGTATTTTCAAACACAGAATGTAAAAATCACCCACACTAAAAGATGTATTTTAACATTCTGTGTTCAGGCATACTAAACTCGAATTTCTATCTGGTTCCCTGGGTCAGTTAGGATTATAAGATGTTATAATCAAACTGCCCATTCTGGCCTATGGGAGCAGGTAGCTTGCAATAGTGAAAAACGAAAATGGCTGTAATTCACTATCAGGACATGCCACACACATCAGGGCATGTCCTACCTTTTACATACAATGCACCCTGCCCTTGGGCCTACCTTAGGGGTGACTAATATGTAGAAAAGGGAAGGTTTGGGGACTGGCAAGTGTGTGCACTTGCCAAGTCGACATGGCAGTCCCAGACTGCACACAGGCTCTGCAATGGCAGGCCTGAGCCATAGTTTACAAGCTGCTCCGGTGGGTGGCACAATCAGCGCTGCAAGCCCACCAGCAGCATTTGATTTACAGGCCCTGGGCACACGCGGTGCACTGTACTAGGGTCTGACAAGTAAATCAAATAATCCAATCATGGAATCACTAATCCATATGACAATTTACCATAGGGAGCACTTGCACTTTGGCACAGATTAGAAGTGACAAAGTGCCCAAAGCATCTAGACCAGCAAAAACATAGCAAAACACAGGAGGCAACAGCGAAAAATGGAAGGGAGACCCACGCCAATGGTATCAGGTCTAACAAGGCCTCTCAAAATTTTTCTCCGTGGAGCGGGCCCATCGAGTGCCGGGTGGGCGTCCCAGGCCTGGGGCACCACCCTGACCCATTATAGCACGTCTCTTCTATTACAGGGACCAGGATGTTATCCTCCAGCATGCTCGTATAGCCCCACCAGTGCTACTAGACAATACACAGATCAGCTTTTTCCCAGACTTCACTCTTAAAACTCAAGCGCTCAGACGGAACTTTATGGCCGCAAAAAAGGCACTCAGAGAAAAAGGAATAAAATATTCCATGCTCTTCCTGCTGTGAGTGGAGTCGGAAGGGAAGGCGTGGTTTTTCGACACGTCGGAGGCAGTTTGGGAATGGTTAGAGGGTTGGAGAACAGTGGAAGGCCCCGGAGCAAAGTCACAGCAAGGAAGGTGCAGGAGAGCAGCGAAGGGGACAGAAGAACAATGTGAAGAGGATCCGCAAGCGGAAGAGAGAACGAGAACAGACTGAAAAAAGACTTACGGACACTTGTGAGTAATTGTAGGATTATCGACGCAATGCTCTGATAGAACCTAAGGAGAGGCAGAGACTGGGCCCTGGGGACTTTTAAAAGCCAATGCAGTGTGGCAGAACTGACTGTGAGCTCGGGAGCAGACGATTTCAACAGGGGGTAAGACTAACGGGCTCTGGCTGCAGGAGATTTGCATTAGTCCAGGTGGAATAATTGGACAATAAATGGGGGGAGGTGGGAGGGGAAAGGGTTGTGGGCAGGTCCACGTCTCTGATGTTAAAGGGGGGGGGGTCGACAGGCTCTCTGCTGTGTTGGGGGGCGGGCAATTGGGGTTCCGTCGAGCAGGGTGGGGGGGACCAAGGGGAGAGGAAGAATTTTCAATGTTATAGCGTGTTGGCTATTGTTTTTTACATATTGGGCAGGGCAAGCAGAACGTACTAACGTGCAGGACTTAATTACAGTACCAAGACTACATATGTTCAGGGTGATCGGTGAGGGCATAATTCCAGTGGGGTCACACTGTAGCTTCTTACGAATAATACGATAGTAGGGCAGGCACCAGTGGAACCGAAAGTGATGACTTGGAATGTGAACGGGTTGGGCAATAAGATAAAACGTGGGATAGTTCTGCAATTCATTAAGAGGCACTCCCCTGATGTTGTGCTATTGCAAGAGACTCATCTAATGGGGACCACTTGTCGAGCACTCAATAACGGGGGATATGAAATGAAGGTACATGCAGGATATACATCGGGATCCAGGGGTACAGGAGTCCTTTTAAAGAAAAACCTCCCCTTGATCATTGACAAGACTTGGACTGATAGAGTAGGGAGATATGCAGTGCTATCTGGATCATGGGCGGGGGAGGTGGTAAACATACTCTCAATATATGTCCCCCCAACGCTGAAAGAATCAACATTGGAAGATCTAGGGGCCTTGATGCTAGCGCTTCCCACCGGTAGACTCCTCATGGGGGGGATTTTAATATGACGGGATGTGAAGGCTTGGACGGTTGGCCTGCAAAAGTCCCAGCATCCAAGCCAACATGATTGGCAAGGTTCCTCGAGGCTTTGGGCCTCCTTGATGTTTGGAGGATGCTGAATCCGAACCAGTGGGAATACACTTTTTATTCCAGGGCTCATGGGAGCCGATCACGTATCAACTACTTGATTACCTCAGCTTCGCATCTCGCACATTTTACTGATGTCTTGCCGATGACGAGGGGAATCTCAGATCACTCCCCTATTTGGATGACTTATAAGGTTGGCACCACACGAGATAAGGGCGCAATTCCAATTAACCCCTGGTACCTGAAAATACCTACAATCAGAAAGGGGATTACTGCAGCCACTAAATACTACTTTCAAGAAAACGTTCACTCAGTTGACTCAGCCCAGGTACTTTGGGAAGCATATACGACAGTGGTTCGGGGGCAGGCCTTATCGTTGATAGCTGGACATAAACGGGAGAAGAATGCGAAGATGGTGGAAATCGAACAAGAGATCATAGATCTTGAACGCCAAATGGTAAATGGTGGAGAGGATCATTTACACCACAGATTGGCAATAAAACAGCAGGACTACTCCGATTGGGTATCGGAGGAGGCCAGAAACAAAATCACAGCGACACAGCACCGAGTCTATGAAGTGGGAGATAAAACTGGAAAGCTATTGGCGTGGCTTGACCAGAGGGAGCGTGTGAACCGGTGGGTGCCGCAAATTACACTAGATACGGGGGAAGTTCTGCAGGACCCACAGGAGATTGCAGAGGCCTTTGCGAATTACTACTCAAAGATCTACATGTCAGGTTCAAAGGCAACGACTCAGTAGGCCTTGGAATTCTTAGCAGATATTCTTCTCCCGGTGGTGACGGCAAAGGAAAAATAACTTCTAGAGGCTGACATTACAGAAGAAGAGGTGACACAAACGCTCAGGGCCCTTAGCTTGGGTAAGGCGGGGGGACCGAATGGAATCCCTATAGAACTCTATAAGCTCACGGCTTCCAAAACGATGCCACATCTTCTAGCTATGTTTGAGGAGAGTAAAACAAAGGATTGCCTTCCTATGGACCAACGGTTGGGAACGGTGGTGGTAGTTCATAAAGCGGGAAAACCCAGAGGTAACTGCTCCTCATATCGACCAATTCCGCTTCTTAATGCAGAGGTCAAGATCTTAGCCAAAGTACTAGCCATGAGGTTGGTGCCGCAGTTGTCAACCCTGGTCCACCCATATCAGTCGGGCTTTATGCCCGGTCGCTCCATGGCGCTAAATCTCAGACGCCTACACAGAGTTTTGGGGAGGGCCCAGAGAGTCCAGGAAGATGCTGTAATCCTTTCCCTCGATGCAAGGATGGCTTTTGACACCATCAAATGGCCATACATGTTCGTGGTCTTGAGCCGTATGGGGTTTGGCCCGCAGTTCTTGTCCTGGATAAAGCTACTTTATGAAAAATCCCGGGCTCAGATAGTGGTCAATGGAAGAACCTCACAATGGTTCACCCTGTGTAGGCGCACGAGACAGGGTTGCCCCTTGTCTCCATTAATATTTGCATTGATGCTAGAGCCGGTAGCAACATGGATAAGGGGAGATCCTATAATAAGAGGACTCCGCTGGATGGAGGACTGGGAGGATAGAATATCGCTCTATGCAGACTATATATTGTTATATGTGGCCTCTCCCACGGCATCGATCGCCAGAATTCTCAACATTTTTAATTCCTTTAGTAGATATTCGGGATACACAATTAACTGAACGAAATCAGTAGTATTTGTCCTTTGTGGTCAAAAGCCTAACCTCCCAGCGGAATGTGTGGCTCAAGTTGTGTCGGAAGGATTACGATACCTTGGGATATTTGTTACACCAGATCCCAATCGATTCTACGATGAGAATTTGATGGGCCCTCTGACGAGACTTCAAAATGACGTCCAACACTGGCCGGCTCTCCCGCTGTCGCTACTAGGAAGGGCAGCGCTCTTAAAAATGATGGCGCTGCCGAGATTTCTATATATGCTACAAAACACCCCATATTGGCTACCTGAATCCTACTTCAAACTAATAGATGGGGTGGTCAGAACGCTCCACTGGGACGGGGGAGCCCCCAGAATCGCGCGTGTAAAACTAACCCGTAGTTGGTACGACGGAGGAATCGCCCTACCTCACATAGAATCTTACTACAGGCGGCCCAATTGGTGACGGTAAACCAATGGGTACACCAACCACATTCGGAACCAGCCTATAGAATTGACTGTTTAAACCTTCAGCCGAGAGGATATCTCCGAGCGCTATACACTGACCCTAGGGTTCATCCCCTGGAGGGCCCAACAGCACTAACAGTTAACATCTGGCATACAACCATTACTAAATTGGGGTGGAAAAATAAAATTACCAAAGCAACCGCACTATGGGACTCGCAACAGTTAGGCACAAAGGGGCTAAAAGCGGGATTTGATAAGTGGGACCTGATTGGAATCTTGAAGGTGGGAGACCTACACACAGGCACACGCATGAAATCGTTTGAGCAACTGCAACAATCAAATGATTTAGGCCCCAAGGAGTTTTTTTGATGCTTGCAGATCAGACACACCATAAGAACGGTGGTGCCCCAGGGAAAGTCAATACCTGACTCTTAACCGCTGGAGTGTCGTCTCCTAGAGGAGCACCTCACCCGAAAAGCGATATCCATGACATATCAGAAACTTATAAATAACATGCCGGATACATTGGTGGGCCTAAGGGACTGATGGGGACTAGATATTGTAGACCTACAAGAGGAGGACTGGCCGGAAGCCCTGGCATCCCCCAAGGAAGTGGCCATTCGAAACTTCTTCACAGAGCACATATTTCTTGCAACACACTTACAAAAATGGGTAGAAAACCAAATACCCTCTGTTATAGAGACCGTGGAGAGGAGGGGTCATTTTTCCATATCCTGTGGGAGTGCCAAAGAATCAAACAATACTGCGAAGCTATAATTAATTGTATGACAAGAGTTGTAGGAGTGGAACTAACCTTAGCTCCGAAGTGATGCATTTTAAATGTATGGGGAGACTCCAATTTGGGACAGGCAGATCGGACCTTGGTCACTCTGGGGCTGATGGTAATGAAGCGAAACATGGTCCGTAAATGGGGATCGGGTGAAATACCGACCCAAAGTGAATGGTCACGAGATATGGACTGGTGTATGGTGGCCGAGAAAGCAGTGTATATTAGCAGGGGTTGTTTGAAGAAATGGGGGAAAATTTGGGATAAATGGAATAAGCACAGAGGGTACCCCTGCACACCTCCCCTGGAGGAGACAACCCAGCCCAGTCTTTGACCCTCCAATAGGGAAAAGGAAAGAGATATCACCAAACATTTTAAAATACATGTAAAAGATGAAAACCGATCTGGCTGTGTAATAATGTAATGACGAATAATGTATAAATGGTGCTGTCATGTTATTGTTCTGCTTAATTTCAACAATAAAAAGATGGTTTAAAAAAAAAAAATAATAAGATCTGACATAGTAACGGTAGAGCGCTGCTCTATAATGAATGAGCATGATTACATAGTGCTGGAATTAGCTAGTAGGACCCTTGGGGAAGGATTGGTCAACTTGGCCTTCGTACTCTAGCACCAAATGGATCCTTAATCCAGTTTAAATATACACCCCCTTTCAAAAAGGTGTCCATAGCCGACTCAGAGACTTGGAGGCCTAGAGCCCATCAATCCACCATCAGACAAAAGGTCACCAATGTGGGTCAGCTCGTACAAGAGGCCAGAGATGATAGCATTTGACGGGTAGAGGGGTTGCCACCCAGATTTGCTCAAAGCACCTTGATGGAGGGACACTCCCAGAGGGGCATCCCGAGCCTAAGACAAAGCTGCTCGGTCAAGAACGTAAAGGTAGCCCCCCAAGTACTATCAAGTATGGCCTTCAGGCCTGCAATGGCCGCTCACCTTCCAATAAGGAGTCTAGATATACATTTACAAGAGCCAATAGTAAAACCAGGATTGATCGCATCCTGTTGGATGTACTATTCTGGTGCAAATTTCTAGATATGGAGGTCATTGAGAGACTAGATAGTGACCATAATGCTCTATCTCTAGAACTGTTGGACATATTTACTCCCCCTAGCCCCCCCGGCAGAACACTCAATAAACCCAATAGTCGTCTGTAATTATAGAAAAAAGGTCAAGTGGACCATGATCAACAAGAGGAATGATATCTTGGCGCAAATCTAAAACACTGTAGCTGAGTCATTGGTGAATTTAAGTAAATGTTCCATGGTAGCTCAACCTACATTGGACATATTCATTAGACTAATGGCACAGACTAAGAAGTTTTTCTTTAAGACAGGAAAACCTAAGCTACTTAGTTCTAATAAAAATGAGTGGTATGACGAGGACTGTAAGGCAGCCAGGTCAGAACTGATGGAAACTATTAGAACAGTTTCTAGGACTACGATTGCCATACAAAGGAAAAATCATAACTCAGTTCAAAGCAAGGTAAAAAGAAGCTGGCATGAGGGATTCTGAAGATACCTCTATACTTCTGCACTAATCAAGGACAGTAGACAGTTTTGGCACATATTAGCCAAGGGAACAAAAGCTCTAACTGTAGAAGAAGACTACATCCAGCCACAATCCTGGGAAAACCACTTTAGATTGTTATATGCAGGGGAGAACAACACAAGATTAGAGAGTAGTGAATTAACATAAGAGGTCCTTTCCGAAGGGCAAGGGATGTAGATCCAATCAATTTTACACTGGAAGAAACCGGGATGGCATTTGGAAACTATTCTACTCTGTTACATACAGGGGAGAACAGCACAAGATTAGAGAGTAGTGAACTAACACCAGAGGTCCGTTTCTGACAGGGCAAGGGATGTACATCCGATTAATTTTACAGTGGAAGAAACTCAGATGGCACTTGCTAAAATTAAGAAGGGTAAAGCCACAGGTTTAGATAAAATCCCAGGTGACTTATATCTTTCCGAACCCCAGGTGACTTATATCTTTCTGAACCTGTGATTTGGAGCGTGATTCTTAACCATAGTTTTAATGCAATCTTAAAGGGCGCAGTTATCCCAGACTCCTGGTTGGGGGCGAAAGTCATACCAATATTTAAAAAAAGGAATAAAAGTGACCCAGCAAACTATAGGCCCATTAGCCTGATTGACACGGCACAGGAACTATTTTGTAGGCACGTGCTGGAGAGGCTTGAAGACTGGATAAGGGAAGGGCAAATATTGTCTCCCCTACAAGCGGGCTTTAGAGAAAACATGAGCACTGTAGACCAATTGTTTAGGTTTTTATTGATTTTGTGGAAATATGTGACCATTAAGAAGGAACATGTATATGTTGTGTTCGTGGACTTGCGAGCAGCTTTTGATCTAGTCCCCCAGGAAAAACAGTGGAAAGTCTTTTCTAAAACAGGGGTCCTGCGTTATCTACTAGAGAACATTATCTGACTACACAGGGATAATTATGCCCAAGTGAGATGGGGGAAGAATGGTGAATTGACCGACAAGATAAGGGTGAGTAGAAGAGTGCAACAAGGATGAGTATTGGCGCCTATTCTGTTCACCCTATACATTAATGGATTAACTGAAACATTGTCAGACTGTAGAGGTGATCCTCCCAAACTAGCTGGCCTAGCAGTGGAATCTCTGTTTTTTGCTGATCACACCCTACTTATCTCTAGGACACCGATGGGGCTTCAAAATTTATTGGATAGTTGGGTAGAATTGTGCGGGATATTTGGGTTGGAAATTAATGTAACGAAAGCCAAATTTATGGCCTTCAATCCTCACAAGTCGTTTAGGGGGACGATCAAAATGAGAGAAACACTATTAGAGTGGGTGACGCAATTTGACTACATGGGGTCAGGTTGACGAACCCATTGATATGGGCCCGCAAGTTGCAAAGAGCCATTGAACACTGCAACATGTAAGCTCTGCACTAATAAAAGAAAATGATAATGTCAGCTATATGCCTGGTGCCCCAGTAATTACAGTTTATCAAGCCAAGGGCATTAGAGCTGCGGCATATGGTGCGGAGCTATGGGGTCACAATAATGTCAGGGTGATCGAAAAAACCAAGAATATTTTTATGAGATCAGTCCTGGAACTTCCACAAAATGCCCCTCTGATTCCCATGCAGTTGGATCTGGGGCTCAAAAATGTAGTTCATGTGATTGGCTTTAGGCCGATTGCTTTTTGGATCCGAGTTTGGTCAATCAATTCCCCACTCACCCTGAGACAATCACTGTTTAATGCGATGGTATTAGACACGAAAGGAAATATTCCGTGGCTAAAGCATATTAAGAGCTGGATGTTCAAATTGGGTTTGAGTGAATTCGGGACCAACCCGGAGAGTATTGAGAAAAGATCCCGGCAAATCTAAAAAGAGATATTGGGACCATATTAATAATCTATGGTTTATTGGGGGAAGAACTGGGGACCTAACAAGGAAATATCTGGATTTTAAAGATTACACATATCAAGAGGAGTTTTTAAAGACCATAGAACCTTTGTTAGTGAAATCATTGTTCTTAAAATTTAGATAAGCATTCTGCCAGTCAATGAATTCTGCAGTCACTGGAATGGCGCTAATATCTCGCCCATCTATTCCGCCTGCTTGGCAGCACAAGAAAATAAAGTACACTTTTTGTTTTTCTGCCCTGAATACACTGCAATCAGACGAACTTGGCTATTCCCTATGTGTCGCATTTTATTGACAAACCGCTTAAAATACACTATTCGAATTCTTAGAACTGATCACACTGAATGGTTAGTTTTTACCTTGTCCAGATGCCTGTTGTACGGATTAGGAAGATGAAATTCCTCACAAAACAATGTTAATGATTATGTACTGTACAGGCTGGTGGTGGTTTATACTATGTTAACTAATGGAATTTCATGTCTTATGTCAGGATATCTGGTACATGTTAGTTTACGGAGATAAACACAAGCGTCTATGAGGTTAGCTACCAATTGTTGCAGATATGAAATAGATAATCTTTTTCAGTCCATTTTTAGGGTTTTATCAATTTAGAATTGTATATTCTATAAGCTTATTATTTTTAACATTCTTAAAGTATAGGCTTCTATATGTTATTATGAATGAATGAATGTTAGTAAATTATTGTATAGGTTTGTGATTTCGATGAGCTTTTATGGTTTTTGTATAAACTGAATTAAGATATTTCTTGTTAATCAGTCAACAGTAATAGTGTATCACTTAGGTTTGTGCTGGGGATGAGATGACTTACGCAACTGGCAGTGACTTCTATATGTTATGTTAATAGCTTTTCTTGAGCGCACGGTTACCTGAGGGTGTCCTGGCGCTGGCTACTGTCCATCAAAAATCCAGAGTATGTATCGGTCTACATGGAAAACAACCAGGTTTTCAGCCCCTTCCTGAATGTCAGCAGTTCCGTGGTGCTTCTGAGGTGAAAAGGAAGCTCATTCCATGCCCGGGCGGCGCAGGTGACGAAGCTTCTACCGCCCCAGTTAGCTTTTTTAACTAGCGGTACGACCACCCCTTTTGCTTCAGCCGAACGAAGGGCTCTTCTGGGGATGTACCATTGGAAGCGTCGTTGCAGGTAGTCTGGCCCTGTTCCGTGAAGGGCTTTGAAAACCATGCACAGGGATTTAAAGTGAACCCGTTGTTTCACAGGGAGCCAGTGTAACCTTTTTATTTCTTTTTTAACAGAAACAAATGTTGGTGTCCCAGTCAGCAGTCTAGCTGCTGCATTCTGTATTGGTTGAAGCTTGTTTAGGTATTTCTTTAGAACATTAAGGTACAGACTATTACAATAGTCCACCCGCGATAGGATTAAAGATGATATTACTATCCTTTGACAGTCTGCTGGTAGGAAAGATTTTATTTTCCTTATCATTCTTAAAAGATGGAAACTGGCAGAGGTCACCGCGTTTACCTGGTCCCCAAAGGAGAGTTTATTGTCCACTATGACACTCAGATTTTTCGCTTTCCTGGCTGGCTCTGGAAGAGTCCCCAGCTCATCCGGCCACCAGTCTGATGTCCAAAAGTTGGCATTGTTGCCGAAGATGAGGACCTCTGTTTTGCTGGAGTTTAACTTTAAGCAGTTGGTCATCATCCAGGATTTTATAGCTTTCATGCAATCATTAAACCTTTCCCCTATCTCTACCTCCTGTTCCGGGAGTAGTGACACCACTATTTGCGTGTCATCGGCGTAGGATGTCAGCTGAAATCCAAAGGACCTGATCACCGCTGCTAGAGGTGCGACGTATACATTAAAAAGGGTTAGACTAAGGGAGGAGCCCTGTGGTACTCCACATGGAAGGGAGAAAGGTTTGGAGCGGGCTTTGCCTAGGTCCACTGTTTGAATTCTATCTGTTAGAAAGGATTTCAACAGGTTCCAGGCTTTCCCTTGCACCCCACATGTGGATAGACGGTCCATCAGAACATCATGATGGACTGTATCAAAGGCCGCAGAGAGATCTAACATAATTAGTGCAGCCTGGCGTCCTTGGTCCAAGGCTTCTCTTAGTTCTTCTGTAGCCTTTAACAGCGCCAACTCCGTACTATGGCCTGCCCTGAAACCATATTGAGTGGGGTCTAGTATGTTATTAGCGTGGAGGAATGTGCTGAGTTGGGTATTCATGGTTCATTCTACCAATTTCGCAGGTAAGGGTAGACGAGAGATTGGGCGGTAATTATTTGGGTCCTTAGGATCAAGATGAGGCTTCTTTAATAGTGGGAGAATGGACGCTACTTTCCATTTTTTGGGAAACTGCCCAGTTTCAAACATAGCGTTAAAAATGGGGGTAAGGACTGTACCTATAATTTCAGGGACAAGTTTAATCACCGGGACTGGGCAAGGATCATAGGGAGATCCTGATGTAGTGGAAGCAAGGAGTATTATTGTGTCCGACTTCTCCAGAGGTGAGAATATGTTAAAAGTAGGCTGTGATTTGGTTGTGGTGCTTGCCAACAGAGCTGAAACTCCTATGTCTTCTCTCTGGGGAGTTTAAAAGTGGAAAAAATGCCTTCCACTTTTCCTAAAAAGAAGGTGGCGATTTCCTCGCAAAGTTCCGGACTGCTTTGGATTGTTTGGTTGGAGGGGGAAGCCAATTTGGCTACTGTCCTGAAGAGTTCTTTCGAGGATGATTTTGCTTGTAAAATTTGATCTGTGAAAAAGATCTTTTTCGTATTAAAGAGTAGCTTTTTATAGCGAGTGAGGCTCTGCTTGTAAAACTCTTTATCTACTTCATTGTAGCCTTTCCTCCAGCGGCGTTCTAAGTGCTTACATGCTTGTTTTTGCTTCTGCAGCTCTTCAGAAAACTAGGGGGCTGAGGGCTGAGAGCGTTTGGGGACCCAAAGTTTTGTCAGGGCTAAGTTATAACATGCTGTATCGACCCAGTCTGTATAGCAAGCTGTGGCTTCATCCACTACTACGGGAAGAGCTGGAACCGTGTCCCTAAGGAGTGCATCTAGTACTGGGCTCTTGATTTTCTTCCAGGCTCTTGTTACTACCTCTTTTTTGCCTCCTTCCTTACCATGATGGGAGTTTGGGGAGGTAAGTTCAAATAGAATGGCAGCATGGTCTAACCAAGTAAGTGTCAGCACCTCCGTATAAATCAGTTTTAGGTTATTGGAGAAGATCCCGTCTAAAGTATGCCCTGCGAGATGCGTGGTGCTCTCTACCAGTTGCTTGAGATCACCACTATTCATCACTTCCCCCAGGGTGATCGTATCTGGGTCGGCGAGTGCTTCTAGGTGGAAGTTGAAATCCCCAAGGATTGTAAAGGAGTCTGAACAGAGCCCATCCTCTAATAGCGTACCAATTTCAGCTATGAAGACATTTCTAGGGCCTGGGGGTCGATAGAGTAGGATGCCCTTGAAGGAGTTGGAATGATTGATGTAGAAGTTGAACGAGAGCGCTTCACATGTTGGGTTGGAAGCAGTTAGAAAGGAGGAGTGTAAGGAGCTGTGGTATATAACTGCTAATCCTCCCCCTCTTCTAAGCGGTCTATCTTTGGCATAACATAAGAACCCAGGAGGTGTAGCTTTAACCAAGTCCGGCCCTGCCGCCTTGTCTGACCAGGATTCTGTAATAAAAGCAATTTTTATTTTATGCTCCTCAATGAGGAGAGCACACTCTGTACTAAGTTTGACCGAAGACCTGGCATTAAGCAGAAGACAGCGCAGGGGACCAGCCTCTGCTCTTTTATTGGTAGTCCCTCCTTTGGTTTTGGGTGATTTAGTTGGATGGAATAAGATGTGGGGGAGTCTTAAGTTACCGTTGGGACAAGTTAATATCATTTTGCTGTGAATTGCAAATGTCCTAGTTATGGAATATAAATTATATTTGCACACAATGATGTTCACCTTGTCAAGGGTTCATATCAGGGTAACACCCTCATCTGTTTTTCAAGGATACCTAAAAGGCAAATGGTGGGTAGAGACCTGATAGAGTCAAGTCATGTGCCAGGAAGCCCTGCTCTGTTTCTATGTTTTTTAGCTTTGACAAAAATGATCACTGGTTTCCAGAGGGTATTTCAGTGCCTCCAAGTTAGAATATGGGGCAGAAGAGGTGGTGTGGGGTAGCATTTGCCATCTCCTTGCCCTTCCAAGTAGGACACCCCCCTCCCAAAATAATATCTGCTGTGGGAATGCAGCTGACCATGGTGTCTGAGTAGATATCCTTTAATGAAGGCAGGAACACTCGTGGAAGCTTTCAGCTGGAAAGACAAGCAAATGGGAGCTGTTAACCCCCATTGTCATCCTTGCATTTTTAATCAAGCAACCAAAAAAAGAAAGGAATTGGGATCTAGGCTTGGCATAAATCATGCCTGGCTCTGACCTCTACCCTTGCACTTCAGCTACAGTTGGTGAGCAATGCAGGGCATAATCCCTGATCTACCTCCCCTTGGGGCCTAAAATCCCCCTTGATAACATGGATTATTTTTTGGTAACCAGGCAAAAAAAGAAACACAGTGGGGACCAGGTTCCTTGGCACTAGGAATGTGTTGCTATGGCGTTTCAGCTTTCCTTAGGATGCAAATCAGGGTTGCCACCCCGACCTGCCTGCATCAGCAGTCTGAAATACCTCTGAAACTAGTTTTAACTTTTGGTCAATTTACAAAAAAGTGGGGAGCAGGTGTCAGGCAATGACATGTAGGTGTAGTGAGCTGTCCTTGGCCCTGCAAGAGGCACATGGATCCACCACTGGGACCACAAAAGTATCAAGGGACACTTGAGCGGGGCATAGAGGAATGGCAAGAGACAAAGAGAGTATGCCTCTTTACTTCACTAAGGGTCAGTCTAACTTTATACAACTTATCTTGTAATTGCCTCTCTGGTTACATACCTGCTAAATAAGCTTTCCCTGCCCTCTTTTTTTGAAGCAAATAGTATGTCTACTAGTAGTTTATGGATATTATATTGTGCTGTGAAGTTAATACAAGAAAGGTTAACACAGATGTGTTAAAGCTACTACTGAAATAATATTAACAGAATATTACACTGAAACATTCACCTAGACTACTACAAACTACTAGTGGAAGGTTCAAGAATTCCCTTTACCTTTATTTATTATGTCACGCACTAAGACTAAACCGGAGAGTGCTAGAATCTAAAAATACTAAAAGTCAAAGGAAGCATCTATAGGGTCTAGACAACTGGCAACCTGCACGGAATCAGGTGGGTTTTGAATGCTGTATCAAAAGGCCAATTTGGTATTACTGTAATACTAAGTTAAAGACTGCTGTTGAAACGCTAGTGCAAAACACAGTCTTTAGGTAGGTATGAAACTGTGAAATGTGTGGGAAGCAAGGGAAATAAATCCCTAACTCAGTGCTTTCCAAACTTTTTAGAACAACAACCCGAAGCAGGGAAGACTTTTTAATGCAATACCAGCATTTTTTTGTAAACATCACAACCATGACCATGTCTTTCTATATTTGACTATGGCCAAAATATTGATCCACTCATAACAGGGGCAGATGATGAACTGCACTTGAGTCTTAAGCTGGAACATTTTTCGGCATGGGGGGGTGGGGATGGGGGTGCTGGCCTGTGGCATCCATTAACTAAAATCACAAGGCTTCTGAACATTATTGGTGTTGATACCAGTGACTTTGAGAAACCCTTCTACAGCGGAGTATAGGATAAGGCCTAATATGCAGTTCTATGTTACAATGAGGCCCAGTGGTACATTTTGGAATATTTGATATATATATTTATGTATATTGTTAGACCTGTCATCCTTAGGGTGGTCTTCCCCCAAACATTTTGCCTGCTTACTTCATCTTTTTGCTGTATCTTTTTGTTGGCCTTAGGACTCTGAGTACTTTACCATTGCTGACCAATGCTAAAATGCATATGCTTCTCCCCTAAACATGGCGATAGTGGTGTATACCAAATTGACATATTTAGTCTTCTTGTAAGTCCCCTGTAAAGTGGGATACCATATACTCCGGGCCTGTAACCCAAATGCTACTAGCGGGCCTGCAGCACTGATTGTGCCACCCACACCAGTAGCCTTTCAAACTCGTCTCAGGCCTGCCATTGCAAGACCTGTGTGTGCAGTTTACTGCCACTTCGACTTGGCATTTAAAACCACTTGCCAAGCCTTAAACTTCCCTTTTATTACACATAAGTCACCCCTGAGGTAGGCCCTACGTAGCCCTAAGGACAGGGTGCTGTGTAAGTAAAATGTAGGACATGTACTCTTAGGTTTCACATGTCCTGATAGTAACAAACACCTAAATTCGTTTTTCACTACTGTGAGGCCTACTCCTCTTATAGGCTAGCATTTTGGAATTCCTTAATATACTTTTAAGCTGTAATTCCGTATTAGAAAGGAATAGATGCATCATGTTTCATATCTTTGGAATGGTAATGATAAATCCTCTTTACTGCTAAAGTTGGATTTAACAGTACTATTTTAGAAATTACACTTTTTTAAACCGGAGATTTCTCTGCTGTTACTGCTCTGTGTGCCTTGATGCCTGTCTCTAATACACGTCTGGGGTGGGTGATAGCTACACTTTGTGCAATCCCTCTAGACAGCCACAAACACAGGAAGGGTGGGTGTGACAGAGACCGCATCTGCATTCATGTTATGTTAAGTTACAAAATATTTCTAAAGCGCACGTTCACCGAAAGGTTTCATGGTGCTGAGAGCACAAGAAGCAAAGTGAAAAGGCGGTTAATCGTGAGCTTGTCTAAAGAGCCAAGTTTTTAACAAACTTCTGAAACACCCGTAAAAGGTTGCGGCTCTTATGTGGTCTGAGAAAGAGTTCCAAACCCCGGGAGCGAGCACAGCAAATATGGTTCCCCCAATCTTTTCCTATTGAATTTGGGAACCTCTAAGAGATTGAGGTGTGCTGATCTGAGATTACGCTTAGGGATGTAGTTCCGAATTCTGGTGGACACAAAAGGCGGGGATATTACCATAGCGAGTTTTAAAAATTGGACATCCCGTTATAAAGTCAATGCAATTTCTTAAGCATGGGCTTAGTATGGAAGGATCTAGGTTGGCGACAGACCAGTCTGGCAGCTTGGTTTTAAACAAGCTGCAGTCTTTGACTCATTCCCTTAGGAAGACCTAGGTAATGAGCATCAACGTGATTTATTTGTGATATGACGAGTGCGATTATGATCTGAATGATGGCCTCGTCCGAAAGAAAAATCCTGATTTTATTTTTATTTTGCGAAGCTGAAAAAAACAAGGAGGCCACTTCTCTAATCTGGTGCTTCATTGAAAGATCTTCATCAACAAGTATACAGAGGCTCTTGACTGCCTTTTTTGGAATGGGAGGGGGACCCAACTCCTGAGGCCAAAAGGAAGGACTCTAACAATGCAGTCTGTTTTTGACCATCACCACCTTAGTTTTATCCGTGTTCAGTTTCAGTTGATGGCAGTTCATACAGTCATGGATAAAAATCATAGTGTCCTGGAAGAATTCTGTGGATTCTGGAGTTTCGAGATTAAACAATAGCTGCATGTCATCAGCGTCATTGTATATTTTTACTCTTTGCCTTTGTAGAGAAAGTACCAGCAGGAGGATATAAAGATTGAATAGGAGGGGAGATAAAGAAGAGCCCTGATGTACTCCGCAGTTGAGATTAACCTTGGAGGAGCAGAAGGGGGAGAGGCAAACCAATTGGAAGCAGTCCAAGAGGAAAGACTTTATCCAATCTAGAGCACAACCCTGCAGGCCGGCGGCCTCGACACAGTCAAAAAGGATGTCGTGATCCACTGTGTCGAAGGCTACCTATAAATCCAGGAGAACCAATGCCTGGACGTGAAAATTGTCTGCTTCCTCTCTCATGTCATCGATTACAGCAAGTATAACAGATTCCGTGGAATGGAATCTAGAATCTTAGCTGGGGAGAAGGGAGAGTGGGCAGTAATTCTTTAGAATAGAAGAATCATCCCCAGCTTTTTTTAGGAGGGGAAGAACTACTGCTTCTTTGAAAGAGAGGGGGATGAGCTCAGAGATAAATTAAGCATGGCAGTCACCACTTGTGGAAACTATGAAAAAATTATTTTTTGAATCAAAGGGGGACAAATATCCTTGGAGGAGCCAGATTTGACCTTAGACAACAACTTCAAAAAAGCGTCTTTAGTGACTGGAGGAAACTCATTAAGATGTGATGGGTTCCTGTCTTCCAGTGGTGTAGAGCTGAGATTGAAGCTGGAAGAGATGCGGTCTTTGATTATCCGAATCGTCTTGATGAAAAAATAATCCAAATCATTGCATAGTTTGTGCATGGGGATCACCAGTGCATTTGCACGGTCCGGGTTGGATATTTCAGAGAAGAATGTCTCAAAAATTACTTTAGATTTATTTTCAGAGTTCATCTGCCTTCTGACAGCTCTTCCTGGGCAGGAAGGGGGGGAGCCGACACACCTGAATAGGCAGTGTCCTGTGTCCCACACAAAGGGTTGATTACCCCCTACTGATCGTTTGGAGCCAGGGCTCGGACCTGTGCACTTCAAGGGCCTGCTTTGAAGTCACCCCCATTTCAGAGGCACAACTTGGTGTAAGTACTGGGTCTGTCTCCTTACCAAGACAGTACGCTACTAGACCTGTGAAGAACTCGTCCAGGAGTAAAGACTGCTGTGCTATAAGGATTGACACTCTGCTTGACTGCTGCTCTGGAAGAACTGCTTTTCTGTGCTTCCCTGCTGTCTACTGATCTCTGCCCTGCTGAGGATAAGGACTAAACCCATCTCACTTGAACCCAAAGTGACTCCAAGGGGTTGTTGGCTTGCCCCCTGTTCTGAAGTCTCAGGGCCATCAAATATTTCCTTCAGCCGTGCAACAGCACCTGGACTCTGCCATCTGTGAGTCCTGCCTTGCCAGGCGGTGCCAATCCAGTCCTGGGCCCTTGAAAGTAAGCTTCTGCTGTGCAGAACCATCAAAATCGATGCAGTGACGACTTTGTGCCGATTGGAACCGACGCATTGCCCTCCGACACCAATACAGGAGCTGATTGACGACATCGCTTTGACGGACTGCACAGCTCGACGATGCAGGACCCCGCGGCTCGAGGACGACGCAGTGCCTGCATCGTTAAGGGGCTCGTCGATGAATCCTTCATCGCCTGCGCGGATCGGAACAAACTCATCGAGTTCTCGACATTGACGCTTCCTCCATTCAAGGTACTTTTTCAGCGGGACCTGCATGAGTCCTGTAGCGGCCTGCCCTCCATCGGGGTCGGCCTGAACTTTAAACTTACCTCGGTCCAGCGTGACCTCAAGTAACCTCTAAGCGTTATTTGACTCTAAGCACTACATTTTGAAGTAATCTTTAAAAATTCAAAACTCCGGTTCTACTAATTGGATGTTTGTTATTTTGGTCTTGTTTAACTCAGAAAAAATTACTCTATCTTCCTAACCCTGTGTGGAGTATGTTTGTGGTGTTTTCATTGTGTTACTGTGTGTGTTGCAAAAATACTTTACACATTGCCTCATTATATAAGCCTGACTGCTCTCTTCCAAGCTACCAGAGGGTAAGCACAGGTTATCTTTTAGTGTGTATCTAGCTTACCCTGACTAGAGTGGTGGTTCCTGCTTGTACGGGGTGAACACTCTGACAACCTCAAACCCTGTTTCTAACATATATTTTATATATGTGTTTGTGTGTGTAAATATTTTTTTTGCACTAAACGACCAAAGGTTTCAGGGACGTTATCATAGTTAGGAGATAGCATTAAAAATCAATAGTAATTCACTGTAAAAAACAAAGGTTACAGGGACGTTATTGTTAGGAAATAGAATTAAAAAAACCTTAGAAATTCATCATTGAAAAAAACAAAGGTTACAGGGATAGTTAGGCTCAGATTCCACACATACAAAACTCAGCAGTTGAGCCAACTATAACTTACGGCCCGCAATGCACTGCTTTGGACCTCACATATTACATCACTCATGACATGGTCAGTGACATCACTGATGACATCACTGATGACATCTCAAATGACATTGCAGATGACATCATTCAGTGAGTGTAAGTGTTTCGTAAAAGTTTCTGAGACTTGTTTCTGTACTACTGAGGGATAGAATTTCTAACATATGTCACCTGAGCAGCTGTGCGACTGTCTGATTCTGTGTGTGAGTGGCTGACAGAGTGGCTATATGGGTGTGTGAGTGGGTGTGTGAGTGACTGCATGGGTAGGAGCGGCTGTATGAGTGGGAGTGGCTGTATGGGTATGTGAGTGGCTATATCGGTGACTGAGTGGCAATGTGAGTAGCTCTATGGGTGGGTGTATAAGTGGCTGTATGGGTGACTGAGTGGCTGTGTGAATGTCTCTTTGGGTGAGTGACTGGGTGTGTGACTGGGTGTTTGGGTATGTAAGTGGCTGTTTGAGTGGGTGTATGGGTAAGTGAGTGGGTGTTTGAGTGGCTGTGTTGCACAGTAAGTATCTGTGTGAGTGGCTGTATAGGTGAGTGAGTGGGCGTGAGTGCTGGTATGGATGAGTGGTTGGGTATGGGAGTAGTTGTATTGGTCTGTGAATGGGCATGTCAATGGTTGTGTGGGTGTGTGAGTGGGTGTATGAGAGGTTGTATGGTGGTGTGAGTGGGTGGGTGAGTGGTTCTGTGGATGATATCATTGACCATGTCATGAGTGATGTAATATGTGAGGTCATAAGCAGTGCATTGCAGCGGCGTAAGTTATAGTTAACTCAGGTAACTATAACTGCTGAATTTCTATGGTTTTGTACATGTGAAATCTGAGCTCAACTATAACGTCCCTGTAACCTTTGTTTTTTTCCCAGTGAATTTCTAACGTTTTTGTAATTCTGTTTCCCAACTATAAGGTCCCTGTAACCTTTGGTTTTTTTCAGTGAATTTATACTTTTTTTAAACTTATTTCCTAACTATAACGTCCCTGTAACCTTTAAGGGTTTTTTTGTGAATTTCTAAGGTTTTTTAGATTGTATTTACTAACTGTAACCTGTAACCTTTGAGAGCAGGTGTGTGAGTGGCTGTATAGGTCAGTGTAGGAAAGTGCCCTTTTTGACATGGTCACCCCCACTTTTTGCCTGGTATTTGATGTGATTTCAACTGGAAGTGCACTGGGTTCCTTCTAACCAGGCCCCCAGTGGCAGATATCTTTCCCAAACCTGTGCAATTGCGTACCCAATTGGCAATACCTTTAGTTCCCTCTGAAAGTCCCTAGTAAAATTGTACCCCTGGTACCTAGGGCCTGAGGTACTAAAGAGGGTCCTCACGGGCTGCAGCATGAGTTATGCCACCCTAAGAGCCCCCTCACCGAGTGCATACAAACTGCCACAGCGGGCTGCATGTCTTGGTATGGACAAAAATGAAAACACAACATGGCACCCAGCCTGCGTGCCATACCTGCCGACACTGCATGCAGTATGAGTCACCCCTACCGCAGGCTTTACCGCCCTAAGGGAGGGTGAACTACAATACAATTGAGGGCCTAACTGCATGAGCAGATATGCCCCGTGCTGGTCAGTACCTTATCACCTGCCAGTGCAGGTGATAAGGTAAGCCATTTTAAAGCATGTGCTGGACACTGGTGAAAACAAGTTTCCCAGCTACATGATGGCTTTACCGAAAATAGGGATGTTTAGTATCCAATATCTTGTATTAATAAACCCACCCTGATGCCAGTGTCAGGTTTTGTAATACATGCACACAGAAGGCACTTTAGAGGTGGCCCTGAAAACATTCCAGCTACTGGAGTGCTGATTGACTGGTTTTTGCCAGCTTGCCTCCAGAGACGAGTTTCTGACCCCCAAGTGTGAGGGTCTTTGCTCTCTGGGGGCCATAAACCAAGATTGCCTGGGCAGAGGGTATGGTACACCCACTCCCACAGGATGACCTGCAGATTAGCATTCCAAGGTAGGGGAGTTTCAATGGGCCTACCACCTTTGGTATGCGAATCTGGATTCTCTCCCCGGAGAAGAAGGCGACCCCCTTTGTCCAGAGCCATTTGGCACCTGGACTGGTCGGAAAATTAGCTAGTCTGATAGCCGTGTCCACCCTCAGGCTAGTGCCACCTCCAAGGCGGACTACTTGAAGTGGAGGTGACTTTTTAAAGTTAGTCATGTTGGTGATGGCAAAATCAGGAATTCTGGTGCAGGGTTATGACCACCTGCACCAGGAAGAGGTCATATAGAGGGCATAGTCACCCCAAGGGTAGGTATCCCATTGAGTACTAACCTACCCCCCTAATGCCCCTGAATTTAGTATTTAGGGGAGCTCTTAGGACCCGAGAATCAGATCCTGACAACCAAAATAATAAGAAGGTCCGAAGAACCGCGAAAGCAAGATAAGCAGAAAAAAGAAAGTAACTGATTTGGCACATGCCCTGCCGGCCTGTTCACCTATTCTCAATTGCACCAAAGTCATCTCGCCCTGCAAGCTGCTGATCCTCCAAAGTCTGGGAGGATGGCCAGCACTTGTCCAAAAGCACTCCTGTGGAACAGCAGAGCTGTTTCCCTGCAGGTACCAAAGGCTGAGCTGTGAGGCTCCAAGACTGCAAAAATCCAACATCAGGAAGCACCTCTGCACCGAGCCACCTAGCTTGAGCTGAAGTGGGCCAATGGTGCCAATACAGTTCCCAGACCCTCCAGACTCGAAGCCCCACCTTGGGTTTCCCCACTGTGGACTTTCAGCCGCCTGCAACATCTGCTTGCAGGCCCCATCTACCACGACCACTGAGGTTGGTCTTGTAAGTTGCTACAAAGAACTCATATGCCATATTTGTTTTTCCTTCCATAGGAGAACATTGCAGCCTCTGAACAATGCACTTAGTGTCGACTGTCTAAATGCAAAAGTATTTCTCTTGAAAAACGCACTTACCTGATTGTATTGATTCTGGTGCCGAAACATGTATAAAGATACATGTTATTTTTATAAATTGGTGTGGATCTCCTTATTGAGACGTGTGTATCATTTATTGACTATTGTGTGTATTTACTCACACTCCTCTCTGATAAGTCTAAGGCTGCTTGACCACACTACCCCCAAAAAGAGCACATTGGGATTGCTAGAGCAAGCCCTGTCCACTCGTAATGGTATACCCAGACTTTTTGCACAGTATTTCTCATTTTGATATACTACATAAAGAGCCGGCTTCCTACAGTCCGTGAGTGGTTGTATGGGTCTGTGAGTGGGTTTGTGAGTGGATGTAGGGGTCTGTGAGTGGGAGTGGGAGTGGTTTTGTGGGTATGTGAGTGGTTGTGTAAAAGTCACTGTATGGGTTGGTGAGTGGGTGTGTGAGTGCATGGGTGTATGAGTTGGCATGAGTACTTTTGAGGGTGTGTGAGTGGATTTGTCAGTAGGTAAATGGGTGTGTGAGTGGGTGTGTGAGTAGCTGTGTGTGAGTGGGTTTGTGAGTGGTTGTGTAAGTGTGTGACTGGGGTTTTGATTGGCTGTATGGGTCTGTGAGTGGTTGTGTGAGTGGCTGTATGTGTCTATGAGTGTTTGTGTGAATAGCTGTATGGGTCTGTAAGTGGGTGTGTGAGTGGTTTTGTGGGTGTGTGAGTGGCTGTATAGTTCTGTGAGTGGGTGTGTGAGTGGCTATGTGGGTGTGTGAGTGGATGTGTGAGTGACTGTATGAGTGTGTGGGTGGATGTGTGAGTGGCTTTGTGGGTCTATGAGTGGATGTGAGAGTGGCAGAATGAGTGTGTGAGTGGGTGTCTAAGTGTCTGTGTGGGTATGACAATAGCTGTGTGAGTGACTGGGCCACAACGGAACCTCATCTGCCCCTTTGTCCAATAAGATAAATGTCAGTGCATATTCTACACTAAATCTGCGTAATGGACCACGAGAAATATCTCCAATGACCTTGTGTGCGTTTCATCAATGTCATTGTTTTTTTTGCATCTTTATCCAGAAGTCTGTGATAATATGAATCATCCAATAGAGAAGACAAAAAGACTACAAAGAGGTAAATCTCCAATAAACAAGGGTACTTCCTCTTAACTATATGAAGCAAGTATTTCTTTGTTTGGTGGAAATGTCCTTGTATTCCTCTGTATCAAGAACGTGTAACCAAAATTGACAGGAAACGCCAAGTATTGATATTTGGGGTAGGACGTTGGGGACCCAAGGAATTCCGGGTCACTCCTTCAACCGGGCTTTACCATCGACACAAAGCCCTGCTTTTCCCGGCATAAACAGCGCCCAGTTAGGGAATATTGGGCCCCGCCACTAGCACTTACCCGGCCGAACTGTATGCTGGGAGCTGTAGTCGATGGACTACAGCTGGGGCTTTGAACAACGAGGTGGAGCCAGCTGAACTCCCACCAATGGGAGTGCTACAGGACTTACATAGCAGGGCGGGGGCGTAACCCCGGAGTTAATGGCATCTGAGGAAGGCGTGTTACGCCGAAATGCATTATGCCGAGAGTGATCAATTAAAGGGATTCCGTGTATTTCCCCGCTGAGTGGTCTTCGTTGTGATATATATATATACATATATATATATATATATATATATATATATATATATATATATATATATATATATATATTGTGCTCCCCATCTCCAAAAGAAGCAGAGAACTGGCCGTTCAAGGTTTGGATTTTATGAGTTCATCGGAAATAGTGCACATCAGTGCCAAGACCATACAGTGAACACAGTGTAAGGGCACTGGAGCACTTACATGAGCACCAGATAACATTACATCTGGTTAGATTCATTTTATTATAAGCACAGGAGATTGAGTGATTTGCCCTGAATCAAAGGATAATGAGTCAAAGCCAGGAGTCAAACATGGTTCCCCAACTTTAAAGTTGGCAGAACTGCCTGTCAGGCCACATCCATATTCTCAATTTATATGTAAAAGTCATACACAGGTGGCATAGTAGTGTATGATAAATGCAAAAACAACAGTTGATGGACAGAATGCAGAACAATGTCATACATTCACCCCAGTACAGAGATCTGGGCCTAAATCCATCGTTTTTTTGCTCACCATGCCATTCCAGTTTGAACCCAGCCATATGCAAATCAGTCTTGACCCTGTGCCTCATGGGAACAGTCCAGCCCGAACTGCCAAGCCAGGTCCTCCCTGGACTGGAAACAAGCATCCTAGGACCGGTTTCGGGTTTCACCCTCTTCAGCCAGGATAGCTTGATTCCAGTGGCATGGAGAGCACGGGACACACGTCTGGGCATACCGGTCCCACTCGGGGTGACAAATGCAAAAACAACAGTAAATGGACAGAATGCAGAACAATGTCATACATTCACCCCAGTACAGAGATCTGGGCCTAAATCCATCGTTTGTTTGCTCACCATGCCATTCCAGTTTGAACCCAGCCATATGCAAATCAGTCTTGACCCTGTGCCTCATGGGAACAGTCCAGCCCGAACTGCCAAGCCAGGTCCTCCCTGGACTGGAAACAAGCATCCTAGGACCGGTTTCGGGGTTTCACCCCTCTTCAGCCAGGATAGCTGATTCCAGTGGCATGGAGAGCACGGGACCCACGTCTGGGCATACCCGTCCCACTCGGGGTGACAAATGCAAAAACAACAGTTGATGGACAGAATGCAGAACAATGTCATACATTCACCCCAGTACAGACATGGCTTGGCAGTTCGGGCTGGACTGTTCCCATGAGGCACAGGGTCAGACTGATTTGCATATGGCCATGTCTGAACTGGGGTGGTGGAGTGAGCTAAAGAATGATGATGGATTAAACCCAGATCAGTTGACTGGGGGTGAGTGTTTGATTTGCTCTAGCGCTCCGTCCATCATCCCCTTTGGTATCGCTTTGTTCGCCCTAAGTTGGCAGGGTATGCCCAGACGTGGGTCCCTTGCTCACTTTGCCACTGGATTCAAGATAGCCTGGCTGATGAGGGTTTTGAACCCGAAACCGGTCCCAGGATGCTTGTTTCCGGTCCAGGGAAGACATGGCTTGGCAGTTCGGGCTGGACTGTTCCCATGAGGCACAGGGTCAGACTGATTTGCATATGGCCATGTCTGAACTGGGGTGATGGAGTGAGCTAAAGAATGATGATGGATTAAACCCAGATCAGTTGACTGGGGGTGAGTGTTTGTTTTGCTCTAGCGCTCCGTCCATCATCCCCTTTGGTATCGCATAGTAGGGTATGATTACTTATCTCAGCACATTCTCTGCTGAAATGGCTTTGTGATGTAAAAAACACAGCAGCAACAAATACTGAAAGTTCACCGGGAGTCTTGCTTGGGAACACTTGCAAGGGTTTGTTTAAAAACTGGACTTAGGGACTTTGTTCATCATCTTTGCACTGATGCACAAATAGGGCTAATGATTTGAAATATTACTTAGACCAGGACCTTCTGTAGGTTACCAAAAGCTGGCTCGCAACCCACCAGTTAGTCCCGACCCAAAGTTTGGGAAACGCTGTCCTATGTAAATAATCAATGTTACTTGGATGATGGTCTTCAAGCAGGTACAGAATAAAGAACTGTAAAGCAAGTGATCTCTGGAGCTGCTAAATCCTATAGCCTTCCCACTCGACAGCATGAAGAGTGCAGCAGACAAAGATAAGACATTTGAATGAGTTGGCCTTGAATCTAAAGAGACGGTACCTGAAGAGATTCTACTGCCTCCTGTCCAAAAGTCTCAAACGCAAGCGAAGAGTTACAGACCTGGTGTGAGCCACACCCAAGAGCTGGAGACTTGCCCATGAGTTGGAGTAAAGGAAGGCTCACGGAGAAGCACGGCTTCCTAACACATACCCACGATCTGCATTTGAACTTCTTTTGGGGTAGCAGATTAGGAGTTTTTCTCCCTGTCAGAACCCCGTTCAGAGGGCCACGGAGCAAGCAGAAGCCACTAGGCTGAGCCGTGGGGGTTGATGACTTTTACTCCCCATGTCCCAGGGCCTGACCTACTCTGGGTCCTGAGGCACTGGGCAAAGCACCCCTTTAGCACATGATTCTCAGTGGCAATGTGGGTCGAGCAGTCCAATGCTTCTCGTGGGGGGATAGATACCTCGTGGGGGGATAGATACAGGAGATGAACACATCCTCACAACTCAAAAGTATGGTCAATAGCAGCAATACATGGTTGTCTAGTCAAATACTTTCTTTTATGCCACAAGTAGTATTTATATAAGAAAACTAAGTGAAATACTGCATACATAAACAATACACACAGCCGTCTGGTTCTAGAGTTCAATACGCTTAAGGTCCTGAGTCCCACTTCCCTCTCACTAGTGGTAGCGATTATTCCCCATTCACTATATGCAACTTTCAGGTTAGGCCTGACTAGCAACCTGAGTCACCAGAGTCCCACTCTGACTTTAATAAAAGTCATAAAATTTCCAGTGCCAGAAACGCTATGTAGCAGAACAAGTTTCCCCAGGGTCTCCCCTGAGATCAGTCTTACCAGTTCCAGCATGGATGGTACGACCAGAGTCTCCACGGGGAGCGGCAGCAGCTGGTGTTGGTGGGTAGCATTCACGGATCGGCCGGGGCAGTTCTGGGCATCCACAGTGCTTCATCCAATGAGATGGCAAGTTTCTCTGATCCTTCCCACAGGTGAAGGGTAGGTTGCTCCAGTACTGATCCTCAGTCGGGGCTCAGGCCTGCATGGGTCACCATAGAAGCCTCTCCTCAGAATGACAACTTGAACTCTGCAATGGTCCTTGTCCTTTCCAGTGGCCCCACCTGGCATATAGGGTCACCAACCTTACTCCGTACATGGGCGATGGCCCGATCAGCCCATCAGTAATCATCATGGCAGCCCCACCTGGAATACGGAATTGCTGACTTTCCTACGCACACGGGATAAAAATTGATCGGCACAGCAGTAATCTTCATGGCGGCCCCACCTAACATACAGGGTTGGCAACTTCACTCCACACAAGTGATGGACCAATCAGCATGACAGTTATCTTCACGGTGGCCCTACCTGGATTATGGCGTCGCCGACTTTACTCCGCGCACGGACTATGGCCCAATTGGTACAGCAGTGATACCTTCACGGTGGCCCCCTCTGTCATATGGGGGGGGGGGGTCGCCAACTTGAACCTGCACACGGGTGATGACCCGATCGGTGCAGTAGTCGTCTCCTCACACATCGCTACAGGTATCCACCTGCCACGATGTTCCACTGCACCTCGCTCCCTCCAAGACCCTCCTCCTTCTCGCAGGCCAAACTGATCTTGCAAAGCAGGCAGGCGCTGGTGCTCCAGGCTGCATGGGCAGGTGGTCTTGGATGTCCCTGTGGGATGTCCCCTCACCCAGCTGGGAGACTGGCAGGCTTTAGTTTCCAGCCCTGGTCACAGGTATAAGTCTTGCAGAGCTCCCCTCCTTGCACAGCCCGACTGGTTGCTTGACACTTTGTCAATTTTAAGGGCCTTGAGCTCCCATTCTTATAGTCCATTTCCAGACACCAAATGTGATTTAGGGTCTGGGTCATTATGTCGAGGGTCTGCTTTCTTTTGAAGTGCACTCTCCTCTGTCCTGCCCTTCCTCCAGAAAGCAGTCTGTCACAGCAGGAGCAACTCTAAATTTGATAGCCCCACAACTCAGGCCATGGGAGTGACTACAGGTCAGAGGTGTAGCGTGGGTTGCCAGCACCCGGGGTAACAATTTAAAGGAAAGCATTGCACCCCCTAACCCGTGGACTGTTAGCTTAGGAAGCATTTTGCACACTGGGCAACCGCCCCTGTGGACCCCCCCCCACACTATGCCACTACTACAGGTTCACACCTGGATGTCAGCCGCAGTGATATGTGTATCAAATGGTTACCTCATGGCCCCAGCTGTACTCTTTATGATTCTTTTATGAGACCCATCTCCATCCTGAGAGTTGCCCAGACTCCTTTTCCGTGACCTCTCCCTGAATCTAAGAGAGACCTTTGAAGTGTACCGAAGAGCCTGGGTATTCTCCCTCCAGTGTGTGTGTCCCACCCAGCTCACAGGAATGCAGCAATCGACAAATCTATCGGGGGGGGGTCCTCTACCACCTCATGCTCCTCCAGTCAGCCTGGTTCTCCCAAAATGGAACCCAGAATCTTCCATGTATTGTACTATCCACAGACACACATACACCCAGCACATGCATACAACACGCATGCACTACCCAGCGCTACATACTAGCTTGATGTAGGCCAAGGATGAGTTAAGCACACAGTAGGGGAACTTTACATGAGTGATTCTGTAGGCCTCACTCCAGTGACACAAGTAACAGGCATTGGCAAAGACACTAGGTCTCGCTGATGCGAGAGCTATGGAATTTGTCAATGTTAATGTTTTTAGCCATGTATATTAGGTATTGTAATACTTTATGCATTATGAGTATTATAAAACCTGCCAAATAAATATGAAGTTATGCAACCATGTGGGTCATCCAAGAAGTAACTCTCGATCAAATCTTTGAAAAAGGCTTCCCTCTCATTTTGTCAAAGGGCAATGATCTTAAATGCTACAGACACTGATGACCTAAGACAAATGTGACTAAACATTTGTAAAGCGATCTTTCCCTAAAGCGTGCCAATGGTCATTACTGACTGTATGAACCTCGCAGAAGTAAATAAAATCAGATGGCTGTCATATATTAAAAGTGAGTTGCCAGCCATTATTAGAACTGAACTGTACGTAAATCAGATTGGCATTGTTCAATCAGTGAGATTAGCAGTAAAAAAACAAGGTACTAGGGTTTATAGCAGCTGTGAGACAAGAGAGCGAATTGAGAAAGAGGATGGTGGTGTTATACCTCCCACCCATTATGTACAACACCTAAAATTGAGCCATATTTGCTGAAGATGACACGTCAACAAAGACTTTATTTGTTAAGATTTAGGCTTGGCTTAGCTCATTTGTTGGTGTCCTGTCCTTCCAATGTATATGCTGACAAATATTTGATGCTGTGTCCATTTGATGCAACCTCCCGGCAGTCACAAATACATATGATTTTTTTTGTGACCTGTATAAGGACCAAAAAACCCGAATATTAAAACCGCTCGAGGTTTCTAGAGGAAATGTAGAGAGGCCATGGAATATTTGCAGTTGTTGCAAACTAGTGAGATATGTGCCACTATTTACAGATTTATTGAATCTGCAGTAAAGTACAGGAGCATAATCGGGAGATAGAGCAAATTTGTAGGCCGGCTCCCATTGTTATAAAAAGCATTTTAAGCTGGTATTAATAAAAAACATTTTTAAACTGGTATTAATGAATCTTTTAATGTAATGTTAAAATCGTATGCATTTTTTCACTTTATCTGATTATCGGCAATTTGCCTGATTGATTGTGAGTATCTTATGGAAATTTTTATATGTTTATATTTTATGATGTGCTTTTATGGTTTGTGTTTAGGCCAAATAAAGCTTTCTATTGATTGATATACCTGCCAAATAAATATGAAGTTATGCAACCATGTGGGTCATCCAAGAAGTAACTCTTGATAACATCTATGAAAAAAGCTTCCCTCTCATTTTGTCAGAGGGCTATGATCTTAAATGCTAGAGACACTGATCACCTAAGACAAATGTGACTAAACATTTGTAAAGCGATCTTTTCCTAAAGCGTGCCAATCAAAATGGTCTGTGCCTAGGAAGAAGGGTGGTGCTGAAATTCTTAATTAAATGTAAGTTACCTAGAGAATATGCTGAACTTCTAGTTTCCGTATTTACCACTACTTTGAGCCAGGGGGAAAGAACAAGGCGATATTTTTAATCATGTAAACTGAAGTCTATGAGGAGGAGGTAGCAATGATATTCTTTATGCTGGAGTATCACACGTTCTCATATTTGGCCACAAGATGGCATTATGGGCTCTACTGCCTCCAGAATAAGCAGAAAGAAAATATCTTCTGATTAAGTTAAACAGAGAAGTGGCATTTTGCATGTAATCATTGGAAAGGAGCACTATAAATTAATGTAATGTAAATTAATTTATATCACGATAACAGCACCTGACGATGAGTTCAATAAATTCAATGTTGTAAAACAAGTGAGAAGAAAATGTACCTTATATCTTTTGAAGTTTCCTGCACGTATCTCTTGCACCATTAATGCAGCATTCAGATGCGAGGGTGATCAGGCTGCGGTTGAGATGGAGTGGTGGGAGGGGGAAAGAGGCAACAGGAGACAGAGGATGGAGTAAGTGAAAACACGAGCACTCATACACAAAGAAAAAAGTAGCTCCTAAAACGGGAGCAGTGGATTTGGTCAATGCTCTGGGGGAGGGCTAAACACAAAGACACATGGCACATGCCTCCAAAGGACAAATTGGGACAAAGGATATGAGAGCAAGGCTGGAGCGAGCAAATGATAAGCCTATGGGCAGACTGAAGCCCACAGACTGAAAACAACATGTCTCTTCGAGACAGCGCAATCGCTGTCTAGCCAGGACCTAAAAAGGCCTGTTCACTTGTACTGACCACTACCAGGTATACTGACACCACCACGCTCGGGCTACTTAACTCCTGGCAAAGGAAATAGCCTTTCACCACTATGAGGGTAGTGCTTTGGGTGCCCCTCCCGGTCCACCAAGACCAAAATATGTGAAACAGGCCTATGTCATGGCGCACACACATGATCTGTGTTTCCCCATGACTACAAGAATCAGCACCAGGGATCCAGACATTGTTGCAACTGGGGCACTCAGGACAGGGGTACATGTTCATCACCATGCAAGGAACTTTTATGTCCTAAAAGACGTCCCTCCCAGATCAGACTACCTTGAACCACATCCTAACCTAGAGCGGTTGAGTGGTCAGATCTGTAAAACTGGCGGGAAAGTCCATCAGCATTCCTGTAGCTCAATTACGCTCTGCACTACATTACAATGTCTAATCTTTGCAGAGAAATAGACCATCTAAAAAACTCGGGATTCTCTCCCTTCATGGCCATCAACCATTTCAGTGGCTTATGATACATTTGCACCACAAATTTAGTGACAAACAAATAAGGGCAGAACTTACGTAAGGCCCAGAGTATGGCAAAGCGCTCTTTCTCAAAAGCCACCAAGTTCTGTTCTTTGGTTAGTAACCTCCTACGTATAAAGGCTACTGGACGCTCTCGGCCATGGTCATCCAGGTGAGCTACCACCGCTCCAACTCCCTTGTCAGCAGCATTCGTCTGTACAATGAAACATTGACTATAGTCAGGTGCTCTCAGTGCAGGTGCTGTGCATTGTGACTTCTTCAGTTTCACTAATGCTTTCTAACACTCTTCAGAACATATCACTTTCCTGGGCTGCTTCTGGAGGTCAAAGCAGTCAATGGGGCAACTAAACTTCCATAGTTTGCCACAAAGTTCCTGTAATACCTGGTGAGTCTTATGAAGGCCCTTACCTCAGTCAGGGTAGTAGGTACCTCCCACTCCATCACAGACTGAATCTTGGCATCCAACAGGTGAATCTTTCTTTCCTCACCTCATGCCCTAAGGAGACTGCAGCAAACTGCCCCACCTGACACTTAGTTGCCTTGATGGTCAGTTTTGCCTCCTGTATCCTAGCCAACACCTGTTCTAGGTGTCTCAGGTGGTCCTGCCATGAACTGCTTAACATCGCAATATCATCCAGGTAGATCACACAGAACTCCTCCAGCCCTGGGAAAATATGGTTAATTAGGTGCTGAAAAGTAGCAGGAGCATGCTTCAACCCAAAGGGCATCACCTTAAACTGACATAGCCCCTCTGGCGTAGAAAATGTGATCTTCTCCATAACATCTGGTGCTAAAGCAACCTGTCAGTACCTACTGGTCAGATCCAAGGTGCTCAAGTACATTGCAGCACCTAACTGATCCACAAGCTCCTCTGCTCTGGGAAATGGATGGGCATCGGTTTGGTTACCTCATTGAGGGCTCAATTGTCCACACAGAACTGCAAGTCAGTAGACACCTTCTTTGGTACTAGTGATTACAATTTGATAAGCTTTATTTGATAATTAAGTTATAAAAGTACATAAAAGATAAAAACATATACATCAAATATAATCAGCACATTAGACCAAGTGTATTCCCGTATGAGAGCCGAAGCATCACAGCATACAAGGATTAAAATGCTTAGGAAATGATAAAACAGCAGTCAAAAACTCTGTCCCCATAGAACTACATTGTTAGATGGGTACATGTGAAAACATTAATGACCCGACATATAAAAACAGAAGGTGTACTCTAGCACTTAAAACATAGAACTGGGTGAAGGACATATCCTATTCATAGCATTAGGTTGGTAATATAATTCATCACTGTCCATAGTACAGAAGGTCAATTGGTACAATTAGAAGATAGCTTGCTTGACGCATAAAGCCATACATTACAACACCCCGGTTTACTTGGCAAAAAAGCTTGAACTATCTGGCTCATGTCGGAACTTAAGAAGTACGTCCACCCTACTTTTGAAACCTCCCAAATTCAAAAAGAAAAGAACTTACAATCGTGCCTTCACCGGTCTGACTCCAAGAATTTGGAACGCTCTTCCTCCCGAGATCAGATCCTTTCCTTCCACTGCATCTTTCATGTAGGAAGGTGGAATCTGACTATATGGTTGCCCCCACTTTTTGCCTGGTGTTTTGCTGGTTTATGACTTAGTTGGACTGGGATCCTGCTATTCAGGGCCCCAGTCTATCTGCTTCCCCTATAAAATGGTTTCCATGTGCCTTAGGCACATCTCTGATTGGAATCTGGAGTGCCCTTGTAAGTCCCTAGTATATGGTATACTATGTACCCAGGGCATAGGTACCTCAGAGGCCTACCAGGGGCTGCAGCATGTATTGTGCCACCCCTGGAAGGCCAGCCAAAGGACACCGCAGGTCTGCTACTGCAGCCTGGGTAAGGTGGTGCATGCACCCCTTACTGTGATATAGGTTACCTATATCACTACATACATACACACATATAAACCTATAAGTCACTCCTATGGCAGGCCTTAACAATCCTGAAGGCAGAGTGCGTGGTTCCTATGTGAGAGGGTGCCCCTGCATGAGCAGGGCCCCTCTGCAGCGTTCGGAGACCCTTGTCTGATGCTGTTTGTAGTGCAGCCTGACCATATACTCTTAAGCGCATTATAACCTCGCGTTAAAATGCTAACTTTGGGATGGCTGCACGGAAACATGTCGTGTTTGGTGTCAAACATCTTGGAATACTACCCCCCCGCCAGTTCTGGCGGCGGGGGGTAGCATTCCACCCTTCTAGAGGGAGAGACATGTACACACCGGCCTGCCCGGTAACTTCTTTCCAAGCCCTGGCATCACAAAATGGATGCCGCTGCCACAGACACGAGTCTGGCCTCCTGCTGCTGACCGAAACTCCGGCAGGGGAGGCCTGGACAACAGGTTTCCTGTCCCAGGGAGGTGTAACCACCTCCCAGACAGGATAGTGTGTATTGGGGCTGGGCGGGAGCACTCTCTGGTGCTTTGAAGTCCTGCACTGGGGGCACATTTGGTGTCCCTGTGCATACCCCAGTTCAAACCGGATCAGGGGCTTCCAGCCCCTGCTCTGGCGCGAAACTGGACAAAGGGAAAGGGGTGTAGCCACCACTCTGCCCTGACCCTCCCATAGGTGGGTCCACAGAGTATTTCTAACCCCCTACCTTAGTATAAGTATGGGACCCCAGTCCTTAGGACTTTAGATTAACCTGGACGAAACTCTGACACAGAATCCTGGACCTTCGACGCTCTACTTCAAGATTAGAGGACTGAAGAATCTCCCTTGGGGTCAAGGAGTGACTCCCCTGCTTGGCAGGCACCAAAGAAGCAATTGTCCTGTCTGCATCGCTGAAGCTCCCGTCGGACGCCGAAGTCTTTGCATCACCAGAGGTGGATTTCCAGACTTCCCGAGGCTGCCCTGAGTCCCCAGCAAAGCTGAGGCCCGTAGCTGTCGTGGGTAACGTGGAACCGTGACCCCTGGACACCGAATGCATTTGCAAGTGCATCCTCTTCTGGGTCTCCCACGAAGTCGTGCTTTGGGCTCCGAGTAGTCCCAGCCTCCAGCACCAACTGCACCGAAGATCACTGGCCTCCACTCCACGAGTGTCCTGTGAGCCAGCTCCACGTGCATCGACTCGAGGCTCCTTCGCGGTCGCTAGTCCGTTGGCTAGTAGGCCCTCCCGAAGGCCAATCTTTTCTGCTTGGGCTCCTGGTTGCTCCAGGCGTGACCTGACTTACCCTCGCTGGGTGAGTCCCACAGACCTTGCTGGTCTGCAAAATCGTCCTTCTTCCATTTCCACGAGACTTGCCGTTGCCAAGGCTTGTTGGGTCCAATCCGGTCGCCGACACCTCAGCAAGCGACAGACGTCGTGGGACAGCTCGAATCCAGCTCCTGGTCGTCGTCGACGCCTCCTGGACCTCGTGGCTGAAGAGTCAAGACGACCGTCAACCTACCTGAAGCACCCGACATCGGTGGGCATTCGCTCATCGCCTTCCTGGTCACTGGCTAGTGACCCAGACTCTGTCCCCTCTGCTTTCAGGTTCTTCAGATCTTCGATCCACCTTTGGATCCACCCGAACACTTTCGACTTGGTCGCCAGCAGCACTTTGCAGCAGATCGCCATAGTAAACGACGACGAAACCCGACCCCGAAAGACACCTATGCACCCGGCTTCCCTGGGTGAGGTAACTCGAGTACTCCGGTGCTCCGTGGGTATAGACTCTAGAACCGACCTAGTTCTAAAGGGGTTTGCTCCAAGTCCTCCTCTAAGTGTCCCTTTTCTTTAAATTCTAATCGCGACTTTCCCCATAGAAGTTAACGGTGGTTCGCGGCTGTGTTCATACACTGCACGCGTCCCCGTGGGTCCCTAGTGTCACTGCCTTGGGTGGTTCCTTGTGGTCCAAGCACTTCTACAGGCTCTAGGCCTTGTGTCTAGCTCAGTCGTGGGTTCTTTTACCACTTTATTGGTATATGGTTTGGTACGCCCCTGGGGCTCAAACGTGTATTTGTGCTATTACTGTAGATAACTAACTTATAATTTATGTACTTCGAACTCTAGCCTCATAAAGAGACTAGAGGGGTGTGTTTAGCAATAAATACATATATTTTGAATATATACCTGGTGTGGTCCTCTTTCATTTGGTCACTCAAGAGATTATAGACTGGTAAAACAAGCTGCTTTACATTCCTTCAAGACTTAGCCTGAAGGCTGCTCTCCATAGCTACCACTAGGATAGCTTTCAATAAAGGTTGTCTTTAACCTATCTCCAATAAGGGGTTGTTTGGACTGGTGCAAGGTGCCCACTATAATTAGTGGACAGCATATGCCAGGCCAACTTCTCACATTTCAAGAAACATGTCAAATGACTATTCTTGAGTGAACATTAACAGCATCAACTTGTACCCATTCTCTAGCCCCCCTGTCTACAGATTTGTTACTTATTTTACACTGTTGTTTCGATTTATTTTATGCTTGTCTGTTAAATTGTTGTCTCGCTCTATGGCCCTTCTGAAACTGCACTGGTCGGGTCGACTCCCCAGCCCCAGCCCCTGACCTTGATTGTTTCCCCCCCTTTGTTTGACAGTGTGTTTCCTTAACTACATCATTTGTGCCATTGTGTTGGTTTTATTCATGCTTTTGCCACTTTGTACAGCGCTCTGATACCAGTATGGGTCATGTTCGCGCTTTATAAAACTTTTCAAATAAATAAATAAATAATCACAGTTGTTTAGGGCCCATTTGCAGCCCTAGCTCTAAAGACCCATATTCACCCCAGAAATTTTGCAACAGTGCATGCATAAGTCAGATTAGGGTCCGAACTAAGAATTGTAAGTGCAGCCCATCTGCTATGGGTCCCTAATAATCTACATAATGGTTTAATCCATTTCTGACGGGTGACAGTATAACCCAGGCAAGCAAAGAAGACCTGATCAATCGATTCTGTTGAACTCTTGCAAGTCAGACACAATAGATCACCATTTTGATCCCATTTGTTGGTGAATATTTTCAAGGGAAGAGTGCCGACCCTGAGTTGGAAATATAGTTTCCTGTCCAAAGGAACAGTGATGGCATCCCAATAGGCTTCAGATAGCTGCCACATTTAAGATCTACAAATGTTCCTGTTAGGGATGAATTGATGGCCATTTGCGCCGCCGATTGTCTAACCCAAAGCCAATAGTGTTTTTTTCAGGTAAGTGCTGTCAGGCCTGTTGCAGGTGGTAGATTATCCCAGAGATCGCAGACCAATAGTTAAGAGCTTTTTAATTTGTCGGAGCCAGATTTTATTAAATGTGCCAGCCTAGATCACATCTTTTAAGGCCAATCTATATACTGAGCCAGTTCAGGTTGAGACCACAGCCTTCTCCAAAACAACAAGAGATGAAGTCTTGCTTTATCAGCTACTGAGTTCCTACCCATGTATAGCATTACTGGTACCAATGGAGTGCTAACAGGAAGGCGAGCTAGACTTCTCAAAAACTTGTTCTCAGAACTTGTAAGAGAAGATACATTAGCAAAGCCCCACAATTCAGAACCATAAAACACAGAACTTACTCCTTTAGCATCATAGATTTGTATGGCTGGGACAACAGGTTTAGAGAAAGAGGAACTGTGCTCCTTAATTATGGTGCAGGCAATTTGTTTGTGTTTTAAGGTCAATAAGTTGACCTGCGGTTTCCATGTAAGGGACGAAGATAAGGATATGCCCAGATAAGTAAAAACATTTACCCTTTCAAGTGATCAGACCTCAACTCTAGTCTGCCCTTAAACTGCCTTTGCTTCTTTAGAACCATAAACTTAGTCTTTACAGAACTGATCTCAAATCTGCGGGCATTGCAAAATTCTTCAAAGCGGGATAACGCTCGCTGTAGCCCTCTAGGTGTCTTGGATGTTAGTTAAGTGCCATTGCAAACAACAAAATGGGTGTTTTTTTACCAGCCAGAGTTGGGGCATTAGTGGGGAGACTAGAAAGGAAATAGCCAATATCATTAAGAATTAGGGAGAATAGGGTGGGAGCCAGGATTCAGCCTTGGCGTACCGGCTTGAGGATAGGAAAAGGTTCGGTCAGTTCTCCCTGGCTTCCCCAATTGACCTGGGCATAATTGCCCTCATGTAATTGGATTAGCACTGTCAGGAGATCGAAAGGCATACTTATGTCTGAGAGCACCTGCCATCATTTCTTTTTGGGGTACGAGGTCAAAAGCTGATTTGAGATCGACGAAGACAACATGCAGGCTGCCTCCACCGATCTCCATCGTCCTTGAAGACGGGAGCAAAAACCGAAAGACTTGGTCCGTGGTGCTTGTTTTCCTACGGAACCCTGCTTGGTAAGGGAAAAAAACATCATTGTCATCAATCCATTTCTGGATCCTACCCAGGAGGAGATGTGCAAAAAATGTCTGGATACAATCAATTTGACTAATTGATCTATAGTTGCATGTCAACAATGTATCCCCTTTTTTGTATATAGGGATGACTTCAGCTCCCTTCCAGGATTCTGGTATGGGAGCTCCACTTACAATAGCAATTGCCAGAGAGAGAATATACCTAGACCACTTGTCAGAGTCATACAAAAATACATCTGTCGGTATACCATCTGGTCCTGGAGCCCTGCCTCTGGTTATTGCATCCATGGCGAGTGTGACATCTACTAGCTCGAAGGAAAGCTCTGATACAGCAGTGGAGTCGTCAATACATAAGACTCTCACTACGTCTTCTGTTGGGATGGTAGGGTGGCTAGGAGAGTATAAGGCTGAACAATGCTCAACCCATAGAGGGAACTATGTGATGCCTAAGGTCATACCATCAAGCGCTCGCTGAGACAAAAAGGATCAAAAAGGCTAGGGCAGAGGGACGCACCTTTTCATACCTTGTGGCATTACATTGGAATAGGCTTCCAGTAGAATTGCGGCTGACCAAGGACTACAACACTTTCAGGAAGAAATTAAAAACACATTTATTCCCTATTTGAGTAGCTACTTAATACATCCAGCCCACTCCTCAGCACTAGGATCCGCCACCTCAGCACCGTGATACCCCTTTGGGATGAATGTTGCGCTTCACAAATAAACAAATGTAAGGGGTGGGCGAGCGCACCATTATTTCCCATTTAACAAGGGTCCAAAATTTAGTCGAATCTTTCGAGGAACTGGCCAAATTTAAGTCCTGTCACCTTCCTTCATCCCATTCCCTTTTTGCAGGAAGCTGGGCCAATTTATAGGACTTCCTTGCTAGATGAATCCGAAGAATGCCCTTTAATCTCAATGCTTCTCACAGCTGCTGACGAAAACGCCTGCACTCGCCGTTGAACCAGGTTTTACCTCTGCTTGCATATTTACGGGAATTAGTAATAGGAATTGTGAAGTAAGATAGAATTGTCTTGAAAACGTTGTGGATATCAGTTATAGACTGAATATTCTTTGCAGCAGGAGTGCATACATTCATCTCAGCTAGGCACAATTGTAAGTCAGCACTAATTGCGATCAAAAGGTCAGGGGTTTCTATTAGCAGTGACCATTTGATACGACGTGTATCGTTTGTGGGGGAAATATCCCTAGTACTAACAGCAAATTGGTATTTAGTTTCCAAATTAGAACAGAAAAATTCCATGGTGAGGCACCGAGGGTTATGATCGCTTTCAACCCTGGTCTTGACAATCATGTCCTTGAGATTTGACCATAGGTGGAGATCAATTAAGATATAATCTATGCAACTGGTATGGGACTAGTTGTCAAAGGTACTAGCTTGCCACCTATCGGATTAAGATCTTCCATTTGTGGATCTCACCTCAAATTGTAATGAAAGTTATTTTAACTGGAGGGCAGCCTCAGTCCATTTATAAATCGGGGGTAGATCAAGCTGTGGAATATCCCAAATCTCATCCTCTTCCACCTCCAAGCTGTCATCATTATTATCTAGGGGCTCAAATGTAGTGTTGAAATCCCCTGCAATTATTAAATACGATTCGCCACAATGTTTTACCAAGAACTCCTCTAAAATCGAAACAGTTGTCAACCTGTGGCCTCCTTTGACCCCTGAAGCATAGACATTATAGATGTCAATGAATCTTGAGTCACCTATCGCAATTCGGACTGCTATAATATCTGGGCAATTAATATGAAGTTGTTTGATTTTGGAATCCAAATCTAATCTGCCACGTGTAGAGGGAATTGAGAAGTTTGGGTTGCTGGATTTAAAAACTGGTTCCAAAGACCAAGTTTCCTGGAACAAACAGATGTCAGTCAGCTCAATAACATTATTCCAATCTGGGGAAACGATTTTTGATTTTAGGCCAGCCGCGTTCCAGGAGATAATTGAAACCATGCCTGTATGCTGGACGTTGGTAGGTGGGTAACAGGAACCCTCTATGACCCTAACCTAGCAGTTCGACAAGGCGCTAGCGAAGGAGATGGAACCTAAAACCTTTAAATTGGCTCCTGCGGACAGCCGGAACAAAATCATAAAGTGGAAGATGGAAAGGGCTAGAAGAGCGATCAGCTATACATTGCTCAATGTTATTCCTATATAGAAGCTCACCTGAGGGAAGAGAATTTAAGGTGGGTACTGATTGTCAATCGACTGCCAGAGTAGGTGATTCTCCTGCAGAATAAGAAGAAGGAGTGCACCAATCTTTGAGATGTTTGTGCTCCTGGCGCCTATATTTGAAAAGAAGGTTTGTATCAAACAAAGTAGATGTCCACATGTCAAACGCCACTAGATTGTCTACCAACTCTCTACTGGGAAGGATCATCTCAATGGTATCTTGATTGCAGCCAATTTGCGTATACCTAGTAGCTCCCAAAATGTCCTCTCTAATGAGGGATCAACAACCTCTCTCATTCAGAATCCAATGAATGTACTTATTTATTAGTATGTCATCCCCTTCTTTGTATTGAGTTTGGGGACACTGGCCATAAAAATTGAACATCTGCGATGTGAGGCTGGGAAACCCGACTTTGGGATGATGTTAGAGGGTGGTACTAGGGAACTCTTATTACGACCAATCTCCTCCCTAAGTTCAAATAGAGAATGCATGGGGCGCATAGGGCGTGCTGTCTGGGCCATCTTAGTAATGCCCCACTCCCCCACCATGCTTACTGTCTCAGGCGGTTTGGACACAGGCCTATAATCTTTTGTGAGAAGCGATTTACCAGACTCCAAAGGTTTAGGATCACTACTCAGAGACAGCTTCTCTGGGCTGTGTGTGGTATAGCTCTGCCAGTATTAATGTTTTTGTCAATGGTTAATTGGTTAAGCAAGGTGAAGAAGCGCAATAATGTGGTTTTAAGTGAGCTAAATCACCCACAACAGTGGGCATGGCAGAATTTTGCAAAATGGAGCTCTTCACATTACGGACGCTGTGGGGCAATCTGTGACTGTTCTACAAGAGAGACGAAACGATTGCTACATGGGATAAAATATGTGTGTGGCCATATTTTGCGTAGTCAGAGCACTAGTTGGATCTCAAACGGGTAGATCTTGAATTGAGGGTGATTCATTTGCTTGTGTTTTCCAAGGGTGGCCTTTAAAGTAGATTTTTATGCTCGAAGCATTGTGCTTGCGCTTGGGGGCTAGTCTAGCAATTGTTTTCGCATCCCGCAAAGATGTTTGCTTAGGAATGGCGGCCGATTTGTCGAAAGGGGCGACAACGTTTGTATGGTTTGCATCTACTCTAGATTCAGCTAGGGGTGTTGTGTCTGGACCAATGAGTGACTCCACTTCCTCGATGAAAAGCTCATTCTCCTGGAGTGTACAGTTGTCAGATTTGGTAGAGCTCTTTGGGTGTTTAGCAATGCCCTGGGCTAAATCTGATGCTTTCCGTTTGCCCATGTTTGGAGGATAATAAATACTGGCCTGGTTTCGGAAGACACAATATCACCTTACTTCACTAGTGAATAAACAAAAGGTCCAGAGTTGGTTGGTGCAATATAAACAAATTGACTAGGATGTGGCAAAGAGCAATCCAATCCAAGACCAAAAGGCGAACTGTCTGAAGGGCCTCAGAACACGTAACATTAAAGCTTTGTAACAGAACTAAAAGAACAGTAAAACAATCTTAACAAAGCCCATGTTATAGGCACCTTTGCAGTCCTTGCCCAAGTAATTCAGCCAAGAGGGGGCCCAGCATCTTCCAGGCCCTGACGGGCACGGAGGGGCCCAACCTTGGCCCAGGTTTTGCCTGGGACTAGCCGCACTACAGGAGTGTCTCTGCCCTTAAGAGAGCTGCGGGGACCAATGGACGATGCCTGGCCGCCTCCTGGCGAGAAATTGCAGCGAAGAATGTTGGTAGTGGTAGTCCCCTTGCCAAAAACACACAGCCTGGATTCTAGTGCCTCCACCCCTAAGAGGGCTGCAGGGACCAATGGATGCTGGCTGGCTGCCTCCTGGCGGGAAAATGCAGCGGAGGATGCTGGTAGTGGTAGACCCTCTGCCCAAAACACACAGCCTGGATTCTAGTGCCTCTGCCCTTAAGAGGGCTGCAGGGACCAATGGACGCTGGCTGGCTGCCTCCTGGCGGGAAAATGCAGCGGAGGATGCTGGTAGTGGTAGACCCTCTGCCAAAAACACACAGCCTGGATTCTAGTGCCTCTGCCCTTAAGAGGGCTGCAGGGACCAATGGACGCTGGCTGGCTGCCTCCTGGCGGGAAAATGCAGCGGAGGATGCTGGTAGTGGTAGTCCCTCTGCCAAAAACACATAGCCTGGATTCTAGTGCCTCTGCCCTTAAGAGGGCTGCAGGGACCAATGGATGCTGGCTGCCTCCTGGCGGGAAAATGCAGCGGAGGATGCTGGTAGTGCTAGTCCCTCTGCCAAAAACACACAGCCTGGATTCTCGCATCCTACGCTTCAGGAGTCTCTCTGCCCTTCAGAGGGCTTCAGGGACCAATGGACACTGCCTTTCTGCCTATTGGCAGGAAAATGCAGTGGAGGATGTTGGTAGTGGTGGTCCCCCTGCCAAAAAAAACACAGCATGGATTCTTGCGTCTGTCATGGTAGTCCCACGGACTATGAGATCTCTCAATGCAGTGGCATAACAAAACTTGCGGGGGGCCCCCCTGCAAAGTGCATGGAGGGGGCCCTCCAGGTTACGGACCCAGTAAGGAGCTCTCAGGCCCACCTGTTCACAGTGCCGCAGGGGACCACCTGGAGCTCGGGGCGCTCCGTAACCTTGGGGCTGTGGGGATTATTGTTGCACCATTGCTCGAGCCAGGCTCCAGCAGGATACCTGGCTCTAGCTCAATTTGAGGCCCTCTTAGACCCTGGACCCCAAACGAAGCCGAGATTTAATGTGGCTCCTAATATTTAATGTGGTTTCTGCCTGCAGCCATGCTCCAACTTCATGTGCAATGAGGTGACTCTTTGTCAGTGAAATTGCTCTCCCTCCCTCGCAGCTCCACCATTAAGTGAGGCCTCCCCCAGCCCCTGCACTCTCTCGTGGGAGTGTTCGAGGCCCTCCTCCACCCGCAGGTTCACCTGCGCCTCATCCCTGGTGGTCCAGTGGACCTCTGTCACCCTTTTTTCGCTCCGTTTTTCACTCGTTTTCACCCTCTTTCCTCAATCTATTTTTCTGCACCTTTTCTGCTATCTGCACTTTCCTGCGTTTCTGCTTGTTTCTCTGTTTTCTCCTTTATTCCTCCTTTCCTGCCCGTTTTCCCCCGCCGCTGCTGCCCCAGCGGCCCCTCCCCCCCAGCACGACCAGCGCGACCAATCCAGCTCCCCTCCCCGCCTCCCAGCTGTCCAGCCCTCCCCGACCCCTACTTAATGGGCGTGTCGCTGGTGCGCCAAAGGCAAGCCCGTCTGCGCCCGTCCGCGACCCGACCGCGACCAGCGCCAGGAACCCCGGACCTCTGCCCCGCCAACGATACGACCCAGCAGCACTCCACGCACTCAACCCAGGCCACAACAACAACTGCAAGCTAGCATCACCAGCCGACACCCACGGACCCTTCAGCTGTCACCGCTGCCGGCACACCTGCAGCTTCGCCAAGAACACGGATCCAGCACAACCCGCCCACAAGAACACAACCGAACCGAAGACCCTGCAATGCATCCTCCTCAACGTCCGATCCCTCCACAAACACGCCACCGAAATCTGGGACCTCCTCGACAGCACCACCCCGGACGTAGCGTTCTTCACCGAAACCTGGACCAACACCACCTCGGGACCGGACATCGCCAACGCCATCCCCCAAGGATACAAGATCTCCAGGAAGGACCGCCCCACCCGCCCGGGAGGAGGAATCGCCATCGTCCACAAATCCACCCTCCCCGACGAGCCCACAGACCTGATGGAACACCTTCACTTCAAGATACTGGCCAGCCCCACCGCCACCCTCTGAGGAACCCTCATCTACCGACCCCATGGACCCCGCGGACCCTTCGCCAACTCCATCACGGACATCATCTCCCCGCAGGCCATCACATCCACCAACTACACCCTGCTAGGAGACCTCAACTTCCACCTCGACAACCAACTGGACCCCAGCACCACATCCCTCCTGGACAACCTCCAAAACATTGGACTCCGCCAGATCGTGACCGAGCCCACGCACTCAGCAGGACACACCCTCGACCCCCTCTTCACTACAGGAAACTCCATCACCTTCAGCCACACCACCGAACTCACATGGACTGACCATCGTTGCGTCCACTTCACCTTCAGAACACGCACCATCCACAGACACCAGCACCTGCTCCCACGAAGAAACTGGACCAAAATCACCGCCGACCAGCTCACCTCCTCACTCAACAATTCCACTCAAACCATTGCGGAAAACGACGACCCCAACACCACAGCCCAAACCCTGCATAGATGGATCTCGGACAGCGCCAACACCATAGCCCCCCTCAAGAAAAACAACAATACCCACGCCAAGAAAGCCAGATGGTTTACCACCGAACTTCGAGAGACAAGGCGCACTTGCCGCCGCCTCAAAAAGGCCTGGAGGAACACCAAATCCACAGAAGCCCACAACAACTTCAGAGCTGCCACCAATGCCCACCACCAACTCATCAGAGAAACAAGGAAAAAAGCGATTGAAGACAGAATCTCCACCCACGCGCACAACAGCAAAGAACTCTTCAACATCATCAAGGAGTTCGCCCAACCCACCAGCGAGTCTACTGACATCCCTCCCTCACAGGACCTCTGCTACAAACTCAGCACCTTTTTCCACCACAAAATCAAGAGCATCTACGACAACTTCGACGAAGATAACCAACACACTGAACCCTCACCAACCACCCCGACACCCGGAGACCAGCGATTGACAACTGGACAGCCCTCATCACCGAAGACACACTGAAGACAATCAAGTCAATCCACCCAGGGGCCCCCACGGACCCCTGCCCCCACCACATCTTCAACAGAGCCGCCGACAAGATCGCACCCATGCTCCGTCACACCATCAACCGCTCCCTGGCGACCGCCTCGTTCCCCGACAACTGGAAACACGCTGAGGTCAACCCCCTCCTGAAGAAACCCTCGGCGGACCCCACTGACCTCAAAAACTACAGACCCATCTCCCTGCTCCCATTCCCAGCGAAAGTCATCGAGAAAGCCATCAACAGCCAACTCCCCACATTCATCGAAGAGCACAACATCCTCGACTCCTCCCAATCCGGCTTCAGAAAAAACGACAGTACGAAAACTGCCCTCCTCGCCGCAACAGACGACATCCGCACCCTACTGGACAAAGGAGAAACAGTAGCCCTCATCCTCCTCGACCTCTCAGCGGCATTCGACACAGTCTCTCACCGCACCCTAATACGCAGACTCCACGACGCAGGAATCCAGGACAAGGCCCTCGACTGGATCCGCTCCTTCCTCTCCGGCAGAACGCAGCGTGTCAGACTCCCCCCTTTCCTCTCGGACCCTACACCTACCACCTGCGAAGTCCCCCAGGGCTCCTCCCTCAGCCCGATGCTCTTCAACGTCTACATGGCTCCACTCGCCCCCCATCGTCAGAACCTACGGACTCAACATTGTGTCATACGCAGACGACACCCAACTCATCTTCTCCAACGAACCCAACACCGCCAGACACAACTTTCGAGAAGGCACGGAAGCCGTCGCCAAATGGATGAAAAACAGCTGCCTACAACTAAACACCAACAAAACAGAAGTACTCATCATGGGCCCAAACTCCGACGCCTGGAGCGACACCTGGTGGCCCCCGCCTTCAGAAACCCGCCAACCCCCACGGACCACGCACGCAACCTGGGAATCATCCTGGACTCCGAGCTCAAAATGGACCGCCAGATCAACTCTGTCTCGTCTTCCTGCTGCCACACCCTCCGCCTCCTTCGTAAGACCTTCAAATGGATCCCCCTCGAACACAGAAAGACCGTCACTCACGCCCTGGTCACCAGCAGACTCGACTACGGCAACGCACTCTATGCCGGAATAAACAAAAACCTCACCCGCAAGCTAAGAACATCCAGAACGCCGCCACAAGACTGGTCCTCAACCTGCCAAAACACTGCCACATCTCGCAACACCTGCGCACACTCCACTGGCTCCCCGTCGAGGCTAGAATCACCTTCAAGATACTCACCCACGCACACAAGGCCCTCCACGACACCGGACCAGCATACCTGAACAGCCGACTCAAATTCCACGCACCCCAAAGGACCCTACGATCAGCCCAGCTCTCCTACGCTGTGGTCCCCCGCACCAGAAAGACCAGATTGGGAGGCCGCTCCTTCTCCTTCCTCGCGGCCAAAGCCTGGAACGACCTTCCGCTCCACCTCAGATAGACAACATCGCTCCCCATCATCGCAAGAAACCTCAAAACCTGGCTCTTCGACAGACCCCCTCCTTGATGGACTGGAACCTGCAGACCCCCTATCCCTAGAGCCATGAGACCCTTACGGGTGAGTAGTCGCGCTTAACAAACCCCTGATTGATTGATTGATTTGCACATGGCTGGGTCCAAACGGAGGTGGCATGGTGAGCAAAAGAACGATGGGTTGGAGTGCTAGCCGAGCGATTGCAAATTGTAAGCATTCCTTCCATCACCTTTTGTGTGTTTCTTGTACTGCCCTAAGTGGCATGTGTGAGAAGTTGGCCTGGTATATGCTGTCCACTAATTAAAGTGCACCAGTCCAAACGACCTTTATTGATGATTAGGTTAAAGACAACCTTTATTGAAAGCTATCCTAGTGGTAGCTATGGAGAGCAGCCTTCAGGCTAAGTCTCGAAGGAATGTAAAGAAGCTTGTTTTACCAGTATATAACCTCCTGAATGACCAAATGAAAGGAGAACCACACAAGGTATATATAAAATATATGCATGTATTACTAAACACTCTCTACTAACCTCTTTATGAGATTAGAGAACAAGGCACACAATATTAAATCACTAGAACGACAGTAAATAGCACAATACACAATGGGCTCCAGGGGAGACCAAACCATATACTAAGAAAGTGGTATAACAACCACGACTTGACTAGACACAGTGCCTAGAGCACGTAGGAATCGCTGGGACCCCAAGGAACCACCCAAGGTAGTGACACAGGGGACCCACGGAGGACGGGTGCAGTGTGTGAACACAGGCGCGAGCTCCGTACAACTCTATGGGAAAGTCGCAGTTGGAAATTTAAAGATTAAGGACACTTCGGAGAGGACTTTAAGCAAACCCAGCTAAACATAGAAGGTTCTAAGGCCAGCACCCTTGAGAGTACCGAGGTACCCGTGTTACCTATCCCAGAGGAGCCGGGTGCATAGGGGTCAAGTGGTGTCGGAAACCCTCGTCGTTTTCAATGACTTGATGCGAAAAAGTACTGCTGCCGTGGAGAAGAAAAGTGTCCGGTGTGATCCAAGCCTGGATCGGAAATGAGAAGAACCTGAAAGCAGAGGGGACAAAGTCTGGGTCACTTCACGTGACCAGGAGCGGAGCAATCGAATGCCCACCGATGTCGGGTGCTTCAGGTGAGAAGAGGTGAAGCTTGACTCTGCAGCCACAGGGACCAGGAGACGTCTACGACGACCACAGTCCAGAGGCGAGCTGTCCCACGAAGGATGTCGAGTGCTGGGGGGGTCAGAGTCCGGATTGAACACCAACAAGCCTTGGCAACTGCAACCCATGCGGTCACAGGAAAGATGCTTCTGTGAGGACCAGCAAGGTCCTGGGGACTCTCCAAGCTATGGAGAGTCAGGGCACGTCTGGAGCAACCAGGAAAGCCCACTGAAAGTCAAAGTTACCTTAACAGGGACCCACAGGCCAACGGACCAGGGATTGCGATTGGACCTCGAGCTGAATCACTAAATACCAGCCCACGGAACACTCGTGGAGTGTAGGCCGGAAATCTTTGGTGGAATTACTGCTCGGGGTCAGGACTACAAGTAGCCCAAAGCACAGCTTCAGGGATCGCCGAAAAGCATATGCTGCTGCAAATGTACACGGTGCCCAGGGGTACGGGTTTCACGGTCCCCATGAGGGATACAGGCCTCAGAATTGCTGAGAGCGCAGATCGACCTCAGAGACCTCGGGAACCCACCTCCTGTGTTGCAGAAATCTTCGGAGTCCTTCAGGAGCTTCGTAGATGCAAACCGGTCAGATGCGTTTAGGTGCCTGCTCAGCAGGGGAGTAACTCCTTTACTCCAAGGGAGATTCTTCTGTCGTCCAACGAAGTGTAGATCGTCAAAAGTTACTTGGTTTCTGTAGCAGAGTTTAGTCCAGGTAAAATCCAAAGTCCTGTAGTCAGGGGTTCCTATTTTATACCCAAGGAAGGGGTGGGACAAACTCTGGGGACCCACCTATGGGAGGGTCAGGACAGAGGGGTGGCTACACCCATATCCTTTGTCCAGTTTCGCGCCAGAGCAGGAGCAACTGGCTCCTGCAACCGGTTTGAGCTGGACTATGCACAGGGACACCAAATGTGCCCCCAGTGCAGACATCAAAGCACTCTCAGAGTGCACTCACCCAGCCCCAATACACTAAAGCCTGTCTGGGAGGTGGTCACACCTCCCTGTGACAGGAAACCTATTGTCCAACCTTCCCCTGCCGGAGTTTCGTCCAGCAGCAGGAGGGCAGACTCGTGTCTGTGGCTGGCAGCATCCATTTTGTGATGCCAGGGTCAAGAAAGCTGGTACCGGGTGTACCGGTGTTGTCATATTTCTCCCTCGAGGAGGGTGGAATCATACCTCCCACACCAGTTACTGGTGTGGAGGTATGATTCCAAGGTGTTTGACACCAAACACAACATGTTTCCATGCAGCCGTTTTAAAGTTAGCATTTACCGCGAGGTTATAATGCACTTAAGTATATATGGTTGGCTGCATCACAGACAACCCCGGAATAGAGGTTCCGAAGGCTGCAGAGGGGCTCTGCTCATGCTTGGGCACCCTCTCACATAAAACCCAGCACCTTGCCTTCAGGATTGATAAGGCCTGCTATAGGGGTGACTGATAGGTTTATATGTGCAGTGATTAGGATAGATATAGTGAACCTATATCTAAGTAAGGGGTGCATGCACCACCTTACACAGGCTGCTGTAGCAGACCTGTTGTGTCATTTTAAATGGTCTCTCAGGGGTGGCATAATACATGCTGCAGCCTCTGGGGTACCTATGCCCTGGGTACATAGTATACCATATACTAGGGACTGATAAGGGTACCCCAGAATCCAATCTGGAGTGTACCTAAAGTACATGAACAACCAATTTAGGGAGAAAGCAGATAGACTGGGGTCCTGAATAGCAGGATCCCAGTCAGACTAAGTCGAAAACAGTGAAACATTAGCAAAAAGTGGGGGTAACTATAAGAAGCAGATCCTACTCTCCTACAGCATGGTTCTGCCCAGACGTGGGTACCATGCTCACTGTGTCACTGGAACCAAGCTATACCCAGCTGATGAGCCCATAACTAGTGGAAACCGGTCCTGGGTTGCTTGTGTACAAGTTCAGGGAGGACCTGGCCTGGCAGTTCGGGCTGGACTGTTCCCATGAGGAGCAGGGTCAGGACTGATTTGCATATGGTTGGCTACAAACTGAGGTGACTGGTTAGCAAAAGAATGATGGGTTAGGATGCTACTTCGAGCGACTGCCAGTAGTTAAACAAATTGCAAGCATTCCTTCCATCACCTTTTGTGTGCTTGATTTAACTTTTGTGTTTGACAAAGAATTAAAGACACAGTAGTGACTTTTAATGTAAAAAATAGGCAATACCCATCTAGTTGCTGAATGAAACCAGAAACCTGGGATCAATCCTGACTTCCCTGCTACACCAAATTGTGTGATCCTAGGAAAATATTTTACTTTACTGAGCCTCCTTTACCTTCATTATAACATATGAGAGCACCTTCAAGTGTCTTAGTTCAGAATATGCTCTGTACAAAACAATATAAATCAAGGAATATAGGATACACGTGACAACTGAATTACCTCATAGTTTACTTGTGGCATTATCATCAAGAGGAGGGTGGCATGAATGTTTCTTAGTTCATCACTTTCAATAAATACGATGCACTAAGGTGAAACACTTTTGAATGTCGAAGAAATACACAGTTTTTGAATTTTGGAGACACTTTAGCATTCATATCTGAACATATTTTTTTAATGTTTTATTTAGTGATTTCAACATATAAGGTAACAAAACATTAAACATATTCCAGGACAATGCATTGCACTATAATAGAGAAAGAATTCAGTAGAGAATATAAGGAGCTGATCAGGTTGGCGAAGCCAACAATAGCAGTCTGAGAAAGTCACAGCCAAGCAGACCAACGCCACAGTACCCTGGTAGACACAATAGCACATTAATGAAAATCTGGTGCCGAAATACTGTCCGGGCACCTTCCTGACCTCAGTTGCGGCATTGAAGTTCAGTCTGGACCCTGCTTCTGCTAATTATCGCTGCGCTCGACAAGTGTAGTGCCAGTAGGTATTCACGCAGGAGATCCCATATGTCTCTTGGCCTGCTCACAAGTGGGAGCAGGACATAATATGTGTCTGGTTGTTCCATACAGTGTGAGATGTCGCGGAGCCACGTTTTCACAGCGGATGTTGTTTCTTCCCCTAGTTGCAGGCAACCCTCCTCTTTGCCATCAACGGCGCAAAAGACGCACACCTGTGTGCAGTCCGTTGTATATTTATTGTGCATTGCATACGAACCAGTTTGGGGGATGGTGTCGCTGCCAGGCCAATCATTTCAGATAGACCCATGAATATCTTAGTCTAGTAATTAGCTATGGGCGACCATAGCTATTCACTACCAGCAGGAGCACATGGAATCCGACCGCAGCCCCCAAGCAAGTAGTTTAAGTGGTACACCCGGTACAGAAACTTAAAGTGTATAAGACGGAGCCGTCCGATGGGGCTAAGGCTCTAGCCTGCATGAACAGAATATCCATTACTTATTGCACAGTTGTACATATATGTTAAGTGATTTACTGGCAAATATTTTCAGAGCTCGGCTCGTGCATAGGGTTTTAGGGCAAAGCCAGACCCTTAGCTTGGCTCTCCCTGGTAACCTGTTGGCTCGCCCATCTTTACGACAGTGCAGCTGGACTGATAGGGGGGGGCGAGGATTGCAGGGGCCTAGAATGTGAAAGAAAAACAAAGCCACTTCAATATTTAAATGGTTTAAAAAACACTCTGAATGGGACTGACTGTCAGGCCTCAGCTTCAGCCCAGTCCAATTCGTGGCAACTTAAGAATCCTGTGTGCCTGTCTACTGAACATGCAGCAGCCCGGGTGGTGGCACACAAAGGGGTGGGGGTAGGTGAGGCCAGCCAGACCAAACAGAATCCTGTGCACGCAACATCCATTCGGCCGAAAGGTCTTCAAGTGCCCTGGGTCAGGTGCCATGAGAGGCATAACAAAACGTGAGTGCCCCCACCCCCTGCAGGATATGCTGCTCACACTCACTTCAGTAGGGGCTGAGGGGACACCCTCCAGTATCGGTACGCCTGAGGCCCCCCTGCCCCGCAGGGGCTGCGGGAGCCTTTGTTACACCCCTGTCTCAATGACCCCCAGGTCCAACATTTTGGCAACTTCTGCCTTAATACATTCCTGAACCCGGTCAGCCATTCTGTACATCCTGCCCTTTAATGACAGACTGTCTCCAGTGGCTACTTTTATTTATTTATTTATTTGCAAAGTTTTATATAGCGCTGGCTAGACCCGGAGGTATCAGAGCGCCTTACATGATGATCAGCAAGTTACAGATTACATTATTACTTCAGTTACAGATTCCAAGTATAGACATAGGAGAAAGATAGAGGGAAGGAAACATAACGGGGAGGCGAGGCGAGGAAAACAATGTCAGATGTCCGGCTGGGTAGGTGACAGCCGAGGGGGTGAACCAGGGCCAAACTCCTCTATAGCTGCATAGGACATCTCCTCCGGGCATCGGCCAAGGTTGTTCGGACTCCGTGGTGAGAACAGACAGTAGAAAAACATGAGATTACACGATAACATAAGTTATATTCGCGTTATGTAGCAAAGACAAAACGTCTTATGTGTAATGGAAGGTAGAGGGGGAAAGGTAAGCAGGGGAAAAGGAATGCAGATAGCGTCTGGCAGCCCAGAGGGGGGAAGGGACTTCAGGGGAAACAAGCAGTCAAATTGAAAGATAGACAAGACCGTGAAGCACCGTTAAAAACAATGTCCGATGTCGGCCGGGTAGGTGAGGGCCGAGGGGGTGAACCATAGCCAGACTCCTCTATAGCTGCATAGGACAGCTCCACTGAGCATCGGCCAAGGTTGCTCGGACACCGCAGTGAAAACAGACAGTAGAAAAACATGAGATTACACGATAACATAAGTTATTTTCGCGTTACATAGCAAAGACAAAACGTCTTATGTGGAATGGAAGGTAGAGGGGGAAAGGTAAACAGGGGAAAAGGAATGCAGATGGCGTCAGGCAGACCAGAGGGGGGAAGGGAATTCTGGGAAAACAAGGAGTCAAAGTGAAAGATAGACAAGACCGTGAAGCACCGTTAAAAACAATGTCCGATGTCCGGCTGGGTAGGTGACGGCCGAGGGGGTGAACCATAGCCAGACTCCTCTATAGCTGCATAGGACAGCTCCACCGGGTAACGGCCAATGGTACTCGGGTTCAGCGGTAAGTACAAACATATTCGGTTTTCGCCCATGGGGCATCATCATAGTTCAATGGCTACATCATGCACACAGGTGCCAACCCATGAGCCAGCAAGAAGAAGTTGGCAAACTGTCCCAAAACCTCTCTAAACGCTCTCTGCTGCTCAGGCGTTGACTCAAGGACCCTTTCACAGTACCATCCCCTATGTCACTATGCAGCAAGTCAGGAAGAGGCTCACTGTCTTCCTCTGCCACAGCCATGACATTCACTGTGAAATCTCTCCAGAGGTAAGGCTTCACCCTGTTCCCAAGGAATACCGTGTTGCATTTTCTTGTGGCACCAGAGTGAACCAAGTAATTAACTTCAGAAACCTTCTGAACTACCTTGTATGGCCCACACCATCTGGCCCCCAAAGCTCTGGGAGAAATAGGCTACAGCACCAACACCTCCGGACCTTCCTGATACCCAGTCAGCATAGCTTTCTGGTCGTACCTCTACATCAGAGCTTGGCTAGCCTAAAGGTTTCAATTTGCCTGCTTCCAGTATTTTGCCATCAACTTCCTGAAGCCAATCCCATAATCCACCACCCTTCTGTGGAGACTCTAAGGTTCCTCCCCATCCTCTGGCTAGGGTGAGTACACCCCACACTTGGTGTCCATACAGAAGCTCAAAGGGCTGAACCCTACCCCCTTCTGCAGAATCTTTCAATAGTCAAAAAAGAGTCATGGCAGGAGAAGACCCCACTTCCTCCTGAGGTTTTCTGGCAGAGTCCCATCATGATTTTCAGTGTCTTCTTAAACTCCTCCATCAAACCATTGGTCTGTGGCTAGTATGCCAAGGAGTAGTGGAATGTCACACCAGGTTGCTACCACATCTCTCTCATGTAAGAGAAGACTAAATTGGTTCCCCAGTCAAAAATTACCTTTCTTGGATATCCAACCCTAGAAAACCCCCCAGGAAGAACTGTAGCTACCCCCAGTGCAGGCATGCTTCTCAGAGTTACATCCTCATGGTACCCTGTGGCATGATCCACCACAACTAAGATATATATGTTGCCTGACTGTGGGGTGGGGGTCAAACTGACCAACTCTGTCTATTCCCACCTGCTCAAATGGAACACATATAACTGGTAGTAGCATTAACAGTGCCTTTGCCCTCCCTACTGTCTTGCCGCTCATCTGGCAAGCAGGACAGGTTCTTCAGAAGCCCTCTGTGTCTCTGTGCATCCTTGGCCTGTAGAACAGATGGTGTAACCTATCCTGGATTTTTCTAATGCCCAAGTGTCCTTCAAGGGGACTTCATGTGCCAGTGACAACAGGAAATCCCTGTGCACTAATGGAAATACTAGCCTCCTGCTAGTTCTGGCTCAGAATTCACTGGCTCACTATGAAAAAGGCCATCCTCCCAGCCAGCATAGCTTTTCCCCAACCACTCCTTTGCTGACCTGTTTCCGGGCTGCCTTCCAAAGTGCCCCAAGTGCAGCGCACTCTTCCTATGCCATGTTCAAATCTTTCCGGGTAGGTCTTCCAGCAGCCAACGAACCCTGCAGTTCTAGAAACGACCCAGACTCCAGCACCTGGTCTGCTTGAGGAGCCTTATCCTCCTATCCCTTTGAGGCAGAGATGATGATCTCCACGGCCACTGCATTTGTGGACTCTGACCTTTCCTGCAAACTACCTTGTCTTGGTAGCTGCAAACCAGGAATTATTGCTCTGAGAACAACCTGCAGCCTGTGCTCTGGTCAACACAGCTGACGTGGTCCAAGCCATCAAGGCTTCAGACACTGGAGCAAAGCCTGGGGCAATCAAGTCATTGCCCAAGCGACATCACACACCTTTCTTTTCCCTTACCCAGACATCAACCATGGCCACCTTGCCTTTGAGCTCAACATCAACCCTGGCAAACAGATACTTCAATTCATGCCCTCTCCACTGCCTTCCCAAACTGTATACTTGGTACCAGTGCAGAAGGTTCCAGTATCGCTCAGGGCAAGCACTTTCCTCCCATTTATACAAACTTCAAACCCCATTGTGTTAAGATGAATGTGTTTCAGGGCATCTGGGTCTCTCTCCCAGATCTCTATAGCTACTGGACTGAGCACAACTGGGCCCTTGTGGGTCCCTTCATCCACTTGTAACATACTTGCTGCTGGGTCGGGATCTTTCGCCTTACAATACCTTTTGAAGTGTTCCGCCTGGTGGCACTTGTTGGAAGTCACCACATTGGACTTGGAAGAACTTCTCTGTCCTCCCTTCTCATGATGCTCCTTCCCGGACACACCATTGCCATTACCATTTCACCTGAGGGACTGAAAGTCCCTGGCCACCATCCCTCTCACCCATTCATTCCAATCATGCCATACTCCATTAATCCAAGCTTCAAAAGGAACACTATCCTTTGCCTTGCAATCCCGGAATCTCTGCATATACTGAGCTGGCTTCAGTTTAAACCATCTAATCAGAGCTTCCTTCATTCGCTTGTAGACCATCTGTTCTGCCAAAGGCATCCTTCCAATGATGGCTGTCCCTTCCAATTGCATTCGCCTCATTAAGGCAGCTGCCTTAGACACCTCATTCAAGGCCTGCACCTTATAAGCGTCCTCAAAGCTCACAAACCATTCCAAGATGTCCTGACCTTTCACAAACACATGCACAAGATCTCTTGAAACCCTGGCCATAACCCGGCCTGAACTGGATGTAGAGTCACTAATCCCAGATGATGTTTTCATTGCTGCCTTCCTAAGCGTCTTTCTTTCTCTCAAGGGCTATCCTTTCCCGCTCCAGCTCTCTTTCCTTTTCCTCCTGTTTTTCAGCCCACTCACTCTGTTTCTCCTACCTATTGCTCTGCTTCTTTTCCCTCTCTTGCAATTTCTCTTCCGGGGCCCATTCCTCCTGCCTCCTCTTCTCTTGTTTCTGATAAGCTAGTCTTAGCTTCTCCCTCTAAAACTCTCGGGGCTTTTCCTCTTGCTCAGCCTTAGCCTTCTTGAGAACCAACTGCAATCTCAGGGTCTCTGCTAGACCCAACACACCAAAGGGATTTCCTCCTGAAATTGGTGACAGTGGTACCATACATATTCAAGGTGGTGTACACACTTAGGGCTTTCTAGAAGTTGAAGGTGATGAGTGTTTTGAGGAAACTCTGGAAAATGCATTAGGATACACACACACTGGGACAGATCTGTCCTAAGGGGATCCTAGATCCTGAATCCAGAGAGCTCTCTTTCTGCGATCGTAACATGGTTCCACCCCCAGATTTAACTGCGGCCTCATCCTTTTCACCCAGTATCTCAAACTGTTCCCTATTGAAATTAGTAAGGACCGCTCTGTCCCTACTACTGGGAATCCTCAACCCTCTGTCTCTGCATGAATCCTTCATCTGATCTATGGACATGGTGCTGAGGTCTATTCCCAACCCTGTGTTCTCTGTTATCTATGTGTGCTGACTTTGTGCATAAAAAAGTGCATAATAAACAGATTTATTGTACTACTGACATAAATTGGAAATGACCAATACCATACCTGTATTTAAGGCTCCTAAACGTTAGGCATTCACAAAGGGTATGCAGTTCCTCTGTAGTCTCAAAAAAAGGAGAGCAGAGTTATAAGTCAGAAGAGGCTGGGCAAGCAGATCAGGGGGGTCTGATTGCTAAGAAGCAAGACCACTCACACACCCAAATGGGTGTCCTACTTCATCATCAGGCAGCTCTTCATTGGAAGCACTGTAATGCCCAACGGGCCGTTCAGGTGGCTCTTTGCCGGAGATCTTTTGAAAATAAGATGCAGTGATAAAGTATGTGTGGAGGTGCAGTGTGTGTAGATTGGTTACTATGTGGTTTAAATATAACTAAGAGAGGGGGGCGTGGCTAGCAGCCGAGGCGAATGGCGGCTCTCTAGCGAGGCTCCTTAGCCCTCGCCATAAATCCTGCATTTATCCTGCTCTACACCGTGTGCTGACCCTGGATTTACGGGGTATATAGGTTCCTGCACTTATTGGACCTGGAAAATTGAGCAGTGTAGCCCGAGGTGCACGAAAACGCGGAGAAATAGTAGCGACCGCGGCGGTCTGGAGACGTCAGATGGCGGCGACAGCGTAATTTGGTGGGTGAGCTCCGGAGCCCCTGTGCCCATTGCAGGCTCTCGGTGACTCCTGTGGACCGACCGGAGCGCAATTGAAGAGGGGGTGGACTGGGCACTGACGTGTGGGCTCCGGGCAGAGAAGAGGCGGTGAGTGTGAGGCAATTGAGCGGCCCTCGAGAAATCGGCCCGTGGGAAAAATCGAGGCCACGGCGGGAACGCAGCGCAAGGCCTGAGAGGCTCCCCACTCCCAGTGAAGACTCGGAACGTCTGACGGCAGCGCCGCCGCGGGCGGGATAACACGCAACACCGGGGAGACAGTTGCTGTGGGGCCCCGGGAACGCCCACCCCCTCCTCCGGGAATACCGGGCCTACAGGCGCGAGACAGGAGAAGCACTGGTGAACATCACGGGGCTGCTACCCAGTTAGAAGAGTGAAGGGACGCCCTGGGCTGGACTGGGTGCCCCTAGCAGAGGGACAGCCCCACTGACGACCTGCTGCCGGGGATACGGCCCAGCTGGGGTGGTGATAAAGAGGATTGGGAGCCTCGGCCTCGCCTAACACACAGAGGCCCGGCTTCACGCTGAAGAGACTGCTGGGCCTTACCGGACATTGCTGCGACTCACGACCCTGCTAGCCTCCCAAGGTATCAGATGGCGAGGGGCAGCAGCAGTAATACGCCACCAACCACCCCTGACAGTCTCTAGAGGCCGGTCCCTGGGAAACCCAACAGGCCGCCGGTGGGACTATCTTTTCCACTGGGCAGGCGGCGGAGACTACCGGGACCGGTCTCGGATAGTGGAATACATTCCCGGTTCGACGACTCGAAAATGGCGAGTGGCAAAGGACCCAAGGCGTCTGCCCAAAATAAACTGGCCAAATTTGCATGGAATAAGGCAGGCGACGAGCAAGACAAAGTGCCGATAGAAGCTCAGGATAAAAGAAGCAGCCCTCAACCCCAATCGGATCTCACGCTCCACATTATGGAAGCTATCTCGGGAGTGCGTACCTCCCTGGAAGCCCGCATTGATTCTGTGAACGTGGAAGTGTCCCTACTCCGTGCAGACTTTCGAAAACATGGACGCCAAAGTCAAAGACATGGGGGACACGACGGCTGCACTACAGACGGACACATCCCAACTCCAAAAACAAGTCAGCGAACTGCAAGATCAACAAGCAGTGATGGCAAAACAGCTGGATGACTATGAAGGACGGGCACGGAGAAACAACATACGCATCCTAGGTGTGCCGGAACGCGCAGAGGGGCTTGCGGCGGACCTCTACGTTGAAGATCTGATCACGAAACACCTACAGCCCAAAAGGCTTTCAAGTTATTTCTCTATTGAAAGAGCCCATCGGGTCCCTGGGGGGCGCCCTAAGCCGGGGGCCCCCCACGTCCGCTCATCGCCCGTGTCTTTAACTACAGAGACCGAGACATAATCTTGCAGACGGCAAGAGCCAATCCTCCGCTCAAAATAGACAATAATGTGGTCACATTCTTCCCGGACTTCACGGCAAAGGTCCAAGCCCAACGGAGCAGTTTTCTGGCGGTGAAAAAAGAACTCCGAGATCGTGAAGTGAAATATGCCATGCTGTTTCCGGCGAAGCTGCGGGTAGAATCGGAGGGGAAGACGTGGTTCTTCTCCTCAACGGAGGACGCCTGGGACTGGCTGGAAGGTTGGCGCAGAGTTGGGGGTCCACGTAGGGGTCGGAATGGTGGACTCCAACCGCTCAACTCCTCTCAGGGGACGGAGCAGGAAGAAGGCCTGTCCCGGGCTGAAAAGGGAGAGACGACACGCAGTGGAACGGATTGATCCCCAGATTGGGAAGGACATGTACTGTTTGTAGATAAGTGACCAATTGGGGTTGGAGAAATAGGGGGGACTTCTAAACGCTTCTCCTGATTGCGGGGTGTCACAGGCCGGATGATAGACTTAAACTGTCTGCCTTTGTATAGTAGTGCACCGCGGGGTTGAGAAGGGACATGGGTGAGGCAGAAATGCAGGCCTCAGATACTAAATTGAGTAACAAGATCGATCCCGCCTAAGGCGAGGGAGGGAGAGCTGCCAGCCAACACCCACGAGTACTCTGGGGGGGGAAAGAGGCACTCTGCCTAGTTGGGGAGTGGGTAGTTCTAAATCCACCGGCAGGGGGGCAGGGAGGGGGGTGGGAGGGCGGTTTAGGGTGGTGGGTTTGGGGAGTTTTGTTTGTTTGTGTGTACAAGTCACAGGTCAATTAATGTCGTATTTCACATCTACCATGGACAGTCACCTTAAAGGAGAGGTAGCCGTAATCTGGATTGCTATATTTGAATACATTTGTTCTGGCATGGATATGCATGGGAGGAAACGCCTCCGAGTTGCAGGTATCATGCCCCGGAGGGCCATGGAGTACTTAGGTCCAAGTGTACTGACATCTGATGACGGGGGTTAATATGGAAACGTCACTCTCAGTGATGACGTGGAATGTGAATGGAATGGGGGACAAAATCAAAAGGGGTATAGTGCAGCAATACTTAAAACGACAGGCCCCCGATCTGGTGCTACTGCAGGAGACGCTTATGGTGGGTAATAAATGCAAAGCCCTTACACGATGGGGATATAAACTACTGGTACACGCTGACTATACTTCTGGATCCCGTGGGGCGGGTATTCTGGTCAAAAAGAACACGGCACTCATATTGACGCGCACATGGGTAGACCCACGAGGCCGGTTTGCAGTAGCGGAGGCACAGTGGGAGGGCAAGGTGCTTAATGTGGTTTCGGTGTACCTCCCTCTGGCACTGGGCAAAGAAGCACTGGTAGACTTGGGGAAGATATTGGCCGACCTTCCCATGGGCACACTGATAATGGGAGGGGACTTTAATATGACTATGGACGATCGGAGGGATAGGTATCCACCCCGGCCGGTGTCCCGACCACATACATATATGGAAGAGTTCGCCACGGCCATGGGTCTCGCTGACGTGTGGCGTACACTACAGCCAGACGGAATTCAGTATACTTACTACTCCAATGCCCACAAAAGTTCCTCCCGCATTGACTATTTCCTAACACATTCGGTATCCATCGGACATTTTCGCAATCCCCACGCCCTACCGAGAGGCATCTCAGACCACTCCCCAGTGAGAGTGAAATTCACACATTTTGAGTGCCAGCCGCGTGCTACATTAAGTCTCAGCCCCTGGTTACTGACGATCCCTGATATCAAAGAGGAACTACTTGAAAAAACCAGTAACTACTTTAAAGAAAATGTGGGATCAGTAGATTCGGCGAAGACAGAATGGGAAGCCTTTAAGGTAGTGGTGAAAGGTCAAGCCTTGGCCCTTAAGGTAGGGTATACCCAAAACAGGCAGCAACACTTAGTCCACATGGAGGGCGAACTCCAGCAATTAGAAGACGAAAATATTCATGCCCCCTCGGGGGACGCCAGGCACCGCCTGATGCTTAAGCAAGAGGAATATAAGATCTTGGTTAGAGAACGGATGAAGGCCAAACTCCTCCACACTACACATAGATTGTACGAATTGGGGGACAGAGCTGGTAAACTATTGGCGTGGCTGGAGAAGAGGAAACAAGGTGAGCGATGGGTGCCCAAGTTGACTCTTGGGGACGGGTCGCAGATCACACACCCAAAAGGCATCGCGGATGCGTTCGCGGATCACCTGGAACAAATTTACACCCCATCCACCCCATACACGACGGAGGATTCCCGCCAACTCCTCGCGGATAGTGACCTACCGACACTCTCGGATAATGATAGGGAAGCATTAGACGAGGACCTGACAGACCTCGAAATCCAACAGTCCATGAGTAAAATTCAATCGGGAAAGGCGATGGGGCCTAACGGGATCCCCATAGAATTCCTAAAAGTGGTGGCCACCCAGGTGGCGCCGCATTTGCGGGCCATGTTCAACGAGAGCTATGAGAAGGGGTTCCTACCGGAGGACCAGCGACTAGCATCTATCGTCGTGATCCGAAAGCCGGGGAAACCCACAGACGATTGCAGCTCCTACCGCCCCATCTCTTTGATTAACGCGGAAGCAAAGATCCTAGCGAAAGTACTAGCCTTACGCCTAGTCACGGTCATCTCATCGTTAGTCCACCCAGATCAATCTGGCTTTATGCCAGGGAGAAATTCGGCGCTCAATATCAGACGTCTCCACAGTGTGCTTGCGCGCCGAGAGTTTATTGAGGAAGACGCAGTGGTACTCTCCCTGGATGCCTCTATGGCGTTCGATTCTATCGAATGGCCATATTTATTCGAAGTTTTGAGGCGTATGGGCTTTGGTCTGAAATTTATGGGCTGGGTGAGACTGTTGTATACAGATATCCGGGGGCAGGCTCGAGTAAATAATTATACATCCCGAATTTTCCCACTAAAAAGGGGCACTAGACAGGGCTGTCCTCTCTCCCCCTAATTTTCTCTTTGATACTGGAGCCGCTGGCCTCATGGGTCAGACGAGAAGTCATGGTGAGAGGGCTGAAGTGGGCGGAGGGGCATGATGATCGAATATCGCTATATGCCGATGACATTTTACTCTATCTCGCCTCCCCCTACAGATCCCTACCTGGGGTGTTAAATATATTCACAAACTTTGGGAAATACTCCGGCTATGCCATAAATTGGAATAAATCGATACTGTTCGTCCTCAAGGGCCGGGTTCCCCGGCTCCCCCCGGGCTGCATGGTGGAGGTCACCACGGAGGGCTTTCGCTACTTGGGGATTTTTATAACCCCGGACCCCCAACTCTTCTATGATCGCAATCTCGCTGCCCCTCTGGCTCGACTGCGTGCTGATGTTAAACACTGGCGATCTCTGCCCCTGTCCCTGGTGGGTCAAGCGGCCCTTTTCAAGATGCTGGCCCTTCCTCGGTTCCTTTACATCCTTCAGAACTGTCCCCACAGGGTCCCAGACGCATACTTCTCAGGGGTGGAGAGTGAAATCCGGACGCTACTATGGGATGGTGGATCCCCTCGTATAGCCATCATCAAGTTAACCAAGGGGTGGTATGATGGAGGCATCGCCCTCCCGGACATTCGACTTTATTATTGGGCATCGCAGCTTATGGTAGTGAATATCGATCCCCGGTTGATCCAGCTTACATGTTGGACAAGTACCAAATGGGAAGAGCGGGATACCTGGGGGCACTGTACTCTAAGGTTCGGAAAGGACAATATTTCGGCCCCACAGCCCACACAGTGGCAATATGGCACCAGGCAAACTCTCGTTTAGGCTGGGCAAAGATCCTCACCAAAGCTACACCACTGTGGTTTACCCAGAGCCTGGGACTTTTGGGTCTACACCCCGGGTTCGATAAATGGGATATCATTGGAATCTCTACTATAGGAGACTTGGTGAAGAAGGGAGCACTTCTTAAATTCGGGGACTTACGAAAGAAATATGACATAGCCCAAGGGGAGGTGTTTAGATACCTACAAATTAGACACGCCCTCACCACTGCCCTCCCCGACATGACAAACATTCCAGATTCGTCCCCCCTGGAGGACAGGCTTCTCGACGGGCCGTTGCTCACCAAAGCCATATCGTTAACATACAAGAAACTATGCAACAATCTACCCGATACATTCCATAAACTTCAAGAGAAGTGGCAGGCAGACCTAGGGCCCATTGCCGAAGACTGGCAGGCGGCACTGATGTCCCCCCGGGAGGCAGCCATTACCCTTCGTTACCGACTTTACAACTCAAAATTTTACATAGATCTTATCTGACCGGACTTACACTAGCGAGGATAGGCTCCAGGACGAGTCCACTCTGCCTTCGGGGCTGCCAACAGGATGCGACTTTTTATCACATGATATGGGACTGCCCAGGGGTGAGACCTCTGTGGGAGGGGGCCACGGGCCACATTTTGGAAGCCCTGGGGAAGGAGCTCACCCTTACGCCTAGGCTAGGACTCCTCAATATGTGGGAACAGACTGACCTAACAGACATAGAACAACAATTTACAACACTGGGATACACTCTGGTTAAGCGTGAGATAGCGAGGAGGTGGGGGTGGCGGATAGACCTCAACTCAGAGTATGGGTCAGAGAATACGACAAATGCATGATAGCAGAAAAAGAGGTGTTCAAAACGAGGGGGTGTCCTAAGAAATGGGACAGAAAGTGGGGTAAGTGGAACGCCTACCGGGGTGACCTATGTATTTCCCCATCAATAGAAATGGAACTGCAACGCACTGGAGAGCGACACTTGAATATGCCCTGATTGTAACTGATGCCTTTCCCTGATGACTCCTATGTACTATGGAATATGCAGAACTGTCGATTGCAAATGTATGTGATTTATTATTGTAAAAACCAATAAAAACATTATTTTTTTAAATATAACTAAGAGAAACCATTCAGGAATTTAATGAACAGGTTTTCTGACCATGAGTAAAATCAAGGTGTGGTTGTGTTGGAGGCAATGATTCTGTACAGCTCACAAAGTGGTTAAAACACGGGTCAACATGTTTCTTGCCTTACATAGTCACGGTTGATCTGGGCAATTCATCCGAACCATATAAACCTAATCTACAAACGATTGGGATTGTAGATGTAAAGTTTGATAAAGTACCCAATCACAAAAGGTCACCCTTAGAGTGTAGGGTATACTTTATATGTCTACATATAAATAAAATCCAACCTGTGAAAGAGAAAAAGAAGAGAGGATGAGAAGCAATATGGCGCTCTCTACTCAGTCAGTCATACCCATCTGTAATATGAAAATGCATTAGGCAACTGTCATAATAATCATGCCAATAAGCGGAATCACACCTATCAGTGAGCGTGCAAACATGTAGAGACAGCAGGGTCAGATTGGGAAGGCAGTCATTCGGCCGGTGCCCGAGGCCGAGTGCCTGAGGCTTGATGTGGGCCATTTTTCTTCCTCATCAAAGTTTGAGTCTGCTCTGCTGATCTGAACTCGAGAGGCTGCATCAACCCCTTCACAACCCAGCACAGATTATCGTGGCCCATTGTCATACTGCAATGGGTCAGCCCCAGCAGACACAGCATGTGTTGTGTGCTCCCGCCCTGGCCTTGGGGTATGATGGTGAGGCCTCGCCACGGAAGATACTGCTTCTGAGCTGCAGAGTTTTCATTCCCCTTGTTAGGGGAAGTGAAGGAGGCAATATATGGGGTTCTGCTTTTGTCCCTGCAATGAATGGCCACACTCCCATTCATGGTGGCCAAGCAAGGCATCCTTGCTGCTCTACCAATACCCCATCTCCAACCCAGAATTTAACCCGAAAGCAACCCCCTGCCTTACCTGTATCTTGCAGATGTGGCACTTCATTGACAGGGTTTGTCAGCAGATGTTCTTGGGAGGCAGTTTCCAGGGCTTTAGTGCTATTTTTCAGAGAGATCAAATGTTTGATCATGTACCCCTGCCTTAAAGAAAAGAAAATAAAGCTCTTTCAAACAAAGCCAGTGAAACTGAAAGAAGCACAATCATTAACGTACTGTCTGCTGGAGTGTACTGATATAACCAGGGCCACTGGAAATATGGGGCACTGGAGAACCAAAATTATGCAGCAGGGTTGAGTAAATTATACGCCAAGAAAAGGAAAACTAGGTGGCATAATGCAACAAATTTTATGCTAGTAGTACTTCATTATTTTGACACTTGTTAACAGTGTCCTTGCATTGGCTGCACCTTTTAGTACCAGTTTAACACTCAAAAATAGAAATAAGCAACAGAAAGGTGAGCATTCAAGCATTGCAAAGGGCCTTCTACTGCGCGGCAACATGTGCCGCTGCTTTTTAGGTAACTTTTGAACCCTTTGAGCTAGAAACAACTTTTTTTGTTAAAATCTGCGGATTATGCAGGAGATGATGGAATATGTGACAAATGCAGCAAATCTATATGCAAAAAAACACCGCAGCCGGACAATCGCATAATTCCAGTGGCCATGGATATAACTTTCAGGCTTCATTCTGGACAGTACTGATCCAGCGATCTGGGACTAATAATTTTCCACAAACTAGGCCCAATTTCATTACCCACAAGCCCCTTCACGCTGAGATTAGTGAATTTCCTAAACAAATTACCAAAATTACCAAAATCCAATTTGTGTCTTCATTTCTATAATACCAATTGTGGCGATGCGATCTTTATATAGTTGACAGGGTTTGGCAAATCAATACTTGTTTCTAAAATACTCATAAACTAGAAAAACACCTCTAATAAAGACAGACACATTTGTATATTTATAATGTGTATCTAAAAAATTTGAAATAAATGCTCATCAATACCAAAATACAGTACAAACCATAAATCATCACAGAGCAACAATATCAGAGAAATGTGATCAACAAACATCTCAAAAATGACAATGCATAAAAGAGTGGAAAGGCAAAGAGACAAAAGGTTCAGAGACAAAATACATTTGCAAATGATTATGCAAATTCAGTTTTCTGTCTATACTAACCCAATTGAATAGGAAATCTACTCTCTGGCCATGAGAGCAGTAAGGCCCCTCAAGAAGAGTTGAAGAGGCAAAGATTAAGTCAGGAATCAGCAGACAGGAACAGGCAGCTCAAGATTAGGAGACAGCAAAGAAGGCCTCTCCTCACGCAGGTAGGAAAGCAAGACACCAACTAACACCAACAGACTCTCGTCAAAACTCCAACAAGACTCCTGAAACCCCTCCCACCAGGAACCTCAATTATACCCTAAAACCCAAATGTCCAACTCACACTTGTGTCAGAACAGAGCATTTATCTACACATGATTGGTTAAGGAAGGGGGTGTACTGTCTCACCACTCTCATCATGTTCCTTAGCTAATCTTCTTTATTGTTCATTTATTCTGCGTATCTACTTCCACCCCAGGAAATACAAATTCGAGCCTCTGTCATAACATTCGTTTCATTCATCCTAGTCATGTAGCAAATTATGTGTCACATTTATCCGTTCGCGCCGCATGGTAAAGGAAGTGTTCTTTCACTCAAGGAAAATTTTGTTTCTATCAGTTGTCTCTTGGCAGGCACACAGGACTGGCGAAGGACACTTGTCATCCGCTGCCACCGTCTTGCTCAGTGTCATTTTGCAGAATTTTATTTCTAGACCTTGTTAACCCCCGTGTTTTCCCGCAGAACAGGAAACCATGCTTCTATGAAAAACAAACACAGGCATTATTAATCACTTATAATGTTTTTCATTACGCATCCACCCCAAGTTGCATCTATCCATGTGCAACCCACATTAGTATGGTTCTTCTAGCAAACGTTAATAATGTGTACTAGAAGCAGCATTAGTCTTTTATTTTTGTCATATCAAGAAGCATTTTGCGGCCTACTTCAGTGCTTTAGTACGCGCTTGCGCAGTAGCATTTTCCCTCATGTTAGGCTCTTTTCTTCATTAGTTTTTCACCGCACACAGTTAGTAAATGTTACTGAGGGTTCAATTCGAGCAGGTTTTATTTCGCGAAAACCCTTCTCCATCAGTACCAACCCAATTATTCCTCTTTCTGAGAAAAATGGACCATGGTATTAAAAAACACCTGTTAAGTACAGTGCTACAAAATGGCAGACAATTCAGTGGAATGCACTATGTAACAACTCAAATTGTGCACCTTTCTTTTGTTTCTGCCTGTTTCAGCAATGCTCTGCCTTTTAACTCTGTTGCACCAATGTCTGTAGCTCACTTTATTTGTTCTCACTGAACACATCACCATCCGTTTATCACAACATCAACAAAGTGCTTAATTTCTGCAGATCGTTGGCAGTGGTTGGCACAAGCACAAATTTGTGGACACCAAGGCTTACTTTTAACATGAGATTTTGACTAGCACAAGAGAGAGAAAGGCAGAAAACGAGGGGCACAGAGTCATAGGAAAGCACTGACAAAGGTAGAAACAAGAGAGGAAGATGATCTTGCAAGAGTGAAATAAAGAGACGGAAAGAGTGGGATGGTGGAAGAAAGCGGAATAGGGTGAAACCAAGTGTTGGTTGCCTCAGTAATGAGTAGCCCTGTGTTCCGCAACTCCGACCAAGAGCTCCTTGAAGAAAATCTGAGCCCCACACATATATAACGTGTGTGTATATATCAACACATTTTGTTTGTGCTGGTGGTTTCCTCCCCCACTACAGTGCCCATAGTGAGGGCATACTTTCAGCCTTTTGTCCATGCTGGAGATCTTCCACAGAGCATTCACAAAGAGCGTCTTTCTCTTGTATTCCAGAGGCCATGGGCAGAGTTTGCCTTTTCCATCTTTTTGTTCATGGTAAGAGTCTGTGCCTTTTTATTATTACAACTGGGTAAGTTTTTGCATCTAGGGAGTATCTTGCCACTCTTCGTCAAATCTAATTTCGATTATGATACCACTCTCATCATTACTTCTCAACTGATGCTTTCATCCCTACAATTTCAACTATATAAATATCTATCAACCATTATTAAAAGGAAGAGAATCACTGATATCATCTTATTTTTATTGCTCTACATAGAAATACAATCCATACATATTTAAAACAGTTACCGGCTATTTACGTTTTCTTCATTGTTTTCTATCAAATACCATTTAATACATGGGATAGCTATGAAAATATTTTAAAAGTAAAATACTATTCCAGACACCCCTTCTCTTTCAAATGTATCTACTGAATAAGTCCTGGTAAGGAGAGACAAAAACACCAGCAATATCGATTTCATCCAGTTGTTCCTTCTCCTTTCCAGACACTTTTTCAACAATTATCAGCTTTATACACAACGTTTTGGCTCATAATGTGTAGCCTTCACCAGCATATATATGGATTGTGGTCTAATAGACAGGAGGGGACTCAGAGATAGGAAGGTGAGCATAGGATGACGGAAAATCATGGACTTCAAGATGAGCGTCAGGAGAAGAGTGAGTGAGTTTTAGTGGAATAATGGCATTTTCAGTCCTGACCAATGGTCCTGGCCTAATAAGCAATACAAGGCTTTCTTTACTATACAGTTCTCCTAAACTTATCCCCCTGTAAGGATGACTTGTAGGCAGGAGTAGGTGAAGTAAGTTTATTACCATAAAGCCCCAGGCACGTCCTAGTGTAGTGCTGGCTAAGAGGCAGCTGACCTAAACAACCAACTGTAACTGTCATCTGAGTAATGTTAGGAATGGGGTGACATTGAGTGCCAATAGGGGAGAGTGGAATGCATTACATCACAAAGCAGTGTGAGGCTCATGCCATATGACATCATTACAACACATCTTTCTCCTTTACACTTGGTGGAGGAAAATAACAAGAAAGGGAATGGGGAAAACAGGGAGAAATTATGTTGTACTATACACTAGTTATAAAGTCATCATATTTTTTTGGCTTGATAATAGGTCTACCAAACCTGCCAGTGATGCCTTGATTGACCACTGAATTTTCTGACAACGTGTTTGGCAAGGGATCATTCTTGTGAACAGACATATGATTAGATAACAAGTCCATTGAAGATGTGCTCTCTCCAACCTCAACATTACTCACACCATTTACATTTCCAGTTTCATCATGCATGGTGTCTAATTCATTTTCACCATAGCCAAAGTCTAACCACACTTCCCTGTTTCTATCACAAAAATCTGAGAGTTTATTTCCTGGTGGTTTAACTTTGGATGAACATCTGGCTAACCTATTCATGTGCCAGACCTTTCCGTCACTGAGTTTGACTGAATTGCGCTAAATTTCAAGACACATGAATCTGCTCTCACCCTTCTTGTTTTTTTTTCTGGCGAACCTTGACAATCTCCCCACATTTGTAGGGCAAACATTTTGCACCATGTTTTCTGTCATACCATTCTTTGTAACATTCTTGTGTTAAGGCAATTTTCCTCCTTACAGATTCAGGTGACCAATCAACTTGTTTGGAAACTGGCATCCAACTAAGATCTTTGCTCAAAGCTTGTCTACCCCTCATCATAACAAAAGGACCGTTGCCAGTGATTAAACTGGGAGTAATTCTGTAAGCCCAAATTAATTTGTGAATCTCTGACTCCCAGTTCACATTACTGTTGTTTGACAATTGTATGCAACCCATGATCACTCTGTTAAAGCACTCGACTATACTATTATCTTCAGGATGGTAAAGCGACGTGGTATTGTGCTTAATGCAGTTGCGATGAAGGAAAGCTTTGAAAGAAGATAACATGAATTGTGTCCCATTATCAGTTATAATACATTTGGGAAGCCCGTCTCTCATGAATATCTTGTCAAGAAATGAGATGACGTTGGCAGTCAGCATTCTGAACAATTTTGAATTTAAGGTCATTTAGAGAAATGATCTACAAGCGCTAAAATGCACTTTGATGTACCATTCTGACCCTCAACCGGACCCACAATGCCCAGCCCTACTCTTACCCACGACATGCTGGGCAATTCAATGGGACTCAAAGGAGTGATTTGGTGACCTACTCCTCTCTGCAAACCTAGAGTTAATGAGGGAGCTGGGTAGAAAGCTTAAATACCAGTGTGGAGATTAGAATAGCAGCAGGTTTGGGGAGAGAGAGCGTACATGAGTGAGTGCTTGAGCGAGTTCTCGCCCGAGAGCTAGAGCAATTAAAGCAGTTTGTACCGAGTGTACCGCCATCTTTGGTCGGCACGTTGTGGGACTCATGGAGCTAATGCCTGTCAGCAGGAGCGGGGAGACCACAATAGATAGGACCAGTGCTTTAAATGGGCCGGTACTCACCGGTACTGAGTACCGGCACTTCTTAAATTTATGACTCTGAGTACCGGCACTTCTCTACTGCCGAGGAGAGTACCGGTACTCATGAAAAGGTAGGCTCATTGGCTGAGAGTGCTAATGAGCAGGAGTAGAACGTGTCTCTGGCAGCCAAGGCGCCGCTTCTGCAGCCACGATCTGAGCCCCAGCTGAGCTATTCAGCAGGGCTCATTTGAATAATGTCCGGTGCTCACTATCACGCTGTGATTGACAAAGCAGGGCCGAGATTCATTTTACCTGCTAGTGTGCGCGTGTGATTTTCAAAGCGCAGCACTTCGAAGTGGGGGTATTTTCAGTTTCTTCCTACTCTTGTGCTCTAAAATATATAGTATTGTGCCAAACAACAGCAATTAACAGTATGGCATTAAGAAGGTGCAACTATTGCAAAAAAAGGAACTGTTAACATATCGCATTTCTCTTTCATTTTGTGTAACGAGTTTGTTTATATAAACACATTTATCATGTGTTTTGGTGTGTGCTGCAACTATTATAGAAGTCGTTAAGTATCATCATGTCTTGCCCTTAGCCCCGCCCCTAGCCCCGCCCACTCACTACACCTCTAGCTCATGTTAATGGGTACCTGCACTTATTTTTCCCCATTTAAAGCTCTGGATAGGACTAATTCATTTAATGTGAGGCGGAGGCGGCGTATCGGGGACCCAGGTAGGTGCCAACCATCCTGTCTGTAATGTTCCATGTTGGGTAAGATGACTGGGGTGACCTAGCAAATCTCCCTCCTCATGTAATGTTACTGTTCCTAATGTGAAGCGCTCTGACACCTTCGGGTAAAGTCCGCGCTATACAAAAACGCATAAAATAAAATAAATAAAATAAAATAAAAATCTCGCAGTTTGTTTGCCCCCACATGAAGCAATGCGGGGGTATAAAAATAAAGGCGTGGTCCGTGACGTCAGTCCCGGCACTACGAGTATCCACCAGACCTGGCTCCGCGTCTTCATTGTGGCAGCGCACACTGGCGTCAAGGGGGTCCGTGACCCACGCGACCGTCACTGTGCCGGTACACACGCTGCCCGCCCGCTCGCTAATTATCGGCGGTGCGCGTGTGCTGCCAGCATCATAGCGGTATTCTGGAGGCCTAGCTCAGCCCCGCCCACTACACACCTCGCAGCGAGAGTGCCGGAAGAGGTAAGCAGCCTGCTCCCATTGCGGTGCTGCCTGTGCCCTTGTAGGTCCCAAATTACAGCTGAAATTGTGCAGAGGCATCAGGGCCCCACAGAACCATCGCAGGCACAGAAGAAAGGCTTGGGAGGGAGGGGGGCAAGCCAACACCGAGACCCATTTTTGTTGTGTGAAAAAGGCCGCTTTATTGAAGACAGGTGCATATCACAAAGTCCCAACTAGGCCAATGCCTTACAAACTAAAACCTCAATATACATAAAATAGCTGATCCTCCATTTCCTCCACCCCCACCCCTACGATCCCCACATAAAAATCCCCCACCCTGCCGATAACATAACATTACATAACATTCCATAACATTTCATAACATTTCATAACAATCCCATTCCACAATATTGCAGTTCCAAACTTCTGCCATCTAATAAAAACCTACCACCGTATCTGTCCTTCTGCAACTGTAACTACCTAACCTCTATTCTAAACTTATCCTACCTGCCTCACCTTTCCCTGGCCCTGCCCACAAAACTTCCAACATTTAACTAAAAACTTCTGCCAATCTGGCCAACTTTTTAACAACCCTGCAGCACCTGCTTCAAGCGACAGCATATACAAAATCACTAGAACCCTATGCACCCTTCCCCAACAAAAACGGCCAAACCTTATAGAATCCCTTCGAAAAACGCCTACTGAAACCCCTAAGTAAAGGGTGGGCGGGAGGGAAAAACTAAATCCCACTACACTCCCAGCCACCAGGTCACCAAAACCTAAAATGGTGGCTGGGAGAGGGGGAGCCAGCCCCTTATAGCCATTTGGGCTATCAAAATTGATTTTGGGCTACATTTGGGCTATTCCCCCGAAGCCCAAACAAACCCACCAAAATGGCCGCTGTCGTCCTGCCCCTCCCCTCCCAAACTGCCCGGGGGGCAGACCTCCCTGGGCTCGGCTGCCCCCAAGCCCCCTTGGGAGGGAGGGGGCAAGCAAACACCGAGACCCATTTTTGTTGTGTGAAAAAGGCCGCTTTATTGAAGACAGGTGCATATCACAAAGTCCCAACTAGGCCAATGCCTTACAAACTAAAACCTCAATATACATAAAATAGCTGATCCTCCATTTCCTCCACCCCCACCCCTACGATCCCCACATAAAAATCCCCCACCCTGCCGATAACATAACATTACATAACATTCCATAACATTTCATAACATTTCATAACAATCCCATTCCACAATATTGCAGTTCCAAACTCCTGCCATCTAATAAAAACCTACCACCGTATCTGTCCTTCTGCAACTGTAACTACCTAACCTCTATTCTAAACTTATCCTACCTGCCTCACCTTTCCCTGGCCCTGCCCACAAAACTTCCAACATTTAACTAAAAACTTCTGCCAATCTGGCCAACTTTTTAACAACCCCGCCACCCAGGAAAAAGCGAGAGCATAGGCGGTGCCGCCGCCTCCCCTTTTTTCTGCCCCCCCTGCCCTAGTAGGAATGCTCCCCCACTGCCTCTACGCATTCAACATCCTATCCTGCACTAACTAAAACACTTAATACCCCACCTTAATACTTTACTACACTACCTTACCCTCCAGCAGATACAAGTCCATACCTTAACCGGACAAATGTACTCCCCTGCCACTAAACAATTCCGCCATGTCCCACTTAATCGCACAATGCGCCAACCTGAAAAAACCCAACTCTCTGCATTATGCCCCCACTCTGTATATCAGTTTTCTCCTGGCCCTGTCCACCTCCCTAGGAATGCGAGCCCCTCTCCCTTGACGCGATAAAAGCTCCGACCCAATGGCAGAGCACCCGGACCACTGCGGCTTCCACAGGGCCAGGTCTCGCTTCCCTATTCTCGTAAGGACCAAAACCCTCCTCTCTAACCATGTCATGTTCCCCCAAGAGAATCAGCAAAAATGTCGGGCACCTACCAGCCACCAACCTGCCATTCCTTAAACGCAAAAGTTCCTTCCACAGCATGCCCCCCTCCCTTTTCCCACAACCTTAAATACATCTTTATAAACTTCAATATTTCTACAAAAATACTGGGCCCGCGCCTGGACCTGGGCCCACTTCACGAAAGAATGTCCCACTATCCATATGGTCATCCCCTTGACGAGGGGGCCCCCAACCGAACCTGAAATAGAAAACTGCGTGAACAGAGGAAAACACATAACCGCGCGCAATCCCTCTTGGAACGCCGCGAGCACAACGCTGGTAACAGACCGAAACCCATCTCTTCCACCCCCGTAGTTGTCCCCATCCCCACCCCCTGTTCCTGGCATCCAGACGCTACCCCTGATGTAAAAGTCTGTCCTGTCAGTGCCGTCCCCAGTCGTCTGCAAAAAATCCTCCCTATTCCTACCCCCGCAAACAAATGTAAAGTGTCCCACCGACCCCTGCATCTCATGAACTGTGCCTTTGTCTCTGGCCATCCTTATCTCGAGCGGCCCCAGCACCTGCTGTTGTTTACCCATCCGCCACCGAGCCTCCTTCAAGTGGGCATCCAGCTCCAAGCCCCAAAAAGAAAAGAGACGTACTGGGCCCCATCATTGCATCCCGTGCCAAGGCGTTCCCAGTTCCCTCATGATCTCTTTGAAGCTGTCCAGTGCTGCCTGACACTCCGTGGAGTCTGAGGTGCCAACCAAGAAATAAGTCATCCAGATAGTGCTTGCCAACTGGTGACCCGTGCGCCTGTAACACAACCCCTGGGGAGCGTACTGAAATCTTCAAATGCGCCAAACATAGAGCAGCTCATTGGTAAATCTTTGCCCCGTCCCATTCCATTGAAATGGATGCACAAGAAGTCCCAAACCCCCTGGTGTACTAATATCACTCAGAAAGCTGACCATCTGTCGCATTATGCTCTTTCCGCTGTTGCGCCCGTGGTCACTTACCAGTGACATGGCCACGTCAACCGACTTATGCTCCTTCCGCTGTTGCGCCCGTGGTCACTTACCAGTGACATGGCCACGTCAACCGACTTATGCTCAGTACGCCGTGGCCCCCGTGGTCACTTACCAGTGACATGGCCACATCAACTGCTTTATGCTCATTCCGCCGTTGCGCCCGTGGTCACTTACCAGTGACATGGCTGCGTCAACCGCTGTATGCCCTTCCCGCTGTTGCGCCCGTGGTCACTTAACAGTGACATGGTCACGTCAACCTATTAAATAAAACACAGTAACCTCTGTGTTGTCCATAACATCAAGAACCGCATTGCCGTCTGGCCGTAAAAATGCTGAATTAACCTGAATTTTCCTTGTTCTGTCACATGAACCGCCAACTATAGAGACCCCCAAATGATCCCATGTCCCCCTGCAAGTGGGCCCGCCATGCGAGCTTCACGCACTTCCTTATCCCATTTGCCTTGCACTACCTCCGGGTGCTCCCTTGCTGACTGTACATTGTCCTCTCCTCGCCTACCCCTGGGGCCCTTGTAACCTAAATGAAAAACCGTCCATAAAACCAGTCCCGTCGCTTTTTCGCAGCCTTCTGTTGCTCTAACCCGGCCAGGCTGCCATTAATCAGTCCACCCTAACTGGCGTATGAGCCCTTTGGCACCGCCCCTCTAGCCCCTCGACCCCACCCGAAAGGCTGCTGCTGCTGTCCCCCCCCTTGGTGCTCCTGCTGGCCCCCCGACTGCGGCCCCCCCCAAAGCAATTAACCACGGCGTGTCTGCCTCCACATTTCGAGCAGTCGTGCCTGAATCTACAAAATTCCCTGAAGCACGTTCCCTTATTGAAATCCCAGCAGGCCCTCCCAGAGCCCGTCTGCCCCCGGCCCGTACCATCCACCCCTCCCCAGGTGGGCTGCCCCTGCGAGGGGTGATAAACGAGCGGTAGCCCGCTGGCTGTAAAAATCGTCTTCCCTGCCCTAGAGGACCCCATCGTGTGCTGCCACAGATCCGTATCTAACTCCCCCCATTTAGCTTCTGTGTCCCATGCCATACGAGCCCTAAACTCCTCGTCGTATTGGGCCCAAGCGTATCCCTCCCCCGTGATTTGCGCCTTCCTAATGACGTCCATATACTTAAAAAGGGCCACACACCGCTCCGGGTATTTCTCGCAATACACGCTGGCATATATGAGAAAGGCTGCCGTCCAGTTTTCAACAGTGAGGGGCACCCTGGGCCGCTTTGCCAACTCATATTCCTCCTCCTTTGACCCTTCCTTCGCGCGTACCTCCCTGTGCAGTAGCTTGAGCATTTCCACATACTCCCCTTTCCATATGCACTCTTTCGTGGCCACCATCAAATGCGCTCCCAATGGCTTTGTGACCCCCATATATGGCAACTTCTTGATTTTCAATTCCTTGCTCTCTAGTTTCGCGTCTGACTCTACCGTCCCTGATGCCCCTGCGACGCCCTCCCCTCTTGACTGAGCATCGTCCCCCACACTTACCGGCGTCTTGCCTGAGTCGTCTGTGCCCACACCCACATCCAACACGTATCTACCTCTGCTTAACCTCTCTCCCTCCTCCCCCCCCACCCCTTCCCCCCCTCCGATCCCCACCGACACCATCACAGGTTTCACCCGACCGTCCCTTGTTTTACCTTGTTCCAAGGAGGGTGCCCGTCTTGGTGCAGTCCGCCTTGCCACAGGAACCGTCGCGTCCTCTAACCCAGCTGACCGATCCGTGGGCTCCGTCGGGCGTCGTGACCTCTGCAATGTACTAGAACAGACATTATTCGGCCCCCCACGCCGCCCTCCTCGCTTTCCCTCCATTCATCCTCCTCGAGACTATCCTCCTCATTGCCCAAATCAAAGGTCTCCCGCTGCCCCCAACTCCTGTCCGGCGGAGGCGCCGTCTGCATCCTCCTTTGACCCACAACAGTATCGCCATACATGGTCCTGTGTGCACGATGTCCTGTGTCCCGTTGGGGGCCATCGGGTGTTGGGGCCAGCGAGACCGTTCTGGGCCTACTTGCGCCGGCCACGACGGGGTCCCACGCCGGTACTGGGCACGCCGCGCGAGGCTCCACCCTCCCTTCACCTTGGCGCCTATGAGCCGCTCCCAGCTCTGCCAAGTCTGGCTCCCGCCGCTGTCCTACCACCTGCAACAAAAAGGTATGGTCCGGTGTGCTGGGCCTACTCTCTCTATCCCCCCTTCCCAATTCCTCTTCCTACCTACACCCAAAGTACTAGCCGCCCAATGGCGCCCTACTCTGCTAAGATCACTGGCTACCCCCCCAACCCTGTCCCCCTCCTTGTCGTCGCTCCAATCCAGTCTCCCCAAGTTCTCCAACCTGCCCAGCCCCGCCGCTGTCGAGCTGAAACCCAAACCTCCACCAGATCGCCCTCCCACCCCCGACCCTTCGCCCCCTGCCTAGCCCCCAGACCCAGGGAGCCACCATGCGCCATGTAAGCATCAATCTGCTCCCTCCTTGATAAGCCCCGTACCTCCTCATGCCATGAGGTAAAGATGTCCATGCCCTCCCAGTCCCGACCCCCCCCCCCTCCGACCCCAGCTCCTCCGGGATATCATCCTCCTCCCCCTCCAAAAACCAGTCTCCCTCCCCCCTTGCCCCCCCAGAAAAACCCCCCGCCTCTCCCCAACCCCCCCCTCCCTCCCGCTCATCCTGCTTGCACCCGACCGGTGCCTGCATCGAGCTCCGCTGCCAAAACTCCCCGTACCCCTCTGCACGTGGCCCCAAAAGCCTCCCCTGCCCTCCTCCAGTCGGCAGGCTCACCTCTAGACGGGCAGCCATGCCGGTTGGCCCCCGCGTCTGCATCCCCCCTCCCCGAGTGCCAAAACTGGGCCTTTGCCCTGTGCCCCTTTTCCCCCTCCCTGCTCCATTCACAACCGCCCCGGGGCCCGGCCTGAGCACCACCCGGACTGCTCCTCAGGCGGGCCCCGCCCACATTTCCTTCCGCCGGAGCCTCCAAGGAGACGAGGGGCTCCGGCGCCTCCGTCACAAGCGGGGCCGCTCTCCTTGTGTATGAGCGGCCCCGAACCCTTTCCTCACCAACCGGGGAGGCGCGCGACGCGCACTGCCGGCGAGCCCCACCCACAGGCTCTCCCGCCGCAGCCTCAATGCCCCCTAGAGGCTGCGGCTCCTTGACCACACCCCGGGCCGCACGAGCACTACTCCTGCGGCCCGGGTCACTCACCTGTCCGCGCTTCGCCTTCCTGGGGGACAAGCAGGCCGCGACGGCGGCCGCCACCCCCCTGGACGCGCGCCTCGCTGGGCGCGCGGTTTTCGGCCCAAGCAGCTGAAGCTGGCCGGCCTCACGGAGCAGCCGTACCGCCTCCACAACTCTGTGATCCTCCCTTGCCATCATGTTCTACGAACGCCTTAAACACACTGTCCTAAACACGCTGACAAAATCCCTCACGAAAGGCTAACTCACCACGCAAAAAAGGCTAAATACCACAAAAAACTAAATCCCACTACACTCCCAGCCACCAGGTCACCAAAACCTAAAATGGTGGCTGGGAGAGGGGGAGCCAGCCCCTTATAGCCATTTGGGCTATCAAAATTGATTTTGGGCTACATTTGGGCTATTCCCCCCGAAGCCCAAACAAACCCACCAAAATGGCCGCTGTCGTCCTGCCCCTCCCCCTCCCAAACTGCCCGGGGGGCAGACCTCCCTGGGCTCGGCTGCCCCCCAAGCCCCCCTTCCTAGGTTTTGTAAAAGTTGTGTCACTCTCTCCACGCAGTCCAAACCAAAGGTGAACGGAATTCAGGGAAACCCAAGCAAGTAATTCCGAAGGAGGAGCACTAAGCCTCATCCACGTGCGCAGAACAGAAAGCATAAGGAACTCTAGGGCAGGGCTGGCCCCTGTACCCCAAACATCCGCCCCCCCCCGGAGAGTTAGTCTACACACCGCCACAAGTCAGAGGGACAGCACCACCCACTAGGGAGATCGGATTCCCTCGGTCAGGCGGCTGCTTAAAGGCCTCTGTAACAAGGCAGCGCTCGTGCTGCGAGGTGTTCCTGCCATCAGGATCGTGATGGCGACTATCCCTGCCATCGAACCGTTTGTGGTTGACGGCTCACCGTCCTCTCTAGCCCCAAAATGGAAGGATTGGACAGACCGTCTGCAGTTCTATTTGGAAGGGGCAGGCGTTGCACGAGATCGACGCCAAAGCACTACTACTTTTCTTTAAACTTTATTTATTAATTTTCATAACAAGCAAGGTACAGTACAAGTTAGCCATGTATAGTACAGGATGTTCAATTATGGTCCACGTATAACAATTACCAAGATCTCTGCAACAGTGCAATTCCTGGTTTACCGAGGGAGATTGTTCTGCCTGCCTATCCACGTGTCAGTGTTTACTATGTTATGTGTGTTGTCTCATTATATGTCTCAATGTGCTGCGAAGCGGTATCATGTCTAGTTTGTGAGCCCGCTGGGACCTGTAATTCGAGCAAGTACGAGCGAAGCAGTTGCCAGATATCCAGTGGCCTAGAGGCTGTGGGTTGAAGTTGCGCATAGATCACACTTCGTATTACAGTATGTCATACTATACAACCAGGCTTTTAGCGTTGGTGGGTGTTTACTACCACAATGAATCGCAACCTCTCTTTTTGCAAGCATTAGAGCAATTGCAACGAAGAGCTGCGCTGACTTTGGAAGATCGTGGACATACCTCATAAGGGCCTGCAGTGGAGTGGGCGTGATATCCGGTTCCGTCATGCGGGACAGTTCCCCGAATATTGCCCTCCAATATCTGGCAATCCTATCACAAGTCCACGTCATGTGTGCAAAGTCCGCCAATGGGGAGTGGCACTTGGGGCATGTGTGGGGGCGTGTCAAGTCCATCCGGTGCACGCCATATAAATTTGAAGTGTATCAATTTGTATTAGTGATTAAAGGAGACCCTGCGTGTTTGTTCGCAACAGTAACACCATTGAAAGTCAGAGAGAGGCTGGCCCAGGTCCTATTCCCATGCAGCACATAGCCCTGCATCTCTATTAGTTATCAAGACAATGGCAGATGTATACATCTTGGACATCAGATGCTCCCCGCTGGTATCTTTGATGAGTAGCGTTAGTGAGGGGAATTCAGGCGGTTCGAGGGGGTACCTGGAAATTTGAGCTCTAAGTGCCCCCTGAATCCTCCGCTATACAAACAGGTCCATAAGTGAGGCATCACTAAAACGGATGTCCTCAGTACGCGAGAAGACGTTACCAGGTTGTGTTTGGACAAAGTGCGCATTACCAGGGCCTCCTGTGTGATAGGTAACCGAAGGTTCCCTGCTAATGGTATAGCAGAGGATTAGAGAGGATGGTTCCCGGTTGCCCGGATAAGTCGTTGCCAGGCCCAGCTAGTTGTAGAGGTTGTCTGAATATAGTGTGGGTCGCGAGGCAGGCCTACCAGTAGTAGCGCTGCCAGGGGTGTGGGGTGCACAAGATCTGCTTCAGGTCTAAGGTAGGGGACCCGGGCATCAGAGTGATACCAGTGCCTCGCAAAACTGCACTGGGTGCCCAAATATTATATGTGGAAATTCGGGACCCCGAACCCACCATGTTCGTATGTTAATGTGTCCCAGCTGCTTCGAGGTTATTTACCACCCCACACAAGTCTTATTAAGTTGCGAGCCAAGTGTTGAGAAAAAGATATTATGCAACGGAATTGGGATATTTGGTGTGCAAACAAAATATCGAGTTGGAAAAGTCGAACTGCAGAAATATCGAGTCCTAAATGTAGTGAGTCAGAAATATCGACAGCAAGAATAACGTGGTCAAGAACATCGATTTTAAGGTAACAAATATCGTTTTTAAAAATATAGAAGTCATTAATATCGTTTGCAAAAATATAGTTGTTTAAAATATCGATTTTTCCTTAGTGTTATGTATTTTAGTATATATTTTAAATGTATGTGATGTATTTTTTTGTACAAGAATTTTACTTACTTTATAATTAGTTGTTAAATACTATTAGTTTTTTAATTGAAAATAAGTTTTAATTGTGTAATTCATTTTTTACAGTTTAATTTTAGCTGTGGGTTGTAGGGATTATAGGGGTAAAGTGTGGGAAATTAATGAATTTTTATGAGTTTTAATTTGTTTCTTAATTAATAATATTTCTTTAATTAGTAATTAATTATGTTAATTATGGAAGTACTTTTTTAAAATTTAGATGTGGGTTGTGAATTGTGTGGTGTTCTAGGGTAGGAAATAAAAAAACGAAATGTATGTAATAATGAATGTTTTTGTTTCTAAATATTTTTAATTAAAAATGTATTTGTTTGAAAATCATTTTTTATTTTATTTAATATAATATTTGTAGGTATTTGACATATGTATTTAACATTATACTATGTTTTACTTTTACATTTTTAATATTAAATATATTTGTATTTTAACGGTAACATATTTATCATTTTTTTAATTTATTTTGTTTTTTAAATATTTTGTTGTTGTTAATATTCTGTTTGTTTTTAATTTTGAACTCACTGGGGTGAGAATATTAATTGTTACCCCTACGCAATCCAACACTTTCCATATTGTTGCACTGATTGGAGTGGGAATAGTAAATTTTATCCCGCCACTATCCAACACTTTCCCTACTGTTGCACTCACTGGAGTGGGAATAGTAATTTTTACCCCTTCGATATCCAACACTTTCCCTACTGTTGCACTTATTGGAGTGGGAATAGTAATTTTTACCCCTTTGCTAACCAACACTTTCCCTACTGCTGCACTCCTTGGAGTGGGAATAGTAATTTTTACTCCTCAGCTATCCAACACTTTCCCTACTGTTGCACTGACTGGAGTGGAAATAGTAAATTTTAACCCTCCGCTATCCAACATTTTCCCTACTGTTGCACTCACTTGAGTGGGAATAGTAAATTTTACACCTCCACTATCCAACACTCTCCCTACTGTTGCACTCATTGGAGTGGGAATAATCATTTTTACCCCTCCGCTATCCAACACATTCCCTACTGTTGCACTGACTGGAGTGGGAAATTTAAGTTTAAAGATTTTTAAATAGTTCAATGTTTTAATTTAAAAAAAGAATGTTTTTTTTTTAGATTTCGGATGTAAATGGCACAGCGGGACTTATATGCTAATTGCCTGTTTCCTCGGCCCAAAGGCCCACTGGGGTATTTTAATGGACTTTTTTAATGGCAGCAGAACAACAGAGCCCACTGACGTAACACCGTGCTGGCTATCAGAACTACAGGTACCAGCATGCCAGACAAAGACACACACTTGTGAATAATTAGCGCATGCATGTTAAAGTACCGGAGCAGCATTTCCTGTTGTCTGTCCTTTTTTCCTCTGATGAAGAGGCCGTAAGGCCTTGAAACGCGTTAGGATGCAGTGAATAAATTAACTTTGGACGGAGTTAGCATGGTGTCATTAATTCATGTCCCGCTGACGGCGAGTCCTCACAGCAGGGCAACCTTTTTGATGTATATATATATATATTTAGGAGCTATATATCAGCTCCTAAAGAAAAGACCAGCACTCGCGGGGGGGGTAAATCCACGTAAGGGTTTATTCGTACTCTTTACAACAAACGCGTTTCGGCGGATCGCCTTCTTCAGTGTCGGCGACCGCCGCGTCTGTGCCTCTTTTATTTCATACATATCAACCATTTTCATTGGCGATCTGGCAGTTACTGTGCCACCATCTTTGAGTGGTGTTTTTTTTACAACAAATTGTATTGTTTCTCATTCATTTGCATAGTTATTGCAATTTCATGAAAGCAAACAATTAAATTATTCTAGATTAATGCATGATGCTTCTGAGTTTCAAATCAAATTTCAATTTCACATAATTATGATACGTCATCTATACTTCAGACAAATTCCTGCCATATTGTAACGATATATAGTCATCTCCTTTAATGCATTGCTGAATCATAGACAATACATTTCATATTCATCACCAAATGGCGGATAAAACGACCAGAATTACACTTAATTCCGCCCTGGATGGGCAAAAGCAGCTGATTATTTTCTTTGTATATGCTAATCACTCAAAAATTACTGTGTAACCTAATTCCGCCCTCGATGGGCTCTCGTAATCAGCCGGTTATTATCCATTATTACATTCATATGGCCTAATCGTTGTCCCTAGCTAATTCATGTGTCTGGCCATTCATCATTTTACTGCCCTCCTACTTCTCAATTATAGGTGCACCCCTAGTTCCTCCCCAATATTCAATCCTAAGGGTGACTTCGATACCATGTCCAATATGTATCGTGATTCTAATCTACGTATTTTTTCCCCCCTGTCACCGCCTCTTATGTCCCGCGGTACATGATCAACACAAAAATATCTGAGCAGGTTCCTGTTGCTCTGATGATAAGTTTGGAAATGCCTTGCGACAGGGTAACTGGGATCTTTTTTATTAATCGCTCTTTGATGCTCTAGAATGCGATCCGCCGAAACTTGTTTGCTGTAAAGAGTACGAATAAATCCTTACGTGGATTTACCCCAGTGAGTGCTGGTCTTTTCTTTAGGAGCTGAGAGATTGACGCGAGTCTGCCCTCGTGTGACAGTGCACCCGCTAGGGAGTGCGGAAGCAACTGGCAGACCATGGAGCAGAAATATATATATTTGTACATTTTTATATAATTTTAAAATGATAAAATAAATTAAAATTAATAGTTAATTGTAAATATATATATTAATTATTATGTATGTTTAACTTTTTTAATTAAGTTTATTTGTTATATTTGTTAAAATGTATATTAAATCTAATTTATTTTTCTAAAATTAATTTTATTTAATATATTTAATATTTATTATTTTATTTTATATATATGTTATATATATATATATATATATATATATATATATACATATATAAATCGATATTTTGTACAACTATATTTTTGACATCAATATTTTTTTTCCGATATTTTTATACTTACCTGTTTAAGTATAGGGAGTCGACATTTTTGCATTCTATATTTTTACCGCAATATTTTTTACATCTATATTTTTGAGGTCGAAATTCTGTCAGTGAACCGGGATATTTTGAAATAAATATAAAAATTGGGGCAGCACGACCATTTTGATTATGGCGATGCGACCCGCTATGGTGAGAGGTAGTTTCAACCAGCGTTGAATTTTCCCGCCCAGTTTCTCCATCACCGGGCCATAATTAAGCTGTAGTATTTGTTCCGGCTCTTTATGTATGTGGATACCCAAATATTTGACCAAGTCCTCACACCATGTTAGTGGGTATTCAGTGTTCCTATCGCATTTGGCTGCTGTCAATGGGAAAATTTCTGATTTGCCCCAATTTATGTGTAAACCTTATCATCAGGATGTCTCACGTAGAGAATGAGATCGTCTGCGTAAAGGGTGAGGAGCAGCGGACCTGTTTTAAACTGCAGGCCTCTGTAGAGGTGCCCCTCCTGTAAATGATGGTACCAGGGGGTCCAGTGCTATTACGAATAGCAACGGGGCAAGCGGGCAGCCCTGGTGTGTCCCCCCGAGTGAGTGCGAAAGGAGACGTTAGGGTACCGTTTAGCTGAATACACGCCATAGGGCGTGTGTATAGCAGCCCAACGATGGAGGTAAACCTCTGTGGTACTCCCAATCTAGTCAATGTGGAGTACAGAAATGGCCATTCAAGGGAGTAACAGGCCTTCTCCGCATCCAACAGGATAGCTGCAGCGGGGACAGTAGGTGCAATTCTGTGGTGGGTGGCAAAAAGAGCGCGCAGGTTCATGGCAGTGGATTTGTGTGGATGAACCCTGACTGGGTTGGAGATATTATCTGGTCAATGATAAGAGAAAGTCTGGTGGCTAACATTTTGTCCAATATTTTGTTATCAAAATTCAATGACAAGTGCGTCCTATAGGAGCCACATTGTTGCGGGTCTTTACCTGCCTTGGTGAGAAGCGTTATGACCGCCTCTCGAAGTGTGGGGGGGAGCTCGCCAATCTCCACGGCCTCCTGATAAACTTCCATGAGATACGGGGCAAGTAATTGCTTATATGTTTTGTGGAACCTCCCTGAAAATCCGTCGAGTTGAGGCGCCTTTGAGCCGTCCATCGCATCTATTGCTTGGGTGACTTCTTTCTCCGTAAAGGGCTCTGCCAAAAACTCTTGGTGGGCCGAGTTAAGCCGTACCAAAGCTATTTCGTCTAAGTAGCTTTTATTGTCCGTGGTGTCAGCTGCTACTCTGGACGTGTACAATTCAGTGTAGTAGGATAGCACCGCATTGTGTATGCCAATAGTGTCTGATATGTTTTTGCCGTAAGGGCCTTGAAGGCTCAAAATGTATGTCTGGCCCCTGGATTGCTGCATCAATTTTGCTAGTGTGCGACCTGGTCTTTCACCCTCCCCATATCGCCTAGTGACAGCATATTTCCCCAGATAGTGTGATTCGTGCTCTGCCGCCTCGTGAAATTCAGACATTAGGGTAGCCCGGCGTTGTAAGCTGGATGAGTCCTGTAGTGTCGCTTGGTTTTGATCTATCGTTGATAACTGCGTTTCCAATTGTGACAGGTGCGACGTAGGTCTCTGAGTATTCCGGCACTCTTTGAGATACATATCCCCCTTATGTATGCCTTAAAGGCCTCCCACAGCGTGGCTTTAGTTTTCACCATGTCCACGTTAATTTCAGAATATTCTACGATTGCTGAGAGTAGTTCGGATTTGAACAGCATCCCGAATGGCTTTCTTCAGAAATCTCCAATGTCTTTCCACCCCCCTGCACGTGGAATCCGCAGCTGCAGCAGGACCGGCGCGTGGTCGAATAGTGTGTGTGGTAAATGCTTTACCGAATGAACCCATGGGATCACATTGGGAGCAAGAAGCCAGTAGTCCAGTCGGGTCTATGTGTTGCGTGGGGCGGAGTAGTGGGTGTACGCTACTTGTGTGGGATAGTGATCTCGCCAAGCGTCGGTCAGCCGGTATGCTTCCCTAAGATCTGTCAGTGTACGCCTGGCCCTGGGTTTTGTATCAGGAGTGGTGGCTGTACTATCCATTTGGGGATCAAGTAATATACTGAGGTCGCCCCCCCATGCATATCTGGTCTGCTTCCATATAGTCTATTTGTGTCAGGAGGTTGCGGTAAAAATCCAGATCGTCGACGTTTGGGCATAAACATTTACTAGGAGTACAGTGTATCCTAATAAGCATCCCTTAACCAATAAATATCGCTCTGCTGTGTCCACATACCCCGCCACTGCCCTAAATGGGACCCGCTTGTGAACCAGTATCGAGACTCGCCTGGTATAAGTGCTATAGCCAGCGAAGTATCTATGAGGGCCCCAGCTTGCGGCAAAACCAGAAGGAGGCATATTCGGGGGTAAGTGCGTTTCTTGGAGAAAGACAATATCCACCTGGTGTCGCTGTAGGTAATGGGCTACTTGTTTACATTGACGTGTATTATTTTAGCCCCCAAATGTTCCAGGACATCAGTGTAATGTTTACAAAGGGGTGAACCCTATTCTCCATAATCACTGCTGCTTGTGGATATGTATGAAGGACCTGCGTAATGGCACTTGTACGGTTTGAACATCAATCGTAAAAACAGAAATCATAAAAGCATCCTAACAAACCCATTCACCCCCACCACCCACCCATCTCCAGTTCCACTGCAAAGGGGAAATGCTCAAAACGCAGAAAGGACACTGAACATTTGGAAAGACTAAAAGTAGTCTATACAACGTTGCAAATGCTAATGTGCAAACGCACTTGGGGAGAGGCAACGCTACGCCGAGTCCCAGATTCTGTATGGTATGTAATGAACAGTGTTACATGCCTAGGGTGGCAATACTTATGCAACTGGACATTAAAATGTAAGGTAGTAGTGAGTCATTACATCACTGTGCAAGCGACCGGGTGGATTCGCCTATACTTAGCTGGCCTAGAACAGTTTCCCGCTGGTCCCAGAGTCAGAGATAGGAGGGGACCCGCCCGGGGAGGGCGATCATCGGGCCCCCTTGATTTGGAGAAGGTGCAGCAGAATTCCTGGACTGCTGTTGGAGTATCAAAAATCTGTGACCGCACATCTATGTCCACTTTCAAACGTGCTGGGTACACATACCATATTTCAGACCCAGTTTACAGAGGGTGACTTTGATTCCCGCATATTTCCAGCAAGCGTCCTGTACCATGGCGGTGAAGTCTGGGTAGAACGATATGGAGGATCCCTGCCTTTCCAGTGTTCCTTTTTCCCAGGCCAGCCGCAGCGCAGTGTTCCTATCTTTGAAATTTTGAAGCCAGGCAATTATCGGCCGTGGGGGGACAGCCTGGATTGGGACGCGGCCCAAGTGTGCGGTGCGCCCTCTTGACCACAAAAGTAGTAGTGAAGGATTCACAGCCAAATAAGTCAATCAGGAGTTTTTCCACGAATCCATTGAGGCAGCCTGAGTTTGTGGGCTTGGGAAGTCCCAGTATGCGAACATTATTACGTCTTCCCCCGGCCTTCAAGTCTTCGTTCTTAATAGCTATGGTTTTAAGAAGTTTCTCCATGCGCTCCAGTCTCTTAGTGGTCTGAGAAGAGCCATCTTCCAAGTCAGAGATCCTGCCCTCCGCGGTATCCAGTCTGCCCTTGTGGTGATCCAACCTGGCACCCATTTTGTCCAGGCGCTTATCTAGCGCCTCAACGTGCGTGTCCAGGGCTTTGAAACCAGCCCTGAGTTCCACCATGAGGGTGTCTGTTCCTTGTGTGGCAGTATCGGTGGGCACGGGCACATTTCCACCCTCCGCCATTCCCGTGCCCGAAACATCAACCCCACCAGCCTTGTGAAAGGTCATTTTTTGCTGCTTGGGGTCACTGGGGACCCTGTGCGCTTAAGAAGAGGAATTATTGAGCCCCTGCGCAATGTGCCTTCAATCTGCCCAGTGGGTGCAGGAAAGGGAGTATGTCTGCTGGTCTTGCGTGTTCTCGTGGTGGCCTCACAACAGTAGGGGATATGAGACTGTCCTGCAGCGCTGCACCATTCAGCCTGCGTGCTGACGTTTTATAGTCCTCCTCTCCAGTGCTGTCATATAGCAGGTGCCTTGTGATGAGAACTCCAAAGTAGGCCGGGAAGGCCGCACTGTTTGTAGCTAGATGCTGCCCAGCGTCCATGGTGCGAGATCATGCGTGGTCGTATTGCGTGGCTGGTACCGTTATTGAATTCACCCTACCCCCTCCAAGGAGCATACACACTTCCGTGCCTCCCTGTTTCATATGGTGCTGGATGGGGGGTCGGGTCGGGTCTTCATGAAGACGCAATACCTTGTACGCCTTCCATTCTTTCCCCAGCACGGTTGCGAGTATCGGGGGCGGTGGGAGGATGATGTGTTCTGCTCATATGGTGCTGGGCTAGAGCGAAGGAGATGAGGGAGCGCCAGAAAGAGCCGCTTCAGCACGGCTCGGTGGCCGTCCCCCAGGCTCAACCGTGGACCCTGTCACACCACAGGGCCTCCGAAGGATTGCTGACAGGCCTTACCTGGAATTAACGCTGGGCCCAATGTAGCGCTCCCCTCCGTCAGAGCATTCTCCTGGTGCTGCTGTTGCCTGCTCCAGCCCCTGGGTGCCCGCAACAGGTGCAGTCCTTCCTTGTGAATGCAGCCCAGCCGCACTGCAGGCCTCAGCAGGCGATCACGGGGTTGCGCTGCCTCCCCGTTCCTTGAGGCCCGATGTCGTCATCAGCGCTCTTGATGGTTCCCGCACTCGCAGATCAATATTTTGGGGCCGTTTCTGCGCTGTTCATGGTAGCGCTCAATTCCACATCTCCACTGCCACCTTCACTAACGTAAAGGCCACCCAGGCGGCCAGGATCTCAGGGAGTTTGCGGAGCTCCAGAGCTACGCGGCCATCTTGGTCAGTAGCTTGGCCCCGCCCCGAGCACTACTACTTCACTTAGGGGGTAAAGACATACACCGGATCTACAAGACCCTCGTAGAAGCCACCCCTAAAGTGTACATCACGCTCCTCAATGCTATAAATGCCCACTTTGAACTAATGGCGAACAGGGACTAGAAAAGGTTTGTCTTTAGGCAAGCCCTGCAGGAGGCAGACTAATCGCTAGACACATTCCATGGACGTCTGAAGGAACTAGCCAGTACGTGCGGTGATGAGCAGGAGGAGATCAGAGCCCAAATCATTCAGGACTGCTACTTGGCAAAACTACGGGAAAGTATACTCCAAGAGTCAGGAAAACGACTAGGGAACACTCTGTCCATGGGAAGATCCAAAGAACTGGCAAGGGCTAGAGCATCACACATGGAAGCGGCACTACATCGCCCGATCAAGACTGAGAAAGCCAATGTAGTGAAAGCGAAGCCACGCCCTTCTCTGACACAACGCCCGCAAGAAAGGCAGAAGGAGTGTGGCTACTGCGGAGGCGCCTCGCATAGGATGAACGAATGCCCAGCAAAAGGGAAGCGGTGCTCTGCCTGCAGAAAGATAAATTACTTTGCAAAAGGCTGCCGATCCTCCAGACCACAGAGCGAGTCAGCGCAAGTGGTAGAGAATGCCCTGGACAGCGAAGACAGGGATAACTACACAGGAGACTATCCAGTACACTACGTGCTAGCTGTAGACCAACAGTCAAAGAAGCAGTACCGGCTGCCCAAATGCCAAGTCAAGATCCACCACCAGGACGTCAAGTCCACCATCGACACAGGAGCTTCAATTGAACTCATGTCGGCAAGTACATACCGATCACTCAATCCAAGCCCCCCTCTGCAGGAAGCCCGAATTCGAGTCTTTGCCTATGGAAAGAAGACACCCATTCCCCTCATGGGATGTTTCAAGACGGAGATCGCGCACCAAGGCCTGACCACACCCAACACGGTCTATGTGTCGAAAGAAGGACACCGGATGCTAGTAAGCAGAACTTCTTCCGAAACACTCAAGTTAATTTTGTTTGCATTCGCAGTGCAGGAGAAAGAGATTTTGACGATCCTTGACGAGTTTGGAGACGTCTTCCTAGGCATAGGGTGCCTTAAAGGAAAAGAGATCTCACTCCACATCAACAGGTCAGTCCAGCCTGTGGCACTGAGACATCCCCGTATTGCGTTCCACCTCCGGCAAAAGGTTGAAGAGGAGCTCAAAGCATTGAAAAGACAAGGCATCATCGAGAAAGTCACGGGCCCCACCTCATGGGTGTCCCCGATAGTGGTCGCCAGAAAGCCAAAGCAGCTAGAGCAGGTGCGCATCTGCGTAGACATGCGCCTCCCAAATACCGCCATCAAACGGGAACGCCACATCACCCCTACAATTGACGATATTCTGGGGGAGCTGGAAGGGACGGTGTGGTTCTCAAAGTTGGATCTGCGCTCTGGATACCACCAGCTGCTCCTCCACCCGGACTCAGGCTATGTCACCACCTTCTCAACCCATGTTGGCCTCCGGTGGTACAAGCGCCTCAACTTCGGGATTTCCAGTGCAGCCGAAGTATTCCAAAACACCATCAGAGAAGTACTAGGCGGCCTCCCAGGGGTCCTCAACATCAGTGATTATATACTGGTGTATGCAAAGTCCCTCGAAGAACATCACCAGCACCCCCGAGGAGTCCTCCAACGTATCCTTGAGTCCGGTCTAACGCTACATCCGTAGAAGTGTGAGTTCCTACAGAGGCGGATCAGTTTCTTTGGCTACACCTTCTCGGACAAAGGAATTGCCCCAGACCCGGACAAGGTGCGTGATATCCAGGAAGCTCCAGCGCTGTCCAACTTTTCCGAGATGCAAAGCTTTCTTGGAATGGTCAACTTTTCCGGCCGTTTCATCCCGAATTAAACAAGTCTAACACACCATCTCCGAGATCTCACAAACTCCAACACCGCGTGGCAGTGGGGAGCAGACCAGGACCAAGCCTTCAAGAACACTAAAGAAGCACTTTCCTCAGAAACCAACCCTGTCATACTTCGATCCCTCGCTGCACATGAACATCGCTGTTGACGCCAGCCCATTCGGGCTAGGGGCAGTATTTATGCAACAACAAACAAATGAAAGCTGGGCCCCCATAGCCTACGCCAGCCGCTCCCTAACGGACAAAGAGAAGCGATTCTCCCAGTTTGAACAGGAAGCAATTGCAATCCACTGGGCATGCCGGCATTTTCACACTTATGTATACGGGCACCCGTTCACCGTATCCACAGATCATAAGCCACTCCTACCACTATTCCAGGAATCAGCGTCATAACCTCCCCCAAGGATCGAGAAATGGATCCTACAGCTGCAAGAGTATGAGTATAAGCTGGAATACAAACCAGGGGCGTCCAATCCTGCAGATTACCTGTCGTGACATCCGAGGGCTGCCACAGCAGGGGAAAGGGCAGAGGCTGAGGACACGGAGGAGTACGTAGGGCTCGTGAAGGAGCGATCACGCCCCCTCCCGATGGAGTTAGACTCACTAGTTGAGGCAACCAAGAAAGACGAATGCCTCCAGCTCGCAATCTCCGCCCTCAGAGCCAATGACTGGCACCCTATCATAGGCAGCCTGACATGGCGGACACCGCAAGCCAAGGAGGTTCTGGAGTCTCTGATACATGTGCAGGAGGAACTATACACAGACATCGGTGGCTGTCTCTTGAGAGGCCCCACGTTGGTCGTTCAATCAAGCCTCATGTCGCAAGCGGTGCAGCTGGCCCATCGTGGACACCAGGGTATCGTGAAGACGAAGAGCAGACTGAGAGCCAAGGTGTGGTTCCCCGAAATGGTCAAGATGGTCGAACAAGCCATTGACTCATGTCAGTGGTGCCAAGTATCCGGGAACTCCGAACGACCACCCCCTGTCAATACTGAAGATAACCCAAAGCGACCGTGGGAGAATGTGAGCATGGACTTTGGGCACCTCCCAGATGGGAGATACGCATTCATTGTCATCGATGACTATACAAAATATACCGAAGTGGAGCTTGTCGGAAGCCAAACTGCCGCTGAAGTCATCACCAAAGTCGAGAAGATTATCGCAACCCATGGATTCTTCAAAGTGGTGAAGACTGACAATGGTTCTCTGTTTCACGGACAAGAGTTTGCTGACTACCTCTGTTCCTGTGACACACATCATCGAAAGGTAACACCAAGGTGGCCCCAGGCCAATGGAGAAGTGAAGAGGTTCATGCAGACCCTAAACAAGGTGATTCCGATCGCTCACGCCGAAGAATCGTCGGTGGAAAGGGCCCTTTACAGTTTTTTGAGAGAGTACCGACTGACACCCCATGTCACGACAGAAAGGGCCCCAGGACATGCCAGCATGGGGCGTGTGATACAGGACACCATCCCACATCATTCTAACTGGACCCCGTCACCCATTGATGATGTGCGGGTTCTAAGGAAAAGGTCTATCATGAACACCCAGTCCAGCAAAAGGCGAAAGGCCAAGACATCTACCATCAGTCAAGGGGACTTGGTGTATCTCAAGGATCGACACCCAGGAAGCAAGTTCCGTCTCCTGTTTGAGCACAGTCCATGGACAGTGACAAGCCGAAAAGGAACTATGATCACAGTGCGCCAAGGAGAAGAGGAAGTCACCAGAAATATCTAATTTTTCAAGAGAGTCCACGATTTGACAATCGATTCTGACTCTCCTGAGAGGGTCGCCACCAGGGGTAGGTATGGCTCATCTCCAGATTCCTATACGCAGAGCCCCAGCAGCACTCCCAGGAATCCCCCGCAAGACTAAAGCGTGCCGGAGCGTCTCGAAGCTACACCGCTCGACCCTGGCAACCAAACAGAAGGGGCCTACCCGGCGCCAACCCCACACCACCAGGGTGCACGCTCCGGATATCACCTGAGAGGCAACCCGGCCCCATCGTCCCACCTGGCAGAGTTCCTGGTGAGATGGAAGCGAGGCGAGCGGCGGGAGTCGACGGACTGGTAACTGTATACAGCTCCTATGCTGGACGTTGTGATCAGATGTTGCATCATGTGTAATGTGGTTATTTACGAGCCTTTGGGTTTTGTTTACTATTAAAGATAAGGAGGAATGTAATGTTCCATGTTGGGCGAGATGCCGGGGGTGACCTAGCGAGTCACCCGCCCACGTCTCGCAGTTGGTTCACCCCCGCATGACGCAATGCGGGGGTATAAAAATAAAGGCGTGGTCCGGTGACGTCAGTCCCGGCACCACGGAGTATCCACCAGACCATGCTCCACGTCTTCATTGCGGCAGCGCAGCGCCAGGCCTCTACACTGCCATCAATGTTGAGTGCCGGTAGGAGGGGAGCCCGTAACATCCACTTGAAATGGATAGGGAACGAGGGGGGAGTCACGTGAGTTGCGCCTGCTCAGTCTGTAGAAAACCTCACTCGGACCGCCATCCTGGAGCTGTGGGCATAATAGTAAAACTAAATGTAGTGCCTGTAAATGTAGTGCCTGTGTATTTTGCACCAAGCGGTGTCTGTGTAAAAATATTATGGATGGAAACCAAAATATCTTGCTAGTAGCGATGTAGCCACTGTATACTGCAGCAAGCGGCTCATGTGTTGAGAGCCTGTAAGAATCAAATCAAAATATCACGCAAGTAGAGACAGACAGAATACCATAAATGGCAAGTAGGGGCATAGTTCACACTGAGAAGGAGTCACAGAACCCTGTGTGGGTGAAAACATGTAATAATTATGTAGTAGAGATGGACAGAGTGGCATAGAAGGCAAGCTGTGACACAGCTCAACCTAACCTATGTGACATAGTGCCCTGTGTGGGCTATGGGTGGTCATTACTCAATGTAAGAATCATGACAAAGGTGTGCATACTCCCATGTAGAAACCCACGGGCACACCCACAGAGTGTGCACCCGAGGAAATGCCAGATATACCTCAGGCACCATAAGTAGGGTCCATCATTAGGTGTGTGTCAATTTTCTACCATGGAATGTCATCGTTGAGGCCAGTGTGACTAAACGGAAAATATAGTTTTGTTCCCTCCGAAAGAGGGCTTGTTTGTTCATGTAGTAGTTAGTAGTGTGACTCCAGGATGGTCCAGCTAACGTCATCTGGGTATGGTTTTAGTGAAGAAATGAGTGCCCATTTTAGTGGTAATTTCTTTTTTACATCGACATCACTTCGATGTTCTGTGAGCTTCACCTTAACAGGTCTGTCTGTCATGCCGATATGTCTCATGGCACATGGGCATGTAATCATGTACACAAAATTCTTGGTATTGCAGTTGGTGTGATTTTATTGTGCCCATGTATGAGTCTAGTCTAGCACAATTTCTTTGGTAGTTTCAGTTAAGTCACAAACCCCACATGAGCCACATGGATAATGTCCCGTGCTAGGGGGCACGTTTCAGATGGGATGTTGTTCAGTCCTTTGTGCCCTCAGTTGTCTAGTATATACTAGCATGTCTCTGAGGTTGGGTCCGTTTAAATGCAAACAGTGGTGTAGGAATATCTAGCGAGCACATTTGCAGGATAGACTAATGTTTGCGAATAACTTTTTGTACCCGGTTAGAGTTAGGTGTGAAGGTAGTGACACTAGTGATCTTGTCATCCTGTGTCCTAGACTGGGTTCCAATAATGCTGCCAGATTGTTATTCCTGGCCCTTTTCCATGCTAGGATAACAGAGTGAGGTGGGTAGTTGCATGCTCTGAGACTTGTAGTAAGTTGGAAGTCCTGTAGGTCGAAGACAGTAGTGTTACTATAAATGTGACATAGTCCCAAAAACTGACTGTAGGTGAGGTTGTCCCTCAATGCCTTGGGGTGGTGACTATTATATAGTAGTAGACTGTTACAGTCAGTAGACTTTTTATATGTAGTGGTTGAGAGATTTCCATTGTTGATGGTGATACCTAGATCAAGGAAAAAAAGTCCCTTGTCGGAAATGTTTTTAGTAAAAACGTAAAAATGGATTATGGAATTGATCCATGTGCAAAAGCTCTAACATTTCTCATTATTTCCCTGCCAGAAGATAAGGATGTCATCAATGTAATGAAGCCACAACAATATATTGTTAGTGTAGGGATTATCATCACAAACAATGTGTTCTTTTTCAAAATTTGTCATGTAGAAGCACGCTTGACCAGGCACGAAGGTACTTCCCATGGAAGTACCTTGTGTTTGGTGGTAGAGCTGGTCTCTAAATTGGAATAAGTTCTCCTTCAGTGAAATGGTAACACACTCAATGATAAAACTGACCGGTGTGGGTGAGGATTAAGTCTCTGACAAGAAAGTTGTTTTCTACAACCTTGAGGGTGGCATCTTGGGGGATTTTTGTGTAAAGATCCTCCATGTCAATGGTTACCAGGAGGTCAATTTTATTGATGTTATTTGCCTCATTAATAAGATTCAGGACATCTCTAGTATCCTTGAGAAAAGCTGGAGTTTTGGTAACCAGAGTTTGGAGGAAGTGGTCGCAGATCTTAGAAAGGGGTTCTAGGAGGGACCACAATACCCATCATTATGAGTCTGCCAAGGGGTGGGGTCACCCCCTTGTGTATTTTAGGGAGGCCATAGAAGTACAGGATTTTCAGGTGTGTATTGATCAAGAATTCAGTCTAATTTTTCATAATCAAGCCCTGGATCTCAGCTATCATAACCATGGGAGCTGATGTTTGTCGTGAGCCTCACTGTCGGATTCTGGCTAATAGGGCTGTAGTATCAGCGGTCTGCCAGTTGGCGGAGGCATTCTTTGTTGTAGTCTGAGGTAGACATAATAACAATCGCACCACCTTTGTCGGCTAGTTTGATTGTGATCAGGAGGTCATTGGCCAATGACTTGATGGCTGCCAATTCCTGGTTCACATGTTGTAAAAAGGAGACCTTGGATTCAATACTCCTGTGTCTTTGAGTACAACCTGCTCAAACGTGAGGATCTCATGTGGGGTCATCCCTGCAGAGGAAGTGAAACTTGATGGATTTCATAACCTGGTGTCTGTCGGGTCAGGGGTAGGATTGTCTTCACAATTAAGTTGAAACTTATCTTCTCTTGGTGTAGGGATAAAAACAAGACCATTTTGGAAAACATTTAAGTCATCTGTGGTAAGTGTTTTGGTGGACAGGTTAACAATCAATAACCAAAAAATTTAGCTAATACAGCACACCAATTATAAGTTCTAATTGATCCAATAAATCAAACTGTATTGTGAATGGCTAGTAATCAATACTGTAATTCTTTAGTCCATATAGTCCTTTGATTTCTTGTGCCCGATATACAGCACATAAAAGATATTCCAAAACAACTCTCTTTTCGTAGAAAACGCTTCTTTTTATTGATTTTTTCTTTTCTCAATGCCAATTCCCAGCAAACAAAGCAGCCAACACATGTTTCGTCTGTACAGATAAGTACCGAGACTTTCTCAAGGCTGGAAAAACAAACATACAACCAATAAATAAAAATCCATATAGGTCATCAGTGACTCAATAATATGGACATAAAATCATTAATGAATCGAACAGACAGTGGATCATAACCATAAACATTAGTGTATTTAAAACTGCCAAGACTAATAATGCATAAGCAGAGAACATGCCAACCTAGTCTGGCCAGAAGCAGAGGACATGAAAATACAACATGGCTGGAAAGACATGACAATAAGCACTATATAAATACAATCTCTAGTTTTGATACCAAAATACAACCAATCTTTATATTAGAGTAGAAAGAACAGAACAAAGACCAAAACCACAAAGTAATAAACACCCGAAACGGTGAAAAGATGTTTCATCCCTAATTGGAATAGTGTCAATGTTCAGAAAGAGAATTCAATAAATTAAATAAATATATAACACCCACCTAAAGTGATCAAATTTGTCGCTGATACTGTTATAATCAAGAAAAATCCACACACTCTTAGTGTAATGAATGAGGTTCGTTCTTTCTATAAAGGTAAATGCAAAAAATGTAAGTATATATCTCTGATGAACAAATCCTAAGTTGATCTTGATATGCTAAATACAAAAATAGTACAAGCAATACTCTAGCCGTAAAAAATCAGTATCTGATGTCAGAATAATGCGAAAAATCTCATAATCATTACTAATAATTTTACAAAAGTACGTGAAATAAATCATGAAAAAGAGACACCATATCCTATCATTACAGGTGTCAAGTACAGATATTCATCCTAATCATCCTAGAACGATGAACGATGAACGAGCACTAAAATATATGGGCTCCATTATGACCAATAATCGCCATCACAGAATGAGTATCTAATGTCAGAATAACGGAAAGATTATCATTTTCCTTGTTAATAGTTTTACAAAAGTACGTAAAATGAATCATGAGAAAGAGACACCATATCTTATCATTACAGATGTCAAGTAATCATCCTAAAACGATGAAATAGCACTAGAATGTATAGGCTCCATTGTGACCAATATTTGCCATTGACAAATCGATAATAAAAACAACCTAAAACTTCGACAGTCTCGTAGATTCAGGCATGATTGACACGTAGTGTAAACTATATTGTTACACTCACCAAAGGAGGAAGTGGAATTCTAAAGTGTGGATCAATAGTTAGACAGTTTTAAAAGGGCACTGGTAGTCCCAAGTAAATCCTAAACTGAAGAAAGGAACAGGGAATGCAAGGATAATACAAAAAAGGGGGGGGGGAGATCACAGCGCAAAAAGCGTATAAAATATGGAGTCACTCACCCTAAAAGCAAACTGCTAATACCAGATGCTTTGGGTCCACATGAATTTCACCATAAAAGGTCGCTAGTGGCGGTTGAGAGTAATGGTTGTTATCCCATGGAGTTGAATCCAGAAATATGATAAATATACAAAGTAGTGTATAAAATCCTATTAGGGACAGAAAACACGTTACCATTGTGTCAAACTATCACTAAATACGATATATCACAAAGCCACAACAACCCCATACCTCACCGAATATATAACGTGATTAATAAAAATTTAATCACCAATGTTAAGCACTAAAACCCTATGGTGGACCAGTGCTGTTGTCTCAAGGTCTCAGCGGTTTAGTTCTAAACGGGACAAAAACGATATGAGAAAATGAAGGCTAAAATATTATCAGTATAGAAATACAAATACTGTAAGCGACATTCCTGTAACTCACCGCCTAAGTTGAAATCTCCAATGAGTGGTGATTGAGGAAATTCGAAAAAACGGGTCGGACAATGATACGTCCTAAACCTGTAATAGGTAAAAATATTGGAATTCTAAGCTCCAAATAATGCGATGGTGTCACTGAACATCATAGAAATTACTGAGAGAACTCACCCGTCCTGATTGCGAAGATTAACTCCGACCCCAACGCGTTCGTTCTCAATAATATGGAAAACGATAGAAGGCAAGACAACGCCATTGCTACATAAAGGGGAGAAGGCGGAGGTCATGTGATATGGGGAGAACCGTGACCCTCGCTAATACCCTGTCGATCAAGTGAAAAATTTGTGTCGAAACAGCCGCCATATTGTAGGGGACTGAGTAAAGCTGGTAATATATGTCAACACCACTAAGAAACTGTCTTAGTTGTGGTAGATGCTATCAGAAAACAGTAAACAACAATGGAAGTTTACTCTAAAGATATTCGTATTAAAATACCACCATCGAACATTCCAATGTAGGAAATAGTTTGTAAAAACTGATAAGAGCCCCAAATTGGAGATATCAGTGAGATAAACGAACTGGTGTACCTGTATATCAATAACGAACACATAATCAAAGTGAACACGTCACTTCAATATTTTAAGGGAAAAATATTTAGACTAAAGCCGCCATGTTGAGATTGGCGAAAAGATACATGGAATATTATACTTGTTTCATTGTCAGGAAAAACATGAATGAACAATGTAAGGTGCAGTTGTTATAGCCCAAATATTACCAGAAAGTTCAAAGAGGAAGCGACAGGCAAAAAGAACATTGTCAGCAATAGAAGAACCCCACATATATTGGGTAAAGCTGCTGTTAAATTTGCATAAAGATCAAATAAATCCCAGTTATCACAACAGCATTTAGATACATGTATAAAAGTTGTTAATCATGTAGAAATACATGCATCTCCCTGTCAGTGTTCAATTGTATCCTCTACTCAAAGTAGAGGATACAATGGTGACATGCTGGACAAAGCTCAAACGAGAATTAACAGAACTAATCGCACAGAGCTGCTTAAACCCAACTTCAAAAAAAGAAAGAAACTAGAGAGGAAACAAGTTGCCATGATAACGCAGTTCCACTCACAAAGTAATAAGATCTTTAGAACTCTACATAAGCACTGGCACTTGTTGAGATTGGATCATGACCTAGATCCTTATTTAAAGAACAAACCACAGATAACATATGTTAGAGGTAGGACCTTGAGAAACATGGTGAGTCCTGCTCAGGTTGTTTGCAGTATAAGGGAACCCATGTGCACCTGGTTACCAGCAAAACCAAAGGGTTTTTTCAAATGCACGATGTGCAATGTGTGCCAATTTGCACTAAATAAGATCACAAGCTTCAGGTATAATACCAGTCAGACACATAATACAATCTCTAGTTTTGATACCAAAATACAACCAATCTTTATATTAGAGTAGAAAGAACAGAACAAAGACCAAAACCACAAAGTAATAAACACCCGAAACGGTGAAAAGATGTTTCATCCCTAATTGGAATAGTGTCAATGTTCAGAAAGAGAATTCAATAAATTAAATAAATATATAACACCCACCTAAAGTGATCAAATTTGTCGCTGATACTGTTATAATCAAGAAAAATCCACACACTCTTAGTGTAATGAATGAGGTTCGTTCTTTCTATAAAGGTAAATGCAAAAAATGTAAGTATATATCTCTGATGAACAAATCCTAAGTTGATCTTGATATGCTAAATACAAAAATAGTACAAGCAATACTCTAGCCGTAAAAAATCAGTATCTGATGTCAGAATAATGCGAAAAATCTCATAATCATTACTAATAATTTTACAAAAGTACGTGAAATAAATCATGAAAAAGAGACACCATATCCTATCATTACAGGTGTCAAGTACAGATATTCATCCTAATCATCCTAGAACGATGAACGAGCACTAAAATATATGGGCTCCATTATGACCAATAATCGCCATCACAGAATGAGTATCTAATGTCAGAATAACGGAAAGATGATCATTTTCCTTGTTAATAGTTTTACAAAAGTACGTAAAATGAATCATGAGAAAGAGACACCATATCTTATCATTACAGATGTCAAGTAATCATCCTAAAACGATGAAATAGCACTAGAATGTATAGGCTCCATTGTGACCAATATTTGCCATTGACAAATCGATAATAAAAACAACCTAAAACTTCGACAGTCTCGTAGATTCAGGCATGATTGACACGTAGTGTAAACTATATTGTTACACTCACCAAAGGAGGAAGTGGAATTCTAAAGTGTGGATCAATAGTTAGACAGTTTTAAAAGGGCACTGGTAGTCCCAAGTAAATCCTAAACTGAAGAAAGGAACAGGGAATGCAAGGATAATACAAAAAAGGGGGGGGGGAGATCACAGCGCAAAAAGCGTATAAAATATGGAGTCACTCACCCTAAAAGCAAACTGCTAATACCAGATGCTTTGGGTCCACATGAATTTCACCATAAAAGGTCGCTAGTGGCGGTTGAGAGTAATGGTTGTTATCCCATGGAGTCGAATCCAGAAATATGATAAATATACAAAGTAGTGTATAAAATCCTATTAGGGACAGAAAACACGTTACCATTGTGTCAAACTATCACTAAATACGATATATCACAAAGCCACAACAACCCCATACCTCACCGAATATATAACGTGATTAATAAAAATGTAATCACCAATGTTAAGCACTAAAACCCTATGGTGGACCAGTGCTGTTGTCTCAAGGTCTCAGCGGTTTAGTTCTAAACGGGACAAAAACGATATGAAGTGACGTGTTCACTTTAATTATGTGTTCGTTATTGATATACAGGTACACCAGTTCGTTTATCTCACTGATATCTCCAATTTGGGGCTATTATCAGTTTTTACAAACTATTTCCTACATTGGAATGTTCGATGGTGGTATTTTAATACGAATATCTTTAGAGTAAACTTCCATTGTTGTTTACTGTTTTCTGATAGCATCTACCACAACTAAGACAGTTTCTTAGTGGTGTTGACATATATTACCAGCTTTACTCAGTCCCCTACAATATGGCGGCTGTTTCGACACAAATTTTTCACTTGATCGACAGGGTATTAGCGAGGGTCACGGTTCTCCCCATATCACATGACCTCCGCCTTCTCCCCTTTATGTAGCAATGGCGTTGTCTTGCCTTCTATCGTTTTCCATATTATTGAGAACGAACGCGTTGGGAGTCGGAGTTAATCTTCGCAATCAGGACGGGTGAGTTCTCTCAGTAATTTCTATGATGTTCAGTGACACCATCGCATTATTTGGAGCTTAGAATTCCAATATTTTTACCTATTACAGGTTTAGGACGTATCATTGTCCGACCCGTTTTTCAATTTCCTCAATCACCACTCATTGGAGATTTCAACTTAGGCGGTGAGTTACAGGAATGTCGCTTACAGTATTTGTATTTCTATACTGATAATATTTTAGCCTTCATTTTCTCATATCGTTTTTGTCCCGTTTAGAACTAAACCGCTGAGACCTTGAGACAACAGCACTGGTCCACCATAGGGTTTTAGTGCTTAACATTGGTGATTAAATTTTTATTAATCACGTTATATATTCGGTGAGGTATGGGGTTGTTGTGGCTTTGTGATATATCGTATTTAGTGATAGTTTGACACAATGGTAACGTGTTTTCTGTCCCTAATAGGATTTTATACACTACTTTGTATATTTATCATATTTCTGGATTCAACTCCATGGGATAACAACCATTACTCTCAACCGCCACTAGCGACCTTTTATGGTGAAATTCATGTGGACCCAAAGCATCTGGTATTAGCAGTTTGCTTTTAGGGTGAGTGACTCCATATTTTATACGCTTTTGCGCTGTGATCTCCCCCCCCTTTTTGTATTATCCTTGCATTCCCTGTTCCTTTCTTCAGTTTAGGATTTACTTGGGACTACCAGTGCCCTTTTAAAACTGTCTAACTATTGATCCACACTTTAGAATTCCACTTCCTCCTTTGGTGAGTGTAACAATATAGTTTACACTACGTGTCAATCATGCCTGAATCTACGAGACTGTCGAAGTTTTAGGTTGTTTTTATTATCGATTTGTCAATGGCAAATATTGGTCACAATGGAGCCTATACATTCTAGTGCTATTTCATCGTTTTAGGATGATTACTTGACATCTGTAATGATAAGATATGGTGTCTCTTTCTCATGATTCATTTTACGTACTTTTGTAAAACTATTAACAAGGAAAATGATAATCTTTCCGTTATTCTGACATTAGATACTCATTCTGTGATGGCGATTATTGGTCATAATGGAGCCCATATATTTTAGTGCTCGTTCATCGTTCTAGGATGATTAGGATGAATATCTGTACTTGACACCTGTAATGATAGGATATGGTGTCTCTTTTTCATGATTTATTTCACGTACTTTTGTAAAATTATTAGTAATGATTATGAGATTTTTCGCATTATTCTGACATCAGATACTGATTTTTACGGCTAGAGTATTGCTTGTACTATTTTTGTATTTAGCATATCAAGATCAACTTAGGATTTGTTCATCAGAGATATATACTTACATTTTTTGCATTTACCTTTATAGAAAGAACGAACCTCATTCATTACACTAAGAGTGTGTGGATTTTTCTTGATTATAACAGTATCAGCGACAAATTTGATCACTTTAGGTGGGTGTTATATATTTATTTAATTTATTGAATTCTCTTTCTGAACATTGACACTATTCCAATTAGGGATGAAACATCTTTTCACCGTTTCGGGTGTTTATTACTTTGTGGTTTTGGTCTTTGTTCTGTTCTTTCTACTCTAATATAAAGATTGGTTGTATTTTGGTATCAAAACTAGAGATTGTATTTATATAGTGCTTATTGTCATGTTTTTCCAGCCATGTTGTATTTTCATGTCCTCTGCTTCTGGCCAGACTAGGTTGGCATGTTCTCTGCTTATGCATTATTAGTCTTGGCAGTTTTAAATACACTAATGTTTATGGTTATGATCCACTGTCTGTTCGATTCATTAATGATTTTATGTCCATATTATTGAGTCACTGATGACCTATATGGATTTTTATTTATTGGTTGTATGTTTGTTTTTCCAGCCTTGAGAAAGTCTCGGTACTTATTTGTACAGACGAAACACGTGTTGGCTGCTTTGTTTGCTGGGAATTGGCATTGAGAAAAAGAAAAATCAATAAAAAGAAGCGTTTTCTATGAAAAGAGAGTTGTTTTGGAATATCTTTTATGTGCTGTATATCGGGCACAAGAAATCAAAGGACTATATGGACTAAAGAATTACAGTATTGATTACTAGCCATTCACAATACAGTTTGATTTATTGGATCAATTAGAACTTATAATTGGTGTGCTGTATTAGCTACATTTTTTGGTTATTTATGTGCATGTTTTACATGCGATTTGCACCCTTGGGTAGTGGGTGACTTAAGCTAGCCAAGCACCCTGCTGTACTTACAGCTGTCTTGTTTAATTTCTACGCCATTTACTGTTTTGCATCTTTACATCTGTTGTCCATTGATGTGCGGTACTTCCCTCTTAGGGAACGCTACTACCCACTTTTTACAAGGTTAACAATCAACTTCTTTTTGTCCGACTCCTCATTTGCATCTGTGGTTCTGGTTGTTGCCTTTGAACTCGTTTTTGGCCTCCTCTTCGGCCTCTTCCTAAAAAAGGCTGGTTAAAGGGTTCAGGGAAGGGAGTGTGGGGTCCTCAGGGAACATATGGAAGTGGGGGACCACATTGGTTGGGGTTCCTGGTATGGGTCTATGGGTTAGCCGTACAGTGGTGGTGGGGGGGGCGCATCTGCCCTCATTGCTTCCCCAGCTTTCTGTTCTAAATGAGCTGCTGAAAGAAGTGTTTTTCTTGCACTGGGAGTTACTGCCCTTGTCTGAGGAAGTATCTCCACCACCCGCTGAGATATCCTCTCTAATATAGGGGTATCTTCTCCCTATCGAATTTCTTGATGTCCTGTTGGAGCTTGGTTATTATTAGAAATTGGGTTTCTGAAAGGTAGAGATATGCCCCCTGTCCAAGCAGGAACCACAATCTTAATCAGGGTAAGTCAGATATACTCCCTAAATTAACCTGTGCTCATGCTCTGGTAGCTTGGCACAGAGCAGGCAGGCTTAACTTAAGAGGCAATGTGTAAAGTATTTGCGCAACACTTCAAATAGCAAAACAGTGACAAAACCACACAAAAAGATACCAAACCTAGTCAGGAAAATGGAGCTTAATTTATTGAACAAAACAAGACCAAAACAACAAACATCCAATAAGTAGAACTGGAGTAATACATTTTTAAAAAATAAACTGCAATGTAGTACTTAAAAGCATAAAGAGCCAACTAGGGCTATCTGGTCATGCTAGACCGGGTTAAATCGAAAAATTCAGGCCGACTGGGATGGAGCGCAGCTCAGATACAAGGACCAACCTTGTCCCACTGAAAAGTACCTTGTTGTGTCGTCGACAAAAACCTGATTTGTGAAGCAGAGGAGAAGATGCATCAGCATCGATCCCTTCGGATGTAGGTGATGCGTCGGTTTTGAGCCACGCAAGACAGAGATGTGTCCTTGGTGAACCCCAAGATGGAGGCGATGCATTGTTGTCAAGCCGCACAGGTTGAGGATGCATGGGGAACTAGAGGCGAGGCACCACGCAGCCGGTGATGCAATGTCTTTGGTCCTTGCAGCAGCAGCAATGCATCAGCGTCAAGGGTGATGTGCCGGTCTTGAGCCGCCCAACGACAGCTATGTGTGGATTTTGGAAGTTGCAGCACTTTAGACCCACTTCCAAGGGCCGAGGACTGGATTGGTACCACAAGTCAGGGAAAGACTCTCAGATGGCAGAGCCTAGGGAACTGGTGAGCGTTGGAATGAGGTCTTTGATGTCCCTGAGTCTTCCAACAGGAGGCAAGCAGATACGCCATTTGAGTCACTCTGGTTCTGGGATGGAGAGGTGCAGGGCCAGTCCTTCCCACTCTCAAGCAAGAGGGCAGCAGGCAGCAAGTCAGCACAGCAAAGCAGGAGTCCAGCAGAGTAGCAGTCCAGCAGAGTGGCAGTTCTTGTAGCAGTTCAGCAGTCCTTCTTCGTCGCGGAGTATCCTCATGTCCAGAAGTATACTGAGTTGGTGGTGTCAGGAGTCCAGTACTTATACCCAGTTGTGCCTTTGAAGTGGGGGAGACTTCAAAGAGAGGCCTTTGAAGTGCACTGAGTCCCTGCCCTTCCTGCACTGGTTACAGACTCACTACAGGAGGGTATGCAGCCTGTGGGGGGCAGGACACATCCCTTTCAGGTGTAAGTGTCAGCTCCCCCCCCCCATTCTGCCCAGGACGGCCCATCAGGATGTGGATGGCCCATCAGACACACCTAAGCTCCCTTTGTGTGTGGATGTCTGGAGAGAATGCACAAAGCATAGCTGTCACCCACCCCAGACGTGTATTCAGTGACTGGCAGAGGGCATCAAATAGCTAAAGTAAGAAAATGCAAACTTTCTAAAAGTGCCATTTTCAGAATTACAATTTAAAATCTAACTTCACCATACATTAGGATTTAAAAATTGTGAGCCCAGAGCCACCAAAGGTAACCCAAATGTTAACCTATGTGAGAGATAGGCCTTGCAGTAGTAAAAAGCACTTTTAAGAGTTTTTCACTGCAAGGACATGTAAATCTTAAAAGTACTTACAGTTTTTTTACATTTTATTTATTGAGTCAAATTATACAAGCAGTATTCATATCAGGCTGGTTACATCATAACAGTATAAATAGTAAATCTTAATAGAGTGACAAGAAATATAACAGTAATCACACATATCCCAAAAGGTCTCACACCGAATGGCAAAGTGTACAACAGATACACATATTGAGAACAAGGCTGTCACCACTTATGCATATTTTCCTGTGCCACCGGGAATCCTCTTGATAAGGATCAGTAAGGAGCTTAACCAGAACAGATTCAGGTGGGGGGCTTTTAGCTTCCCCTATTGTCTCACCTATCTCCTTGTTCACTAGGTACACTTGATACGGACCCCAAAAGCTCTTGGGACAAGACCTTGGAGGTAACAATTCACTGTACACATTGGCTTGAGTATTACAGTAGACCATGTCTGCGTGCCAATCCTGCAGAGTTGGGGCAGGCCCTCTTGCCCAGCGCATCGCAACACAGCGCTTAGCCAGGAACAGCCTCATGGCAATCAATTTCCTTACATTCCTATTTATGGCTTTATCGAATCCCAATAATGCAAGCAAGGGGTCAGGCTCCAAAGAAAAGCCAGTGATGGTCCCTAGTTCATGGAATACCATTTCCCAAAAAGTTAGGACCACTGGGCAGTACCACACAGTGTGTATAAATTCTGCATCCTGCGCACGACAACACTGACATTCCACTGATTCCCGCTCCCGCAACCCAGATCTGTACAATCTCTCTGGAGTATAATATACCCGATTGATATATTTAAAGTGAACGAGGCGGTGTCTACCGTTTAAAGAAATCCCCTTGGTGATAGCGCAGCAGTATTGCCTGCACTTATCATCAATATTCCTTCCAATATCCGTCGGCCATTCGAGTCGCGCCTTAGTCAAAGCAGGCCTCCTGTGTGAAAGCGTAGATTTTCGACACCAATTTCACAGGGGTAGCGGATTGTATAAGAGAGGAGAGCGCTAGCATTTATGGTGGCTCCTGCAAGCCCTCTCCCAATGTATCCCGTAGTGCATGACGGACTCTATGGTACTGGAAAAAAGTGAGGGGGGACGGTGATTGAATGCCCACCAAAACAGCCTCACTGCTGCTTGCCACCCCATCTTGAAAGAGGTTACCCATTGTGTTCAATCCCAGAGCACGCAATGCGCGTACCACAACCCCCTCCTTGACAATCGGGAACCACGAACAGCATTCAAACCGCATGTAAGGGGAGTACAATTGGGAGCTGGACTGTTTGGAGAATAAATTATGCCAGGCATTTATCATTGAGTTAAGTGCGTCAAGTGTACTGTGATGCCTCACAGGGTCGGAGAAAAGAGTTTGAGGCAGGGAAAGGGGGGCAGCTGCAGCCATCTCAATGTACAAATGTGGCAAGTTGTGTGGGCCGTGAAGCCAAAAGTGAGCATGCGAACTCTTAGCTGCCCTGTACTGTAGCTCGAGGTCTGGTGCATTTAACCCTCCCATATCTATAGGCAAAGTAAGAATGTCCCACTTAACCCAGGGTTGTTTACCGGCCCAGCCCACTATGAACATTAGCGAGCGCAGGGTAACAAAAAATGACCTCGGGAGTAACATTGGAATATTGTGAAACAAAAACAAGAACCTAGGAAGTACAACCATTTTCATTAGGGCTATACGCCCCATTAAAGAGAGCAGAAGTCTGATCCAGCGATCAACATCAGTCTATAATTTATGAATTGCCTTACCATTATTATCGTGCATCACTATCTCCGGGTCCGTATGTACTTGAATGCCAAGGTATTGCACTGAGTCAGATTTCCATTGCAAGGGAAATTCAAATGTAAAGGGATTCATGGTCGGAGTAAGGGGAAATATTATCGACTTCTCCCGGTTGACACATAGTGCCGAAAGGCCGCCAAAGCAAGTTACCTCTCTAAGAATAGGGGAAAGATTAATCTCAGGTTTGCGAACATACAACAAGGTGTCGTCCGCATATGCCGATATTATGAGTCGATAACCAGGAAAGCGCAGCCCCCTATGGCCGTGATATTCTCTTAAAGCGCAGTCCAGTGGCTCTGCAATGATCACGTATAGCAAAGGTGATAATGGGCAGCCCTGTCGCGTACCTCTTGTAATCATAAGTGAAGCTGTAACCAAACTACCAACGCGAACCCTAGCCATAGGGGCTGTACGTAACACAATCACCAAGCGCAAAAACACCTCCCCGACTCCAATGCGGCGTAGGACAGCACTCATGGAAGCCCATTCCATGGAGTCGAACGCCTTTTGGCGTCTAAAAAACTGCTGCTGCCTGCACCTCAGGGTCAACGTGTTGTATTTCACAAAATATGGTTCTAAGATTATACGTTATGTTACGGCCTGGCACAAATCCAGCCTGTTTGGGACTGACCACAACAGGGACCAATGTAGCCAATCTATTTGCCAAGATTTTAGCAAAGATCTTGGTGTCAACATTTAAAAGCAACAGGGGTCTATAGGAGGAACAAATGTTGAATTGCTTACTGGGTTTCAGTAGAGTGACAATCAATGCTTCTCGCATTGTAGGTGGCATAACGTTAGCCTCAACCCTCTCCTCGTACAATGTGACTAAGTGGGGTATGAGCAGTTCCTGGTATGTCTTGTAAAAAAAAAAAAACAACCCTAAAAAGGGGAAAATACCACCTGCCCAAGATACGATAGAGCGGAAATATCTCGCTATAGAAAAAAGATTTAAATCATAGGAATGGATCAAGATTTCAAATTAACACAAAAAATTGCCACATGTATTTATCTAGTTTATTTGATATTTATTTAAATATAGTATCAAAAATCTAAAATGAATAAATTATGACCACAGTGAACATAATACAAAAATATACAATGATAAATAAAACTCTTTCTTCTCTCACCACTCATCCATTCACTCAAGTTCAATCTCACCTAAACTATTCTCTTTCATACCAAAGCTATACTCATTCCACTTACATACTAAAGATGTAAACAAACTGACATTTGTAGGTGTTAGACTTGGCATCTCTTGGCATGTCTCCCCTGAGTTTTTGCTTTCTGACATCCCGGTTTTGACTCTGTTTTTGCTGGTTTAGTGTCTCTGCGCACTTTCTCACTGCTGATCAGTGTTAAAGTGCAAGTGCTCCTGTTGTAAACTGAGTTATGGATTGGTGTTTCCATGATTGGCTTATTTGATTTACTTGTCAATCCCTAGTAAAGTGCACTGAGTTTGCCAGGGCCTGTAAATCAAATGCTGTTAGTGGGCTGCAGCACTGTATTGTGCCACCCACGCAAACAGCCTGTAAATGTAACTCAGGCCTGCCATTGCAGAGCCTGTGTGCAGTCTGGGACTGCCATGCCGACTTGGCAAATGTACTCACTTGCCAGGCCCTAACCTTCCCTTTTCTTACATGTCAGTCACCCCTAAGGTAGGCCCAAGGTACCCCTGTTGGCAGGGTGCAGTGTATGTGAAAGGTAGGACATGCCCTGATGTGTGTGGCATGTCCTGATAGTGAATTACTGCCAATTTCGTTTTCACTATTGCAAGGCTACCTGTTCCCATAGGACAGAATGGGGAGTTTGTTTATAACATCTTATAACATAACTGGCCCTAGGAACTAGGTAGAAAAATAAAGTTTAGTATGCCTGAACTCAGAATCTAAAGATGCATCTTTTAGTGAAGGTGATTTTTATATTCTGTGTTTGAAAATACCACTTTTAGAAAATAGGTATTTTCTTGCTCAGCCATCCAGTAGGCCTCTGCTGGGGTTGTGGATTGACTGTCTGGGTTTTGGATGACAGGGGCTGGGGAGGAACAGTGGCTCCAGATAGTCTAGGTGGGTCAGGAAAGGGCTGAATAGACCTGGGCTGCATTTAGAGTAGGGGGAACAGAAGAAAAAGCAACCCGACGTCGTCTACGAGGCCGCTGCCGACTCCATGTCCTGAAGGCACCGCAGAGGGCACCGCCGCAACACCGCACCGCGACCCTGGTCTCACCGATGATGCCATCTGACGCTGCCACCGAGCCGCTGCTCGCAGCGCGACCTGTGGGCACTGCACTTCGCACCACCTCGCTTCACGATGCCGCCTTGGTATCCCCGACGACACCGCTTCACGCCAACATCGACGCCGCTGCCTGCACCGTGGTCACCGCTCGTAAAGCTACACGACGCACCACCCTCATCCGGCACCACAGCCTTGGCCTACCGACGCCGGCGACATCGACTCCAGTTCGTCAGCCGACAACAGCGCTTCAGCAACGACGACGACGCTGCTTGCACCGTGACCTGCCAGCACCGCGACGAGCACCGCATCACTTCGCACCGCGACCCTGGTGTCACCAATGATGCCATCTGATGCTGCCATCGAGCCGCTGCTCACACTGCGACCTGAGGGCATCACACGCCGCACCGCTGTACTTCGCAATGCAGCACCCGACGCCCGCCGACGCCAGCGCTCCTGACTTCAACCCCGAGGAGTTTGATCTGCAACGCGTGTGACTTTGAGGGCCCGACGACTCCTGTACCGACCTCCAGAACCGACGCCTGCGGACGCCATGCTTTCGGAAGCTCAACGAGAGGACGCCGACGCCCTGCATTTCTAAAGGTACTGTTTTGCGGGTCTTCCCGACACCTTAGCTGGCCTACGATGCTGCGGTCAGCCAGAACTGTTTGTATTTGTTTGTTCACAACACCATGATCGCCCCGGACGGAGCTATCGACTTCAAGGAACTTTATTTCAAGGTTATTTTGATAACAAGATTTCTAAATACTGTATTGTGGATTTTTATCGTTTTTGGTCTTTTCTTAAGTATATAAAAATATTGGATATTTTTCTAAACTGGTGTGGTGTCCTTTTGTAGTGCTTACACTGTATTACTGTTGGTTATGTGCAAATGCTTTACACACTGCCTCTAAGATAAGCCTGACTGCTTGTGCCAAGCTACCAAGGGGGTGAGCAGGGGTTATTTTAGGAGTGCAACTCCCTTATCCTGACTAGAAGGAAGGGTCCCTACTTGGACAAGGTGCAAACCATTGCCAACTAGAGACCCCCATTTCTAACATTGGTGGCAGAGGTGGGATAGGACCTGTGTTTGCACTTGACTTACAGTGATTGATGTGCACTACTACCATATCGCAGACCATAACGTGCCACATACTGGTTTTTTTGGTCTATTTTTGTGACCCTATCGGTTTGGAACTTCAACTTCCTACTGCATCATGCCTGACACAGCAGCATCATCACTTGCATCCATGGAGGTGGCCTTTGAGGAGGACAGGTTGGATGCCTACAGCGTCAAGGAGTTGAAGGCTATTTGTAAAAACCTAAAGGTCCAAGTCAGAGGCCTCACCAGGTAGGAGGAGTTACAAAAGGCGCTGAGGGCCTGGGTAGCAGCCAGACATGCCAGCGAGCAGTCTGGAGATCTTAGTGGGGGGGGGGCGGAGGAGCCCACTCCTAGGGAAGATGTGCTGTTGGGAGGGGGGTCCCTCCAGGCCAGGTAGCAGTGGTTTATCCCCAGAGGAGCTGGAGGACAGAAGGGAAGCTAGGAGACATGCGATAGAGCTTGAGAGGCTCAAGATGGAGTCACAAAGGATGGTATTAGACCATGAGCGTGGGCTCAAGGAGCTGGAATTGAGGAGCAAATCCAGCATAGATGGTGGCAGCAACTCTTTAGTGCAGGCAGATAGGATTGTGCACATCCCCAAGAATGTAGGTAAAGAGTACAAGAAGGGGGATGACATACAGAGGTGGTTTCAAGGGTACGAGTCATCCATTCACATGAATGGGGTCCCTGAAAGGAATTGGGGGCAGGGTTATGGCCTCTCTTTCCAGAGGAAGCAAGGGATACCCTGATAGCTTTGGGTAAGGGGCAGAACCTCACCTACGCTGACATGAAGGACGCTCTCCTCACTAGGTATGGACTCACTCCTGAAAAGTACAGGGATCAGTTTAGGTCCAGTAAAAAGTCTGATGCCAAAACTTGGTTGGAATGTGTAGATTCGTTCTGCAGGTCACTGGTTGGCTGGGTAAAGGGCAGTAATGTAACAGATTTTCAGGTGCTCTACAATCTGATTGCATGGGAGCACTTGTCTAGTCTATGTTTTGCAGATCTGCGCCAGCACTTGGTTGATAGTAAGCTAACTGACCCCAGGAAGCTTGCTATGGAGGCGGACTGCTGGGTGAGTACCCGGGTCCACAAGAAAGCGTTTGGGGGAGACTCAGCCAAAGGTGGGCAGGGTCCCCAGCAGAAAAGTGGGGGGACAAGGGTACAGCACAGGAGTTCTCTAAAGGGCCCCAAACTAACACCCAGAATAAAGGGTCCCATTCCCCAGGAGATAAGAAAGCAGTAGTCTCTTCAGGAAAGCCTGCTGAGACCGGACCCCGCAAGGGTTTTGCATGTGATCAGGTGGGTCACTTGAAGGGGGACCCCAAGTGTCCCAAGAGGGCACAGCCACCCACCGGTGGGCAGTCCAAGATGTTGGCTAGTGTATCGCTTGGGGAGGAGGGGTGCCCACAGGAGGGTGGGGATCCCGCAGAAATGACCCTCGTCTCACTAGGGGACAGTGAGATGGTCCCAGGAAACCAGGTGCCCCCTAACACAAAGAAATACAGCACCTGGGTGACCATCAATGGGAAATGGGTAGAGGTTCTCAGAGATACTGGAGCCAGTGTGACCTCAGTCCGGTGTCACCTGGTCTCTGAAGAGCAGGTAGTCCCAGGGGCATTCCACCAAGTAGTTGCTGTGGAGAACTCAGAGAGCCATTGTATGGTGGCGCAGGTTCCCTTTGAATGGGGGGGGGGTCTCTGGTCCCTTGAGGGTGGTTGTGAGCCCTACCATGCCTGTAGATTGTCTACTCAGTAACGACCTGGAGCAGTATTTATGGAAGGATGTTGAGCTCAGGTCTCACTTGGAGATGCTTGCGTTGCCAGAGTGGGCATGCGTGTCCACTCTGTCAATGGCGGCCAGAAAGGGTGATCAGAAGGACCTGGAGCCTGAAACAGTGGCCCAAGTCCCTGTCAAGGGAAAGGGCAGGGGCGCGGGAAACCGGCCCCTGAAGTTCCCACGGACCGGGAGGAGGCTGACCTTGAGGGGGACGCCCCGGTGTCTACAGGGGAGCAGGTAGCTGAACTGGGGGACATCTCTGAGCTGACCCATTGGCAGCAAGAAGGGGGTCCTACCAGGGAAGAATTCTGCAGGGAGCAGAAAGAGTGCCCTTCTCTGGAGGGTCTGCGGCGGCAGGCTGCAGACCAGGCAGCTGGTGATCAGTCCGGATCACATTGGATCTACTGGGAGAATGGTCTCCTGTATAGTGAGCCTAAGGTTCCTGAGCCTGGGTCAGCCCGTGTGCTGGTGGTACCCCAGCTCTTCAGGACCTTCCTACTGGGTCTGGCTCATGACGTGCCTTTGGCAGGACATTTGGGGCGGGACAAGACCTTTGACAGGCTTGTCACCCACTTCTTCTGGCCCCAAATGCGAAGGCAGTCGGATGGACATTGTAGGTCTTGCCAAACTTGCCAGGCAAGTGGTAAGAGTGGGAGGAAGGTCAAAGCTCCTCTTCAACCTTTTCCAGTTGTTGGAACACCCTTTGAAAGGGTAGGGATGGACATTGTGGGGCCACTGGATCCCAAGACATCCATGGGCAACAGATACATCCTGGTCGTGGTGGACCATGCCACCTGGTACCCGGAGGCAATCCCTCTCAAGACAACGATGGCGCCAGTGGTGGACTGGGCGTTAATGGGGATCTTTTCCCGCCTGGGGTTCCCCAGAGAGGTGGTGTCTGACAGGGGGCCAATTTCATATCCAAGTATATGACATCCCTGTGGAAGGAGTGTGGTGTAACCTACAAGTTCACCACTCCTTACCACCCCAAGGTAACGGTCTGGTGGAGAGATTCAACCAGACCTTGAAGGGCATGATTAAGGGTCTAACAGAACCCATGAGGCATAAGTGGGACGTCCTCTTGACATGCCTTCTCTTTACATACAGGTAGGTGCCACAGAAGTCTCTTGGGTTCAGTCCCCTTGAGCTTCTATATGGTCACCCTGTGAGAGGACCTCTGAGTTTGGTGAAGGAAGGCTGGGAGGCAGCTCCCAGAAAAACTCCCCAGGATGTGTTTAGTTACATGCTGGCCTTCAGAAACCAAACTGCCCGCTTCAGGAAACTCGCTCAGGCGAACCGAGAAGCATGCCAGGAAGAAATGAAGAAGTGGTATGACCAGAGTGCCACTCTGGTCGAATTTCAACCTGGGCAAAAAGTGTGGGTCATGGCCGCAGTGGAACCTTGTGCCTTGCAGGACAAGTGGACTGGGCCGTTTGAGGTGGTGGAGCGCAAAAGAGATGTCACTTATCTGGTGGATTTGCGGACTCCCAGGAACCCTTTGAGGGTCCTGCACGTGAACCGCCTCAAGCCCCACTTCGAAAGGTCCGAAGTGAGCATGCTCTTGGCGACAGATGATGGGGTGAAAGAGGAGAGTGAACCTCTCCCTGACCTCCTGTCCACCAAGGAGCATGATGGGTCAGTGGAAGGTGTGATCCTCTCCCCTACACTGACCCCAGAGCAGCAAAGCGACTGTCACCAGTTGTTGGGACAGTTTGCCCCACTGTTCTCTCTGACCCCAGGTGTTACTCACTGGTGTACCCATGACGTGGACACTGGTGACAGCCCTCCTGTAAAACACAAGGATTACAGGTTGACTGACCGGGTCAGGGCCAGCTTCAAAGAGGAGGTATCTAAGATGTTGTCGTTAGGGGTGATCGAGCCCTCCAACAGTCCTTGGGCCAGCCCAGTGGTCTTGGTCCCAAAGACTGCTGCACCCAGTGCCACTCCAGAACTGCGGTTTTGTGTGGACTACCGTGGGCTCAATGCCGTCACCAGGACTGACGTGCACCCCATCCCCAGAGCTGATGAGCTCATTGATCGGCTGGTAGCTGCCAGGTTCCTCAGCACGTTTGATTTAACGTCTGGGTACTGGTAGATTGCCTAAACCGATGGGGCCAAGGAGAGGTCAGCATTCTCAACCCCACAAGGACATTACCAGTTCCAGGTGATGCCCTTTGGATTGAAGAATGCCCCTGCCACCTTTCAGAGGTTGGTCAACCAGGTGTTGGCTGGACTGGAGGATTTCAGTGCTGCATACCTGGATGACATTGCAGTGTTCAGTTCTAGCTGGGAAGAACACTTGCAGCTCCTCGGTGAAGTGTTGAGGGCTCTGCAGAGGGCAGGCCTCACGATCAAGGCCAGTAAGTGCCAGATCGGGCAGGGTTCTGTGGTGTACTTGGGACACCAGGTAGGAAGCGGCCAGGTGGTGCCCCTACAACCCAAGATTGACACCATTCTGGCTTGGGAACCCCCCAAGACCCAGACAGAGGTGAGAGCCTTTTTAGGCCTCACCGGTTACTAAAGGAGGTTTGTTAAGGGCTATGGCCCCATTGTTGCCCCCTTAACAGAGCTGACTTCCAGGAAGCAGCCCAAGAAGGTGATCTGGACTGAGTCCTGCCAGAAGGCTTTTGATGCCCTGAAGGCCGCCATGTGCACGGCCCCCGTGCTCAAGGCACCCGACTTCTCCAAGGAATTCGCCGTGCAGACCGACGTTTCAGAGCATGGTGTGGGAGCGGTGCTCTCACAACTGAACGAAGAGGGCCTAGACCAGCCTGTAGTCTTCCTTAGCAGGAGACTACTCCCCAGGGAACAGAGGTGGAGTGCCATAGAAAGGGAAGCTTTTGCTGTGGTCTGGGCACTGAAAAAGTAGAGGCCCTACCTGCTTGGGACTCACTTCCGGGTTCAGACAGACCACAGGCCCCTCAGATGGTTGATGCAAATGAGGGGTGAAAATCCAAAACTGTTGAGGTGGTCCATCTCCCTACAGGGAATGGACTTTACGGTGGAACACCGCCCTGGCACAGAACACGCCAACGCAGATGGTCTGTCCAGGTTCTTCCGCCTTAGTGAAGAGAACTCCCAGGAGGTTGGGTAGTTCTCCCTACTTTCAGCTGGAGGGGACATGTGTTAGACATGGCATTTTTTGGTGTGTCTCCCCTGAGTTTTTGCTTTCTGACCTCCCGGTTTTGACTCTGTTTTTGTTGGTTTAGTGTCTCTGCGCACTTTCTCACTGCTGATCAGTGTTAAAGTGCAACTGCTCCTGTTGTAAACTGAGTTATGGATTGGTGTTTCTATGATTGGCTTATTTGATTTACTTGTCAATCCCTAGTAAAGTGCACTGAGTGTGCCAGGGCCTGTAAATCAAATGCTGTTAGTGGGCACTGGATTGTGCCACTCACGCAAACATCCTGTAAATGTAACTCTGGCCTGCCATTGCAGAGCCTGTGTGCAGTCTGGGACTGCCATGCCGACTTGGCAAATGTACTCACTTGCCAGGCCCTAACCTTCCCTTTTCTTACATGTCAGTCACCCCTAAGGTAGGCCCAAGGTACCCCTGTTGGCAGGGTGCAGTGTATGTGAAAGGTAGGACATGCCCTGATGTGTGTGGCATGTCCTGATAGTGAATTACTGCCAATTTCGTTTTTCACTATTGCAAGGCTACCTGTTCCCATAGGACAGAATGGGGAGTTTGTTTATAACATCTTATAAACATAACTGGCCCTAGGAACTAGGTAGAAAAATAAAGTTTAGTATGCCTGAACTCAGAATCTAAAGATGCATCTTTTAGTGAAGGTGATTTTTATATTCTGTGTTTGAAAATACCACTTTTAGAAAATAGGTATTTTCTTGCTCAGCCATCCAGTAGGCCTCTGCTGGGGTTGTGGATTGACTGTCTGGGTTTTGGATGACAGGGGCTGGGGAGGAACAGTGGCTCCAGATAGTCTAGGTGGGTCAGGAAAGGGCTGAATAGACCTGGGCTGCATTTAGAGTAGGGGGAACAGAAGAAAAAGCAACCCGACGTCGTCTACGAGGCCGCTGCCGACTCCGTGTCCTGAAGGCACCGCAGAGGGCACCGCCGCACCGCGACCCTGGTCTCACCGATGATGCCATCTGACGCTGCCACCGAGCCGCTGCTCGCAGCGCGACCTGTGGGCACCGCACTTCGCACCACCTCGCTTCACGATGCCGCCTTGGTATCCCCGACGACACCGCTTCACGCCAACATCGACGCCGCTGCCTGCACCGTGGTCACCGCTCGTAAAGCTACACGACGCACCACCCTCATCCGGCACCACAGCCTTGGCCTACCGACGCCGGCGACATCGACTCCAGTTCGTCAGCCGACGACAGCGCTTCAGCGACGACGACGACGCTGCTTGCACCGTGACCTGCCAGCACCGCGACGAGCACCGCATCACTTCGCACCGCGACCCTGGTGTCACCAATGATGCCATCTGATGCTGCCATCGAGCCGCTGCTCACACTGCGACCTGAGGGCATCACACGCCGCACCGCTGCACTTCGCAACGCAGCACCCGACGCCCGCCGACGCCAGCGCTCCTGACTTCAACCCCGAGGAGTTTGATCTGCAACGCGTGTGACTTTGAGGGCCCGACGACTCCTGTACCGACCTCCAGAACCGACGCCTGCGGACGGCATGCTTTCGGAAGCTCAACGAGAGGACGCCGATGCCCTGCATTTCTAAAGGTACTGTTTTGCGGGTCTTCCCGACACCTTAGCTGGCCTACGATGCTGCGGTCAGCCAGAACTGTTTGTATTTGTTTGTTCACAACACCATGATCGCCCCGGACGGAGCTATCGACTTCAAGGAACTTTATTTCAAGGTTATTTTGATAACAAGATTTCTAAATACTGTATTGTGGATTTTTATCGTTTTTGGTCTTTTCTTAAGTATATAAAAATATTGGATATTTTTCTAAACTGGTGTGGTGTCCTTTTGTAGTGCTTACACTGTATTACTGTTGGTTATGTGCAAATGCTTTACACACTGCCTCTAAGATAAGCCTGACTGCTTGTGCCAAGCTACCAAGGGGGTGAGCAGAGGTTATTTTAGGAGTGCAACTCCCTTATCCTGACTAGAAGGAAGGGTCCCTACTTGGACAAGGTGCAAACCATTGCCAACTAGAGACCCCCATTTCTAACATTGGTGGCAGAGGTGGGATAGGACCTGTGTTTGCACTTGACTTCCAGTGATTGATGTGCACTACTACCATATCGCAGACCATAACGTGCCACATACTGGTTTTTTTGGTCTATTTTTGTGACCCTATCGGTTTGGAACTTCAACTTCCTACTGCATCATGCCTGACACAGCAGCATCATCACTTGCATCCATGGAGGTGGCCTTTGAGGAGGACAGGTTGGATGCCTACAGCGTCAAGGAGTTGAAGGCTATTTGTAAAAACCTAAAGGTCCAAGTCAGAGGCCACACCAGGTAGGAGGAGTTACAAAAGGCGCTGACGGCCTGGGTAGCAGCCAGACATGCCAGCGAGCAGTCTGGAGATCTTAGTGGGGGGGGGGGCGGAGGAGCCCACTCCTAGGGAAGATGTGCTGTTGGGAGGGGGGTCCCTCCAGGCCAGGTAGCAGTGGTTTATCCCCAGAGGAGCTGGAGGACAGAAGGGAAGCTAGGAGACATGCGATAGAGCTTGAGAGGCTCAAGATGGAGTCACAAAGGATGGTATTAGACCATGAGCGTGGGCTCAAGGAGCTGGAATTGAGGAGCAAATCCAGCATAGATGGTGGCAGCAACTCTTTAGTGCAGGCAGATAGGATTGTGCACATCCCCAAGAATGTAGGTAAAGAGTACAAGAAGGGGGATGACATACAGAGGTGGTTTCAAGGGTACGAGTCATCCATTCACATGAATGGGGTCCCTGAAAGGAATTGGGGGGCAGGGTTATGGCCTCTCTTTCCAGAGGAAGCAAGGGATACCCTGATAGCTTTGGGTAAGGGGCAGAACCTCACCTACGCTGACATGAAGGACGCTCTCCTCACTAGGTATGGACTCACTCCTGAAAAGTACAGGGATCAGTTTAGGTCCAGTAAAAAGTCTGATGCCAAAACTTGGTTGGAATGTGTAGATTCGTTCTGCAGGTCACTGGTTGGCTGGGTAAAGGGCAGTAATGTAACAGATTTTCAGGGGCTCTACAATCTGATTGCATGGGAGCACTTGTCTAGTCTATGTTTTGCAGATCTGCGCCAGCACTTGGTTGATAGTAAGCTAACTGACCCCAGGAAGCTTGCTATGGAGGCGGACTGCTGGGTGAGTACCCGGGTCCACAAGAAAGCGTTTGGGGGAGACTCAGCCAAAGGTGGGCAGGGTCCCCAGCAGAAAAGTGGGGGGACAAGGGTACAGCACAGGAGTTCTCTAAAGGGCCCCAAACTAACACCCAGAATAAAGGGTCCCATTCCCCAGGAGATAAGAAAGCAGTAGTCTCTTCAGGAAAGCCTGCTGAGACCGGACCCCGCAAGGGTTTTGCATGTGATCAGGTGGGTCACTTGAAGGGGGACCCCAAGTGTCCCAAGAGGGCACAGCCACCCACCGGTGGGCAGTCCAAGATGTTGGCTAGTGTATCGCTTGGGGAGGAGGGGTGCCCACAGGAGGGTGGGGATCCCGCAGAAATGACCCTCGTCTCACTAGGGGACAGTGAGATGGTCCCAGGAAACCAGGTGCCCCCTAACACAAAGAAATACAGCACCTGGGTGACCATCAATGGGAAATGGGTAGAGGTTCTCAGAGATACTGGAGCCAGTGTGACCTCAGTCCGGTGTCACCTGGTCTCTGAAGAGCAGGTAGTCCCAGGGGCATTCCACCAAGTAGTTGCTGTGGAGAACTCAGAGAGCCATTGTATGGTGGCGCAGGTTCCCTTTGAATGGGGGGGGGGGTCTCTGGTCCCTTGAGGGTGGTTGTGAGCCCTACCATGCCTGTAGATTGTCTACTCAGTAACAACCTGGAGCAGTATTTATGGAAGGATGTTGAGCTCAGGTCTCACTTGGAGATGCTTGCGTTGCCAGAGTGGGCATGCGTGTCCACTCTGTCAATGGCGGCCAGAAAGGGTGATCAGAAGGACCTGGAGCCTGAAACAGTGGCCCAAGTCCCTGTCAAGGGAAAGGGCAGGGGGCGCGGGAAACCGGCCCCTGAAGTTCCCACGGACCGGGAGGAGGCTGACCTTGAGGGGGACGCCCCGGTGTCTACAGGGGAGCAGGTAGCTGAACTGGGGGACATCTCTGAGCTGACCCATTGGCAGCAAGAAGGGGGTCCTACCAGGGAAGAATTCTGCAGGGAGCAGAAAGAGTGCCCTTCTCTGGAGGGTCTGCGGCGGCAGGCTGCAGACCAGGCAGCTGGTGATCAGTCCGGATCACATTGGATCTACTGGGAGAATGGTCTCCTGTATAGTGAGCCTAAGGTTCCTGAGCCTGGGTCAGCCCGTGTGCTGGTGGTACCCCAGCTCTTCAGGACCTTCCTACTGGGTCTGGCTCATGACGTGCCTTTGGCAGGACATTTGGGGCGGGACAAGACCTTTGACAGGCTTGTCACCCACTTCTTCTGGCCCCAAATGCGAAGGCAGTCGGATGGACATTGTAGGTCTTGCCAAACTTGCCAGGCAAGTGGTAAGAGTGGGAGGAAGGTCAAAGCTCCTCTTCAACCTTTTCCAGTTGTTGGAACACCCTTTGAAAGGGTAGGGATGGACATTGTGGGGCCACTGGATCCCAAGACATCCATGGGCAACAGGTACATCCTGGTCGTGGTGGACCATGCCACCTGGTACCCGGAGGCAATCCCTCTCAAGACAACGACGGCGCCAGTGGTGGACTGGGCGTTAATGGGGATCTTTTCCCGCGTGGGGTTCCCCAGAGAGGTGGTGTCTGACAGGGGGCCAATTTCATATCCAAGTATATGACATCCCTGTGGAAGGAGTGTGGTGTAACCTACAAGTTCACCACTCCTTACCACCCCCAAGGTAACGGTCTGGTGGAGAGATTCAACCAGACCTTGAAGGGCATGATTAAGGGTCTAACAGAACCCATGAGGCATAAGTGGGACGTCCTCTTGACATGCCTTCTCTTTACATACAGGTAGGTGCCACAGAAGTCTCTTGGGTTCAGTCCCCTTGAGCTTCTATATGGTCACCCTGTGAGAGGACCTCTGAGTTTGGTGAAGGAAGGCTGGGAGGCAGCTCCCAGAAAAACTCCCAGGATGTGTTTAGTTACATGCTGGCCTTCAGAAACCAAACTGCCCGCTTCAGGAAACTCGCTCAGGCGAACCGAGAAGCATGCCAGGAAGAAATGAAGAAGTGGTATGACCAGAGTGCCACTCTGGTCGAATTTCAACCTGGGCAAAAAGTGTGGGTCATGGCCGCAGTGGAACCTTGTGCCTTGCAGGACAAGTGGACTGGGCCGTTTGAGGTGGTGGAGCGCAAAAGAGATGTCACTTATCTGGTGGATTTGCGGACTCCCAGGAACCCTTTGAGGGTCCTGCACGTGAACCGCCTCAAGCCCCACTTCGAAAGGTCCGAAGTGAGCATGCTCTTGGCGACAGATGATGGGGTGAAAGAGGAGAGTGAACCTCTCCCTGACCTCCTGTCCACCAAGGAGCATGATGGGTCAGTGGAAGGTGTGATCCTCTCCCCTACACTGACCCCAGAGCAGCAGAGCGACTGTCACCAGTTGTTGGGACAGTTTGCCCCACTGTTCTCTCTGACCCCAGGTGTTACTCACTGGTGTACCCATGACGTGGACACTGGTGACAGCCCTCCTGTAAAACACAAGGTTTACAGGTTGACTGACCGGGTCAGGGCCAGCTTCAAAGAGGAGGTATCTAAGATGTTGTCGTTAGGGGTGATCGAGCCCTCCAACAGTCCTTGGGCCAGCCCAGTGGTCTTGGTCCCAAAGACTGCTGCACCCAGTGCCACTCCAGAACTGCGGTTTTGTGTGGACTACCGTGGGCTCAATGCCGTCACCAGGACTGACGTGCACCCCATCCCCAGAGCTGATGAGCTCATTGATCGGCTGGTAGCTGCCAGGTTCCTCAGCACGTTTGATTTAACGTCTGGGTACTGGTAGATTGCCTAAACCGATGGGGCCAAGGAGAGGTCAGCATTCTCAACCCCACAAGGACATTACCAGTTCCAGGTGATGCCCTTTGGATTGAAGAATGCCCCTGCCACCTTTCAGAGGTTGGTCAACCAGGTGTTGGCTGGACTGGAGGATTTCAGTGCTGCATACCTGGATGACATTGCAGTGTTCAGTTCTAGCTGGGAAGAACACTTGCAGCACCTCGGTGAAGTGTTGAGGGCTCTGCAGAGGGCAGGCCTCACGATCAAGGCCAGTAAGTGCCAGATCGGGCAGGGTTCTGTGGTGTACTTGGGACACCAGGTAGGAAGCGGCCAGGTGGTGCCCCTACAACCCAAGATTGACACCATTCTGGCTTGGGAACCCCCAAGACCCAGACAGAGGTGAGAGCCTTTTAGGCCTCACCGGTTACTAAAGGAGGTTTGTTAAGGGCTATGGCCCCATTGTTGCCCCCTTAACAGAGCTGACTTCCAGGAAGCAGCCCAAGAAGGTGATCTGGACTGAGTCCTGCCAGAAGGCTTTTGATGCCCTGAAGGCCGCCATGTGCACGGCCCCCGTGCTCAAGGCACCCGACTTCTCCAAGGAATTCGCCGTGCAGACCGACGTTTCAGAGCATGGTGTGGGAGCGGTGCTCTCACAACTGAACGAAGAGGGCCTAGACCAGCCTGTAGTCTTCCTTAGCAGGAGACTACTCCCCAGGGAACAGAGGTGGAGTGCCATAGAAAGGGAAGCTTTTGCTGTGGTCTGGGCACTGAAAAAGTAGAGGCCCTACCTGCTTGGGACTCACTTCCGGGTTCAGACAGACCACAGGCCCCTCAGATGGTTGATGCAAATGAGGGGTGAAAATCCAAAACTGTTGAGGTGGTCCATCTCCCTACAGGGAATGGACTTTACGGTGGAACACCGCCCTGGCACAGAACACGCCAACACAGATGGTCTGTCCAGGTTCTTCCGCCTTAGTGAAGAGAACTCCCAGGAGGTTGGGTAGTTCTCCCTACTTTCAGCTGGAGGGGACATGTGTTAGACATGGCATTTTTGGTGTGTCTCCCCTGAGTTTTTGCTTTCTGACCTCCCGGTTTTGACTCTGTTTTTGTTGGTTTAGTGTCTCTGCGCACTTTCTCACTGCTGATCAGTGTTAAAGTGCAACTGCTCCTGTTGTAAACTGAGTTATGGATTGGTGTTTCTATGATTGGCTTATTTGATTTACTTGTCAATCCCTAGTAAAGTGCACTGAGTGTGCCAGGGCCTGTAAATCAAATGCTGTTAGTGGGCACTGGATTGTGCCACTCACGCAAACATCCTGTAAATGTAACTCTGGCCTGCCATTGCAGAGCCTGTGTGCAGTCTGGGACTGCCATGCCGACTTGGCAAATGTACTCACTTGCCAGGCCCTAACCTTCCCTTTTCTTACATGTCAGTCACCCCTAAGGTAGGCCCAAGGTACCCCTGTTGGCAGGGTGCAGTGTATGTGAAAGGTAGGACATGCCCTGATGTGTGTGGCATGTCCTGATAGTGAATTACTGCCAATTTCGTTTTTCACTATTGCAAGGCTACCTGTTCCCATAGGACAGAATGGGGAGTTTGTTTATAACATCTTATAAACATAACTGGCCCTAGGAACTAGGTAGAAAAATAAAGTTTAGTATGCCTGAACTCAGAATCTAAAGATGCATCTTTTAGTGAAGGTGATTTTTATATTCTGTGTTTGAAAATACCACTTTTAGAAAATAGGTATTTTCTTGCTCAGCCATCCAGTAGGCCTCTGCTGGGGTTGTGGATTGACTGTCTGGGTTTTGGATGACAGGGGCTGGGGAGGAACAGTGGCTCCAGATAGTCTAGGTGGGTCAGGAAAGGGCTGAATAGACCTGGGCTGCATTTAGAGTAGGGGGAACAGAAGAAAAAGCAACCCGACGTCGTCTACGAGGCCGCTGCCGACTCCGTGTCCTGAAGGCACCGCAGAGGGCACCGCCGCACCGCGACCCTGGTCTCACCGATGATGCCATCTGACGCTGCCACCGAGCCGCTGCTCGCAGCGCGACCTGTGGGCACCGCACTTCGCACCACCTCGCTTCACGATGCCGCCTTGGTATCCCCGACGACACCGCTTCACGCCAACATCGACGCCGCTGCCTGCACCGTGGTCACCGCTCGTAAAGCTACACGACGCACCACCCTCATCCGGCACCACAGCCTTGGCCTACCGACGCCGGCGACATCGACTCCAGTTCGTCAGCCGACGACAGCGCTTCAGCAACGACGACGACGCTGCTTTCACCGTGACCTGCCAGCACCGCGACGAGCACCGCATCACTTCGCACCGCGACCCTGGTGTCACCAATGATGTCATCTGATGCTGCCATCGAGCCGCTGCTCACACTGCGACCTGAGGGCATCACACGCCGCACCGCTGCACTTCGCAACGCAGCACCCGACGCCCGCCGACGCCAGCGCTCCTGACTTCAACCCCGAGGAGTTTGATCTGCAACGCGTGTGACTTTGAGGGCCCGACGACTCCTGTACCGACCTCCAGAACCGACGCCTGCGGACGGCATGCTTTCGGAAGCTCAACGAGAGGACGCCGATGCCCTGCATTTCTAAAGGTACTGTTTTGCGGGTCTTCCCGACACCTTAGCTGGCCTACGATGCTGCGGTCAGCCAGAACTGTTTGTATTTGTTTGTTCACAACACCATGATCGCCCCGGACGGAGCTATCGACTTCAAGGAACTTTATTTCAAGGTTATTTTGATAACAAGATTTCTAAATACTGTATTGTGGATTTTTATCGTTTTTGGTCTTTTCTTAAGTATATAAAAATATTGGATATTTTTCTAAACTGGTGTGGTGTCCTTTTGTAGTGCTTACACTGTATTACTGTTGGTTATGTGCAAATGCTTTACACACTGCCTCTAAGATAAGCCTGACTGCTTGTGCCAAGCTACCAAGGGGGTGAGCAGGGGTTATTTTAGGAGTGCAACTCCCTTATCCTGACTAGAAGGAAGGGTCCCTACTTGGACAAGGTGCAAACCATTGCCAACTAGAGACCCCCATTTCTAACATTGGTGGCAGAGGTGGGATAGGACCTGTGTTTGCACTTGACTTACAGTGATTGATGTGCACTACTACCATATCGCAGACCATAACGTGCCACATACTGGTTTTTTTGGTCTATTTTTGTGACCCTATCGGTTTGGAACTTCAACTTCCTACTGCATTATGCCTGACACAGCAGCATCATCACTTGCATCCATGGAGGTGGCCTTTGAGGAGGACAGGTTGGATGCCTACAGCGTCAAGGAGTTGAAGGCTATTTGTAAAAACCTAAAGGTCCAAGTCAGAGGCCACACCAGGTAGGAGGAGTTACAAAAGGCGCTGAGGGCCTGGGTAGCAGCCAGACATGCCAGCGAGCAGTCTGGAGATCTTAGTGGGGGGGGGGGCGGAGGAGCCCACTCCTAGGGAAGATGTGCTGTTGGGAGGGGGGTCCCTCCAGGCCAGGTAGCAGTGGTTTATCCCCAGAGGAGCTGGAGGACAGAAGGGAAGCTAGGAGACATGCGATAGAGCTTGAGAGGCTCAAGAGGGAGTCACAAAGGATGGTATTAGACCATGAGCGTGGGCTCAAGGAGCTGGAATTGAGGAGCAAATCCAGCATAGATGGTGGCAGCAACTCTTTAGTGCAGGCAGATAGGATTGTGCACATCCCCAAGAATGTAGGTAAAGAGTACAAGAAGGGGGATGACATACAGAGGTGGTTTCAAGGGTACGAGTCATCCATTCACATGAATGGGGTCCCTGAAAGGAATTGGGGGGCAGGGTTATGGCCTCTCTTTCCAGAGGAAGCAAGGGATACCCTGATAGCTTTGGGTAAGGGGCAGAACCTCACCTACGCTGACATGAAGGACGCTCTCCTCACTAGGTATGGACTCACTCCTGAAAAGTACAGGGATCAGTTTAGGTCCAGTAAAAAGTCTGATGCCAAAACTTGGTTGGAATGTGTAGATTCGTTCTGCAGGTCACTGGTTGGCTGGGTAAAGGGCAGTAATGTAACAGATTTTCAGGGGCTCTACAATCTGATTGCATGGGAGCACTTGTCTAGTCTATGTTTTGCAGATCTGCGCCAGCACTTGGTTGATAGTAAGCTAACTGACCCCAGGAAGCTTGCTATGGAGGCGGACTGCTGGGTGAGTACCCGGGTCCACAAGAAAGCGTTTGGGGGAGACTCAGCCAAAGGTGGGCAGGGTCCCCAGCAGAAAAGTGGGGGGGACAAGGGTACAGCACAGGAGTTCTCTAAAGGGCCCCAAACTAACACCCAGAATAAAGGGTCCCATTCCCCAGGAGATAAGAAAGCAGTAGTCTCTTCAGGAAAGCCTGCTGAGACCGGACCCCGCAAGGGTTTTGCATGTGATCAGGTGGGTCACTTGAAGGGGGACCCCAAGTGTCCCAAGAGGGCACAGCCACCCACCGGTGGGCAGTCCAAGATGTTGGCTAGTGTATCGCTTGGGGAGGAGGGGTGCCCACAGGAGGGTGGGGATCCCGCAGAAATGACCCTCGTCTCACTAGGGGACAGTGAGATGGTCCCAGGAAACCAGGTGCCCCCTAACACAAAGAAATACAGCACCTGGGTGACCATCAATGGGAAATGGGTAGAGGTTCTCAGAGATACTGGAGCCAGTGTGACCTCAGTCCGGTGTCACCTGGTCTCTGAAGAGCAGGTAGTCCCAGGGGCATTCCACCAAGTAGTTGCTGTGGAGAACTCAGAGAGCCAGTGTATGGTGGCGCAGGTTCCCTTTGAATGGGGGGGGTCTCAGGTCCCTTGAGGGTGGTTGTGAGCCCTACCATGCCTGTAGATTGTCTACTCAGTAACGACCTGGAGCAGTATTTATGGAAGGATGTTGAGCTCAGGTCTCACTTGGAGATGCTTGGGTTGCCAGAGTGGGCATGCGTGTCCACTCTGTCAATGGCGACCAGAAAGGGTGATCAGAAGGACCTGGAGCCTGAAACAGTGGCCCAAGTCCCTGTCAAGGGAAAGGGCAGGGGCGCTGGAAACCGGCCCCTGAAGTTCCCACGGACCGGGAGGAGGCTGACCTTGAGGGGACGCCCCGGTGTCTACAGGGGAGCAGGTAGCTGAACTGGGGGACATCTCTGAGCTGACCCATTGGCAGCAAGAAGGGGGTCCTACCAGGGAAGAATTCTGCAGGGAGCAGAAAGAGTGCCCTTCTCTGGAGGGTCTGCGGCGGCAGGCTGCAGACCAGGCAGCTGGTGATCAGTCCGGATCACATTGGATCTACTGGGAGAATGGTCTCCTGTATAGTGAGCCTAAGGTTCCTGAGCCTGGGTCAGCCCGTGTGCTGGTGGTACCCCAGCTCTTCAGGACCTTCCTACTGGGTCTGGCTCATGACGTGCCTTTGGCAGGACATTTGGGGCGGGACAAGACCTTTGACAGGCTTGTCACCCACTTCTTCTGGCCCCAAATGTGAAGGCAGTCGGATGGACATTGTAGGTCTTGCCAAACTTGCCAGGCAAGTGGTAAGAGTGGGAGGAAGGTCAAAGCTCCTCTTCAACCTTTTCCAGTTGTTGGAACACCCTTTGAAAGGGTAGGGATGGACATTGTGGGGCCACTGGATCCCAAGACATCCATGGGCAACAGGTACATCCTGGTCGTGGTGGACCATGCCACCTGGTACCCGGAGGCAATCCCTCTCAAGACAACGACGGCGCCAGTGGTGGACTGGGCGTTAATGGGGATCTTTTCCCGCGTGGGGTTCCCCAGAGAGGTGGTGTCTGACAGGGGGCCAATTTCATATCCAAGTATATGACATCCCTGTGGAAGGAGTGTGGTGTAACCTACAAGTTCACCACTCCTTACCACCCCCAAGGTAACGGTCTGGTGGAGAGATTCAACCAGACCTTGAAGGGCATGATTAAGGGTCTAACAGAACCCATGAGGCATAAGTGGGACGTCCTCTTGACATGCCTTCTCTTTACATACAGGTAGGTGCCACAGAAGTCTCTTGGGTTCAGTCCCCTTGAGCTTCTATATGGTCACCCTGTGAGAGGACCTCTGAGTTTGGTGAAGGAAGGCTGGGAGGCAGCTCCCAGAAAAACTCCCCAGGATGTGTTTAGTTACATGCTGGCCTTCAGAAACCAAACTGCCCGCTTCAGGAAACTCGCTCAGGCGAACCGAGAAGCATGCCAGGAAGAAATGATGAAGTGGTATGACCAGAGTGCCACTCTGGTCGAATTTCAACCTGGGCAAAAAGTGTGGGTCATGGCCGCAGTGGAACCTTGTGCCTTGCAGGACAAGTGGACTGGGCCGTTTGAGGTGGTGGAGCGCAAAAGAGATGTCACTTATCTGGTGGATTTGCGGACTCCCAGGAACCCTTTGAGGGTCCTGCACGTGAACCGCCTCAAGCCCCACTTCGAAAGGTCCGAAGTGAGCATGCTCTTGGCGACAGATGATGGGGTGAAAGAGGAGAGTGAACCTCTCCCTGACCTCCTGTCCACCAAGGAGCATGATGGGTCAGTGGAAGGTGTGATCCTCTCCCCTACACTGACCCCAGAGCAGCAGAGCGACTGTCACCAGTTGTTGGGACAGTTTGCCCCACTGTTCTCTCTGACCCCAGGTGTTACTCACTGGTGTACCCATGACGTGGACACTGGTGACAGCCCTCCTGTAAAACACAAGGTTTACAGGTTGACTGACCGGGTCAGGGCCAGCTTCAAAGAGGAGGTATCTAAGATGTTGGCGTTAGGGGTGATCGAGCCCTCCAACAGTCCTTGGGCCAGCCCAGTGGTCTTGGTCCCAAAGACTGCTGCACCCGGTGCCACTCCAGAACTGCGGTTTTGTGTGGACTACCGTGGGCTCAATGCCGTCACCAGGACTGACGCGCACCCCATCCCCAGAGCTGATGAGCTCATTGATCGGCTGGTAGCTGCCAGGTTCCTCAGCACGTTTGATTTAACGTCTGGGTACTGGTAGATTGCCTTAACCGATGGGGCCAAGGAGAGGTCAGCATTCTCAACCCCACAAGGACATTACCAGTTCCAGGTGATGCCCTTTGGATTGAAGAATGCCCCTGCCACCTTTCAGAGGTTGGTCAACCAGGTGTTGGCTGGACTGGAGGATTTCAGTGCTGCATACCTGGATGACATTGCAGTGTTCAGTTCTAGCTGGGAAGAACACTTGCAGCACCTCGGTGAAGTGTTGAGGGCTCTGCAGAGGGCAGGCCTCACGATCAAGGCCAGTAAGTGCCAGATCGGGCAGGGTTCTGTGGTGTACTTGGGACACCAGGTAGGAAGCGGCCAGGTGGTGCCCCTACAACCCAAGATTGACACCATTCTGGCTTGGGAACCCCCAAGACCCAGACAGAGGTGAGAGCCTTTTTAGGCCTCACCGGTTACTAAAGGAGGTTTGTTAAGGGCTATGGCCCCATTGTTGCCCCCTTAACAGAGCTGACTTCCAGGAAGCAGCCCAAGAAGGTGATCTGGACTGAGTCCTGCCAGAAGGCTTTTGATGCCCTGAAGGCCGCCATGTGCACGGCCCCCGTGCTCAAGGCACCCGACTTCTCCAAGGAATTCGCCGTGCAGACCGACGTTTCAGAGCATGGTGTGGGAGCGGTGCTCTCACAACTGAACGAAGAGGGCCTAGACCAGCCTGTAGTCTTCCTTAGCAGGAGACTACTCCCCAGGGAACAGAGGTGGAGTGCCATAGAAAGGGAAGCTTTTGCTGTGGTCTGGGCACTGAAAAAGTAGAGGCCCCACCTGCTTGGGACTCACTTCCGGGTTCAGACAGACCACAGGCCCCTCAGATGGTTGATGCAAATGAGGGGTGAAAATCCAAAACTGTTGAGGTGGTCCATCTCCCTACAGGGAATGGACTTTACGGTGGAACACCGCCCTGGCACAGAACACGCCAACGCAGATGGTCTGTCCAGGTTCTTCCGCCTTAGTGAAGAGAACTCCCAGGAGGTTGGGTAGTTCTCCCTACTTTCAGCTGGAGGGGACATGTGTTAGACTTGGCATTTTTTGGTGTGTCTCCCCTGAGTTTTTGCTTTCTGACCTCCCGGTTTTGACTCTGTTTTTGTTGGTTTAGTGTCTCTGCGCACTTTCTCACTGCTGATCAGTGTTAAAGTGCAAGTGCTCCTGTTGTAAACTGAGTTATGGATTGGTGTTTCTATGATTGGCTTATTTGATTTACTTGTCATTCCCTAGTAAAGTGCCCTGAGTGTGCCAGGGCCTGTAAATCAAATGCTGTTAGTGGGCACTGGATTGTGCCACTCACGCAAACATCCTGTAAATGTAACTCTGGCCTGCCATTGCAGAGCCTGTGTGCAGTCTGGGACTGCCATGCTGACTTGGCAAATGTACTCACTTGCCAGGCCCTAACCTTCCCTTTTCTTACATGTCAGTCACCCCTAAGGTAGGCCCAAGGTACCCCTGTTGGCAGGGTGCAGTGTATGTGAAAGGTAGGACATGCCCTGATGTGTGTGGCATGTCCTGATAGTGAATTACTGCCAATTTCGTTTTTCACTATTGCAAGGCTACCTGTTCCCATAGGACAGAATGGGGAGTTTGTTTATAACATCTTATAAACATAACTGGCCCTAGGAACTAGGTAGAAAAATAAAGTTTAGTATGCCTGAACTCAGAATCTAAAGATGCATCTTTTAGTGAAGGTGATTTTTATATTCTGTGTTTGAAAATACCACGTTTAGAAAATAGGTATTTTCTTGCTCAGCCATCCAGTAGGCCTCTGCTGGGGTTGTGGATTGACTGTCTGGGTTTTGGATGACAGGGGCTGGGGAGGAACAGTGGCTCCAGATAGTCTAGGTGGGTCAGGAAAGGGCTGAATAGACCTGGGCTGCATTTAGAGTAGGGGGAACAGAAGAAAAAGCAACCCGACGTCGTCTACGAGGCCGCTGCCGACTCCGTGTCCTGAAGGCACCGCAGAGGGCACCGCCGCACCGCGACCCTGGTCTCACCGATGATGCCATCTGACGCTGCCACCGAGCCGCTGCTCGCAGCGCGACCTGTGGGCACCGCACTTCGCACCACCTCGCTTCACGATGCCACCTTGGTATCCCCGACGACACCGCTTCACGCCAACATCGACGCCGCTGCCTGCACCGTGGTCACCGCTCGTAAAGCGACACGACGCACCACCCTCATCCGGCACCACAGCCTTGGCCTACCGACGCCGGCGACATCGACTCCAGTTCGTCAGCCGACGACAACGCTTCAGCAACGACGACGACGCTGCTTGCACCGTGACCTGCCAGCACCGCGACGAGCACCGCATCACTTCGCACCGCGACCCTGGTGTCACCAATGATGCCATCTGATGCTGCCATCGAGCCGCTGCTCACACTGCGACCTGAGGGCATCACACGCCGCACCGCTGCACTTCGCAACGCAGCACCCAACGCCCGCCGACGCCAGCGCTCCTGACTTCAACCCCGAGGAGTTTGATCTGCAACGCGTGTGACTTTGAGGGCCCGACGACTCCTGTACCGACCTCCAGAACCGACGCCTGCGGACGGCATGCTTTCGGAAGCTCAACGAGAGGACGCCGACGCCCTGCATTTCTAAAGGTACTGTTTTGCGGGTCTTCCCGACACCTTAGCTGGCCTACGATGCTGCGGTCAGCCAGAACTGTTTGTATTTGTTTGTTCACAACACCATGATCGCCCCGGACGGAGCTATCGACTTCAAGGAACTTTATTTCAAGGTTATTTTGATAACAAGATTTCTAAATACTGTATTGTGGATTTTTTATCGTTTTTGGTCTTTTCTTAAGTATATAAAAATATTGGATATTTTTCTAAACTGGTGTGGTGTCCTTTTGTAGTGCTTACATTGTATTACTGTTGGTTATGTGCAAATGCTTTACACATTGCCTCTAAGATAAGCCTGACTGCTTGTGCCAAGCTACCAAGGGGGTGAGCAGGGGTTATTTTAGGAGTGCAACTCCCTTATCCTGACTAGAAGGAAGGGTCCCTACTTGGACAAGGTGCAAACCATTGCCAACTAGAGACCCCCATTTCTAACATTGGTGGCAGAGGTGGGATAGGACCTGTGTTTGCACTTGACTTACAGTGATTGATGTGCACTACTACCATATCGCAGACCATAACGTGCCACATACTGGTTTTTTTGGTCTATTTTTGTGACCCTATCGGTTTGGAACTTCAACTTCCTACTGCATCATGCCTGACACAGCAGCATCATCACTTGCATCCATGGAGGTGGCCTTTGAGGAGGACAGGTTGGATGCCTACAGCGTCAAGGAGTTGAAGGCTATTTGTAAAAACCTAAAGGTCCAAGTCAGAGGCCTCACCAGGTAGGAGGAGTTACAAAAGGCGCTGAGGGCCTGGGTAGCAGCCAGACATGCCAGCGAGCAGTCTGGAGATCTTAGTGGGGGGCGGAGGAGCCCACTCCTAGGGAAGATGTGCTGTTGGGAGGGGGTCCCTCCAGGCCAGGTAGCAGTGGTTTATCCCCAGAGGAGCTGGAGGACAGAAGGGAAGCTAGGAGACATGCGATAGAGCTTGAGAGGCTCAAGATGGAGTCACAAAGGATGGTATTAGACCATGAGCGTGGGCTCAAGGAGCTGGAATTGAGGAGCAAATCCAGCATAGATGGTGGCAGCAACTCTTTAGTGCAGGCAGATAGGATTGTGCACATCCCCAAGAATGTAGGTAAAGAGTACAAGAAGGGGGATGACATACAGAGGTGGTTTCAAGGGTACGAGTCATCCATTCACATGAATGGGGTCCCTGAAAGGAATTGGGGGGCAGGGTTATGGCCTCTCTTTCCAGAGGAAGCAAGGGATACCCTGATAGCTTTGGGTAAGGGGCAGAACCTCACCTACGCTGACATGAAGGACGCTCTCCTCACTAGGTATGGACTCACTCCTGAAAAGTACAGGGATCAGTTTAGGTCCAGTAAAAAGTCTGATGCCAAAACTTGGTTGGAATGTGTAGATTCGTTCTGCAGGTCACTGGTTGGCTGGGTAAAGGGCAGTAATGTAACAGATTTTCAGGGGCTCTACAATCTGATTGCATGGGAGCACTTGTCTAGTCTATGTTTTGTAGATCTGCGCCAGCACTTGGTTGATAGTAAGCTAACTGACCCCAGGAAGCTTGCTATGGAGGCGGACTGCTGGGTGAGTACCCGGGTCCACAAGAAAGCGTTTGGGGGAGACTCAGCCAAAGGTGGGCGGGGTCCCCAGCAGAAAAGTGGGGGGGACAAGGGTACAGCACAGGAGTTCTCTAAAGGGCCCCAAACTAACACCCAGAATAAAGGGTCCCATTCCCCAGGAGATAAGAAAGCAGTAGTCTCTTCAGGAAAGCCTGCTGAGACCGGACCCCGCAAGGGTTTTGCATGTGATCAGGTGGGTCACTTGAAGGGGGACCCCAAGTGTCCCAAGAGGGCACAGCCACCCACCGGTGGGCAGTCCAAGATGTTGGCTAGTGTATTGCTTGGGGAGGAGGGGTGCCAACAGGAGGGTGGGGATCCCGCAGAAATGACCCTCGTCTCACTAGGGGACAGTGAGATGGTCCCAGGAAACCAGGTGCCCCCTAACACAAAGAAATACAGCACCTGGGTGACCATCAATGGGAAATGGGTAGAGGTTCTCAGAGATACTGGAGCCAGTGTGACCTCAGTCCGGTGTCACCTGGTCTCTGAAGAGCAGGTAGTCCCAGGGGCATTCCACCAAGTAGTTGCTGTGGAGAACTCAGAGAGCCAGTGTATGGTGGCGCAGGTTCCCTTTGAATGGGGGGGGGGGTCTCAGGTCCCTTGAGGGTGGTTGTGAGCCCTACCATGCCTGTAGATTGTCTACTCAGTAACGACCTGGAGCAGTATTTATGGAAGGATGTTGAGCTCAGGTCTCACTTGGAGATGCTTGGGTTGCCAGAGTGGGCATGCGTGTCCACTCTGTCAATGGCGGCCAGAAAGGGTGATCAGAAGGACCTGGAGCCTGAAACAGTGGCCCAAGTCCCTGTCAAGGGAAAGGGCAGGGGGCGCGGGAAACCGGCCCCTGAAGTTCCCACGGACCGGGAGGAGGCTGACCTTGAGGGGGACGCCCCGGTGTCTACAGGGGAGCAGGTAGCTGAACTGGGGGACATCTCTGAGCTGACCCATTGGCAGCAAGAAGGGGGGTCCTACCAGGGAAGAATTCTGCAGGGAGCAGAAAGAGTGCCCTTCTCTGGAGGGTCTGCGGCGGCAGGCTGCAGACCAGGCAGCTGGTGATCAGTCCGGATCACATTGGATCTACTGGGAGAATGGTCTCCTGTATAGTGAGCCTAAGGTTCCTGAGCCTGGGTCAGCCCATGTGCTGGTGGTACCCCAGCTCTTCAGGACCTTCCTACTGGGTCTGGCTCATGACGTGCCTTTGGCAGGACATTTGGGGCGGGACAAGACCTTTGACAGGCTTGTCACCCACTTCTTCTCGCCCCAAATGTGAAGGCAGTCGGATGGACATTGTAGGTCTTGCCAAACTTGCCAGGCAAGTGGTAAGAGTGGGAGGAAGGGAGGGGGCGTGGCTTGCAACCACCGAAGATGGCCGCAGCCTAGGAGAGCTCCGCGATCGCCTGCAGTCCTCCCGACTATCCTGTCATTAATCCGCAGGCCTGCTGTCCTCTAAGGGTGGGCGGAAACGTCGGAACATCAGGTGAACACCTGGAAGAGATCTGGGCCGTCTGCGACCGGCCGCCGGAGCTCCAGACCGTGGAAAAGAGGTACGGCCTGGGGGCAGCGCAGAAACCGGGGCCTCGAGTAGCCCTCGCCCCGCCCAAGCCCAGCGCGGCGGATCGCGGCAGCCGGAGGAAGCCCCGGACACCGCCGAGAGTGAGGAGGTGGAAGGGGGTGAGTTGGGCCCCGACTCACACAACGCAAGCGCCCAACATCCATTGGGGAAACAAGGAACGAACCGGGCCAACAATCCCGGCACAACGGGCGACTCGGAGGCAGTCCTGAGGGCCCAGCGCTATACCCCAAGACTGGTGGTGGCGAGGATAGACGCCAGCACACGCAGCGGTGGGTGCGCCCGGTGCAGAGAGTGGTAAGCCCCCTCCAACAGCAACATCAAGAGAGGGCGCCACATTGACGATTAGGCGCGAATATCCCAGTGGAGGGTGAGACACAGGGACAGATGGAAATACTCTGGGGGCCCAGCAACATACCCCAAGACTGAGGCCGTAATTGAAATAGGGTGTGCTTCGGAATTGCTCTCTCCCTGGTTTTGTATACCCCGAGACTGAGCGCTGGCTGGGGCGGACACCTACACATACTGCGGTTGGTGCACCAAACAGACTCGAGACTTCTTGGAAGAAGAAGGAAACTACAAGGCACATTGGGGGTGAAATACCTGCGGCGACGGCCTACTGACCACACGGCTAAAGGGGGCAGGGAAACCGAGAGGCCGCGTGCGGAAACCACTCCCGCCGGCAGGCAGCGGCGATTACTGCCCTCCCTGTCACACCAGCCACCAGTAGCAGGCAAGATGAGTGGACGCGCTCAGCGAGGGTCGCAGAGCAGTAAGATGGACAAATATGTTTACCACAAGGAACACTCGGTTACGACAGCGGCATCCCAGCCCACTGGGAGCGCCTCGCCGACCGCAAAGCAGGGGAGGTCACCCTGCTAGATGTTATGGCCACCCTCCACCAGATGCAATCTACCATTGGCACCATCTCGACGGACATCACGCTGCTGCGAGCAGATGTCTCCAAAATCAGCACCAGGGTGGCGGAGGTCGAAAATGCGACAGCTGTACTAACCGCAGATACGGTGACCCTGCAGCGCCAGGTCCGCCAACTGGAACAAACAGCCCAGCAAATGGCCGACAAGATGGAGGACCAAGAGGGACGCTCACGACGCAACAACATACGCCTGGTGGGGGTGCCGGAGAGCATCCGGGGACCGGCGCTAGACCTCTTTGTAGAAGACTTTATCCTGACGAAGCTGCAACCCCGCGGCCTATCAAGTTTCTTTTCAGTGGAGCGGGCGCACAGGGTGCCTGGCGGAAGACCAAGGCCAGGGACGCCACCCAGACCCATACTGGCGCGCATGTTTAACTTCCGCGACCGGGATACGATCCTACAGGCCGCACGCATGAGCCCCCCACTGCAGGTAGACAACAGTAAGGTATCACTCTATCCGGACTACACGGCGGCGGTGACCAAGAAAAGACGCAGTTTTCTAGAAATCAAAAAAGAACTGCGTAATAGAGAATTAAAATACGCAATGCTCTTCCCGGCGAAACTCCGAGTTGAAGCAGAGGGAAAAGTCTGGTTCTTTGAGACGCCGGAGGAGGCGACAGACTGGTTGGAGGGATGGCGCCCGGCCACGGGTCCCAGACGACAAACTTCGAAACACAGGCAAATGTCTAAGCTATCCGACACACAGAGCAGCGGAGGGACGGCCATCGTGGAAGAAGAACGTCCCACTACAAATGACGACCCTGAGTGACGTCCCGACGTGACAAGAGGATGGAGACCTCTCCGCAGAAGGAGTGGCGACCGGATGCAAAGTGGAACACACCAGCACCAACTAGTCATGACTGTTGTTTGAAACACTTAGTGGGCGACCACTAATTTAATTTAATTGATAGAATATAATAAGTACACGAATGATGGGCGAATGATGCGGTGGCACGGGCGGAGGCCCTCGCAGCCACGACCAAAAGTGCCTCCATCTGGGACACAGGCCGCAACCAGATGTTAGTCAAAGGAGTGACTGGCGGGGATCGATGGCAGACTCTTCCCCCCTCATGCAAGTACAAGATATGGGTCAGAAGCACTCTGCTCAGTTGGGGTGGCGGGTAGTTCTAGGTCCGCCGGGCAGGGAGGCAGGGTGGGGGGAGGGGGATGGGGAACAGTTCAAGGGAGTTAACGTACTTCTCAGGTTTCCGATACAAGGGAATACAGGAGGTAGTATATATTATATTAGAATGATACTTCAGTCCTTATTGTTTGAATGGATGCAAAAGTTTAGAAGTCTAACAAATAGCATAATTAACGATACAGCACAGTGGAAGCAATGCGGGAATCAATACCCTTCCAAATCCCACGTCCTACATGGCGCACATAGACACACCCGCTAATATTCCTAGCTCCCAGACCTCGGACCCTGGGGGGCCACCGCCCACACTAACAATGCTATCCTGGAATGTCAACGGATTGGGAGACAAGATTAAGAGGGGGCTAGTCCTTCAATACATCAAGCGAAAGGGCCCAGCGGTGGCATTACTGCAAGAAACACATTTGACAGGCTCTGCCTGCAGAGCTCTAGACAGATGGGGATACAAAATGACAATACATTCGGAATTTACCTCGGGTTCACGGGGGGTAGGTATCCTGATCAATAAACGTTTCCCCCTGATAATTACCGGGTCGTGGAAGGACGAACAGGGCCGGTTTGCTGCAACGGCATGTCAATGGGAGGGAAGGACAATCAACTTCGTAACAGTATATATACCACCGACGCTGCACCAGTCAACCTTCCCAGCACTAGGGGAATTCTTATTATCACTACCACAGGGGAAACTCATCATAGGTGGAGACTTTAATGCAACGATTGATCCCTCGCTAGACAGACAGCCCCCTAGAGATACATGCAGTGCCAATCTCAAACTGGTGGGCTTTGTGGAGGCTATGGGACTCACTGATGTGTGGCGAAAGTGGCACCCACAGGACCGTCAGTACACTTTTCACTCAGGGGTACATAATAGCCTCTCCAGAATAGATTATTTATTTACGGTAACAACCGTACTAGAAGGGATATCGGAGACTCGACACTTGTCTAGAGGCATTTCTGACCACTCACCGGTATATGTCACTTATACTTCCCGTACAGTAACGAGACGGCGACTGTTTCCTTTACACCCAGGATTCTTAAAAAACCCTCAGATTAAGAAGGGCCTACAGACCTCCACAGAGAAATACTTCGACGAAAACGAGCTGCGGGGACAGGCCATTTCACTGATAGCTAGCCATAAAAAGCAACACAGACAACAGCTCGTAGAGCTAGAGCAGGGGGTGGCGCAGGCGGAGGCAGACCACGCGCGAGATACCAACGACGACACAACACACGGGCTCCACATGGCACAGCAAGCATATAGGGCCTACGCCTGGGAAGAAACGAAATCCAGGCTTACCGCCACGCAACATGTAATATACGAGCTTGGCGACAAGGCAGGCAGGCTCCTTGCTTGGCTGGACAGGAGGGAGCGTGCCAATAATTGGATAACCCACATTAAGTTAGCGGATGGGAATACGACCTCAGACCCCCAGCAAATAGTTGAGGCATTAGCCGAGCATTACCAGCAAATTTATACACCCACTGCCACAAACACTAGAGAAGACAACCTGGACTTCCTCAAGGACATCCAAATGCCTACATTGTCAGAGAATGCCGTCAAGACACTAGACGCAGACCTAACCACTGAGGAAATTACCTCGGCCATAGGAGCATTAAGGTCGGGAAAGGCTCTGGGACCTAATGGTATCCCGGTAGAGTTATACAAGGGGACAGCGACCAAACTCGCACCACACCTACTTAACATGTATAAGGAATGCTTAGAGAAGGGAGAATTACCTAAAGACCAACGTGTAGCAACCATAGTCGCAATCCACAAACCAGGCAAGCCACCGCAGGAATGCCTGTCCTACAGACCTATTTCCTTAATGAACGCCGAAGCTAAAATACTGGCCAAAGCGTTAGCCACGCGACTACAACCCCACCTCACAACAGTGATCCATCCTGATCAGTCAGGTTTTATGCCGAACAGAAACACAGCGTTAAATCTCAGGAGACTACATGGTGTCATGGCACGGAAGTCTACTATCGAAGAGGATGCGATAATTCTGTCCCTGGATGCACGCATGGCATTCGACATGGTGGAGTGGCCCTTTCTATTTGCAGTCCTTCGTCGTATGGGATTTGGTCCCAAATTCTGCGAATGGGTTCAACTGCTATATACGAAACCCTTGGCGCAGGTGGTGGCAAATGGCCGTATCTCCGCAGAATTTTCCCTTGGAAAGGGAACGAGACAGGGCTGTCCCCTCTCCCCCTGCTCTTTGCTATAGTACTGGAGCCACTGGCGGCATGGATACGCCAGGACCCAGTTATCCGCGGACTGAAGTGGGCCATGGGATGGGAGGACCGCATTTCACTCTACGCGGACGATGTCTTACTATATTTGGCGTCGCCTGCGCGTTCCCTAAACCGTCTGCTGGACTTGTGCGCCGCATACGGCAGAGCGTCAGGATACACAATAAATTGGGCGAAGTCACTTCTATACATCCTACACGGCCCTCCACCGAGGATGCCACGCAACTGCGAAATCCGGATCGCAGAACGGGGATTTAAATATCTCGGCATCTACGTAACACCACAAAGCGAGATCTTTACTGACGAAAACCTAATGAAGCCCCTGACTCGACTGCGTAGCGATGTTAAGCACTGGCGATCCCTGCCGCTAACACTACTGGGCAGGGCAGCCCTCTTTAAGATGATGGCACTCCCCAGATTCCTGTATAGCTTACAGAATACTCCTTTTCCGGTAAACCCAACATACTTTACTATGATAAATACAGAGCTTACTACCCTGCTGTGGGATGGGAAGTCGGCTCGTATAGCCTTGCAGAAACTAGTGAGGGGATGGTATGACGGCGGGACCGCCCTACCCAATATACAGGCGTATTATTGGGCTTCTCAGCTCATCACAATAAATCAGTGGCTTCACGCGTCACAGGAGGACCCCGCCTTCCGGATGGACAGGCACCTCCTAGAAGTTGGAGGGATAATGGGGGAGTTGTACAACAGGCCCCGAAAAACAACCCTAACGGGCCCAACAGCACATACGGTTCACGTGTGGCACACAGTACAGCGGGCATTGAAGTGGGACGGAGTCATTACGCAGGCCACGCCTTTATGGGACACCCGGAAATTAGGAACTCTGAAAAAAACAAAGGGATTCCAACAGTGGGACTTGATAGGAATATCAAAGGTTGGGGACTTATGGGAGAAGGAGGGGGTCATCCAATTCACGCAGCTGCAGGACACCTACGGCCTGGCACAGACTGAAGCTTTCAGATATTTACAAATAAGACACGCCCTGATGGCAGTGATACCACCAAACACGCATTTACCGGAGGCCTCACCACTAGAGGACAGACTGTTAACAGACCATCTACACAAAAAAGCCATATCCCAAACATACCGTAAAATAATTAACAATCAACCTGATCCCACAGTGGTACTTAAGGGCAGATGGGAGATAGATCTGGGAGTACTGGAGGAAGACGACTGGATGGAGGCGACGGCATCACCAAGGGAGATCGCAATACCTTCCAAACTCAGATTAGTGCAGCTAAAAATCCTACATCGCACGTACTATACACGACCACTACTGCACAAATTAGGCAGGACTGACACCCCACTCTGCCTCCGCCACTGTGGCGCACTGGGGACATTCTGGCACACAATTTGGGACTGTCCGTCATTAACGAAGTATTGGGAGAAGATTATGCGCACAGTTTCACAGGTGACAGGAGTCATGGTGCCGCTGGAACCAAAGAGATGTTTGTTAAACATCTGGGAACCCACAGACCTCAATCACGCAGATCAGGGGTGGGCTACACTGGGAATGGCGCTGGCAAAACGCAATATAGCACAGCATTGGGGATCACAGGTAACTCCTACTTATACGCAATGGTGCCAAGACCTAGACCACACTATGACCACTGAAAAATCGGTCTATATTCATCGGGGATGCCCCAAGAAGTGGGAGAGGATATGGGGGAAATGGAATACATTTCGTGGGAATATTTGTGAGCCCCCGCAAGAAGAACACGTATCAATAAAGAGGGACTAAACACGGGAGGCGGGAGCTGTAGGACAGGTAAAAATTGGCAATAAAAAACTTATCAGACACAAACGAAGAAAAGGGTAGTATATATGGATTGAAGAGGAATGATGTAACTAAGTGTGAAAAAAGGACAAACAATGAATGTATCAATAAGTAAACACCATTGTAACAATTGTTATTATGCAAAAATGTTAATAAAAACGTTTTATAAAAAAAAAAGAGTGGGAGGAAGGTCAAAGCTCCTCTTCAACCTTTTCCAGTTGTTGGAACACCCTTTGAAAGGGTAGGGATGGACATTGTGGGGCCACTGGATCCCAAGACATCCATGGGCAACAGGTACATCCTGGTCGTGGTGGACCATGCCACCTGGTACCCGGAGGCAATCCCTCTCAAGACAACGACGGCGCCAGTGGTGGACTGGGCGTTAATGGGGATCTTTTCCCGCGTGGGGTTCCCCAGAGAGGTGGTGTCTGACAGGGGGCCAATTTCATATCCAAGTATATGACATCCCTGTGGAAGGAGTGTGGTGTAACCTACAAGTTCACCACTCCTTACCACCCCCAAGGTAACGGTCTGGTGGAGAGATTCAACCAGACCTTGAAGGGCATGATTAAGGGTCTAACAGAACCCATGAGGCATAAGTGGGACGTCCTCTTGACATGCCTTCTCTTTACATACAGGTAGGTGCCACAGAAGTCTCTTGGGTTCAGTCCCCTTGAGCTTCTATATGGTCACCCTGTGAGAGGACCTCTGAGTTTGGTGAAGGAAGGCTGGGAGGCAGCTCCCAGAAAAACTCCCCAGGATGTGTTTAGTTACATGCTGGCCTTCAGAAACCAAACTGCCCGCTTCAGGAAACTCGCTCAGGCGAACCGAGAAGCATGCCAGGAAGAAATGATGAAGTGGTATGACCAGAGTGCCACTCTGGTCGAATTTCAACCTGGGCAAAAAGTGTGGGTCATGGCCGCAGTGGAACCTTGTGCCTTGCAGGACAAGTGGACTGGGCCGTTTGAGGTGGTGGAGCGCAAAAGAGATGTCACTTATCTGGTGGATTTGCGGACTCCCAGGAACCCTTTGAGGGTCCTGCACGTGAACCGCCTCAAGCCCCACTTCGAAAGGTCCGAAGTGAGCATGCTCTTGGCGACAGATGATGGGGTGAAAGAGGAGAGTGAACCTCTCCCTGACCTCCTGTCCACCAAGGAGCATGATGGGTCAGTGGAAGGTGTGATCCTCTCCCCTACACTGACCCCAGAGCAGCAGAGCGACTGTCACCAGTTGTTGGGACAGTTTGCCCCACTGTTCTCTCTGACCCCAGGTGTTACTCACTGGTGTACCCATGACGTGGACACTGGTGACAGCCCTCCTGTAAAACACAAGGTTTACAGGTTGACTGACCGGGTCAGGGCCAGCTTCAAAGAGGAGGTATCTAAGATGTTGGCGTTAGGGGTGATCGAGCCCTCCAACAGTCCTTGGGCCAGCCCAGTGGTCTTGGTCCCAAAGACTGCTGCACCCGGTGCCACTCCAGAACTGCGGTTTTGTGTGGACTACCGTGGGCTCAATGCCGTCACCAGGACTGACGCGCACCCCATCCCCAGAGCTGATGAGCTCATTGATCGGCTGGTAGCTGCCAGGTTCCTCAGCACGTTTGATTTAACGTCTGGGTACTGGTAGATTGCCTTAACCGATGGGGCCAAGGAGAGGTCAGCATTCTCAACCCCACAAGGACATTACCAGTTCCAGGTGATGCCCTTTGGATTGAAGAATGCCCCTGCCACCTTTCAGAGGTTGGTCAACCAGGTGTTGGCTGGACTGGAGGATTTCAGTGCTGCATACCTGGATGACATTGCAGTGTTCAGTTCTAGCTGGGAAGAACACTTGCAGCACCTCGGTGAAGTGTTGAGGGCTCTGCAGAGGGCAGGCCTCACGATCAAGGCCAGTAAGTGCCAGATCGGGCAGGGTTCTGTGGTGTACTTGGGACACCAGGTAGGAAGCGGCCAGGTGGTGCCCCTACAACCCAAGATTGACACCATTCTGGCTTGGGAACCCCCAAGACCCAGACAGAGGTGAGAGCCTTTTAGGCCTCACCGGTTACTAAAGGAGGTTTGTTAAGGGCTATGGCCCCATTGTTGCCCCCTTAACAGAGCTGACTTCCAGGAAGCAGCCCAAGAAGGTGATCTGGACTGAGTCCTGCCAGAAGGCTTTTGATGCCCTGATGGCCGCCATGTGCACGGCCCCCGTGCTCAAGGCACCCGACTTCTCCAAGGAATTCGCCGTGCAGACCGACGTTTCAGAGCATGGTGTGGGAGCGGTGCTCTCACAACTGAACAAAGAGGGCCTAGACCAGCCTGTAGTCTTCCTTAGCAGGAGACTACTCCCCAGGGAACAGAGGTGGAGTGCCATAGAAAGGGAAGCTTTTGCTGTGGTCTGGGCACTGAAAAAGTAGAGGCCCTACCTGCTTGGGACTCACTTCCAGGTTCAGACAGACCACAGGCCCCTCAGATGGTTGATGCAAATGAGGGGTGAAAATCCAAAACTGTTGAGGTGGTCCATCTCCCTACAGGGAATGGACTTTACGGTGGAACACCGCCCTGGCACAGAACACGCCAACGCAGATGGTCTGTCCAGGTTCTTCCGCCTTAGTGAAGAGAACTCCCAGGAGGTTGGGTAGTTCTCCCTACTTTCAGCTGGAGGGGACATGTGTTAGACTTGGTATTTTTTGGTGTGTCTCCCCTGAGTTTTTGCTTTCTGACCTCCCGGTTTTGACTCTGTTTTTGTTGGTTTAGTGTCTCTGCGCACTTTCTCACTGCTGATCAGTGTTAAAGTGCAAGTGCTCCTGTTGTAAACTGAGTTATGGATTGGTGTTTCTATGATTGGCTTATTTGATTTACTTGTCAATCCCTAGTAAAGTGCACTGAGTGTGCCAGGGCCTGTAAATCAAATGCTGTTAGTGGGCACTGGATTGTGCCACTCACGCAAACATCCTGTAAATGTAACTCTGGCCTGCCATTGCAGAGCCTGTGTGCAGTCTGGGACTGCCATGCCGACTTGGCAAGTGTACTCACTTGCCAGGCCCTAACCTTCCCTTTTCTTACATGTCAGTCACCCCTAAGGTAGGCCCAAGGTACCCCTGTTGGCAGTGTGCAGTGTATGTGAAAGGTAGGACATGCCCTGATGTGTGTGGCATGTCCTGATAGTGAATTACTGCCAATTTCGTTTTTCACTATTGCAAGGCTACCTGTTCCCATAGGACAGAATGGGGAGTTTGTTTATAACATCTTATAAACATAACTGGCCCTAGGAACTAGGTAGAAAAATAAAGTTTAGTATGCCTGAACTCAGAATCTAAAGATGCATCTTTTAGTGAAGGTGATTTTTATATTCTGTGTTTGAAAATACCACTTTTAGAAAATAGGTATTTTCTTGCTCAGCCATCCAGTAGGCCTCTGCTGGGGTTGTGGATTGACTGTCTGGGTTTTGAATGACAGGGGCTGGGGAGGAACAGTGGCTCCAGATAGTCTAGGTGGGTCAGGAAAGGGCTGAATAGACCTGGGCTGCATTTAGAGTAGGGAACAGAAGAAAAAGCAACCCGACGTCGTCTACGAGGCCGCTGCCGACTCCGTGTCCTGAAGGCACCGCAGAGGGCACCGCCGCAACACCGCACCGCGACCCTGGTCTCACCGATGATGCCATCTGACGCTGCCACCGAGCCGCTGCTCGCAGCGCGACCTGTGGGCACCGCACTTCGCACCACCTCGCTTCACGATGCCGCCTTGGTATCCCCGACGACACCGCTTCACGCCAAAATCGACGCCGCTGCCTGCACCGTGGTCACCGCTCGTAAAGCTACACAACGCACCACCCTCATCCGGCACCACAGCCTTGGCCTACCGACGCCGGCGACATCGACTCCAGTTCGTCAGCCGACGACAGCGCTTCAGCAACGACGACGACGCTGCTTGCACCGTGACCTGCCAGCACCGCGACGAGCACCGCATCACTTCGCACCGCGACCCTGGTGTCACCAATGATGCCATCTGATGCTGCCATCGAGCCGCTGCTCACACTGCGACCTGAGGGCATCACACGCCGCACCGCTGCACTTCGCAACGCAGCACCCGACGCCCGCCGACGCCAGCGCTCCTGACTTCAACCCCGAGGAGTTTGATCTGCAACGCGTGTGACTTTGAGGGCCCGGCGACTCCTGTACCGACCTCCAGAACCGACGCCTGCGGACGCCATGCTTTCGGAAGCTCAACGAGAGGACGCCGACGCCCTGCATTTCTAAAGGTACTGTTTTGCGGGTCTTCCCGACACCTTAGCTGGCCTACGATGCTGCGGTCAGCCAGAACTGTTTGTATTTGTTTGTTCACAACACCATGATCGCCCCGGACGGAGCTATCGACTTCAAGGAACTTTATTTCAAGGTTATTTTGATAACAAGATTTCTAAATACTGTATTGTGGATTTTTATCGTTTTTGGTCTTTTCTTAAGTATATAAAAATATTGGATATTTTTCTAAACTGGTGTGGTGTCCTTTTGTAGTGCTTACACTGTATTACTGTTGGTTATGTGGAAATGCTTTACACACTGCCTCTAAGATAAGCCTGACTGCTCATGCCAAGCTACCAAGGGGGTGAGCAGGGGTTATTTTAGGAGTGTAACGCCCTTATCCTGACTAGAAGGAAGGGTCCCTCCTTGGACAAGGTGCAAACCATTGCCAACTAGAGACCCAAATCTCTAACAGTAGGTGTAAACAGGAATCAAGGAAAGATACTAGAATTTAGAATCCTAGGTAAATGTACTCATAGAGGGATTCTCTTAGATAGTTAAGAGAGCACGTCAATACATCATATGAGTCATATCAACACTTGTGTACAACATAGTTCCAGTTCTTTGCATAATTTTTAACATAGGTACAATAATATTCATGTATTTCAGAAAAAATAGCGCTCAAGTGTTCCTGTTACGTTATGTGCCGAAGCGCGTTTCGGTGAAGGCCAATTTGTATCCAAACCTTCCTCAGGGCACAGGTTCTTAACCTGATATGGTTATCAAGAGTAGAGGGGGACAGGCAAATGCAGAAAAAAAAATTTCATCAAAAGTCATGTCCTCTCTAGTTGCAAAAAGCAGAAGAGGGAACCAATCTACTAGTCCAGGTTATATTCAAAGAGGGTTGTCTCACTTTTTCCTCAGAATCAGGGACACTTCATCCTATTCCAGTAAACAACGTTCCCATCGGAATAAATAGAATCTCAATGTGTCTTGAAGATCCCTCAAAGTTCCATAGTAATGGAGACACCTACATTTCTGGCATCCGTGCTATCTTATTTATCCATGGCAACCATCCGGGAGTAGGTCTAGCCCTGGGTACATCTGGTCGTAAGACTGCCGGCAAGTATGTCTTGTAAAAAGGTCTAGGCCAGCCAGGGGCACCTGCAACTCGCTTATTGTTCAATACTGCAAGCTCTAGGGGAGCCATAAGGTGTTCTCTAAGCTCTACGGTGAGCCACGGCATGCGTATGTACTCCAGATAATCATCTATAGCCTCAGTGTTGGCGGTAATTCGTGAACTATTCAAATCAGCATAGTATCTACGAAACCTATCCGCTATTTGTACACTGTCTTGAAGGGGCTGTCCAATTTCATCTAGAATTTCTGTGATTGCCCCCATGTCCCCTCTAGATCGCATCAACCTGGCCAGAGTAGCTCCTGGCCTCTCGCCCTCCCTGTAGACCCTAGCAGTTGTGCATTTACCCATATGTTTAAATTCACTGTCCGCTGTGACACAATACTCCTTAAGCTTCGTCTTGATATCCTGCAAGGACTGCCCATCACCGGAGCCTTGATGGTCCCTCTCTAATTGTGCAATTTCTACTTCCAATTTCGCGAGTCTACCTCTCAGAGACCTGAGAACCCCCGCATGCTTTGCGTTGGTGACCCATTTGATAAGGACTTTAAAAGTCTCCCAAACTGTAGCAAACTTGTCTACTGTACCTATGTTATTTTGGAAAACTTGCTTATGGCCTGTTCTAATTGGCCTTAAAGACTGGGTCATGTAAGGAACAGGGCGGGAAGTGCCAAGTGAACGGTTCGAATTTCCAAGGAGGAAGTGCTAAATCCAAAATAATTGGTGAGTGGTCAGAGTAGGTCCTCGGAAGCGGGTCACATTTAATTGCTCGAGGGGCTAAGCTTTTAGACACTAACCAAAAGTCAGTGCAGGTGTAAATGTCGTGTACCGCTGAATAATGCGTAAACCCAGTGGCATCTGAGAACTTATGTCTCCAAATGTCGGTTAGGCTCAGTTGCTCCATTACGCTAAGGATCGCTTTGGAGGCAGAAGAGGGACGGCAAGGAGGGCCTTTTGAGCGATATCGATCTGGATCTAAAACGCAATTGAAGTCCCCCCCTCCCCCGATCTGGGGCATGCCACCCCACTGGGAATGGCGTGCCCCAAGGATATGATAAAAGTGTGGATTGTCGTAATTCCGACCATGTACGCCCACTAGTAGCACCGCCAACCCATTGTGGTGACAGCGGGCAATAACAAACCTATCCTCTCAGTCTGTACAAATTTCTGGCAATGTAATTCCTGCTGTTTACTCATATAAGTACACCCCGGGTATGTGAAGTAAAGCCCGCAGCACAAAAGTGACCTTGTAACCTACGTTATGATAAGAACCCACTATTTGGTGCCAAATGTGTTTCCTGCAATATAGTGATGTCCACTTTATGCCGCCTGAGATATGCCATCACCTTGCGTATTTTCCTATGGTAATTTAAACCTCTTACATTCTGCGTGAGGAACCTAGTATGGAAACGAGCATCCTGATTTCCATCATTATGCTCTTCATCACCCAGGCCACCCTTTCTGAATCAGACGCCCAACCAGACGAACCAGCCTTGCAATATATTCTTTTTGTAGGCCAAACAAAGAAACATTACCCTCAACTATTAACCCACCCACTCTATGCAACCGCCAACTAAGCATAGCAGATTTCTAGCCCGCCCCATGCAAGTCCACCAAAACCCAAGAAAACAACAAAAAACAACATTAGATTCTACCAAATGTGGAGCACACATGGGGGTGGATGTTGCCTGCTGTCAACCACATCTTACACCAAGCTAGAAAATTAACACGTAGTCTAGTTCAATGCACCCATCGCCCTGTGGAAGAAAATATTGTTAACTGCATATCTTCCCCCTCAAGAGTACCATGCCCCAACACATTGTAAAAAAAATGGCAAAGTGTGAGAATATACAATATATGGCACCAAATCAAAACTGGGATTCTCTTGAGTTCTGCAGAGGTCTCAGGATGGGGTCCCACAGAGCACAAGACAAACGTAATCTTACCAAAATCACATGGCAAATGTCCTACCATTCACTCAATCAAAGCATCCCTAAGCCATCCACGTCCGGTCGGCCCCCCCTCGTGGAAAGGAGCAGCACCCTCGAGATCCCCAGCCAGTCAGCAAGGACATAGTGTCGAATGCGAGCTCCCATTTCATGCGAACTTTATATGAACAACTACAATCGCTGCTGGAAGGAGACGGAACAGCCTATTCCTCCTCAGTGTCCAAGGTGCCATCTTCCGCTCCAAAGCGATACCAAAGGGGATGATGGACGGAGCGCTTGAGCTAATCAAACACTCACCCCCAGTCAACTGAGCTGGGTTTAATCCATCATCATTCTTTAGCTCACTCCACCACCCCAGTTCAGACATGGCCATATGCAAATCAGTCTGACCCTGTGCCTCATGGGAACAGTCCAGCCCGAACTGCTAAGCCATGTCTTCCCTGGACCGGAAACAAGCATCCTGGGACCGGTTTCTGGCTATTCAGCCGTCATCAGCCAGGCTAGCTTGAATCCAGTGGCAAAGTGAGCAAGGGACCCACGTCTGGGCATACCCTGCCAACTTAGGGTGAACAAAGCGATACCAAAGGGGATGATGGACGGAGCGCTTGAGCTAATCAAACACTCACCCCCAGTCAACTGATCTGGGTTTAATCCATCATCATTCTTTAGCTCCCTCCACCACCCCAGTTCAGACATGGCCATATGCAAATCAGTCTGACCCTGTGCCTCATGGGAACAGTCCAGCCCGAACTGCCAAGCCATGTCTTCCCTGGACCGGAAACAAGCATCCTGGGACCCGATGATCCCTTACGTGGTCGATGAAGAAAATGGGTTTACCCTCCGATATGATGCGCAGCTTTGCGGGATACATCATGCTGCATTCTAATTGCAATTCCCGAAGTTTCCTCTTGACTGGGATGAACTGCCGGCAAGCCTCCTGCACCTGCTGAGTGAAGTTGGGGTACAGGGACAACTCCATGCCCTCATAGCGTAGGGATTTCAGATCTCTGGCCTTTCTCAGTGCAGCGTCTCAGTCCCTGTAATTCAAAAGGCGAGCAATGATAGGACAAGGATTTGCCCCTGGGATGGGCCTGGGTGCCAGTGAGTGATGTGCCTGTTCCACTGCAAAGATATCAGAGAAGGTCAATCTGCTCAGTAGCGCTATCAAGAGTTGCTCCACCTACTGCTCCATATTGCTGATATTGGTAGATTCCGCAATACCTGTGATCCTCACGTTATTGAGCCTGGAGCGGGCTTGCAAGTCCTCCGTCTTTGTCTGAAGTGTATGGAGTAGCCTGTCAATTTTAGTGCACGCACTCGACTCAGCGTTTATATATTCTGCATCCTAAAATCTTCTCTCTACAGTATCAAGCCGTGCAGTGTGTTTATCGAGCCTCTCCGTCATTCTGTCCATGCGGAAAGTACTTACTTTTCAAGTACACTGCACCCTGCCCTTGGGCTGTCCAGGGCCTACCTTAGGGGTGACTTAAATGTATTAAAAAGGAAGGTTTGAGCCTGGCAAGAGGGTTACCTTGCCCGGTTGACATGGCAATGTAAAACTGCACACACAGGCTCTGCAATGGCAGACATGAGACGTGTTTAAAGAGCTACTGGAGTGGGTAGCACAATCAGTGCTGCAGGTCCACTAGTAGCATTTAATTTACAGGCCCTTGGCACCTATGGTGCACTTTACTATGGACTTATAAATAAATTAAATATGCTAATTGTGGATTAGCCAATGTTACCAGGTGTTAAGTATAGAGCACATGCACTTTAGCATTGGGCAGCAGTGGTATAGTGCCCAGAGTCCTAAAGCCAGCAAAAATGAAGTCAGCAATACAGGAGGTCAGAAGGCAAAAAGTTCGAGGAAACCACGCCAAGGATACCAGGTCTAACGCGTGTCCCACCCAGCACGAAGTGGGGAGAGCTACCCACCCCTTTAGGGGGTTCTCTTCATTAAGGCAGAAGAACCTGGAAAGACCATCAGCACTGGTTGGTCTCAGGGCCGGTCCTTGGATGTTTGGGGCCCGAGCGAAAGTGAAGATGTGAGGCCCCTCTAATTTACACGTGACATCACAAGAAGTGACATCACAGAAAGTGTATTCACAGGACTTCTAATCTTTGGTATAGCCAACGGACCTTGTGTGTGCATATCAGTAACAACATTAAAAAAAAGATAAATACCCAAATGAAATAAGTCCCTCTATTTTAAAGTTGTATTAAGTGAATTACATTAATCACATTGAACGATAAAGGTAGGTATAGGTCTCACAAAGATTGATTTGATTTGATTTTTGGTTTTGTATAGCGCTCGAATGCCCGGAGGCCTCTTGGCGCGGCTGCTGTCTTGTGCGATGCAGAAAGGAGAATGGTTGCTGCTGATTAATAGCGTGTGAACAGTTAGGTTTTTATTAACTTCCGAAAGGTCAGGAATTCAGAGCATTTCCTTATGGGCAATGGTAGGCTGTTCCACAGTGTAGCTGCTTTCAGTATAAAGCTCCTGCCACCCCAGGTAGTGTGCTTTGCTCTTGGGAGGGATAACAACATTGCGTCTGAGGACCTGAGCTTTCTGCCTGGGGAATACCAAGCAAATATTTTGCGAAAGTAACTTGATCCTGAGTTATGCAGTGCTTGAAAGGTGATGCATAAGGTCTTAAACTCTAGACGTTTTGCTGTGGGTAGCCAGTGCAGATTGACCAGTGTTTGAGCCGCTGACTTATGTTTGGGAATTCCGGAAAGAAGTCGGGCTGCCGCATTTTGCAGTGTTTGAAGTTTTTGTAACAACTTTTTTCGGATGCCAATAAAGAGAGCATTTCCATAATCCACTTGGCCAGAATCAGGGAAGTGACAACTGTTTTTTGAAGTTCATTCAGGATGTATGGACAGATCTTCTTTATTAGTTTTAGTGTATAAAAAACAGAAGAAGAGAGTGCTTTTACTTGATGGTCAAAGTGGAGTTTATCATCAAAGATAAGTCCCAGGTTCCTTCCTTTCTGTACTGGCGTTGGTAAGGGTTCCATATTCTGAGGCCACCAAATTGGCGACCAAAAGGATCTATTATTTTCGAATAGTAGGACCTCTTTTTTACCAGCGTTTCATTTTAGGCAATTTGTTTTTATCCAATGATCTATTTTGACCATGCAGGAGCTGAATCTATGACCCACTTCTTCTTGCTCTTTGGAGATTGACACCACAATTTGGGTGTCATCAGCGTAGGACACAACTGAAAAACCTAGGGACTTTATTAGTTTGACCAGGGGGGCGACATATAGATTGAAGAGGGTGGGGCTTAGTGAAGAGCCCTGCAGTACCCCAAAGGGCAAGCTGAATTGTTTTGACGTAAAATTGCCCAAGGCCACATGGTTTCTTCTGTCAGTTAGAAAGTCTTTGAGTATGGTCAGAGCTGCGCCTCTTATTCCCAACTCCATTAGTCGGTTGATCAAAATGGTGTGATTGACCGTGTCAAAGGCTGCCGAGAGATCGAGTAAGATCAGGACGGCTTGACCACCATTATCCATGATCCATCTGAGGTCTTCTGAGGCGGCAAGCAAGGCTGTTTCTGTGCTGTTAGCCTTTCTAAAACCATATTGGGAGGGATCCAGCAAATTGTTATTGTCAATGCAAGCCATCAGTTCCTTATTTAGTGCTTTTTCAAGTAGTTTGGCCAGAAAAGGAAGTCTGGAGATTGGCCTGTAACTACTCGGTTCCTGTGGATCAAGATTGCTTTTTTCAGTAGGGGCAGGATGGATGCCGCCTTCCATTCGGCGGGGATATGTCCTGCACTGATCACTTTATTCAGGATTTTTGTGAGTTCTTCAAAAACCCTAGGAGCTAAGTGTATAATTTTTTGGGGGCAAGGGTTTAGTGGGGACCCTGATTTGCATGACATTATAAGTGTCAGAACCTGCTCTTTGTTACAGGGAGAGAACCTATCCAGAATTGTAGGGCTGTTGTTCATTGGAGGCATGGACTCTTCGTTGTGATTTAATGTGAAGGAATCGAAGACGTCAGTGACTTTATTTTGAAAGAAGTTAGCGAGGGTGTCACAGAAGGTCTTATTTGCTGTGCCATCAGTTTTCGTAATCATTTTTGATAATTTAGTTATCGTACTAAAAAGTTCTTTAGCTGAATTTTCTGCTAAAATAATTTTTTCAGTGAAGTATTTTGTTTTCTCTCCTTGTATAAGGATTTTGTATTCAGCAATGGCTTTTTTGTAGATCTCTCTATCTAGAGGATCGTACTTGGATCTCCATACTCGCTCTAGTTTCCTACAAATTCGTTTCTGAGCCCTTAGGCGCTCAGAGAACCAGGGTTCAGACGGGGTACTGCGGCGGTGTTTCTGCACTTTTTGGGTGCTAGGATATCCATGGCCTTTGTTACCTAAGTGGTGTATCTATGTGTGGCTGTATCAACATCATCATCAACTCCACTTATTGAGGGAAGTGTGTCTATCAGGGTCTTTTTGAGCTCGTCTGTGTTTATTTTGCTCCATGGTCTGAATTTGTGGGTCCCTGAGGATGATGCCATAGCTGCTTTATGTGGTTGGGGTAGGCTGATAGAGAAAGCCTTGTGGTCTGACCATAACAGGGGGGGAGTGTTACTTCCAGGTGTAAGTTGTTTGTGAAAAGATGGACTTCCTTACTCAATGTTAACTGATTGTTTTCAGTTTAGTGCATGATAAAAGGTCCAGAGCACTGCAGAATATTATTTGAATGGCATCAATAAGGTAGCAATTATGTAACCGGATATAGCGAAATAAAGTTGAGTTCAAATACATGTACCTTTTCATTTTTATTTGAAAGCTTTATAAATCACAAGTCAGAACTAAAAGGGCAGCAGAGTTCTGTAGAAACAAAGCAAAGCATGTATTGTAGACAAGTGCCATGCCTCCATGTGAGGCTGCATCAAAGAAGGGTTAAAATCACCCTTGTACTGTAAAGGTTGTTTAAACTGTGAATTTTTACAGTTCCCAAACTTATAGGTCATTTGATTTATTCCTTTCATTTGTATCTTGTACTGCTGTATTTTTGACAGAAAAATTAAAACTCAAGTTCCAGAATGCAAGAAAATAACAGCAGAACTACTTACATGTGGTTTAAAGAAGCAACTTGAGACCTCATCTGGTGGAAGTCTGTGCTAGTGAGAGTTACAGTTTTCATATAAATCCCTTGCACTGTGTTTGGAAAAAAAGTTTGATGATGCACTTATTATGGAACCATTAGTGAAGACAGTTGTGAGGATAAGGCAGTGGACAGCTTTGGTGTGACTGTGTGTTTGTTGCACCAGTATACCAGTACTGTTGATTCCTGCTATGAGATGAGAGTTTAGGCATTTCTTATCATATGAACAGAGAAACAATATCAGCAATTAGGTTTTGCCTCAAGACTACTGCGGAACAGCTCCGTTTCTTACTAGAAGCTGAAAGCGGACGCCTTACTCATCCCTGGAGAATTGGTCTTATATACTCTTGGAGTCATTAAGTTCTTGCATTGTATTGCTGAGGGGATGTTACTAAACAGCTTTTGCTTTGATGGTGAACAAAGAGGGGGACTGCCGTGGAGGACCAACTATAGGGGACGCATTATAAGTGTATCAAAAAGTGGGACTTAAAATAGGGAGTCAGACTTTGTTCATGGGGGCAGTGCATTGAGCTGCAATAAGTTTGCCATACCGGGAGGCTAGCACTGGCTGGCAGGTGTCACAAAGTGGCTTTTCTCTGCAGTGCCCCTGAAGAAGGCACAGAGAAAACACTATTACACAGTTTATTTTGGACACCTTGCCTATTGCTACAAGCACAATATATACCTCAAGCACAGCTCATGGCACCTTAGAACCTTACACATAAAACATAAAATGCTACAATTTACAATTATTAGTGTAACATTCAGGTAGCAGTTGGGTGGCACTCAAAATGTCATACATGTGATGTAGATATGCCATAAGTAAACACAGGGCAAATACAGAAATGTCACACATAGGCAAGGGATAGCCAGAAAATTAAAAGACCCCCTCACTTTGAACCAAAGCTTTTATGGCACCAAGCAAGTCATTGCAACCCTCCCTAGATGAGCTCTCTTGTCTCTTCCATCTAAGCATCTATCCATTCATCCTCCCATTCACCTGCTGATAGCCACCATTTCCCCTTTACATTCTGTCATTCATTCATTCTTTCATCCATCATTCAGATTTCCCCATTCTGTATGTCTGTCCATCCGTGTTCCCACCGATATCCAAACCTATCCATCCATCATTTCACTCATCCATTCCTCCATATACCCTTTCACTCATCCATCCACCCATCCTTTCTATCATCCATCCATCCTATCGCTCATCCATTCAGCCACACTTTCACTCCATCCTTTCCCTCATCCATCCATTCACCCATCCTTTCACTTACTCATCCATCCATTCACTTATCCGTCCATCCATTTACACTTTCACTCGTCCATCCATCATTTTTTTCATCCCTCAGCCCTCACTTTGACTCATCTATCCATTCTTTCACTCATCCACCCTTACACCCATCCTTTCACTCATCCACCCATCCTTTCACTCATCCATTCTTATATCCAAACTTTTACTCATCCATCCATTCACTCATCCATCCATTCACTCATCCATTATTTTACTCATTCATCCATCCTTTCACTCCATCCATCCTTTCACTTCGTCCATCCATCAACCCTTTCACTCTTCCATCCACCCACCTTTCCGCCCATCCACTCAGCAGGGGGTTCACAAGTCGTGCATGATGTATAGTGCCAGGATGTGACTGTTACATGGTGCTGTGGACCCATATTTTTGCACTTTTATATAGCACAAGCTCAGTCCAAGGTCTTTGGAGTGCTTTACAAAACTACCAACTCATTTACAAACGGTCAGGGTTTTTAGGTCTCGCCTACGCAGCGCGCATGCGCTGCATAGGAGAGACCTTTAGCTATCGGCACAGCTTTGGGGGCAAAAACGTGCACGCGTTGCATTGCTTGCAATGGCAACGCGTGCACGTCTGGCGATTCCCTTGCGGGAGCGCGCGGCGCCATATGGTGGCGCCATATGGCCACAATCATCGCGCCTTGCTGCACGCTCCCGCAAGGGAATCGCGCAGGCCCCCTCCTGCCGCGCGAGGCGCGCGCTTGTGCTGGTTTTATTTTGTTATTAAGCCCGATGACGTTCCAGTGTACAATTTCGCATGTAATGGAAGTTAATGCCTCACTGTGTCCAGCTGCAGGCGTTATCTGCTGAAAACGGAATATTGTATAATGCATTCCACGAAGTTTGGTAGAACCAAACCTGAACATGAACATAAACTCTCCCCCGCAACTCCTCTCCCTCCCCACACTTCTGCCCAAGAAGCATCTGTCGCCCATAGTTGAACTTACTAAAGAGAACAGTCTATGCTTTAAAACTGCATCAAATGACACCCTTATACTATTAGGTTCTAGAGTGTAATAGGGGGTGGACTTTCTTATTAATGACCCAAACAAGAACATACATTACAACTTTTATTACCAGGTTTTTCCTGTTGCCACTAACTCTGCCACCCAGCGGCACATGGCGTCAGTGAGTCCCCGACAGCCAGTTTTCTTTCCGTGATACCGGTTGCTCCAGACTTGAGACACTGCCAATAGTTATTGGACTCATACTCACAGCACATGATTATGGTCTGGGATATCAAAGCGCCTAACAGACAGAAAATTATGGGGTTAATATGCGGGGAACAACTCTTCCGCTGTGTCTTCCTCTGCTATGAGAGAATGGTGAACTTTAGAGTCTCACTGATCCAGCTGGTTGAGCCCAGCCCACTGTCATCCATGCCAGGATCTCCCCCTCCCCAGAACGAGCCACCTGAAGGGAGACCCTCTTGTGAGGTTGGGGTCTTATGAGTCTCTCTCTCGCTTCCTCAAACCACTTCCAGGTGCTCTCTGGGGTGTGGAAGAAGTGGGAGTTCATTCTCTGAAGCACCTTTAGGCAAGCAGAGAAAAGCAGCATGTAGGTCAGCTTTACAGCTTTCAGATACTGCTTCACATCACGGAATGATGTAGAGGGGTCTTTAGAGTACAGATTGTACTCTATACCTCTCTCTACCTCTCTCTACCTCTCCCTCTCTCCACCTCCCTCTCTCCACCTCTCTCTCTACCTCTCTGCCTCTCTCTCTACCTCACTACCACTCTACCATCTCCTTCTACCTCTCTAACTCTCTACCTCTCTCTCTCTCCCTCTACCTCTCTCTCTACCTCTCTCCCTCTCTCTCTCTACCTCTCTCTACCTCTCTCTCTCTACCTCTCTCTCTCTCTACCTCTCTCCCTCTCTCTCTCTCTACCTCTCTCCACCTCTCTACCTCTCTCTCTCTCTACCTCTCTCTCTGTACCTCTCTCTCTGTACCTCTCTCTCTACCCCTCTCTCTCTACCTCTCTCTCTCTCTCTCTCTACCTCTCTGCCTCTCTCTCTACCTCACTACCACTCTACCATCTCCTTCTACCTCTCTACCTCTCTCTCTCTCCCTCTCCCTCTCTCCCTCTCTCTCTCTACCTCTCTCCCTCCCTCTCTCTACCTCTCTCTCTCTCTACCTCTCTCTCTCTCTACCTCTCTCTCTCTCCACCTCCCTAACTCTCTCTCTCTACCTCTCTCTCAACCTCTCTACCTCTCTCTCTATCTCACTACCACTCTACCATCTCCTTCTACCTCTCTCTCTACCTCTCTCTCTCTACCTCTCTCTCTCTACCTCTCTCTACCCCTCTCTCTCTACCCCTCTCTTTACCCCTCTCTTTACCTCTCTCTCTACCTCTCTCTCTACCTCTCTACCACTCTACCATCTCCTTCTACCTCTCTAACTCTCTACCTCTCTCTCTCTCTACCTCTCTCTCTCTCTCTCTCTACCTCTCTCTCTACCTCTCTACCTCTCTCTCTCTCTCTACCTCTCTCCCGCTCTACATCTCTCTCTCTCTCTCTACCTCTCTCTCTACCTCTCTACCTCTCTCTACCTCTCCCTCTACCTCTCTCTATACCTCTCTACCTCTCTCTCTCTACCTCTCTCTCTCTCTACCTCTCTCTACCTCTCTCTCTCTACCACTCTACCTATCTCTGTACCTCTCTCTCTACCTCTCCCTCTCTCTCTACCTCTCCCTCTCTACCTCACTGTCACTCTACCTCTGCCTCTACCCCTGTATCTCTCTACCTCTCTCTCTCTAACTCTCTCTCTCTACCTCTCTCTCTCTCTACCTCTCTCTCTCTCTCCACCTCTCTCCCTCTACCTCTCTGTCTCTACCTCTCTCTCTCTCTCTACCTCTCTACCTCTCTCTCTCTACCTCTCTCTCTACCTCTCTACCTCACTACCTCTCTCTACCTCTCTCTCTTTCTACCTCTCTCTCTACCACTCTCTACCTCTCTCTCTCTACCTCTCTCTCTACCTCTCCACCTCTCTCTCTACCTCTCTCTCTACCTCTCCACCTCTCTCTCTACCTCTCTACCTCTCCCTCTCTACCTCTCTCTCTCTACCTCTCTCTACCTCTCTCTACCTCTGTCCACCTCTGTCTACCTCTCTACCTCTGTCCACCTCTCTACCTCTGTCCACCTCTCTACCTCTCTCTACCTCTGTCCACCTCTCTACCTCTCTCTACCTCTGTCCACCTCTCTACCTCTCTCTACCTCTGTCCACCTCTGTCCACCTCTCTACCTCTGTCCACCTCTCTACCCCTCTCTACCTCTGTCCACCTCTCTACCTCTCTCTACATCTCTACATCTGTCTAGCTCTCTCTCTACCTCTATACACCTCTCTACCTCTCTCTACCTCGCTACCTCTCTCTATACTTCTCTACCTCTCTCTCTACCTCTCTACCTTTCCCTCTACCTCTCTCTCTACCTCTCTCTCTCTACCTCTCTCTACCTCTCTACCTCTCCCTCTCTCCCTCTACCTCTCGCCCTCTCTCTATCTCTACCTCTCTCTCTACCTCTCTCTCTACCTCTCTCTCTCTCTACCTCTCTCTCTCTCTCTACCTCGCTCTCTCTCTCTACCTCGCTCTCTCTCTACCTCTCTACCTCTCTACCACTCTACCTATCTCTCTCTACCACTCTACCTATCTCTCTCTACCGCTCTCTCTACCTCTCCCTCTCTCTCTCCCTCTCTACCTCACTGCCACTCTACCTCTGACTCTACCCCTGTATCTCTCTACCTCTCTCTCTCTCTAACTCTCTCTCTCTACCTCTCTCTCTACCTCTCCACCTCTCTCCTTCTCTCTCTCTACCTCTCTACCTTTCTCTCTCTCTACCTCTACCTCTCTCTCTCTCTCTCTACCTCTCTCTCTCTACCTCACTACCTCTCTCTTTCTACCTCTCTCTCTACCACTCTCTACCTCTACCTCTCTACATCTCTTTCTCTACCTCTACCTCTCTACCTCTCTCTACCTCTCTCTCTACCTTTCTGCCTCTCTCTCTCTCCCTCTCTACCTCTCTCTCTACCTCTCTACCTCTGTCCACCTCTCTACCTCTCTCTCTACCTCTCTCTACCTCTCTACCTCTGTCCACCTCTCTACCTCTCTACCTCTGTCCACCTCTCTACCTCTGTCCACCTCTCTACCTCTCTCTACCTCTGTCCACCTCTCTACCTCTCTCTACCTCTGTCCACCTCTCTATCTCTCTCTACATCTCTACATCTGTCTAGCTCTCTCTCTACCTCTATACACCTCTCTACCTCTCTCTACCTCGCTACCTCTCTCTATACTTCTCTACCTCTCTCTCTCTACCTCTCTCTACCTCTCTCAAATATAGCTACAACGTCTACGTATAATACGGTACGCTAAGTGGCAGCCGCAGCCTAAAATCACTTCTTGTCCTTAAAAAAAAACCAATCATTACCATATCCAATATATCTCCCCTTTATGACCTTATAAGTATTTACTTCTGCAGCACAATATCCTTTCGTCAACAACATCAAATGTTGCACAGCTAAACACTTATAAGGTCCCAAAGGCGAGACCTATTGGCTATGCCAATGCTTGTTTTAGGCATGGTGAGGTTTAATGATTTGCCCAGACTCACAGGATTTAGAGCCTACGCCATGACCTGTACCTGTTCCCCACTTCAATTAAACTACTCTCTATGCTGCCAGGCCCAGGTGAGGGGGTTTTATCCCCTGGGTTTCACAGCACTGAGGCCTAGGAGAGGGGACCCTCCTGCCCTGGGCCACAGAGCACTGGATAATGGCAGCAAGGCCCAGGGAAGGGGCCCCATACCTGGACCTTGCAGCCTGATGCAGCGCTTCAAGGCCCAGGTGACTGATCTTTGCTAAACCCTGCCCTGCCATGTCAGTCTTTTGTGGCTGCTTCCTCCTCCCCAAAACCACCTCTCCTCAATTGATAATGTCTGGCTGGTCCTTGGAACAAAGGGGCCCTTTTGTTGCCTAGCAACGCAAAACAGAAAATGCAGGCAAGGCATCAGGGCAGGTATTTAGGCGAGGTGCTGCCCTGCTCCTGACGTTGAGCCAACACAATTGTTGGCTTTACTGCTGCCAGTGCTTAATTTGTAAAAAAGAATAAGTGTCACAGGTATTAGTTGTTTTAAAATGCATATTGAAATACTAATCAATGGTTGATCTGCTCATCTTTAAAATACACAAACTGCACCACCATGTGGCAGCTGTCATAAGTGCCGGTGTTGAAAATTAAGAGCCGGTGCTGAGCACCGTAAACCACTGGCTCAAATTAAGCACTGACTGCTTCCCACTTCCCCACCCACTGTTTTCCTTTCCCCACCCCTGCACCCCAGGATTGTCACCACGCCCTTGAACGAGGGAGGTCACGACACCCACTTGAAAAATACATTTGTGATGAGATCAAATTGGGGAGGGGGCACTGGAGGAGCAGGTGGGCTGACTGATAGTGTGGCATTTCACAGAGAAAGCAGAGCCCCTTGTTTTCAACCTGAGCGCAGAGCCCTGGGCAGCTGCCCACATTGCCCATGCTTAGCAACAGCCCTGTCCAGACTCTTCCCTTCTTTCTCTGATCAGCCAGTCACATACACTGATCCTCTTCCTCCTGTTTCCTCAAGCCTCCTGCTCTTTGTTCCCATTCTGCCCCCATTACGTTCATCTGTCACCTCTCTGCTGTACTTTTACTCTATCATCTCTTCCCCACCCCTTATCTTAGTTCTTTCCTCTGTCGTAGCCCCCTTTATATGCACTGCACCTCCATTCTTTTCACCCTTTTCCTTTATCTTAGGTGAACAGGGTTGCCATTTGACCAGAAGAAAAAAGAAGCTACATTTCCTAAAACTGGCATTCTTAACCCTTAACTGTACATACTTCAAACAGCTGGTATAATTAGAAAGAACCTTTAAATGCCTTCTAGAGATGCATAACAATACCAAACTAACAGTTAAAGTAAAGAAAGGCAGAAAAGTCATGTTACAAATGAATATATACTATTATTTCAAAGTCCTAATAAGTATAACGTCTGGGCCTTTGCAGACTCTTAAAAAACAACAAATGTTAGTATTTTTTTATGGAAAGCAAGCAGCTCTAAAGTGAGCAATGTTCATTGTGATGCAATGTGTTTCCTCTTTTATTGTGAGCCATGCTGGATACCCTGCTTTTCATTCATATAGGGGCAGGGCTCACATCACACCTAATGGCACTTTAAATACCCATCTAATCGCTGTTCTCAGGCAGATGCAGCAATTCGATTTTTGAAGCCCTTTCGGCCAATGGCTGCGAGGCCGAGGGGAGGAGGCCTCACAGCACTGCACCATAATCATAACCGAGTCCTTTAAAAGGCACTGCTACGAGGCCCTACTTGCTAGTTAACAAGTGTGGGGCCCTGGGCAGCTGCCCACACTGCCCATGCCCTGCGTGGTCTGTTCCAGGACGGTGTTCCACCATAATGTCCAATCCCTTTAGGAAGATGGACCCCCTCAACAGTTTGGGAGTCTTAACCATCTGAGGGATCTGTTGTCTGTCTGAACCCGGGAGTGAGTACCAAATATAGTATACCAGGTATAGTCTCAGCTTCTTCAGTGCGCAGACCATAGCAAAGGCTTCCCTTTTTATTGTGCTCCACCTCTGTTCCCTAGGAAGTAGACTTCTACTGATGAAGGCTACAGGCTGATCAAGGCCCTCTTCATTTAGCTGTGAGAGCACGTCCCCTACATCATACTGTGAGCCATCTGTTTGAACAATAACGTCTTGGGAGAAATCAGGGGCCTTGAGCATGGGTGCTATGCACATGGCCTCCTTCAGGGTGTCAAAAGCTTTCTGGCACTCCTTTGCCCAGATCACCTGATGTGGCGGCTTCCTGGAAGTCAGCTCTGTCAAGGGGGCAACAATGGTGCCATATCCCTTGACGAACCTCCTGAAATAGCCAGTGAGGCCTAAGAAGGCTTTCACCTCTGTCTGGGTCTTGGGGGGTTCCCAAGCCAGAATGGTTTCAATGTACCCTGGAGGGGCTGCAACTTGCCACCTCCCACTTGGTCACCCAAGTAGACCACTGAACCCTGCTCTATTTGGCACTTAGTGGCCTTGATAGTCAGGCCTGCACTCTGTAGACCCCAAAGCACTTCCTGGAGGTTGCACAGGTGGTCCTCCCAGCTAGAACTGAAGATGGCAATGTCATCTAGGTAGGTGGCACTGAAGTTATCCAACCCAGCCAGGACCTGGTTGAACAACCTCTGGAAGGTGAAAGGGGCGTTCTTTAACCCAAAGTGCATGTCCCGGAAGTGGAAGTGCCCTTCTGGTGTTTAAAATGCAGACCTCTCTTTAGCCCCCTCGGTCAAGGTAATCTGCCGTTACCCAGACGTTAAATCAAACGTGCTGAGGAACTTGGCAGCTCCAACCTGATCTACGGCGAGCTGTGACCTGGAAGCAAACAGGTAGGGGAAGTGCAGGGCGGAAGACGTGCGCGTCAGCTAGAACGCAAAGCGCTCTACCGCCCATGCCGGCCGTCTTTATTCAGGGTTTGCTCCACCCCGTCTGCAGACACGATCGGGAGCGGAGCAATCCTGACAGTACACCCCACAAGGACTCCCCCAACAGGTTTGGGTTTCCCAAGATACCGTGAATGGAACAGACGTAACAATCTAGAGGCATGAACATGTCCAGCAGGTTCCCATGTTGGATCCTCCGGATCATACCCTTTCCAATGAATCAAATATTGTAATCTACGTCTCACTCTTCGGGAATCCACAATAGCTTCCACTACATATTCAGGATCATTATCAACCACTACAGGGGGGGTTGAACAGGTAATCTCATTCCCAAGGCCACCCGTTTTAATAAAGAAACATGAAAAACAGAGTGGATCTTCAAATTAGAAGGAAAGTCCAATTTCATGGCTACAGGATTAACAACTTTCACGATTTTATAGGGACCAATGAAACAGGGTTTGATCTTCTGTGTTCATTTCACTGCAATGATATGTGTGGATAACCACACCTTGTACCCAATCCCATAATCAGGGGATGGACGACGATGGAGATCTGCATTTCCCTTGTACACAGCCTTAGCTTTATCCAAATTGATCTGAGCTGTTTTTTGTGTATCATGTAAATGATCAACGAACTCCAGGGCTGCAGAAACAGGGGTAGAAACAGGAGGAGGTAATAGCAAAAAACGAGGCTGGAATCCATAATTACAGTAAAAGGGAGAAAGACCAATAGAAGAATGCATCCCATTGTTGAAAGCAAATTCAGCTACCCATAAGAAGGGGTACCAGTCTGAAGATGAGTGTAGCAATTGGCACGGTACATATTGCTCTAGACATTGGTTCACTCTCTCCGCCTGACCATCTGTCTGTGGATGATGGGCCGATGAAAGGCGAACATCAATCTGTAACAAAGTACCCAACCCCCTTCAGAATTTAGATACAAACTGGGGCCCTCGATCTGAAACTATCACAGAAGAGAGCCCATGCAATCTCACGATATGATGTAAGAATACAGTGGCTCAGTCTTTAGACGTAGGCACAGCTTTCGATGAAATTACGTGTGACATCTTGGTTAACATGTCTACTACCACTAAAATGACAGTAAAGCCCTGGGTGGTCTTTGAGAGCTCTACGATAAAGTCCATGGAAATAGAATGCCGTGGGCAAGGTGGTGTTGGCATTGGTGTTAATAAACCAGCTGGAGCTTGATGTGAGCTCTTACTTTGAACACATGTAGGACATCTTTGTATATAGTGTTTTGTATCAGAACACATGGTGGGCCATTAAAAGGACCTCTTAAGTATTTCTAAGGATTTCTTGTAGCCTGGATGTCCAGATAACATGTGTGTGTGTGTGGCTCCATTCTAAAGCTTGGTGTTGTAAAGGTGTTGTGGGAATGACTAAACTCCCCTGAATATAAAGAAGGTTTTGGACTCTCACACCGTTTTATTTCTGTTCTAGGTCTTCCACTTCCTTACAGTTTTGTGCTTGCAATACCTCATTAATGAAATTCTCTTCAGACCATAAGGCCCCCAAAATACGTTCTCTAGCTATAATAGAAGGATGATCGACTGAGGTTTCTACTTCTTTATAGCCAAATCGAGACAAGGCAACTGCCTTCCCATGTTTTTTGCTGGCTTGGAATTGTATCACAAAAACAAAATCGCTGAAGTATTGGGTTCAGCACAATTGCCTCATGGACAGAGCTCGGGCTGATAAAAAAATTACAAGTTCCTATGATCTGTAATCGATTCAACAGCCTTCAACCCTTAGATGAGGTCGACTGACTAAAAAAAGGTAGAGTCCTATTTACCATGCAAATTAAGGAATCTAGCCAGGTGATGATTGCTGAGCCACATGCACGCACCCTAGATCCAGGCTTAGGTCCCGACGGAGCGATCAAGATGGCATATCTAAGAACACTAACGACAAAACTGGGAGTAGCGGCGCCTGCTAAGTAACGTACTGTAGCTAAACACATCCAATTATTGCGGTGCAACAGGTGAGGGAAAAACCCTTAAAACCCTCCAAGATGGGGCCCAAGAGTCCAAAGTAAATAATGTCAATTCCTGTGCACACGCTTCCGTATCGTTAGAAAGTTCATCAAATGTAGAAAAATAAGCAAATCTTGTCTCTTGGCGTATTTTCTAATCTTTATTCAAGAGAACACCACAAGGTCCAGCCAACACGTGTTTCGTTGTTAGGGTGTAAACCCTCACTTCCTCAGGGCTGTATTGTTATGGAAAAGGAATTCAATGCCTATAAACCGGTTCTAATTCCGACCCGGCTGGTCATTCAAATTTCAAGTATCGGACATCCAGTTAATTCTGATTCGTCAATCTTAAAAGTTATCCCTTCAATATCCATAATTTGCATCTATGAAACCGATCTTATGTTGATGTGTGTGAGATATTTATCAAGAAGGCCGATGTGAGTCACGAAATCTTAAGCGAGTACGCTATCTTCACCAACACTGCCGGAAACGCGTTCTGAACTGGAGGCCTCCAGCTGGGTCGGAATTAGAACCGGTTTATAGGCATTGAATTCCTTTTCCATAACAATACAGCCCCGAGGAAGTCGAGGGTTTACACCCTAACGAAGAAACACATGTTGGCTGGACCTTGTGGTGTTCTCTTGAATAAAGATTAGAAAATACGCCAAGAGACAAGATTTGCTTATTTTTCTACATTTGATGAACTTTCTAACGATACGGAAGCGTGTGCAAAGGAATTGACATTATATCTAAGAACACCCCAAAAATATTTTTTCCATGCAGCAGGAATTTCACCCATTACTGAGGATACTATAGCTACTCAAATGATGCCTGCAAATTCTGTAACCTTCCCTATTTACTCAGTATCCTCGGATCACAATATAGCTGACTATCCCACGGGCAGTAATAATCTAGACCTTTGTCATCTTGTCTTCTGGAATATTTCAGGTATTCGCTCTAAGCTTACCAACCCAGTGTGGTTGGATTTTATTCTAAGGTTTAACATAATATGTTTCCAAGAAACCTGGGCAGAGGATTCCGTGCATATTAATGGTTATAGAACCTATCACACTGCAGCTATCCCAGTGGAGCGCGGAAGGGCTAAAGGTGAGCTATCGACATATGTATCAAATCTTCTACACATGAGCAAAATTTAATTGAAAAAAGAGGAAGTATATCATCATTTAATTGTATTTCACATAGTCTGCACTGTATTCTTTTGATTAATTTTTACAATAACGTGCCAACTGAACAGATTGGAATGGTAATGAAAAAATTGGATAATGACCTTAAACTTACCCAAAATGAGATTGCTAAAGATGTGTTCATAGTATGGGGAGGGGACTTTAATGCTTCCCAATGCCAGAGAAGTGGGAGGGAACTGTGCAGGTTTATATGTGAGAATGGGATAAGTGACACGCATTTCCCGCACACTAAATATGGGGAACTCATCAATGAAGTTATGTTTGGCTTTGATTTAGGGTTCGCCAATGAGTTATGTACCCCCCCGGTCCCCTTCAGGCCTACCTTTAATAGAAGAGGTTGCTTTTCAACTATTGATCATATACTGTTGTCAAACAGATACTCAGATAGAATTAAGTCTTTTGAAATCCACAAAAACGCTCTAAGTGACCACTTTCCACCAAGTATTTAATTTACCCTACCACGCAATCATCATCTAGAGACACCAAACATTATGGGTTAACCTGTTTCTATTTGGAAATTAACATTTATAAAATGTACTAAGGTAATTCCAATGTTATCCTATATGAGAGGTAGGACTTGAAATAGTGTAAAAATAATTTAGGAGTGTTTCACTACCAGGACATGTAAAATTTGAAAGGACATGGCCAACCTTTTAAATACATTGCACCTTGCCTTATGCGGTGCCCAGGGCCTACCCAAGTAGTGACTTATATGTATTAAAAAGGAAGGCTTGGGCCTGGCAAGAAGTGGCAGTTTAAAACTGCACACAATGCAGGGCTGAGACATGTTTAGAATGCTACTTAAGTGGGTGGCACAATCAGTGGTGAAGGCCCACTAGTAGCATTCAATTAACAGTCCCTGGGGACAGGTAGTACTACTTTATTAGGGACTTACAAGTAAATTAAAGATGTCAATTGGGTATCAGCCAATGTTATCATGTTTTTAGGGAAGGAGCACAAGCACCTTAGCACTGGTTAGCAGTGGTAAAGTGTGCAGACCTAAGGCCAGCAAAAACACAGTCAGCAGAAACAGGAGATCTGAAGGCAAAAAGTTAGGGGAAAGCCACGCCTGGGATGCCAGGTCCAACAAGGATCTAAACCCATGAGTTAGAGTTTGCATGCAGCTCCTTGAGGCTGGTAAATAGATAACTGTGCTATATTAGAAGGCTTGCAACTTATGAACTGAAAGTGCCAAAATGATCTCAGTGTCAAACGCAGTAGCCCACTTACCTAGCTAAGAAAATACAAATCCGTGATCTGCAGGTTACACAATGTACTTTGCTTTAGGCAAACTAACCCTCTATGCTACTTTATGAGTCAAAACTGTGACTGGACAAAGCGCAGAACTCTCCCAGAACTGTTAGCCAGTAGAGTTATCTTACGGCTATTATAATCCCCTTTGATCCTCGAGCCCAAAAGAAGCCGAGCCCCCATGTGGCTTCTGCCTGCCACCATGTTCTTACCTTGTGCACCAAGAATTAAACACAAGGCATTACTTTTGATGTAAAACAAGCAAGAGTCTGAGCTATCCCTTTAGAAGCTAAATGCCACAATATGGAACCAGAAAACCCGGGATCAATTCCAGCTTCAGCACTTCACCAAATTGTATGAACCTGGACAAATGTTTTACTTTACCAAGTCTTTTTTTCACCTTGTCTCTTACAAGAACACCTTCAAATATGTGAGTTTGGGATGTACAGTCCACAAAAACCTTGTGTTTGGTTTAATACCCTATATTGTTGCTGCATGATAATTAGAACTTAGGCTACATACAGGGAACAAAAGACAATTGACTTGTCTTTTAGTGTACTAGTGGCATTTTCACCAGGATGGGGATATGAATATTTTTACGTACATATTTTAAAACTATCACTTTTACTAATTCCTGTCAATGTAGTGATATAATCTTAAGTGGTAGAGTGAAAATCTTCCACGTGTTAATGAAATGAGGTTGTTTGAATTTTGAAGTGACTATCATATTTGTGTACAACATTTGTTGTAGAATTACATACCAAAAGAATTCAGGGCTCGGCTTGTGCACAAGCTCTTAGAGCCAAGCTAGACCCTTGGCTCGGCTCTCCCTGTTAATATCTTGGCTTGATCACCTCTATATATAACATGACTTCAGAGGGATAGGTATGACGGTGTGGTTTTGGGGGGGTGGGAAGAATGCCCAACGCCCTGGAATTTTCGGGCGGGTGGTAGGGTTCAGGGGCTCCAAAATTGGCTTTGGGGCGCGGGTGGGGTTTTCTCAACATTTTAGTGGTAGGTAAATTAGATTAGGGTGCCATTTTAGAGTTGGGTACAACCCGGCTGGTAGGGACCAACCTTAGATTTTTGAGGTTTTAGGCAGTTTGTTAGGTAGGCGTGAGGTTTACGGATCGTTACCATGGCTTTATCCGTGAGTGTTCAGGGCCAGACTGGCCGTAGCGGGCACCGGGTGTTTCCCCGGTGGGCCGCCAGGGTGAGGGCCGGTTTTGGGCCCCTGGGGGCCGTTTTTGTTACCGGGGGCCTGCAATCGGCCCCCGGTAACAAAATCGGCCGAAACCGGCCCCTGCAAACAGCCCGGCCGCACCCCCTCAGCCCCCCCCCCAGGAGGGCCGGCCGAGCAGTTTGCCAGGGCCGGTTTCGGTTACCAGTCTGGCCCTGTGAGTGTTAAGCAAGCATTACAGGTTTTGCAGCATGCCGGCAGGGTCAATTTGTTGGCGGAGTGGGCCCTACAAGAGGCAGAAGGCCCCACTGTGGAACACCCGAAGAGGAGATCTGCTGGTGGAGTGGCAGCGGCTGTTATGGCCTGCTTGCCTCCACCGCGTAAGTTAACGAAAAGCGAAATAGGAGCTGGTCGGGTCCGGTACCACACGTAAGCACGGCTGTCTAGAGTCGCGATGCCCCACAAGGCCGTTGAGGGCAGGAGGGGCCAAGTAAATGGGAAGGGGTTGAGAGGAGCTCGAAGCGCCTCAGGTGAGGGGATACGGGCAGGATCCGGCAAGAGGCAAGTAGGCCACGGAGCCGGGGCCGCTGCGATGTCTTGTACTGCAGCGGCCCACCTGGGCAGACAGCGCGCGTCGCATAGAGGCGCGCGCCCCTCTAATTTAAAATTACCTGGGCCACTGGTGAATGCCGCACAGGAACAGGGGCCCGATGGCCATGTTCTCCCCTCGGCGGCAGTACCTGTGGGAGAGCAAGGGTGGCCCGAGAGTGTTGTAATGCCTCTCAGCCACGTGGTGTCTCCCAACCATGTGACATCGGGGGCTGGGACAGTGTTTCCCAGGGCCTGCCTCTGGACCTACTGAGTCCGCGCAAGCAGACTCTGATGCAGAGTGGAGGGAGGGAGGGGGAAGGAGTGAGGAGAGAGGGTGGGGTGACCTCATTAGGGCAGCGGGGGCACAATGAACGAGTTTCTGAGCAGAAGAGAGGAGGGAGTGTGGCAGCAGCAAGGGAATTGTTTGGTGGTAGTGATCTGAGCCCTGAATTATTTCTACTCGGGTAGCAGGAGGCACTTATGTGAACCCGGGGATACAATTTTATGTCAGTCCACAGGTGTCACAAGAGTCAGGTGGGACACAGAGTTTTATGGGGCAATCTGGAGGGGGTACGTCCCAGGGTTATGAAGTTGTGATGCCATCACAGGCGCCATTGGCACGTTCTGTTGTCTGGTTAGAGCAGGAAGCTTTTCAGGATGGAGGCCCAAGCAGGTGGGTATGGTGCTACGAGAGGACTCCGAGTGTTAGGGGACAGGCAGTGCAGGGACCATTTAGCGCCTGTCAGGGGTTACAGGCAGGGTCATTGTAGGCGGCGGTATCCAGTAAGCCGGTAGGGTCGGTTGAGGCCTGGCAACCCTATTCTGAAGGCAGAGTGAGTGTCTGTGTAGCCGGCTCTGGAACGGCGTTGGACCCAACATTGGAGCTGCAAGGACTGGGATATGAGCCTACCTTGCAGGATTCCGACTCTTCGCAAGATTTGAACGATGCGCGGTTTGGTGATGTGGGTGTGGGAGATGGTGAGGTTCCTGGCACAAGTGAGGATGTTGGTGGAAGGTGTGAGGAAACAGAATGGGAGATGGAGTAAGGAGAGGATGAAATGGAGAAAGGGGAGATTGCCGAGATTGATGGGGGCGAAGATGAGTGGTGGGAGGCACCCCAGGAGATGCAGCGGGCGCAGAGTACTACTAACTACTAGTGGGCGACCGATACTTCAGCAAGAGCAGTGTCCGCTCACAAGGCGACCTCGGCGTCAGGAAGGGCTTTGGTGCGGGCCCCGACCTTGAGGCCAGGTAAGGTGTCTGGAGTGGCAGGCACTGCAGTGGGGGGTGGTGGTGGGCGTCCAGGCCATGGAAATGGCCATTCAAAGTCCAGGAGAACCTGGGCTTCGTTTTTTGAAGGGCAGGTCTGTACAGGATGAAGGCACAGGTACGGAAGTAGTCAAGGAATACAGAGAAGTTAATGAGTGGGGTGACTAGCAAAGCTCAGGAGTCTGGGGTGTCGATCGCTGTAGGGGAAGACAAGGCACCGGGAGAAAAGAAAGAGCAAGGAAGTGAAATGCAAAAGGTTGCCTTACGTGGGCATTACGAAGCCGCTAGCGGCCCATTAAATGGTGGCTACCAAGGAGCGCATTTGGAAAGGGGAGTACATAGATATTTAAGCTTTCACATAGGGAGGTGCGGGCTAAGGAAGGTTCTAAAGAAGAGGAGTACGAGTTGTCCCATAGACCCAGGGTAAAAGTCAACATAGAGAACTGGACTGCAGCTTTCCTCATCTACGCGAGTGTTTACTGCAAAAAATACCCAGAGAGAAGTGTGGCTTTGTTTAAATACCTTGATGTGGTGCGTAAGGCACAGGTTACCTTTGGTGGTTGGGCCTGGGTGATTTACGATGAGGAATTCAGGGCTCACCTCGCGGAGTAGGATGGGGTCTGGGGACAATTGGATAATGAGTTATTCTTACAGATTATGACACACCGAAAGGCCAGTCCCATCAACTTATACGGCGAGTGGCTGGCCATTCATATACAAGCCCTTGCGTGGGCGCCCCACCCCACCAGGGGTGGGGACAGCAGAAAGGGGCCAGGTGGGGAGCGGAGGGGCATGTTGCTCTTTCAACAGGGATCAATGTTTGTGTAAATACTGCAAATATAGGCATGGGTGCTTGACGTGCGGCAGGAAGCATGCCCTCACTCAGTGTGGTCCCCAGTGCGGAACTTTTGGACAGCTGGGTAAAAATGTGTGGCAGTGGTCGGGTTCCAGCGACCAAGGTAGGGGCAGGGGACAGAATCCCATGTGAAAAGGCACGTATACCAGTTAGAGCGGACAGGTTGTACTATTGGCTTGGGCTGTTGGGTATGGATAAGAAAAGGAATTGTTGTTGGCAGGTGTTCAGTTTGGTTTTCGTTGTGCGACAAGGGTCCCAGGGCGAGGCACTGGGCAGATGATTTCCAGTCAGTGAAGAGGCAGGAGGTGTTGGTGTGGAGTAAGCTTTTGAAGGAGGTGAAGGAAGGGAGCATGGAAGGTCTGTTTTCGAACTTGCCTTTGGAGAATTTGAGGGTATCCTCAATAGGGGTGGTTCTCAAGAAGGAAGCTGGAGAGTTTTGCTTGATTCACCATCTGTCCTGGCCAGAAGGCTCGTCGTTGAACGATTACATTCCTGAGGAGTGTAGTAAAGTGCACCATACATCAGTGGATCCGGCGGTGCATTTGGTGACTGTCATGGGTCAGGATGCACTGATGCCAAAATATGACGTCAAATCTGCTTTCAGCTTACTGCAGGTCCAATCTGAGGATTATGAGTTGTGGTGCATACAGTTTGGGGGCAAGTTTTTTGTGCACAAAGCTCTCATGGGGTGTTATGTTTCGGGTTCTTTGTTTGAGGCATTTAGTACTTTTTTGCAGAAGGTTTTTACACATATGGCAGGGAAAGAGGTCATGACCTACTATTTGGATGAATATTTCATGGTAGGAGCAATGCAGACCAGGGGATGTCAGGAGAATTTGTTGTTGTTTCAGGAGTTGATGGCGGACCTGGATGTTCCTTTGGCGCCGGAAAAAACTGTTGGACCAGTCCAGGTGCTTACTTTTTGGGTATTGACTTGGATTCTGTCAAGATGGAGATTAGGCTGCCGGAGGAAAAGAAGCAGTGTTGTTTAGAGTTGTTGGACAAGATGTTGGACAGAAAGAAAGGGTTGGTGAAAGATATTTAGGTTTTGTTTGGTCATTTGAATGTTGCTTGTAGGGCTGTGAGAGCTGGGTAGGACCTTCTGCAGGTGATTGGGTTGGGCTTTGGTTGGCACATCCCTCCCACACCACTGTGTGTGCCTCAAAGTGGGGGGTCAATGAGAATATGCGCCTCTGTAGAACGTTACTCTGCGAATGCAATGGTATTCCCATGGTGGGACTGGGGGAGCAGATGGAATTGTCAGTTGAGCTGTTTTCTGACACAAAAGGCAGTCAGGGTTTTGGCATCGTTTGGTAGGGACGGTGGTGTGCGGAGGAATGGAGAAACGCATGGAAGAAAGGGCTTAGTGGCCCGGAGGCAAGTCATGCATGGTTTCCAGCATGAGGACGATTCGCGGTTTACGGCATCACAAGTGTTGGGGGTTTTGAGAAAAGAGCTGGTAGTACTCTGGGACTGTGCTCAGGAATTTGTGACTCATTCTTTCAGGATTGGTTGGGCTGCGGCAGACATCAGGCATGCAGGGTGATGGCAATCAAATTGTTATCAGTGATTTTGCGACCAGGCTGGTAAAAGGGCTGGGCCCATTAGTTCTGGATCTATTCTAGAATCACAATCTGATCGTTCTTTTTAGCAGTATGTAAGCGTAGAGGGGAGAAAAAATTGTTAATATTTCCAAACAATTCAACAAGAGTTCCTCTAGACACATAGTAACCACAGACAACTAGGTAAGGTTAGTTGATTTATTACAAAGCCATAAATAACTGAACATAAAGACACCTCAAGATGAGAGTGTAGAAATACATCGAAATCAGCATAAAGCCAGATCTGTGTATTCCAACTAAGACGATGTAGCATAAGCAAAACAATCAATTCAAGAAATAGGATGCAGAGGATCAGAAAGCATGGATCCAAGTTTCCCTGCATCGTGTGATGATGAATATAAATCATTAATCTATCCCTACACTGACACTAAGATGACATCCCTACTTAAGCATCTTCAGGAAAAGGAAAAGAAGGTGTCAGAATGTGGAGTCTTACTAAGAAATCTCTCCCGCATCGATGGGTCAGGTAGCATAAAGCTATTGAGACAGAGCTTGTTCTAAAATGCTCTCTTTCTGAAGGCAAGAAAGAAGTGGGCACGTTCCCTAGTCCCACCATTGCATTATTTCAAATATCTTTCCCAAGAGTCTTTGCTGGTCAAACCATCATCTCTGGGTACAGTCCTAAAGGTAGTTTTCCATGGGACAACAGTGTTCTTCTTTTTGCAAGTGTTTGTCCTTGGTTCCCAGACCTTCTCCTGTGAGAAGCACAGCGGCCTTCCTTTATCGACTCAAACTGTACATTGTAACTTCTTCTCTCCTTGCCTGACTAATAAAATAAAGACATTATTCGAACTAACAAGAAGACTTCTTTCACCTGCAACACAAAACTTGATAAAGAACAAATTCCACAACACACATGAAATTCAGCTATTAATTCTATAGCAAGAATTTCCAGGGAAATGTATTTCAGGCCAACGAAATTCAGCTAACATAAGAAACCAGCATATGAGCTTTACGAATTTGCATAGAAAAATAAGACACATTTGATTAATACATTTACCTACATGTAAAACGATATGATTAATAAGCATTTTTAATACATGAATAATTGTCAGTTTCACTACACAAATTCTTCACGTAATGTCTTCTGCTAGTTACATTCACTTTCTACGTTAATTCTCCATGTTACTTTTCAATGGCCTAAGCATATCACGCTTCAAGTTAATACATTTTACAATTCTAATACTTCATTTTTTGTTAAAATTTCTTTATTGTTTTTTTAAGTTAACATAGGACATTTTGTATGCACGTACATATTTCATAGGCATTGTGGAGTACATAGCTATTACAAGAGCATTACAATCAACAGTTAGTACTGTAGTTGTGGTGTATTCTAAACTGTTAGAGTAGTTGCATCTCACCTGTTGCTTAGGATCTCTGCGCGAACAATGACTAATTATGGTTGCCTGTTGTAGTGATCTTTGCGTTCATGTACGGCATATGTGGGACGGATGGGATTGGGTGGGTGGGGAAGGAGGGGAGAGGGATAGGGGGCAGAAGGGGATTGAAGGGGAAGCTAATGGGGTATTAACTGTGTAAACTTGCCCAACGTAAGACCCTGGTATTTACAATCTCTGCCATCCACCCACTGTTCCGCATTGCCAGCAGTTACCCCACCCATTTGAGTAGTTCACCTGGTCCTGTGTGAAGGGAACTGGAATTTGGAGCGCAAATTTGTGAGTTGGTCTCTGTATCTTGTAAGCATGTCTACTGCATACTGTCGCCCACTGCCTTCAGAGCCCTCCCAGATCCTGCGTGCGGAGTTCGGTGCCTTCGCCAGGCATTTCAGAGGTCCAAAAATATAGCATCCCATGCGCTCGCTATCGGGGTTTCGCGTAGCCCCAGGACATCTTCATGTCGCAAAGACACACTCTCTGCTTGCGCCCAGTTTGTGAGCGAGCGGTACCATGCTTCCCGCGGCGGGGATCCGGGACATCTCCATCGTCTAGTGATCAGGCGTTTAGGGGTGATTAGTCCTAGATTTATGAACCGGGATGTCACCTTGTGTTTATTAGATCTGCGATAGAGACTCAAGAGTCATAACTCCCATGTGTTTTCCACTGTGCGTTCGGTGCAATCCGCCGGATGAGTGGTGACTGCTAGCCAGTAGGCAGTATTTATTTTATGGGATTTATAGCGCGCACAGCTACTCAATAGAGTGTCCCGGCGCGAAGCCAAACGTCAGAGGGAACAAAAGCAGAGTAAGAGAGGGACAGTTTAGTTGAACAGGAAGGTTTTTAACTTTTTCTTAAACTGAGAGGGATTCTTCAGATTGCGTAGATCCAGGGGAAGGGAATTCCAGTAAGTTGCTGCAAGATAAGACAAGGAACTGCCGCCTTTACGTTTCAGACGAAACCTAAGGACAGACGAAAGGAGCATATTCGAGGAGCGCAGACACCTGCCAGGGGTGTAAAACTGAAAACGTTTCCTAAAATAGGCAGGGCCATACTCATAAAGTGCAGCGTGAGCAATGGTAATAGCCTTAAACTTTATCCTAGATTTTACTGGCAACCAGTGTAGATTACGTAAGTGATGCCTAACACTGGAGTGCTTAGGAAGATCCAATAGGAGACGCGCGGCGGCATTCTGAACCACCTGAAGTCTGTCCAGAAGGTAGCATGGCAAACCGGCATAGAGTGCATTCGCATAATCTATGCGAGAAGTGACCAAAGCACGGATGACCGTTTCTTTAGCGGCGAGAGGCAATAGCGGCAGAAATCTACGGAGAAGTTTTAAAATACCAAATCAAATGCCAGTAAGTTTGCCAATCTGATTACCAAAACTTAATTTCTCATCAAACCAGATGCCAAGATTTTTCACAGGATGACCAGAAGGGGAGGGACAGGGGGACTCAGTCGGCCAAAAGTAATGCCAAAACAGAGGGGGGAACTCCCCAAAGAAGAGAATCTCAGTTTTGTCTGCGTTACATTTTAACTGAGCCGACGCAAGCCAGCTAAATACCGCAGAGAGGCAGGTCTTGACATGAGATGTGTCAACCTCGTGTTTCTTCCAGGTAAACAAGAGTTGCGTATCATCTGCATAGGCAACTACTTTGGCACCCAGATCCTCAGCCGGCTGAATAAGAGGAGTCATGTAAAGATTAAATAACAAGGGACTAAGAATAGACCCTTGAGGCACTCCTGTCAGCAAGTCTTGAGATGATGACACAAAAGGGGGAATCCCAACTTGTTGAGTTCTTTTTTCCAGGAAGGATTTCAACCACTCCCAAGCAGTACCGGTGATGCCAAGCTTGTGTAAACGGGCAAGGAGAAGTGCGGCAGTATCAAAAGCGGCCGAGAGGTCCAGCAGGACCAAAACAGCCCTGCCCCCAGCATCCAAAGTCTCACGGATAGCCTCTGTTACTTCCACGAGAGCCGACTCAGTACTGTAGGTGGCCCTAAAACCTGATTGTGCAGGGTGGAGAAGGCCATGATGTTCAATAAAAAATGTGAGCTGCTTGTTAACCATTTTTTCACAAACTTTAGCAATCGCAGGGAGCAGAGAAATAGGGCGATAGCTGGAGGGGAGATGGGGGTCGAGAGTGGATTTTTTTATAAGAGGAACAAGCAGCGCCTGTTTCCAATCAGTCGGCACAGAAGCAAGAAAGAGTGAGGTATTAATCAACTGGTTCACAAAGGGATTAACAACAACCGCAGCAGTGGCCATAAGTTTTGCAGGGCATGGATCATGCGGAGAGCCTGATTTAAGGCAAGATAAAGCCGCAAGGGAGTCTGGCAGAGAAACAGGTTCAAATGCAGAAAAGGTGATACAAGAAGTGGAGCCAGTCAAATAGTCGGGGGACAGCGGAGAGATCTGGCTGTTAAAATTTTGAAAATGTGATTGTAATGACCTGACCTTATTAATAAAAAAGGTGGAAAGTTCTTCACACCATTCGAGAGAGGGGGTGTGGGCCACATTCATTGCTTTGGGAGAAGTGAAGCTTTTTACAATGCTAAACAACTCATTATTACTAGACTGGGCAATTCGGTTAGTGTAATAAGTCCGCTTGGCCAGTCTAATGGCCGCATAATAAGCCTTTTGGGCCAATTTCAATGTGGTCTTGGCCCCGGAGTCATAGTCTTGTCAGTACAGCCCCATAGCATGTGGATTAGGTCTACATTCACCAATTTGCAACGAGAGCAGTGAGCGTCAGTTCATTGAAAGTATCTGTTTATTTTTTCTGGCGTGAGGTATGCTCTATGAATTATCTAAAGTTGTAAGAGGCAGAATCTGGCATTCCTAGGTATAAGTACGGGTCCCTCCAGGATGCTTGCCCATTCTTTATCAGTACTAGGGCGGTGGAGATCAGTGTCCCAGCAGTTTCTGAGGGGGGTCAGTCTTTGCGTTTCGTGTGTTCGTAGGGATTCATCAAACCATCTAACGAGGTGTCTCCCTGTGCCCATAATGTGAATATATTGAATAGTGTAGTGCGTCGCAGGTTCCTGTGACACGTCTCCCCACAGTGCCCGTAATGCTGTGAGCAGGGAGGCATGCAGCAGGAACTATCCCCACGTCAGTCCATCCTCCGTCACTAGTGTGTTGAAGGGTGTTAGTTGTCCATCATGGTAGAGGTCCCCTAGCGTCTGCAGACCAACCTCTTCCCAGTATGGGCAAAGCAGGTGCATATGAGGTGGGGTTGTTAGTAAGAGATAAGGGCGTTTGAAGCATCTATATGCCACTGCCAGCATCAACTGTTCTGGCACCGTGCTCCTTCTCCCGGGATGGAATAGTTGCAGGATGGATGAGCATGTCCAGACCTGCTGGCGTGTGGCTGTGTCTCCAAAGTGTTGCCCGCTATCCCATTTGGCTACCCATTACAATTGTGCTGCCAAATAGTAGTGTTCCATGTTGGGCACTGCAAGTCCCCCTGGTCCACCGATAGGTATAACTTAGACAGCGCAACTCGGCAGCGTGTGGCATTTCAGATGAAATCCCTCATTGTGCGCTCAAAGGAGCGGAAGACGGGGGGAGGGATGTGAAGCGGCATATTTGTGAAGGAGTACAAGAGCCGGACAGCACCACTATCTTGAGCAGAGCTATGCGGCCTACAGCGGTTAGTGGTAGGGTCCGCCAGAAGGTCATCTGCGCCTTAATGGCGGTCATCGCACGTGTAATATTACCATCCATTAAGTCGTCGGGCTGATGGTAGATCCTGACCCCCAAGTAGCGAAACACAGCGGGTTGCCACCGCACACTCTCTCCGTTGATAGTCAATTCTGGATCTGGGGCAGTCAGGTCGAATGGATACAGGCATGATTTTGCCCAATTAACACATTGGCCGGACAGGGATGCAAAATGAGTGAGTATTTTTGCAACATCATCACGGGACACCATGATGTCCCTAACATAGAGAAGGAGGTCATCCGCATAGAGCGAGGCCGAGTGCATCCCATCCCCTAGTGGGATCCCCCATTCTGCTCCCCCCTTGCGGAGAGCTGGCACCAACAGTTCTATGATTAGTGAGAACAAAAGTGGGGATAGCGGGCATCCCTGTATGGTGCAGCGACCGATGGCCACCAGTCCCGACAGATATGGACCCGTCATCACTCTTGCTGTGGGGAGGGTGTATAAAAGTCTGATCAGGTGAAGAAAGCGATCACCTAGGCCACATCGAGACAGGGTGGCAAATAGATAGTCCCACTCCAGCGTGTCAAACGCCTTCTCTAGATCGAGGAGCTTACACCCTGAATGTGGCCAATGATCTGTTGATTAGCGGCCACACGGAAGAAGCGGCGTAGGTCTAGGGACGTGCTACGAGATGGCCCGAATCAGTTTTGGTCGGCGTGCACCAACGCGGGGGGCCAGGGGGGCCTGGTGCTTTGCCAGTATTTTAGCCAAGATTTTGTAGTCAGTGTTGAGGAATGCCAATGGGCAGTAGGAGCCTAGCAGCTCAGGGTCTCTATCTGGCTTAGGTAAGGAGACAAGCAGGGATTCCTGCAACATTTTTGGGAGTGATGCTGTCTCCATCGATGCCTCATATGGGGCCAGTAGGTGAGGAGCTAGCTCAGGTGTATGCTTTGTAGTACTCCACTGGCAGGCCATATGGACTGGGTGGTTTCCCAGTGGCCAGCGCTCTAATGGCCTCTTGGATCTGAAAGAGTGCAATCGGTTCTTCCAGCTCTGCCCGTTGTTGTGCTGTGATTGTGGGTAGCGGAGAGGGGATAGGAACCCTTCTAGAGTGAGCGGGTCCATAGTGACAAGCGAGCCCTACAAAGCAGTGTAATGCTTAATGAACTCATCGTCGATCTCCCTCTGGGTGTGTAGCAGGTGACCTAACTCCAAGCGCAATAAGAGAACCGGCCATCACGTCTGCTCTTGTCTGATCAACCATGCCAGCAGGCGACCTGCTCGATCTGCGCAGGCATGGGTGGGAGCAGAATGAGGTGCATAGTTTAAGTAGCGCAGCCGCTCCAGTAATTTTGCATGTTCGCGGCTCGCCTCGGCATTCTGTGCTGCCATGGTTCGTCACCGCAGCGGTTTCAAGTCGGAGGAGTGTCTACTCGAGGCGTGTCACATCTTCGTCCAGCTGCTTACGGATACCCCAGCTCAGGCCCAGGCACTGACCACGGATCACCGCTTTCTGTGCTTCCCACTCCGTCCCCGCATCTGTACCAAACCTGTGTTGGTGTTGAAGAAGGTATGTATAGCAGTGCTCAGAGCCGCACGAAAGGGTGGATCCTCAAGCGCTGCCGGCTGGAGGCACCAGACACGTGTGATCTGGCCAGCGTCTGGCCACTTCACCCCGGAGGAGATGAGGATTATGGTCCGAATGAGTCCGCCCCAGATAGTCTGTGTGGTTGCATCGAGAGAGCAAATCTGTCGAACCTACAAAATGGTCGATATGGACATGGAGGTCATGCGGTAGTGAGTAAAAGGAGTAGACTTGTGTCTCTGGGTGTTGTGCTCGCCAAAGGTCTATTAAGTGCCAGTAGTGTAACCACTCAGTGTCGGAGCATTAGATGTTGCTGCCACGTGCGGGAGAGGAGGGAAGGATCTGTCCAATGAAGTGTCCAGCACTGCATTAAAATCCCCTCCTATTAGCCAGGGAAGTGTGCTCCAGCGTGCCAGTATACCTGACATGGAGTGCCAGAAGGGTGCCTGATCTGAATTGGGGGCATATACAGTCCCAAGTAATATGAGCCTCCTGTCCAATCGGCCTCTTACGAAGACATAGCACCCGTCTGTGTCTGCCACCGATTCTTCAACAGCAAACGGGGCACCTGGCCGCACCTATATGTGTCCCCCTGGCGTGTGAGGAGTAACCTGTGGCATAGACCTGTCAGCGCCACCTGTGTCGGAGTCGGTGAACCTCTGGTAGTTTGAGGTGTGTATCCTGCAACAACGCTATGTGAGATAGGCGCAAGTGTCATAGCGACGCGCAGGCGTGTGCATTTCCCTCATAAGTGATTATGTTAATGGACGACATATGTCATTTGGGTGGGTGTACGCATGTGCACAGCTTCTGTAGGGAAAGGGGCAGAGGTCTTGGCCAGGGGCTGCAGATGGGGGCCGCACCTGCTTGTACTTGCATCGCCTAACTATTGGAGATGTCATATTTCTTTTTTTGAACAAAAGTTATGAAGAAGGAAGAAGTAAAAGAAAAGAGTAAAAATCAAAACAATTATAAACTGTATCAGAGCGGAGGAGCAACAGGTATTCGCCCAAACACAGCTAACGGCTGATGTTGCCGAGGTTCTAAGCGATGGGGTTTTTGAGGGTTCAGGGAGGTTTTTTTCTGTAAGCCCTGTGAGAAGTTGGCCTGGTATATGCTGTCCACTAATTATAGTGGGCACCTTGCACCAGTCCAAACAACCCCTTATTGGAGATAGGTTAAAGACAACCTTTATTGAAAGCTATCCTAGTGGTAGCTATGGAGAGCAGCCTTCAGGCTAAGTCTTGAAGGAATGTAAAGCAGCTTGTTTTACCAGTCTATAATCTCTTGAGTGACCAAATGAAAGAGGACCACACCAGGTATATATTCAAAATATATGTATTTATTGCTAAACACACCCCTCTAGTCTCTTTATGAGGCTAGAGTTCGAAGTACATAAGTTATAAGTTAGTTATTAACAGTAATAGCACAAATACACGTTTGAGCCCTAGGGTCGTACCAAACCATATACCAATAAAGTGGTATAAGAACCACGACTGAGCTAGACACAAGGCCTAGAGCCTGTAGAAGTGCTTGGACCACAAGGAACCACCCAAGGTAGTGACACAGGGGACCCACGGGGGCGCGTGCAGTGTGATAACACAGCCGCGAATCGCCGTTGACTTCTATGGGGAAAGTCGCGGTTGGAAGTTTAAAGAAAAGGGACACTTAGAGGAGGACTTGGAGCAAACCCCTTTAGAACTAGGTCGTTCTAGAGTCTATACCCACGGGAGCACCGGAGTACTCGAGTTACCTCACCCAGGGAAGCCGGGTGCATAGGTGTCTTTCGGGGTCGGGTTTCGTCGTCGTTTACTATGGCGATCTGCTGCAAAGTGCTGCTGGCGACCAAGTCGAAAGTGTTCGGGTGGATCCAAAGGTGGATCGAAGATCTGAAGAACCTGAAAGCAGAGGGGACAGAGTCTGGGTCACTAGCCAGTGACCAGGAAGGCGATGAGCGAATGCCCACCGATGTCGGGTGCTTCAGGTAGGTTGACGGTCGTCTTGACTCTTCAGCCACGAGGTCCAGGAGGCGTCGACGACGACCAGGAGCTGGATTCGAGCTGTCCCACGACGTCTGTCGCTTGCTGAGGTGTCGGCGACCGGATTGGACCCAACAAGCCTTGGCAACGGCAAGTCTCGTGGAAATAGAAGAAGGACGGTGGTGCAGACCAGCAAGGTCTGAGGGACTCACCCAGCGAGGGTAAGTCAGGGCACGCCTGGAGCAACCAGGGAAGCCCAAGCAGGATAAGATTGGCCTTCGGGAGGGCCTACTAGCCAACGGACTAGCGACCGCGAAGGAGCCTCGAGTGGACGCACTTGGAGCTGGCTCACGGGACACTCGTGGAGTGGAGGCCAGTGATCTTCGGTGCAGTCGGTGCTGGAGGCGGGGGCTACTCGGAGCCCAAAGCACAACTTCGTGGGAGCCCAGGAAGAGGATGCACTTGCAAATGTGCTCGGTGTCCAGGGGTCACGGTTCCACGTTACCCACGACAGCTACGGGCCTCAGCTTTGCTGGGGACTCAGGGCAGCCTCGGGAAGTCTGGAAATCCACCTCTGGTGATGCAAAGACTTCGGCGTCCGGCGGGAGCTTCAGCGATGCAGACCGGACAATTGCTTCTTTGGTGCCTGCCAAGCAGGGAGTCACTCCTTGACCCCAAGGGAGATTCTTCAGTCCTCTAATCTTGAAGTAGAGCATCGAAGGTCCAGGATTCTGTGTCAGAGTTTCGTCCAGGTAAATCTAAAGTCCTAAGGACTGGGGTCCCATACTTATACTAAGGTAGGGGGTTGGACATACTCTGGGGACCCACCTATGGGAGGGTCAGGGCAGAGGGGTGGTTACACCCCTTTCCCTTTGTCCAGTTTCGCGCCAGAGCAGGGGCTGGAAGCCCCTGAGCCGGTTTGAACTGGGGTATGCACAGGGACACCAAATGTGCCCCCAGTGCAGGACTTCAAAGCACCAGAGAGTGCTCCCGCCCAGCCCCAATACACACTATCCTGTCTGGGGAGGTGGTTACACCTCCCTGGGACAGGAAACCTATTGTCCAGGCCTCCCCTGCCGGAGTTTCGGTCAGCAGCAGGAGGCCAGACTCGTGTCTGTGGCAGCGGCATCCATTTTGTGATGCCAGGGCTTGGAAAGAAGTTACCGGGCAGGCCGGTGTGTACATGTCTCACCCTCTAGAAGGGTGGAATGCTACCCCCGCCGCCAGAACTGGCGGGGGGGTAGTATTCCAAGATGTTTGACACCAAACACGACATGTTTCCGTGCAGCCATCCCAAAGTTAGCATTTTAACGCGAGGTTATAATGCGCTTAAGAGTATATGGTCAGGCTGCACTACAAACAGCATCAGAGAAGGGTCTCCGAACGCTGCAGAGGGGCCCTGCTCAGGCAGGGGCACCCTCTCACATAGGAACCACGCACTCTGCCTTCAGGATTGATAAGGCCTGCCATAGGAATGACTTATAGGTTTATATGTGTGTATGTAGGTAGTGATATAGGTAACCTATATCACAGTAAGGGGTGCATGCACCACCTTACCCAGGCTGCAGTAGCAGACCTGTGGTGTCCTTTTGGCTGGCCTTCCAGGGGTGGCACAATACATGGTGCAGCCCCTGGTAGGCCTCTGAGGTACCTATGCCCTGGGTACATAGTATACCATATACTAGGGACTTACAAGGGCACTCCATATTCCAATCAGAGATGTGCCTAAGGCACATGGAAACCATTTTAGAGAGGAAGCAGCTAGGCTGGGGTTCTGATTAGCAGGGCCCCAGCCAGACTAAAGTCGAAAAACAGTGAAGCATCAGCAAAAGGTGGGGGTACCCATGTGAAGCAGATCCTACTCTCCTACAAGCCCCAATAATTCACCGTAGTGAGCTCACAATGCCTTACATCCGGTACACGGTTAAGTCAGAGGAAGGACGACTAACTAGCCAGATATCGGTTCAACAGATATTTAACTAAGTTGGCATCTGCTGAATGCCATAGGGTGAACAAGAGTACATTGAACAAGTTATTTCAGTGTGCGGTAGTCAGCGGGTCCATGGCTTAAAACAGTTCATCTGCCATTCAAAGCGTTATACTAGGAGACAGCCGCGTCTCCTCGCCAGAAGGCCATATTATCAACGAGTTGTCCTCGCTGGGGGAACGTTCAGGTGAGGCGTCCAGTTCTCTGTCAGTGCTGTGGCTGCCCAGCGTTGTCTGTAGAGCCTCTCTTTGTTCCTGTATCACCTGCTCCAGGTTCGGCACAGGGTTGGGGGGTTGTGTGCGCTAGGTACATTGTCGTTTCCCCTCACGATTACTCGTGCGCTTGAGCGCGCCCTTACCGTCCGGTGAACGCCCTTTGGTGGCCAGTAGACTCCAACCAAGCACAGGCCTCTTCTGCCTCGTCAAAGAAATGAGCAGTGCCGTCGGCTGTAACTCGGAGGTGAGCCGGGAAGAGGAGAGAGTATTGAATGTTCAGTTCGTGCAACTGTCCCTTAACTCTCAGGAATGATCCTCTCTTCCTCTGTACTCCCATGACGTTGTCGGGGAAAAAGAGCACTGCAGCGTTGTCTACCCCGCACTCCTGCTAGTTTGCGAATCTCTCGGAGGACTATATCTCGATCCTTGAACTTCAAAAGATGGAAAAGAAAGGGTCTAGGCCTCGCCGCTGGCGGCGGGCGAGTCGCTGGTATGCGATGTGCCCTCTCAACTTCGAAGAAAGGGGACAGTGATCCGGGTGGGAGTAGGCTCTGTAGCCATTGCTCAGTATACGCTAATGCATCTGTGCCTTCTGTACCTTCGGGCAGCACCACGACGCAGGTGTTGTTCTGACTGGAGTGCTCCTCTGCGTCTTCGGCCCATCGTTCCAGTAGGTAGACTCACTTTGACAAGTCCTGCATCATAGCTGCTGCATTTTTGGCGGCGGGACAGTCTTCTGTTAACACAAGTTCCATGTTGCATACATTGTGAGTTTATGGTGATCGGCATGCAACAGGGTGAAATCCACAGTAATTTTGTCTATGCGGTCTTGAGTGAGGTGCAGGTTTGCGCTAGGGAGGCTCCCTATCTTTCCAGTGCCTTGAGCACAGAGTCCAGTACAAGGGACGAAACCGCATCTGGCGGCCTCCCGTCATAGTCTGGGTGGGAGACGATGATGTCTGCCTGTGAAGGGGCTGATGATGCCCCCCTCTTGCCGTAGCATTTCTCGGCGACATGTCTAGGTGTGTGCAAAAGGAGGCGTTTTTATCTATTGATGTCTTGCCAGTTTCACCTTTTGAGCCACCCCTGTCTCTGTTGTACTAATGGTTGAGGCGCCAGTTATGTTTGGAGGAACCTATTGCTTGGTCTGTCACCCACAGCAATGCTTCCTGCCTTGGTTACACGCTCCACCGCGCCATATTGCCGTAGGTGTTGCTGATTACCTACAGGCCTAGGTGCGATATGACCCCCGTGCCTCTGGCACGGTCTATCACTTATGTTTGAACCTTTCGAGGATTCAGACCTGTTTGCTGTAGGTGGTCTGGCGCCATGCGTATGGGGTAATTGAGAGGGGCTCAGGTGATGCTCAATCGGTATCGGGGAGGTAGCTGGCGTAAGAGGGTGCCCCCCAGCTAGTTGTGCACTGTCACCACCTTATGCGGGCCCGTTTTTTCAATCACAGGGCGCTCCATCCATCCTTCAGGCACCTCAGGCCTAGGCCCGACACAGCCCCTGGGCCGGACAGCTTCCTCCTCCCCTCTCTCCTCACCTGGGCTTCCGGGCGTGAGAGCTAGTGCATCATCTGGGCCATCCCGGTTCAGATTTGTGCGGCAGTAAGCACCACCCTCCGCGGCCGCCAGAGGTACTGCGATCCTCCTCGTTTGCGTCTGTACGCTGCAGGGATGATGAGGTGCGGGCGCCGCTCAATGTCCCAGGGGCCAGGCGCCCGCCCAGCCAGTCTCCGCTACTTCCTCGGTGCAGCAGGTAGTCTCATTCCACTGGTGTGCGCTGACAGCTCTCACTCTCTGTGTGGCGCAACCCGCAGCAGATCAGCTGAGTTGCGGGGCAGCAAGCCTCCCCGCCTTGTCGCAGCGGGTGTTTCAGAGAGTCTCCAACTGCAGAGCTCCAACTGGGAGCGGCAGGGCTTTAGCCTCGCGCCTCGTGGTTTCGGGCCTCCGTCTTTGTTTCACCCTCTAATGGCGCTGTTGCCTGTAGCGTTCACAGACCTGGGCACTCAGTACCAGTAGCCGCATCCCGAGTCCTTCTATTTCCTGTGATGGCAGTGTGAGCGTATCAATGTCATCGGATAATGGGGCCAAGACGCTGAGCTTCCTTAGAACGCGTCCGCCATCTTAGCCGGCTGGCCACACCCCCACAATTCTAATACTTCATGTTAATACGACAAATGATTATATGCGGGTGCGCTCTGCACGTGTGATTATATTGCACCCCTACATACATAATGCGATTTCTGCATAAGAAGATACAGAAGCTTTGTGTTGTGTTATGATACTTTTTGAAAGTGTAATACACTGTAATGTGATTTGAGTAGCGTGTGCTTCAGATGATGTAAATTGTTTTATTTCAATCTGTGATTGATAATTTGGGGAAGTAGGGTGTATCTCCCCATTCTGAAGGCACCGGGTAGAACAAATTGTGCATTGATACCTATTGGTAATTTCTATACGAGTGCCTAAACCTGTGCAGCCATTTCAGTAGCAAATCACACCCATACTCAAAAAACCTGAGTCTGACCCTAATGATCTCAACAACCTCAGACCTATCTCTAACCTCCCGTTCCTTGCCAAAACTATGGAAAAGTGCATTCTTCAACAACTTAACCAACATATAGGTGAATTCAGCCTCCATGACACCTTCAAATCAGGATTCAGGCAAGGCTGTAGCACAGAAACTGCCATGCTCAATATGCCAGATGACATCCACAGATCCTTAGATGCTTATTCATCCTACTTGACCTATCAGCGGCCTTTGACACTGTAAATCATCCTGCATTACTTAAGACACTTAAGAACCCCTCTGGTATTAACTGTAAAGTCCTAAAATGGTTCACTTCTTACCTTCAATACCGATCACAACAAATGAAAATCAACTCGTATCTTCCACAAAGGCCTTTTTACAGCCCTGGACGCCTTGTACATTAAGTGGAAAGCTCAACCATACTTCAACTATTTCCTTCAACTGCAGACTTGTAATAGGATTACTCATATGAGGTTGCTAGCCCTTCCAATCCACGACTTCAACCCGCTCTGGGCACGGAAGAATGGGCGGCTAACTTGCAGACTTTGCAACTACCAGCACAAGTCTTGGCTACAGCTGCTGTGCTGTTGCCCTCACCTTGTCAATGATCGACGCCATCTTCTGCTTCCACTTTGCCGGGGCAAGTTCCTTGAACGCTGCAGGGAAGCATCAGACTTGTGCTTCACTAACAACACCGCTCAAATTCTAGTGAGGGCAGAGAAGTTCATCAACATCATTTTAACCTCATTGCACACAGCTCAGCTCCAAGAACTCTGCTAAAGACTACATGTGGGCTCTAAATTTGAGCACTCCCAACACGTAATGATTTTAGTAATTGAATATGAACAATGGCAGCACAGCAGTGAACAGCTGCAGTCTGGAGCAACACAAGGCACAGTAGCTGAAACCTATCAAAACGACACCTAGACCCCGAAAATGCTTTTTAGTATCCCAGCATTTTAACATATCGTCCTTAACATGTAGTCTTTTACAATTACTGTTTTATGTCACTCTTCGTGTAAAGCTTTTTAAACAGTGGCACTTTCTGCAAATGTTTTAATTAACTGTGCACTTAATAATAAACTCATATCTCTCCAAACCCACACCAGTTAATCTTGGTGTACCCCAAGGCTCAATTCTCTCCCCCTCCCTTTTCAATCTCTTCATGGAACCCCTTACAATCATCCTGAAGCAAGCAGGGGTCAAATATCACCTGTATGCCATTGACACTCAACTCTACTACAAAATCAAATCACCCAGTGACAGCCTAGACCTCAACACCACTCTAATCAAGATACAAACTTGGTTCAATTCGAACCACTTAAAGTTGAACCCCAACAAAACTGAATTAATACTGTTCTCCCCTAAAAGTAACCCCCTACCAATCCAAGACTGGCTCAAGAACCTGGATGCTCTCAACTGCTCTCTCACCCTGGCCAACTCCGTAACGTCCTTAGGCATCATCCTGGACAATAACATGTCAATGAAGGATCACATCAAAAACTCAGCCAAAGGAGCACTCTACACACTAAAACACCTCAAGAAGATGAAACCATTCATTCCCCTGATGATTTCAAGATGGTAGTACAGTCTCTAGTCCTCACTAAACTGGACTATAGGAACGCCATCTTCACAGGGACGCCGAAAATTCACCTCACCCCCCTAAGATCAGTTCTACACATGGTGGCCCGGCTCACAACAGGTGTTAAACGGTTTGAACATATCACACCAGCCCTCAAGATCATCGACTGGCTTCCCATTGAAGGAAGATGTATTTACAAGACTGCCTGCATCACCCACCAAGCCCTTCACACACATACCCCCAACTATCTTGACAACAAACTTACGAAAGCAGGTAGAACCAGAACTCTGAGAAGCTCCAACTCACTTCTTCTCATACCCCGCAAACTGATAGGGAAATCCACCCAGGCTCGCTCTTTTTCTAGAAATGCACCCAGGATATGGAACTCACTTCCTAGAGATCTCCGATGCAACCCCTCCCTCCCCTGCTTCAAAAGGACCCTGAGACTCCTTCTCCCCAACAAATTATTTAACACACACGCCAACTGATCTTTGTCCCAAAGCTCACTCCCTCTATGACTTGACCATTTGTGATGGTTGGTTTGTTTCAACTGACTAATTTGTTATTTATTCCTTTAATTTTTGCTGTTCCAATTGTTCCACATACTGTAATCCCCCTTTTAGCCTAATGATTCACTTTCTCTCCATGTATACTTGCTCTTGAATCTTAGTGTCTCGCATCATAGGTAAAGCTTTGTTATTTTATTTTCACTTTACGTGAAGCGCTCTAATACCTTTGGGTCTAGCTAGCGCTATACAAAACATATAAATAAATAATAAATGGGGCGTGGACTGGGTTTTCTCGACCTTTTTAGTGGTAGGTAAACTAGGTTAGGGTGCCATTTTAGAGTTGGGTACACCCCGGCTGGTAGGGACCGTCCTTAAATTTTTTTCCCTCTCTCCCACCCGCCCACCCTATTCGTTTAATGAGGCAGGTGCATTTTTTGGTGCTTGTTTCCTTATGTTGGTGTTGTCACTGTATGAGCAGGTGCTGGCTGTTGGTACAAAACTTTAAGTTATTGCAAGAAATGTTGGTCATGTTCAGACCCAGTTGAACTTTCGGATGGGGGGGGGGGTGAGAGTGGTTTATGAATGGAATGAGATGGCGATAGTTCTGTATGTACAAAATTTGGTTGCCGGGAGTTTGAGTGAGGAGAGTTGCGATTGGATTTTAGTAAGTTTTGTTGGGTTGGGTAGGGGGGGAGGGGTTGTTGAATAGTCTTCGAAGATGTATAATGAGGCCACATTGATTTTAGCGTTTAAGGCTTAGAGCCCAGGTTTGTTATTAAAGTTGGGCCCCTGTTTCATTAAAGCGACTTTTTTCTCAGTCGTTCTTGGAAACACCATCCCGCCGAATGAGATCCCAGAATGGTTGGTTGTCGTGCTCTTTCGATTATCCTACTCACGCACATACATTACTCTGCTGTCTCGTGTCCCCTGCTCATTCGGTTCTCTGGGATCCATACGGGTCTCCAGCTCTCTTAGTCAGCCCGCGTGAGTCCCTGTCGGCTGATTGATTCATGTCACTTCCCCAAGCAGCTCCCGTGCTTATAATCAGCCCCGCCCCTTACGGTGCCCCGGCCCTCCTCCGTGAATCACATGTTTGGTCTCTGCGCTGCACTGTTCTCCCAGGTCCTCCTCTTCTGTGTACATCAGCCGGCTCAGGGCGGACGGTATTCATGGGACGCTTTAAAAGGGGCTGCCGAAAACAGGCGGGTGAGCTGAGAGGCAGTTGGGCAGCGTAGGCACTAAGCAGGGTATAAAGGCAGCGTAGGAGTAGTACTCAGTTTAGGAACAGCCCTGGGCATGCGGCGTGCAGTACTGATCGTCACAGGTTCCCGGATTGAAACACAGCTGATTCACTCCAGAGCACCTCAGTTCTGAATTACCGATTCCGGTATTTAAAGCTTGGCTGTGTGGCAACTGGAGTCATTTTATCTTATATAAATTTGGGGCCAGACTGACCAGTCGGGACAGGTTCCATGCGATTGTAACGCGTATTTAAACAGAGCTTCTCTCACGGGCATTGCTCCGCTAGCTGCTAGTTCAGATTTTTCTAATTTTACCATTGAAGATTTAGACTACGTAGTTATTTTATACATTTTTTTCAACGTTAGGTTTTACTGTCCCCCCCCCCCCCTTTTTTTGTTTTGTAGGCTAGATTTTAGTAGCTATTATTTTACACATTTTACCTCTTTAAGGCGTGGCGCTGATTACTGCCCATTTCTTTAGCGGCGCCCTAGGTGTTTATACCTGTCAAGAAGCATGAGGTCTTCTCTGGCCCCTGGTATCCGGCTCATCCGATCCATTTCCACCGGCGACTGGTAAGTGAAGTACAAACATTCGTCTGTTATCTGTGTGTGCCGCTTGGCTGCTTCCCTAGAACCATTGTGCACGTCCGAGTTGAGCGTACTTTTTTTTAAATATGTGACATTCCTTCTGCTATTCAGGATTTATAAATCCCAATTCACTATACACGGTACAGCCCATGCTGCTGCTGTGAGTGCCTTTTCACATCTTCATTAACTATATATTAAACCAAATCATGCGATTCTGCGGCCGCTTCGTTTTTTGCATACTTATGAATTTACTGCAGTTGCCACATAATCCATCATCTGCTGCGTGATCTGCAGGTTTTAACAAACAAGTTTGTTTCTTGCTGTGTTGCTACACAGTGGTCGCAAAGGTAGGCTGGTCACCTATTAGTTGCTTTTTGCTGTATTTGCTGGTGCTGATGAGGTGAAACCTTTGAACGGGCAGTGTTAACATGAAAAAATTGCTAAATAATGAAGCAATACTATAACAAAATGTGCCAGAATGAGCCGCATCATTTGACTTTTCTTGCTACATCATTTAGTGAACCCGCCAACATAATTTGGTCCTCATCTACCACATAATTCCAGTTACATTGCTTGCAGCCTGTTCTGCGAGTGCCATTTCATATTTTAATTTCCCGTAAAAATATAGTGGACGGACAGTAAATGTATGCAAACTTATTTTTATGTGTTTAATTGCCTACTGTAATCCTACGTTGTGTGCATTTGAAAATCTTTCCTAAGAGACATACAGTGCTGCTATTCTGAGCCAACCTTTCCATAAATTCATTTAATGTATTGGTTACAGCACATGCTTCTGTTCTCTCTGTATGTGTTTGTAAATCTTTACCGGTTACCGCCACTGTTGCCGATTGATCTGTGTGCTCTGTACTTTTACTCATAAACTATGCTTAAATGCTGTGCCATTTTTCGTAAATATTCATTTTCAGATTGTATTCAGTATTTACTCTCTGTAGTAAGTTTCAAATAGCAACTGATTTGAGCAGACCACCTCAGGTCTTTCATGAGAGAGAATAATGAAGTTGTGGTATGAGGTGTTTGTTTATTTATTTATTTATTTATTTACAAAACATTTCCCTTTTTATAGGATAGTTCCTCCTTTCTTGATTATGTATGTAAGCATGTGACACTTGTGGACCGCACACATAGTTGAAAAGCAGCAGAGTGCTGTACTGGGTCAAAGATAAAGATAAGTGGTGTGATTGAAAAGGTAGCTAGCTTTTAAGAATGAAAGTGGATTGCTAACTTCATTATGATATAGTGTTCTTTAAAGAGGCATGCCTTAAGCTCTTTCCGAGCTTGACGCAGGCTTGAAGCTGTATTGATGGATTAGAGGATGTTCCAGATCCTACGTGCATAGATGGAGAAGGTCTGTTTAGTTGATTTTTCTCATTTGCCCTTCTTTGTTTCCAGTCTTAGTGTCTTGGCTGTAGTCGTGCTGAGAACCACCAGAAATGGTGTCCTTGTCAGCCAGATATGCTGGGTGCATAGATTGAGAAGGCCTGTTTCCTTGTTTTTTCTTTCTTGCATTTTTATTCTAGTATGATGGTGTCCTGGCTGTGTATGTGCCGAGAACCGCAAGAGATAGTGTGCTTGTCAGCCAGATATGCAGGTTTGCTGGTGGTGATGGCTTTGTAGATGATGCCACTGCTTTTGAGGATGGTTAAGGTCAGCAAGAGGAGCCTGTGGAGTTTCATGAGGGTCGGGTTGATGTGGGCATATTTCTTCAGGCCCCTGATGGGACATACTGCGGCATGTAGGATGCCTTTAAGGAGAGCCAGTGTGGCGCCTGAGAGGCTATGGAGCAGGGCCCCACCCAGTTTCAAGAGTACAAGGGTTTAAACAGCAGTTTTGAATTCTAGGAGGAACGGTTTCACTTACTAAAGAGGTTTTTTTTGGTTGCAGTTTTATATACCACAAACTCGACCAGTAGGTATCGGAGCGCTTTACATGAGAACCAGTTGCATTACAGACGGACACTTTTTTTTTTTTTTTGTTAGGCACAGGGAGATTAAATGATTTGCCCAGAATCCCAGGATGCTTAAGGCTCCAGCCGGACTCTAACCTAGTTCCCCAGCTTCAAGGCTGGCTGCTCTAGCCATTAAGCCACATTGATACCCGGTCATCTTGGTTTCTTTGCAGTGTATTCTTTGTGACTGAAGTCGGTGCCCAGGGTGTATCGAGTGACTTGGCATTGTAAAAAGTTTGGGTTGGAATCCGTCTAGGTTCATCTGTGAGCCAAAGTTAGACTGGCTCTTGATTTTTATTCTTGGAGAATAGCTAGAATTCTGTTTTGGTGGAGCTAAGCTTTGGGAAGTGCTGGATATCCAGTTGTGGAGGAGGTCCCTTCAGTTTTTATAGATTGGATGGCTGTAGCTGAAGAGAGATACTGCCTATACTTTTTTGTAGTAGAAGATGTTGATGGTAATGCACTTGTCTATGCAGTGTGGAGCATGAGGAAGCGACGGCTCCTCCGCTAAGGTGGAGCAGCGTCGCCCCACTGCTTTGCAGCAGTGAAATATAGGAAACATAAAATTATAATCACTTGTGGTTATTATCATTTTATGTTTTCCTGCTGCTGCAGGTTTGCGAGTGGGGCTGCACCAATGACCGAGGGGGAGAGGGGGTGGAGTGGTTTGCCCACTCCAAGAGCGCATGAATGTTTGGCCGGCCCTCTCAGGCCGGCTAAACCGTCATGCGCACTTTGCATGTTCTCCACGCAGGCTGTATTGCAGGCTGCATTACAGCCCAGGCTCCCATTCCTGACTGAGCCCCGAACCACAGCACTCAGACTGTAGGAAAGGAGGATCTGCTTCTTATGGTTACCCCCACTTTTTGCTTGATGTCTCACTGTTTTTGACTAGTCTGGCTGGGATCCTGCTAATCAGGACTCCAGCCTATCTGCTTTCTCCCTTAAATTGTCATACATGTACTTTGGTACACTCCAGATTGGATACTGGGGTACCCTTATAAGTCCCTAGTATATGGGACACCATGTACCCAGGGCATAGGTACCCCAGAGGCCTCCCATGGGCTGATGTTTTATGCCACCCATGAGAGGCCATACAAAATGGAACTCTAGGTCTGCTACTGTAGCCTATGTAAGCTGGTGCTTGCACCACTTACTTTAGATATAGGTTCACTATATCTAATGGTCACTACACTTAAAACTTATAAGTCACCCCTATAGCAGGCCTTAAAACTCCTGAAGGCAGGGTGCTGGGTTTTATGTGAGAGGGTGCCCCTGCATGAGCAGAGCCCCTCTGCAGCCTTCGGAGACCATTCTCCCGGGTTGTCTGTGACTCAGCCGGACATATAGGTAGAGGTGCGTTATAACCTTGCGGTAAATGCTATCTCGAAAATGTCTGCATAGAAACATATTGTGTTTGGTATCAAACACCTTGGAATCATACCTCCACACCAGTAACTGGTGTGGGAGGTATGATTCCACCCTTCAGAAGCGAGCTTCGTGGGTCTACCCGGTACCAGCCTTCTCGACCCGGACAGCACAAAATGGATGCTGCCAGCCAGAGACACGTTTGTGCCCTCCTGCTGCTGAGCCAAGCTCGAGCAGAGGAAGGCAGCACAATAGGCATCCTGTCACAGGGAGGTGTGACCACCTCCCAGACAGGGTTTAGTGAATTGGGGCTGGGTGGGTGCACTCTGAGAGTGCCTGAAAGTCTGCACTGGGGGCACATTTGGTGTCCCTGTGCATAGTCCGGCTCAAACCAGTTCTGGGAGCCATTGGCTCCTGCTCTGGCGCGAAACTGGACAAAGGACATGGGTGTAGCCACCCCTCTGTCCTGCCCCTCCCCTAGGAGGGTCCCCTGAATCTGTCCAACCCTCTACCGTGGGTGGTATAAAATGGGTTACCTGGCTACAGGACATTGGATTTTACGTAGACAAGATTCTACAAAGAAGAAACCACTAACCTTCGTCCGTCTGGACACCTGGACTTCGCTGGACCTCGACTGGACTTGACTTCGTCCCCCTTTCCGTCAAAGCTTAGTTTGTGCCGTGACTCCATACAGGCTCCGTGCAGGACCTGTGGGGCACTTAAGACAACCGAAGAATCTCCCTTGGAGTGAAGGAGTCACTCCCCTGCTTCGCAGGCACCTAAAGCGCAACTGACCGGTAGCTGCTCCTGAGCTCCTGCGGACTCCGAAGATTTCAGCAACACAGGAGGTGGGTTCCTGAAGGTCCCTGAGGTCGATCTGCCCTCTCACCGAGTTTGAGGCCAGTATCCCTCATGGGGGCTGCGTAACCCGAACCCCTGTGCACTGCGTCCACTTGCAAGTGCATATGCTTGTTGGCGATTCCTGAGCTTGTGCGTTGGACCCCGTGTGGTCCTGACCCTGAGCAGTATTTGCACCAAAGAACTCCGGCCTCCTCGCACCGTGTGCTCCGTGGGCTGGTCCTTTGCAGACTTGCTCGAGGTCCCCTCGCGACTCCTGGTCCTTCGGCCTGTGGGTCCCCCTCAGGGTCATCTTGATTGTTCTTGCGCTTTCCTGGTTGCTCCAGACGTGTCCTGACTCTCCATTGCTTGGAGAGTCCCCTGGACCTTGCGGGTCCACACCGTAACCTGTTTGTCCTTCCTGCGTGGGTTGATGTTGCCAAGGCTTGTTGGTGCTCCCGCCGGACACCGACCCCATAGCCTTCGTGGGACAGCTCACCTCCGGCTCCTGGTTGTCCTCGACGTCTCCTGGTCCTCGTGGCTGCAGAGTCGAGCATCCCTTCTTCGCACCTGAAGCACCCAACATCGGTGGGCATTTGTCTACTGAGCCCCTGGTCACTCTGACGTGACCCAGACTCTGTCCCCTCTGCTTTCAGGTTCCTTCCATCCCGAATCCAGGCTTGGGTTCCACCGGACCCTTTTCACCTTCACGGCAGCAGTACTTCTTCCTTTCCTTCCATAGAGAACAACAAGGGTTTCCGATACCACTTCAGGCCTATGCACCCGGATTCCCTGGGATAGGTAACTCTGATACTACGGTATCCATGGGTGGGGTGGCTCTTTAAACTCTTAAGTTCCAAAGGGTTGGCTCGAAGTCCTCCTAGAAGGGTCCTTAAACTTTAACTTTTCAACCGCGACTTTCCCATAGAGTTGTACGGAGCATGCGGTTGTGTTTCCTCACTGCACCCGTCCTCCGTGGGTCTCCTGTGTCATCACCTTGGGTGGTTCTTTGGGGTCCCAGCGATTCTACGTGCACTAGGCACTGTGTCTAGTCAAGTCGTGATTGTTATACCACTATTTTAGTATATGGTTCGGTCTCCCCCTGGAGCCCGCTGTGTATTGTGCTACTTACAACTGTTCTATTGATTCAGTATTGTGTGCTTTGTGTTCTATCCTCGTGTAGAGGGTGGTAGAGAGTGTTATATTAATAAATACATATTTTTATATAACTACTGTGTGGTTCTCCTTCATTTAGTCATTCAGGAGGTGATATTCTGGTAAAACAAGCTGCTTTACATTCCTTCAAGATTAAGCCTGAAGGCTGCTCTCCATAGCTACCACTAGGATAGCTTTCATAAAGGTTATCTTTGACCTCATACATCATAAGGGTCGTGTGGATTGGTACAGGGTGCCCACTTTAACTAGTGGACAGCATATACCAAGCCACCTTCTCACACAGACCAATCACAATGCTGCATTGCAGCGTTGTGATTGGCTCAGAGGAGCCTGAATGCTTACTGTTCCGGCCTCAGGGGAGAGGCGGTTACGGAGAGATGGAGAAGAGATTCGGCGATCAGGTAAGTTTTTAAAATTTTTTAATTTGTTTTTATTTTTTACATTTTTATTTTTTTAAACCCCTTACCTCCCCGCCCCCGATCCATGCCGGCCGCCACTGGCATGAGGGATAGGGAGGGTGTTGATGCTGTACTTGATTGTCTTGGGGATTGTTCTGCTTTTGTTGGTGTTGCTTTACTACTTGGTTTATGCTAATGTGATGAGCTGTCTGTGGTAGTAGGGGGATTTCAGTAGTTTGAGGACGTTGGTGTTACTTTTTTCTTCTGTTTTATTACCTGTATGCAGATGACGCATTTGTTGTCAGTGAAGTCTTTGGAATACCAAGGTACTGAAGGGTTCAGCTTGCATTTGCAGATTTTGGTTGGAGCGTAGATTCAAATGATTATCCAGAAATATATTAGTCATTTAGAAGGATGTTGTTTTCAGCCATGAAGGTGGAAGAGCAGGAGATTGGTTTGAGCTTTAGTTTGTTGAGGGAGAATTCTTTTAATGATCTGAGGATTTTTTTAAATCTAATTTGGGTTGACCTTGCTGTGTTGGTTGGATGTAGAGTTGGGTTGGCATGGTGGTCAGTCAGTCCAGAGATATGGGAGTATGCATTGGAGAGTTGCTCACATTGAGAAAATGAAGTCAAGAATTTGATCACTGGAGTGTGTTAGTTGCGTGACATCCTTTACCATGGTGAGGAGGCTGTCTCCTATCTTTGTCATGCTTGCGTTGTCTGGGAGGTAGAAGTAGCCAAGGTTGGTGGTGTGGGCATGTCAGATATACAAAGTGGTGAGATCTGAGCATTCATTTGAGGTCCTTGTTCTGTCCAGGAGGACACAATAAGACTGGTTGAGGTGGAACGTAGCAGACTGAGTTGCGGAGAGAGTGGGAACTGACATCTGAGGAGCTCCATGGAGTTGAGTGTAGTTTGCTAGCCTATGGTGCAGCACCCGGTGGATCTCAAGAGAACTTTCCGTCATATTAGTTACAAACATGTCAATTTCAATATTTTTATCAGGAATATAAGTGCAGCATTGCTGGGTACGTAATATGCGGCAGGCTCCACCATCTTTCGTCAGTAATATATTTAGAGCAAGCCTGTTCTGCAAAACCATTGCATGTATAGCCTTGAGTTCTGCATTTACTGTGGTAAAAGCACCAGTCGTGTTAGTAGTAAAACAGAACTACCAGTGTGGACCGCTTTCTGATCTTCTTATCATTCAAAATTATACCCACAGAATGAATCGTAGCATAAAAATATCACCTACTACTTGTGAAATACTACGCTTAGCTTTTTCATCTGTCACTATCCCTTTATCATCTGTCATCTACATGATACACTTTAGGAAACATTAAAGCTAGGTAGCAACTACCAATCCAGTCTAGCAGAAGATGAAAATCATTTTTTTCCTCACTCAAAATAAACTCCCCTTATAATAGGATACTCTCCTTCACAATCACTTCACCCCATATTTTGAACCTGGCCCTTCTCTCCTATAATACCGTTTTTCTTTCCTTTTCAAATAAAAACGGAGTTTTGGATGTACTCCTTGTTCCTTTACTGCTTTTTCCTTCTCACAAGCACTTTTTTCTCTTTTCTTCACTCCCTTCTCAGTTCATCATCCTCTCATTCAGTCATTTTATAAAATCTTTCTCAGCACCGCTTAACTTACATGAAGCCTTAATTTTAGCTAAAACAGTAAACTTATTTTGTGTAATAGGTCTAATTTAATGACGCATTTGTTCCACAGACCCTACCCTTGCTTGTGCATTTAAATATTCAATCATAGGCACATAATCTAAAGGCATGTCATAATTTGAGAAATAATGCTCTAAATGTCTTGACGATAAAACAGATTCATGAATATACCCAGAGACACTAAACTTATGTATTGCTGCGGGTTCTTTTCACATAATTATGGATTTGCTGCATTTGCCACATAATCCATTGTCTGCTGCATAATCTGCAAATTTTAACAAAAAGTAATTTTGCTTCTAGCTCTAACGTTTCAAAAGGTACTAAAACACAGCAACATGTGTTGCCATGCAGTGGATAGGCATTTTAAAGGCTGACTGGTCACTTTCCTGTTCCTTATTGTTATATTTGGCTGTTACTCTGGTATAAATGAGGTGCAACTTGTGCCCAACAGTGTTAAGAAGTGTTGAAATGTCAAAATAGTAAAGTAATACTGTTAAAAAATATGCCATACTATGCCACATAATTTGCCTTTTCTTGCTGCATAATTTAGTCAACACTGCCACATAATTTGGCCCTCCTCTGTCGCGTAATTCCTGTGGAACTGAATATACTGCAGGACAGAGCATAAGAGAGGGGCAAGTAATAAGTAACACAACCTACCATAGAAGAAGGAAGGTATATACATATGCCACAGTTCTTAGCTGTGGGATACTCGTGCAGTAATTTAAAATACAAATTTTCTGAAAAGTTTCCTCAGAGCCATCTCTATGCAGTATCTTCATGTTAAATCTATGTTGCTCGTCTAAAGAAAATTGATCAGTTTTAGTTTTGGTTAAAGCATGCACGACAGGAGAGTAAAGAGTCACAAGTAAGCCAATCGTTAGTATAACTATGGCAAATACTGCTTCTATTACTAGAACTCTACAACTTTTCGGTGCACTTAGCACCATGGTTTCTCCTAAATCCGATTTAAAAAGAAAAATCAAAAATCTACTCTGTTTCTACCTCTCTCTCTCCTCTGCACTCTTCTGGCCATAGTGCTTGCACTTTCTTCTAGCTCCTGTTACACACTCTTGTTTTCGGCTGCTTGGTTCACTGTGGTTTCTCTGGCTCATACACCACAGGTAGCGCACTTGTCTTGACTTCACTTTGAGACTCCATAGCAGTCTCAGTTGCAAATGGGCATCTCTGCTAAGTCCACCTGCATGCGGTTAAAGGGACCACCTGATCTTCCTATGTGACACATGGTCCTTACTTTCCTCCTGCCCTCATTTACATGCTGGAAAAAATGCACATGTGAATCAAACTCCCTGCAATACACAAAAGTGGGAATTATACCAGTAGTTTTTAAAGAGTCGGGTCATAGCATTTCTCCCGATATGGGTAGGATCATAGAAATGCCTGGCTATAGGTGAAACCATAGCATCAGGGAAAACGGGTCTCATCTATTGAAACCCAAACCTCATACTGATTCTTTACACATCCAGACCTCACCCACTTTTCCTTCTCCGTTTCTGGGGCTATATCTTGCAATTTATTTTAATTCCTCCCACAAGTTGTGTTGAACATTGGCACACTGGTTAGTGGAGGAGGGCACTTGGGAGATATCGCTTTTACGGGACGTGGGGAGGTGCTGTTCCCTCACTCCACTCATGATGTTGGGGAGTTGGGATGTAACCTCGGTCCCGTATCTTATTCGGCACACTGTCTCCCTGTGGAAGCGGACAGTTCGGGTGGTCCTGGGTAGGGCCCCTTTTGCCAGGGAATTCATCTTTTGGGACCTTCCAGCTTTGAGAGCGCTGAGGGAATCTGTGGACCTTTCAGCCTGGAGGGTGCGAGGCTGTGAGATGTCGGGGCACTTGTTCCCCAATTAAGAGTTTATCACTTTTGAGGCTGCACAGGAAAGCTTCCATGTAGCGCCAATTCTTGCAGCATGCTTGTATTGCAGCCATAGTCTGGACTATATGACCCACATTCCCAGTGCCCCCTGCTACTTTGCTCACATTTTGAGGCCTGTTGGAGTTGGGTGGGGGATACCATCTGGTCCCCCTCTTATACAGGGCCATGACAGTAGATCGTAGGTGGGTTCTGTTCCCTGCACTGGAGGCTTGAGAGGGTGACCTAGGGGTGCAGTTCGGGAATGCCCAATGGAAGAGAATATGTGCATTGATTAAGAATGTGTCAAGCAATGCAAGATTTAAATGTATACACCATCAAGGAAGATATCCGCTTCTTAGAGCGGCTCCATCTCCCATCCGCATTATCCCTCAATATCCACACATGAATCCGTCCCCCATCTGCAAACTAATGGCTTTGGATTGGTTGTTGGCTTGAGGGGAACCCATTGAGCCCAGTGATATGTGCAAGAAGAATCATTTGGGGAGCCAGAGACGCGGGGGCCCACTTAAGGAAGTGAAGCACTGGTCTAGATTTGGGCCGTCATTGACGAAGAGCCACCTTGGTGATGTTAACGGACGCCGACGGCCTTTGAGTCCGAGAGCCCCTGCAATGGCCGAGGAAGGCGAGCCAGGTGGAACAACCAAGTGGGGTGCGGACACTATGCTCATGCACAGTTGAGACCTGGTGATCCACACTGCAAATCCAGATTGCGGCATAGCAGAGGGCTAATATGACACTGGGCTCCTTTTGGGTAGCCTCAACAAAGCACAATCTGCGGCAAGTCTAAATAGGCCACCAGGTAAGTGGAAGAGATGTGAGGACATACCTCTGTGGGGAGATATTGTGTTCCTAGAGTGTGCTATTGAAACTGTATGTTGTGCACGTTTGAGACCCATGCTAGAACTCTCCACTGGCTCTCCTTGTGTCCACCACACCGGCCATCTGTGGGCCCCACGCTGATATGGGGGCTGATCCTCACTCATCGGTTGCGGGACTGTTCCCTTGAGGGCCCCATCTACCTGTAGCATCCAATTATCACCAGAGACTATATATGGCGGTGCGCTTCTAATCATTGACGAGGAGTCACGGATGTGTGCTCTTGAGATTTATGGGAGTAGTGCCTGCATGGTGAGAAAGCAGACAGGCCGCGTGGTGTGCACTTTTTCACCCACAGGCAAGTGGCGATGAGTACCCCTGCAGCCCCAGTGTCCCTCCTTCCTAACTGTCCCCCCCCCCCCAAACAGTGGCAGCATGACCTGCAGTAAGGGTATGCGAGGTGCCCATCAGACAAAGCTAGATAAATTTGAATTCTCTGAAAACTCGGGCCCACAGGTGAGGCCCAAGAGCAGGCTCAGCCCACTGCATTAACTGCCCCATGTGGGGAACCCTTGACTCTACAAGATATTATGACGGCGATCCAGGGGGTGCGATTTTTGATGGAGGTGCGCGATTTTTGATGGAGGAGCGTATAGATTCGGTCACTAATGAGGCATCACTGTTGAGGGTGGATCTTCGTGCCATGAGTTTACTAGTAAAAGAGATGGAAGAGTCTATGACCACCCTCCACCAAGACACAAAAGCCCTCCAGGCCCTAATCCTTGACCTTCAGACATCGAATACAATCATGGAGGCCCGACTGGAGGATTATGAAGGTAGGGCCCGTCAAAATCATGTACGCATATTGGGGCCAGGAGTGGACCTCTTTGTTAAAGACCCCATACTTAAAGAATTACAGCCACAAGGACTTTTTAAGTACTTTTCAGTGGAATGAGCCCATCGAGTCCTTGGAGGATGCCCTAGTCCGGTGGCCCTTCCCAGACCCATAATTGCCTTGTAGCGCTCCTCTAGTGACCTGTGAAAACACACAAATAACCTTCTTCCCTGACTTTACACTCAAGGTTCAGAGACAATGTTGTCACTTTTTGGAAGTTAAAAAGGCACTGAGAGACAAAGCAGTGAAATACTTGATGCTTTTTCCTGCTCGACTAAGGGTGGAATCTGACAGAAAAACTTGGTTCTTCTCCACTCAAGAGTAGGTCTGGGAATGGCTGGAGGGATGGAGAACAGTAGGGAAAAAATGGAGCTGCAGAATGACAGAAGCGACGAAGACGCCGCTCCGGGATTCAACCGAGCAGCAAGCCAGAGACTCGAAACTTGAAAGCGCAAAAACATCGCCAGGAAATATTTCATAGGATCTATACCAGTGACAGTATATTTTGGTTGCTAAATGCTGCAGATTAAGATTGAGAAATGATGCTTGGTCATTGCCGGTAATACTATGTAGTAGGTACAGTTCATTGGGGGCTCTTGTATGTTAGAATTCCACGACTGGGTGCCATAACATGGCAGGTACGCACTGTAGATTGGTGTTTCCCAGACGCACAATCTTTTACTTTTTTGGCCTGGGGTATCTTTCAGCTTTCGTTTTCTGTGAGGCGGAGGGAGACACTCAAGATCTTCTACAGTCCCTCTATAAGGTTGAGTTGGGGCGGGGCGACAAGCACTCTGCAAGTTTGGGGAGTGGACAGTTCTACGTTCGTCATGCAGGGAGGTGGGGTTGTCTTCTCAAGAAATATAGTAAGTTTCGGTAAACGGGGGGATGGGTGGTCATTTGAAAGGCACAGTTCTTCAGTTCACTTGATAGAAGGGTACCAATTGTATTGTACCACAGTAGCTAAAGTTGATCTGCTGTATGTGAATGTTCCATGCTCATGCTTTCGAGGGAAACCTCAGTGGTGGGAACCACACACTATTGGACTGTAATACATCCTGATAATGACTAACCAAGCCATTTCTGATATTCGACTCCTGTCATGGAACGTAAACGGATTGGGGACAGAATTAAACGGATGTAGTGCTACAATATATTAAAAGACACTCCCCTGATGTGATCCTCCTACAGGAAACCCACCTCAAAGGTTTTGCCTGCAAGGCCCTGGATCGCTGGGGATACAAAATGGTGGTCCATGTTGTGTTTACGTCTTGTTCCAGAGGCACAGGCATTCTACTTAAAAAAACAACTGCTCTTTATCATGAACCAGTCATGGACAGATCAACTTGGTAGATATGCAGCCTTTTCCGGGACATGGGAGGGTGAGACGATAAATATCCTGTGTGTATGTATATATGTATGTGTGTTTGTGTATATATGTGTGTGTATATACATATATATATTCCACCAGCGCTACATGGCATCACCTTCCCTGATTTGGGTAAACGTCTACTTTAACTTCCAGTGGGAGAACTCCTAATGGGGTGGTGATTTTAATATGACAATCTGTAACAATAGGGATCGATTCCCCACGACCAATGGCTCCTTCCTGAACCCTTTTGTCAGACTTCCTTTCAGTCCTAGAGATAGTGGATGACTGGCGAGCACACAACCCCGTAACAAGGCACTTCACGTTCCACTCGGGGGCCCATGGTAGTCTTTACCGTACAGACCTCATTTTAACATAGGATGTCTGTGTAGAGGCCTTTCCATGGCGGCGATGCCGCCATGGAAATGCTGGCGGGGATTGGGGGCCCGTTGCGGGCCCCCCTTGGGGGGGGGTGTCGCTGCACTGGGGGGTACCCATGGTACCCCCCTGCATTTCCATGCTCCAAGTGGGAGGCACCGCGTGGTGCCGCCCACGTGGTGCAGGGAAATGCGGTGCAAGCACCTTTAACATTGCGGACGGTGCTGCAGCCAGCAGCACCGCCCGCAATGTTAAAGGCCCAGGATGCGCCCGCCAGTATGGCAGGCGCATCCTAATCGCAGTGGTGGGACCGCCGCATGTCTGGCGGGCGGTCCCAATCACCGCTACGGTGGCGGGCGGACCAAGTCCGCCCGCCATCGTAATCGGCCCCTTAGTGACAGTGCCGCAAGAATAAGTCACCGGAACACACAGCACCGCATATACGAACTTGGTGATAAGGCAGGACAACTCCTTGCATGATTAGACAAAAAAGAGAGGGCAAGCCTGTGGGTACCTAGTATTTGTTCCTAGGACATTGCAAATGCCTTAGTGGACTACTATGCACGCCTCTATTCCCCTGCCTTCATGGCTACTGCAAATGACTCTCACGACCCCCCTCCTTGATTTGCAGCTTCCATCCCTCTTCACAGAGGATAAGGCATTCATAGAGTGATCCAACTGAGGAGGAAATAGCCCAGATGATTCGTAGCATAAAATCAGGCAAGGCAATGGGTCCCAACAGACTCCAAATAGAACTCTACAAACTTACCACATCCACTATTACGCCATACCTGCTTAGGATGTACACGGAGAGTCGTGAGAGAGGTGTACTTCCTAGAGACCAGAGACTAGCCTCAATAGTTGTTATTCGTAAGGAGAGCAGGCCGGCGGAGAAGTGTTCTACCTACAGACCTATATCACTTCTCAATGTGGAGGCTAAAACCTTGCTAAATTATTAGCTCTTAGACTTATACAAATAGTCTCTAAATTAGTACATCCCGACCAATCTGGCTTCATGCCAGGCAGAAATATGGCTCTGAATTTACGGCAACTCCACAGAGTAGTGGGACGGGTGGATAAGATCCAGGAAGATGTAGTAATTCTATCGCTAGATGCCCGCATGGCCTTCGACACTGTTGAATGGCCATACCTTTTTGCTGTGTTGGAACACATGGGATTCAGCCCCAATTTTCTATCATGGGTGCATCTGCTTTATGCCGACCCCCTAGCTCAAGTGGTTGTGAACGCTAAAACTTTACGGGAGTTCCCCCATGACGATGGGCCAGACAGTGATGCCCTCTCTTGCCGCTTCTATTCGCTCTGATTCTTGAACCATTTGCGGCCTGGGTCCGCACAGATCCCCTGATCCGCAGCTTGCGTTGGACTGAATAATGGGAAGACAGAATATCTCTCTATGCTGATGATAATCTCCTATATGTTGCAGCTCCATAATCCTCCATCTATAGAATATTTAACATATTTACCACCTTTGGTAAATATTCAGGCTATATAATCAATTGGTCTAAATCAATACTGTATGTCCTCCACGGTGAGGCCCCGGTTCAGCCGTCGGGCTGTGAGGTGCGGGCGGTATTTGATGGCTTCTATTACCTTAGCATTTATGCCACTGCCGATCCAGAGCTATTCAACATCAATAATCTGCAAGGCCCTTTACAACGACTCAAAGGAGACATTCACCATTGAAGGTCTCTCCCACTTTTCATGCTTGGATGAGCGGCCTTGTTTAAAATGATGGCGCTACCACGGTTTCTTTATGTGCTACCAAGCACACCTTTCCCTGTCCCCGCAACCTATTTCAAAACCATGGAGAGTGAAGTTAGAGTCTTGTTGTGGGATGGGAGTGCCCCTCGCATAGCCTTAACCAAATTTACACAAGACTGGTAGGATGGAGGAAATAGTTCTACCAGATATCCCCAAAATTTTTTGGGTGTCATTACTCAATGGGTGCATCGACCCACAGACGAACCAGCGTACTGTATAAACCGGTATACCTTGCAGCCTGGTGGTTATTCACGAGCAATGTACATTTCTCTGAAACACTATGCCCTTATGGGACCTACAGCACTCCCAGTCCAGCTTTGGCATACCACACTCAAAACACTGGGTTGAGGAGGAAGGATGACCCAGGTTACACCATTGTGGGACTGTGAAAGACTGGGCGGGTTGGGACAGAGGCCAGGTTTTGATAAATGGGACCTGATAGGCATCTCTAAGGTAGGGAATCTCTGGTCTAATGGAGCAGTACTGCCGTTCTCTGAATTGCAGAGAAAGTATGACCTAGTCGTTACAGAAACCTTTCCTTACTTGCAGGTCCGTCATGCTCTACAGGTTTTGTTACTGGCCAGGCGACTGGTGGCAATCACATGGATGGGTCAGCAGGGTCCGAGTGTGGAGCGGTGCGTGGCGGTTTTGGCCTAGTGGGCAGTGGCTGAGGAGATGCGTCTGAAGTGGTGAAGACGTGATAAGGCTGAGGAGGACCTAGGGTTGTGGGCGGGACTCCTGGCCAGATTTATGGACCCTGAGGGTACTCGATCATCCTCCTCCACGGTTGATGAGGGTTGCTTGCCACAGATGACTGACTTGGTCAGATGTTGTGATCATTGTCGACGGTTTTGGGGGGGCTACTCTAGTATTGTTAAGGATTATTATGCAAATGTGTGTTTTGGACATGTTCTTATTGTAACAAGGAATGCTCCTACTGTATGAACCTACCTTACCTGTGACGTGGTTGATGAGGGCATTTGGTTTTGTAACAGTAGGTTCTCATTTGTACCAGTGACAATAATAAAATAGGTCTTTAAAACAATTGTGTTCAACATCATGTTTGAAAGACATTCATTTTCAGATTCACATAGGTCTTCTTGATTGAATGTACAGGAGTAAAAGCGCAGTACCTTGCCATTTCATCTGCATAAGGGTTTCTGGCAGTTTAAAAATCTCATCCCCTAATTTTTGCTGCACCTTTTTTTCCATTTAATTCTTTTTTTTTTTAACAACAAATACTTCTCTAGACAGTTCATATTTCCCATTTTTTTATTGGGGAACAAGAGAAAGTAAAACACCTCTGTTACCACAGCTGTCCAAGGGAACATCTTGAATGTCTTGGCTTGGTGCACAATTCAGTAACATCTTGACAGGCATGATCGTCCCATCATCTTCTGAATCATTCGCTGGAAATGACAAAAGTGTTGCAGAATTTAATACATCTCTTCAGCGATCTATTTCTACTGCTAAAGTCACTTGTTCTTATTTAGGGAGTCTGCTGTTTGTCATCTGCTGTGTTTGAGTATGGTTCAACAAGATCTCAACACCATGTGGAACCATTACAATAAGGGAGTAGCCCAAATCAAAGCCCTCGCATTGTTGGATACTGACTCCCACTTCAGCCACTGCCTTTAGGCATCCAGGAAACTGGGCTGCTCAGCCACTGGATCAAGTGTGGCAGAGGAGTAAGGCACTGGCTGTTTAACTTCGTTGTGGGTCTGTGCCAAAACAGACAACGTGCACCCTTCATGCTCGTGACAGTATAATATAATGTTCTCTTTAAAATCTGGCATTCCTACGGCTGGTGTGTGACAGTGTTATTCTCTGAGCTCTAGGATGGCACTCGTGTTCGTTTTCCCAGGGTAGCAGATCGAACACTACATTGTGTGCAAGTCTCTTGTAGAGGCTGCGCCACTAGGGAAAATTTGGGAATCCATTGACAACGGTAGCCCACCATTCCCAGAAACATACAGACTTGTTTCTGGCTGTGGGAGGTTCATTTTCAGGATTGGAGAAACGCGTTATTGGGACATTTTCCAAGCTTCTTTTTCAATGTAATGTTCCAGATATAGAACCTCCCCCTGACAGTACTGTAATTTTCTACTGGATCCTTAAGTCCATTCTCTGCCAGATGATTCAGGAATGCAATTGCAGGCTTCTTGCGTTTTTGATGCCACCAGTAGGTTGTCAATGTACTGGACCAGACCAAGTTGCAATGCAACTGCAGGGTCTCCAAATACTTCTTCAGTCTATGAATACAAATTGAGGGGCTCTCTGTATACCCATGTAAGACTATGGAGCACACCAGAGTTTTTGCTAAAAATTAGAACCCGAAAAGGAACTAACTATCCTCATGCAAGGAAATGGATAATAATTCCTGACACAGATCATTGATAGCAAACCACTCTGCATCACATGGAATTTGGAAAATATCATGGTAGATTTCAGTACCACAGGACAACAATATGATTGAACTTTCCCAGGTTGTGAACTATCCTCCACTTTTTTAGGTTGAGCCTAGGCAGCGCACATGCGCTGTCTGCAAGACCTGCTCTAATCAGTGTTGGGTGTGTAATCCCACCTGCTCTTTATAATTGTTTCACTCTTGCTGTCGGTCTCCTTTGGTGGCTCTTCATTGCCTAGTGCTCCCGATACATCACTACCTTTTTCCAATCAGGAGCACCTGTGAGTACAGTTTCCTTACACTGTACATGTTCATTTGGGGACTCTTCAACAAACCAAACGTGTTCGTGTTGAAGCTTGCAATTATAACTTGAGTAAATCACAAACACACTTCAGACCACTTTGTTTTCCTTTTGGAATGGCTTTATCTTTAACAATGGCGCAGCTCGCCCAACTTAAACAATCTTTTTTTTTTTTGCAGCGGGCAGCCACGCTTTTTTCCCCCGCTCAAGTGCTAGGAGCATCCGGGAGGGGCAAGGAACAAGGCATCTGACAGCGGGTGGATTGTATGGCATCCACGCCGACTGCAGCATCTGCGGTAACAGCCTTGCAGGGGGCTTGCCAATGGGGCTGCTAAGGTTTCAGCTTCTGCAGTCCTCTCGATCCTGACATCGTGACACCCCCTTGCCCATTAATCTCACCTGCCTCACTTTACTGCACAGTTTAGAAACTATCCTAGGTGCACAGTGGATGTCGGGAGAGCGGCACCAGTAGAATCCACTGGAAGCGGCTGGCAATAAAGGTGATTTTTGCCACGTCTAGGGGACTTCTTGTTTTTTTCCCTACATTTTCAGGAACAGTAAGCGCCATATAAATACATTCATGACACAATAACGAGAATATTCCCTAAAATAAAATTGCTACTCTGCATTGTTGTAGAAAGCCTGGCCAAGAACATTACATGATGGCTACAAATTTGTCATGTCCACGTGCGGTTATTAACTAGCCCACTCTCCCTCAGCTGACTCTAATCTAAGCTAGAGCGCCCCTCAGACATGGAGTTGCAGCTGAAAGAAGCACTGGGGACGTCTGTGCTCAAAGCCACATCCTACGAAGGTGATGGCTGCATCAGCCAGGGTTGGAGCTATGACACGAACCACGGGCGGGTCTTCGTAAAGTGCAGTCACAAGCCCGAGGTGAAGTGGTTGCTAACCCTAACCTCACACAACATACTTGCGGCGACATTCCCCCCCAAAAATGAGAGGCCCAGTGAAAAGGGCAAGACTAGGCAGCTGTAATAAGTGTTTAGCCAGTTTAGTTGTTTTCTGGGCTTTGTAAGGGGTTGACGGGAGCAGCTGTGAGGTTAACCGGTCAGCTGCTTTCAGGTAATTGCAGAACCCATGCGGGGAGAGGCAGGCAGCCCCTGCTTATAATGTGAAAAGGGAAACTACAAGGCGCGTTATGTTTAGCCTGCTGTTGCTGCTGCTGCTGATAGCTTTTGTGTTCCCAGCAATTTTGAGGAGGTTATTCTAGTGGTAAGATAACTCCGATGTTTAATACAGTTCAGGGAGAGTTCTGTTTTTTGTTCCATTACAGTTTTGACAAATAAAGTAGCATATAGTGTTAATGTTCCTGCTGTAAAGCACATCGGGTAACATGCAGAACCCAGATGTATTTTATGTAGATAGATAAGTGGGCTATGCTTTTGACACTGAGATAATTTTGTTACTTCCAGTTTATAAGTCGCAGTCCTTCTAAAATAGAACAATGATCTATTTATGAGTATCAAGGAGCTGCATGCAAACTGTAAGTCATGGGTTTAGATCCTTACCGTTACCAATCTGTTGTTACTCTAAGATTGCAAGGAATGGGCTCCTCTGAGAATTACTAAAGTTTGGCATACAGTCAACCCCAATCACTGTTTTACATTTTATTTCCTGACTTTTTGTTTCTCCTGACCATTCACTCTTAACATTTAATGTCTACAAGTATGGATGGTATGTGAATTCCACACCGTATAACCTTCATTGTCTTATGTAACGTTTCCTGTATATTGATTTACACACATGTATGATTTATTGTCTCGGTGTTCTTCTTCTTCTCGAAGTTTTATATAACGCGAACTTGACCCGAAATCAGGTATCCGAGCGCTTTACATGAGCACCAGTTGCGTTACATGAGGACACATTCATTTTTGTTAGGCACGGGGAGATTAAGTGATTTGCCCAGAATCACAGGATGTTGAGCGTCGTTGCCGAGACTCGAACCTGGTTCCCCAGATTTGAAGTCCACCGCCCTAACCGTTAGGCTACATCGTCTCCCCTATGTGTGATGTAAAGTGCTCTGACACCCTATACTGGGATAAGTAGCGCTATTAAAGAATTAAAAATAAATAAATTAGTAGTTGTCATTTAAAAACCTTTTTTGTAATTACTCATACACAGATACATTTTGCTTTCTTACAGTGGAAGCACATCTCTTACATTGGGGGCGGGTTGTTGAACAAAGTCAAAACTCTGCCTCCAAGTCATAGTTTCTCTAAAGTACTTGTGAAGTGATAAACTATCTGCTTTCATTTCCTTCCATTGCATTGGCATCTAGGTGTTCGACTCCAGATGACTCCCAGCCAGGATAATACTTGAACAAACTAAGGGCTAATGGCCCTTTAAATCAGTTGGTTGCTTGCACTTGACTGGAAGCGAAAATAAGAAAGCGCCGTTCGCTGCCTGCAGGTTGCTGCAACAAACGCAATGCAACCAACATGAGCATGTGCTGAATTGAATTGTGACTTGGTGTCAGAAAAGGATACCCGGACAAATTTAGCATATTTCCTTTGGTCAGCTGGATCCCAAATCTGGCCCAGAAATAGTTCCCAGAACCAGGATCCGGCGTGATTCCCCTACTTTCCGGCACTGGTCTGAGAAAATCTCGGAGTCTAGGTCTCAGGTTCATATGCCCGAGAAGAAGTTAGTCTTTTTTAATCTTGTCTGAGAAAGTGTTGCTTGCAAGATATTTTGTCACTTTACAGGGTTCACAGGGCCAGCCCATTGCTTAGGATTGGCTTTCCTTTCACTCTCATTTGCTTGCTTTTGTTTGGTTAGTGTGTGCTGTCTTCTCTGCCTCTTCTTCTCTTTGACCCTTCCCCAGAGCATGGCCAATATACTTGTGTCCTTCTGCTGCTTGACTTGTGGGAGCGATTTTAACTTTCACAAGTGCATGTATTTGCACTATGTGCACTGCATCATGTGCCCACCCCTCCATGTTGCTCTCTGTGACCGTAAGTTTTTTTTTTTTTAGTTATCATGTTTTGTTATGTGGCACTGTAACCTGCATTTTACTTTCTAACAAACTCCATTCCCTTGTTTGAAAAAGTACATATAATTTAATTAAAAAAATGACACTATATCACGATAATTCCAGCATTTTGACCAAATTCTAAACCTGCCGAACATGCAGGAGGTATAACTCAAACAGATTGCAGACATTGCTAGATCTCAAGACTTGAGTACATGATAAATTAGCATAGGGGTCCATTATCAACCAGTGCAGGATAGTCCAAATAATATACATTGGGAACGGGGCACCAATCAGGGGTCTGTAGGCGGCAATGGGGGAAGCTCGATTCCTCGATATGATGCCCATCGGGTCCAAATTTTCCTATGTTTAACTGGGCAACCGCGAGCTAGAAATACTGCCATTTCGGCCCCCATACATCTGTCCATTTCGGTCTTCCATTTACCCAGCGTAGGGGGAGACGTCTCTTTCCATAATTGTGCTATGTCTCTCTTGGCAATAGTGAGAGCTAAAAACAGTAAATGTTGCATGTATATGTTTCCCCCAATGTCATCCGTGCTGTTCAAGAGGAAGAGTCGCAGGTCGAGCGGGAGTTCCCACGCTAGTACCTCCTGAAGGCAGGACCTAATTCTGCGCCAAAAGGGTTGCAACGCTGTGCAACTCCAAACTGTATGCAAGAATGTCCCCTCCTCTCGGTCACACCGAAGACATGCGGGGATAGGATCACTCCCATCCGCCAGTGTCTAGTCCGTGTATAATAAGCCTGGTGCAAATATTTAAATTGTATCAGGCAGTATCTTGTAGAGACCGCCGCACCCCGCGGGCTAGCGATGGCTTCAGCCCAGTCGTCGCCCGTCAAGTCGGGGATGTCGGCTTGCCACGCCAGTCGCGTCTTGTCGAGCGTTGTTTGTGTGTGGGTCGTTCGGGTCTGATATATTTGCCTGATCTTGTGGAGGTCCAAATCCCCCATCAGCAGACGGCCCTCTAATGGATGGAATTCCGGAAGGGTCTCAAGCGTGCGAATAAGGGGGTGTTAGTGCATGGCGGAGTTGGAGGAATTTGTAGAATTGTGTTTTGTGCAATGTATACTCCCCTTGTAGTTGCTGGTAGGATTTCAAGGTAGTGCCCCGCATCACATCGCCGAGGGTCGATATCCCCACCAGGTCCCATCCCCGGAACCCCCCCAAGGCGGCCACCGGACGGAGGTACGTACCCTGCCATAGTGGGGTTGCCCGGGTGAGCTTCCCATTCCAACCCATCTGTTGGACTTTGGCCCGCCAGAGCAGTATTACGACTTTACCTGCTGGAGGCATAAAATCCAGGCGCGTAGCGCTGTATAGGAGATGGAGGAGGGGGGTCCGTTCCATTGCTGCATGCTCAATCGCGTATGCTGGGTCCGTGGGGGAATTGTACCACCACTAGTTTACCACGAGTAAATGCGACGCCACATAATATGAATAGATATCCGCCGCCGCGATGCCCCCGCAGTATGTGGATTGCACAAATGTGCGAAGAGCGACCCTGACCGCACCACCATTCCAGAGAAATCTGTTTTGTATGGCGTTGACCTGTGCGAACCAGGAGTGCGGAATATGATAAGGGAAGTTTTGGAGGCGATATAAAATCCGGGGCAGCGATACCATCTTGAAGATGGCCGAGCGTCCATATAGGGACAAGGGAAGGGAGGACCATACTGCAGTTTCACTATTGAGGCTTGCAAGCAGTGGAATGATATTATGCACCCAGGAGGTTTTCGGGCATGGTGACACAAAGATGCCGAGATATTTAAAACCGTCTGTCGCGTGGGATAGCTGCGATGCCAAAGCATCGCGGCCTTGATGGCCGCACACTGGAAACAGTACGGATTTTGCGGGGTTCGTGTGCAAGCCAGTAGTTTTCCCGAATACCCTGAAGATTTGCAGGATGCGGGGCCCGGAGAACCAAGGGTCCGTGATGAAAAACAGGACATCGTCCGCGTATAACGCGATACGGTCCGAGCGCGACTGCGACCATTCAAAGCCGGGTCATTTTGAACCCACGCTGCCAACAACAAGGGCGAACAACAATGGTGACAGAGGGCAGCCCTGCCTAGTGCCTCTTTGTATAGGGAAGGGGGGTGAGCGATGCCCAGCAATTCGCACAGACGCCGTTAAGTTTGTATAAAGTAGGCGTATATATGCAATGAATCGTGGTCCGAAGTTAATTGCCTCAAGCAATTGAAAGAGGTATACCCAGCTAAGGGAGTCAAAGGCTTTATCTATATCGGCCAATAGCATGGCCGCCGGCCGACCTAGCGCTGGGGCAGCCGCTAAAGCATTATGTACCCTCCGAATATTATGACGGGTGGCTCTCTGGGGCATGAATCCCGACTGGTCGGGGTGTATCAAATCCGAGACACACGCATGGAGGCGATCGGCAAGGACCTTCCCTAACAGCTTTGGCTCAAAATTAATGAGGGAAATGGGGCAATAGGAGGAGGGGTCGTCCGGAGGGCGACCTGGCTTAAGGAAAAGGACTATTTCGGCGTGTCGCCAATCTTGGGGCAATATGGCGGAGTCCTCGGCCTCTTGGATCGCAGCCAACAGGTGGGGGCCTAAAAGGTGTATATTCGGCCATAGGAATTCCATAGGAAATCCGTTGGGACCGGGGGCCCGCCCCGGGTGAAGCGCATTGAGGGCTCCAGTCAGCTCGTCCAATGTAATTGGGGTCTCCAATTGTTCACGTAGTTGGTCCGGAAGCTTTCGTGGTGGGATATCTCTTAGGAATTCCGCAATTAGATCGGCCGAGATCTGTTCGTGTCGGGTGTACAGGGCCGTGAAGTGCAGCGCAAATTCTCTGGCTACACCCTCCGGTGATGTATATAGGGACCCGTCTGCGCCGCGAATGGTGGGAACCATCGCTGGAGATTTATCCGCCTGACAAAGCCGGTGGAGCATTCTACTCGATTTATCTCCCCACTGATAAACCCGGTGTTGCGAAGCCTCCCAGATTTCTTTGGCCTTTCCCATTAGATATTGCTGTAGTTCTTGTTGCGCCTGTAGCAAGTTGCGCCGTATAACTGGGCTAGGATCCCTGTTAAGCTGCAATGCGAGGGCCGTCTGGCGCGACTCTAGGGCCGCCAATTGTTCCCGCCGTGCGCGTTTTTCATTGGTGCGATAGCTGATCTCGGCGCCTCGAACGGTAGACTTAAGGGCTTCCCACAAAATACATCGGGATGGGGCGGAGGGGCCGTTGGAGTCCAAGTACGTGGAGATAGCCGTGCGGAGCATATCCTGGTAGTCTGGACACCGGAGGTGCCAGGGAGACATGCGCCAGCGAAAGGGGGGTTTGCGAGACCGCGTGTGAAATTGTAGGGCGACCGGGGAGGATGATGAATTACTTGTGAGAAACGGTGGAGGAATATGCAAGAGACAAAGAAATAATCAATCTGGATTGTGACCCATGAACCGAAGATAGGTATGTGTAGCCCTGCTCTGAGGGGGTGATATTCCCGCCAAACATCTCCCCAACCCAGAGTGGATGCCAGAGAGCCCAATTTGGTGGGACCTAGTGACGGTTGAGGGTCTGTACTGCGTTGCCGGTCCAGTGGCCCCATCGTGTCGTTCCAGTCGCCCCCCAGAAGTGTCAAACCCTCATGGAGGTCCCCCCAGACACCTGTAATCTTGTCTATGAAAGCCGTTCCCAGCGGGGGGGGGCATATATACTGCCAATAGTAACCCGTTCGCCATGCAGTGTACACGTGACGAATAAGAATCTGCCCCGGGGTCTATCCTGTGAGCAATGTGTTGGAACTGGACCCTGCAGTGTATTAAAATGGCCACCCCCCGGGAGCCCCTGGTGAACCCTGCGTGATAAATGTGATGGAAACCAAACCGGGCTAGGCATGGGGCCTTGGTGCCTAAAAGGTGGGTCTCCTGCAATAGGAGGATATCATCCCCATACCTCTTAGCTTGCCGCAGGACAGTGCCCCGTTTTTCTTTATTCTGGAGACACCAAACATTCCATGAGACCACAGTAAGGTCCCCGAGAGGGGTTGCATCACCTGGTGCCAATATCCTATGCCGCGAGAAGCATAGCAACGGAGAGTTCGAGATCCATGAAGCATGTCTGCATATAACATATAAAACAACCTAACACTACATTCCCGAACGTCCCACCACCCCCCCCCCCGACACTGCCATGAACTAGGAGCATCTGTCGCGGCATGAGGCACACCAGGCTCCCAACAGGGGAACCACGAGCCCCCACACCAAAAGTACCCAACCCACCCAAAAAACATATGGAACAAAGGGGTGACCCAAAGAGTCTTTGGCCTGGAAGTCTCATGGCCTAGCATCCACGCCCACTCGGAGGAAAATGCTTTCGGAGAGTCATTAATAAACAACGATCAATGTCTACTTGCTGTTGGCAGCCAGCGGTGCGTCGAGCAGCTCAGGGGGGCCGCTCTGGGCTCGTTGACAGTCTGACGGATCCGGAGCCATGTCGTCTCTTGGATTTGGTCCGGCGGGGCCTGTTTCGTCGTGATCCGCGTGAGGAGTCTGAGTCCTGCAACGACGGTGAGCCTGGCTGGAGTCGTGGACGTTCCTCGGCCCAGGCGAAGACTGCTTCCGGGGTGTCGAAGAAAAACGACTTGGAGTTAAAGATCACTCTCATCCTGGCTGGATATAAAAGCATATATTGTAAGTTCATGTCACGCAGCTTGCGCTTTGCAGCCGCGAAGGACTGGTGTTGCTGCTGGACCAAGCGTGTATAATCCGGGAATACCATTATGGACCTCGATTCGTGTTGAATGCAGTCTTTGTGTGTCCTGGCATACCGCAAGATGGCATTGCAGTCGGCGTAGTTCAATATCTTGGCAATAACCGGTCTGGGATTTTCGCCAGGAGGAGGTTTTTGAGTCCAGGCCCGCTGAGCGCGCTCCACCACAAAGCAGGAGGAGAGCAGGTCCTTGGGCATGAGGTCGGTGAGCCACTCAGTAATGAAGCGGGTCATAGAGGCACCTTCACACCCCTCCGGCAGGCACCCAAAGCACAGATTGTTACGTCGCGCCCGGCCTTCTGCGTCCTCCACCCTGGAGGCCAGCTCTTGCGACACCACTGTAAGTTTGACTTTTTTCTGGAGGGTGGACACTGCGTCGTCTACCGTCGAGACTCTCGTCTCCGCCTCTGTGATGCGATCCACGGCCTTATGGAGATCCTGGCACAGGAAAGAAACCTCCGACCTCACCGCTCTAATCTTGGCATTCAGCGTGTCCCTGGCGTTATTGATGGCTGCCAGGAGGGCCGCATTATCAGGCGTTGAGCATGCCCCTTCACTGCTCGTAGAGCCCCCGGTGGGCGCAGTGTACTGGTCCATGGTACCCTGTTTAGGGCCAGCGCTGCCCGGCTGGTCTCTCGGGTAGGGGGTCGAAGAGGTCGCAGCTGCTCGGAGGGGGTATGCCGCTATCACAAGGCCGTATGTGCGCCTTAAGAGGGGTTACAGCTAGGTAGGAGCAGATCTGTTGGAACTAGGAATGCCGCACCCCACGGGCCTGAGAACGAAACCCCCACAGGGGGGGCCACCGGCCCGACAGGGGAGAGGCCACTGTAAGTCCGCCACCTCGCACCAGCGCTCCTCCCGATGTGTGTCAGCCCGCAGGGGGTCAGGCCACCTCCACCACACGAAGCGCTGCGGTCACTCCATGCAGGCACCGACCGAAGAGGGGCCACCAGCCAGGCGTCGCCGTGTCCCCCGGCGAGGATATGGACCACGGGGGCGACCCCCATTGGAAATTGCACCCTCCTGTTAGGATCTTCTCCGGATCCGCACCAGCCAGGCCCAGCACACGGGGAGCACAGGCCGGTAGATTCCTCTGTAGCCTGTCCAGCAGCAGCATGCACCGCCCCCCCGGGGCTGACGGGAAGATGCGGCGGGCTGTGCGTGGGGGGGTTTAGCAGCAGCAGTTTGCGGGAAAACTCAGGCACAGGCCCCTCCGCCGTCAATATATTCTGCCAGGTTGGAGGGGGGCGGGGGGGGGCGGTTAGTCGCCAGCAAGGTATGGGCAGGAGCTCGATGGTGTCCACAGGGGGAGGGGGGCGCCGGGCCACACCGCAGTCCAGCGCCACCGCGACGCGCTCACCTCAGGGGCTGCGGCCCAGCCCCGGTCACCCCCGATATGTCTTGTTCCTGCGACCGCTGTCCACTGGATGTCCGCCCTGCCACACCCCGCATGTGGCCCTCGTAGGGATGCGCTGCCCAAAGGCGGATGTCGGAGCCTCGCGCTGCGAGGACCGCCTCCACGGCATGGCAGCAGATGGAGATTGTGGCGCAGCTACGGAGTCTCGCAGGAGGTTTTCTGCCGCGTCGGCCAACTAGCAATGGCGGCCGATGACCAAGTCCCAGGCAGGGGGGAGGGGGCCGGCCCCCACGATACCCGGCCAGATCCCTCGCGGGCTCCCGCACTCAAGGGCGCCAGATGTCAGGCCGCTCCCTGCCGCACAGCTCACGTCCGGGCCAGGCCAGGTCTCGGCCCCGAGTTCCGCTGCGGTGACTCCACTTTGCGGTCCGGGCGCCGGAAGGGGGACTCGGCCGACACCTCGCCGGAGCCTGCCCATCGGACACCGCACCTCGGCAGACGAGGCGCCCCCACGAGCAGGAGCACAATCCCCGCTGATGGAGCACCTCTGAGCAGGATTACGGTAGGATAATTTGCAGATTTTGGCGTGGACATGCGGAGCCCGGTTATGCTGCGTTCGCCATGTTGGCTATCCAAGCCACGCCCCCCTACATTGTAACTTTTGGTTTCTTTTCCATTGTGAGGGAAATTGGATACATTAACGGAATTTTCACTTACTTTGTGTTATCGTTTTCCAATTTATATACTTTTTCTAACCCAAGTCCTCTACTCACTAGCAGCTTCCTTCATGTTTTAGATTTCACTCCACCAGGACTGTGTGTTTGTGGTGTTTGCCCTCATACGCCATTCCACTCCATCCCTGTCAAACCCGGTTTCTTCACTATGTTATTGTTCACCCCCAGGTGTTCCATTTATCGATTATCTCACTCGTTGCGTCTCTTAGTTGGCTGCATCTTTTTTCGTTCACAAATGTAGTTATTTTCCCCAAGGGCTCATGATTGTTCTCATCTCTACCCTCTATGCTTGCATTCTTCAGTTTGCTTCGCCATGCTTTTTGCTTATTTGCCCGGTTTCTTTTGATTCCTTCCTTCTCTCCATCCCCTTGAACCATCAAATTCTTAAAAAGTTTACAATTGGCAATAGATCATGTTTCTGTACTATGCTAAACTAAAAAAGTTTTGTTCAAATTGTGACATCGGCTTTTTATGCCACAAGAACATTAATTGTAGACATTCCAAACAAAAATAAATCCCATTGGGACTTGGGCTTTTGTGCCATGGTAGCATTAATTCAATACATTCTCTGGTCACGTTGGTAATTCCCCCATTTTAAGGCCTCCAGACAGTGCTGCTAGCTGCTTCTCTGGTCCCTTCGGTAACTCCTCCATTCTAAGTCCTCTGTGCAGTGCCACAGCTGTGTGTCTGTTCCCAGTGGTAATTCCCCATTCTTAGTCCTCTTGGAAGTGCTGCAGCTGCTTCTCTGGTCCCAGTCGTAATTCCTCATTCTTGGTCCTCTAGACAGTGCTGCAGCTGCTTCTCTGATTCAGTCAGTAATTCCTCATTCTAAGTCCTCTAGACAGCGCTACTGCTGCTTCTCTGGTCCCAGTGGTTATTCCTCATTCTTAGTCTTCTAGTCAGTCTGCTAGCTGCTTCTCAGGTCCCGTCGGTAATTCCTCATTCTAAGTCTTCCGGGCAGTGCTGCAGCTGCATCTGCATCTCTTTTCCCAGTGGTAATTCCTCATTCTTAGTCCTCTAGACAGTGCTGCTAGCTGCTACTCTGGTCCCCTTTTGTAATTCCTCATTCTAAGTTTTCCTGACAGTGCTGATAGTTGCTACTCTGATCCCATCAGTAATTTCTACATCTTAGTCTTCCATACAGTGCTTCTAGCTGCTACTCTGGTCCCGTTGGAAATTCCCACATTTTAAGTCCTCTAAGCATTGCTGCAACTGTGTCTCTGTTCCCAGTGGTAACTCCTCGTTCTTAGTCCTCTAGGCAGTGCTGCTAGCTGCATCTCTGGTCCCAGTGGTAATTCCTCATTCTAAGTCCTCAAAGCAGTGGTGCAGCTGTGTCTCTGTTCATACATCCACTACACTCCAAACCAAAACACATAGATAAAAGACATTGTCATTTACAACGCCAAAGCTCTACTAACTCTGACAAATGCAAGACCTATTGCATTGCAAATTCTTGTTTGTTTCTACAAACCCATCACAGCTGAGTTGCAAGGACTCCCTAACACTTATTTTAATATTCCTTACTCTAGCATAGGTTCAATGACTGGTGTAATTCCAGCCACTGCCTCAGATATGAGGTTGTATTGGGGCATTCGGGCAGACTCTGTTAGGCTTTACTGTGATTCTCAAATGTCTTTTCCTATAAAATCCCAGACTTTATCTTTCACCATACATTTTAAGTTGGGAGATAAGTCTACTCATGTTAGAACTGAGAACAACCCAACTGCTGCTTCTTGTGATTGTAAGTCTACATCCTCATTGTGTGCCTGGAGTTCCACACCATCCAGTGTGCAATAGATGACACGGTTTAACTTGCAGTGTAAATCCCTTCCCAACAGATTGACTGGACTTGAGCCACATATTATAAATTGATGGCCCTTTTCAAGAGGCCTAGTTTTCACAGGGACCTTAGCTGTAACTGGGTTTGTACTTTGTAGATATTTCAAATTCGCAACCTGCACTTTTTTTCCTAAGAGTGGTAGGTGTGGTACCTCTAACTTTCTAACAGTAGAGCGAATAGCTCCAGTATCGATGAAGAATGACACGGGTGGTCATTCACCTTTCCATCTACATATGGCCCACTCTGATCTATCTCTAGAACTGCTCCGAGCACACAACCCTGTTCTCCTCTCAGGCACAGTCATTGTGATTGATCAGAGTACAATCCAGTGGGGCTGTCAAAAACCGGTAACTGTTGGAGATTTTCAGCACTCATGAAAGGGTTCTGTTTAACCTTTAAGTTTAGATTTGAATTGTACCTTCAGTTAACCATGTTTTGCTGCATCATTGAGTCTTGGGACATATTCTGCACTGGCGTCACAACATCATTTTGCATTTGATTTGGGTTTAGTTTTTAGTGCCGTTTCCAGTGGTTCACCTTGTTACAAATATGACAATCATTAGCCTTCTTCAACATGTTGATGTTCGTCCCTGCATTCTGATCTACAACCATCCCTCAGCCTCTGCCTTTCAGACCAAAATTCCCTGTCTGCGCATCTGACTACCACCTTGGTAACCAACTCCCTGCATGAACACCAGGAGCAGAATTAAACCATGGCTTCTCCAAATACAGACCATTCTGACATCCTCTTTGTGCCAACGTGAACTGATCATCTTCTGCTTCGCCTCCAAGTTGTCACTGCAATATTTTGCATAACTTAAAATCTCATCCAAGGACTGCAACCGCCAACAAATCACATTCTGCTGTATATGAGCGCTAATCTCTGGACGCAGGCCAAGAACAAACTGTGACAAGAGCCCTCTACGTTTTTCCCTTTCAGGATTTTTAATGCCACTGTGCTGTCTGAAAACTTGCAGCAATTTCTCATAATAAACATGCACCGATTCTTTGGACTCTTGGATATTCTGGTTATTTTGCATCAGTCTACCTCTTTCTGCAGGACCTTCATCTTGAAATGAGTAATCACCTGATTAGACTTCTCCGTGATAGTAGGGGAAGGTCCATTCAGTTTGCCTTGGCGGTGCAGGGTCAGGCCATACCACAACCATTTTGCATCCTTCCTATGAGCGAGAATTTAAAAAAATGTATTAAAATCTACCCAAAGCATTTTAAAGATTTCCACAATATTGCCAACTTCAGTGTACCATTTGTTAGGATTCCCCTCGGCTTTGGAAACTGATTTATGAATGAAAAAAGATCACCACGACTCAAGGGCATGAGAACATACGAACCTCCATGCACTTCTTCTAATGAGAACTCTCCAACCTCTTGTGTCACTAACACCAGCTCTCTCTCCCGTTCCGCCTGTCTATCGTTTTCTCATCTTAGTCCTACCTTGCCCATTGGTCCTTATACTGATGTATTTTCCCCCACTCTATAATGCATTCCGCCAACTCCTTGACATGCACTTTCAAACTTGATGATCTCATTTTCTTTAATGCATTACTCTGTCATCAACATCTCTGAATGCAAACCAAGAACGAACTGTGACAAAATCTGCTAAGATTTTCCTTTTCAGGATTTTTGACGCCACTGTGCTGTATGAAAACTTGCATCAATCTCTCATAATAAGAATGCACTATCTCTTTGGACTCCTAAGTAGGCCTGGTTATTTTGAGCCAGTCAACCTCTTTCTGCGGAACGTTCGTTTGAAAATGAGAATCACCTGGTTATACTTGTCCATGACAGAAGGAGAAGGAGTTTTCATTCTAGAATTTCTTTCAGGTTCAGCATTTGGCCATTTTATAGCCCCCTTGCATTCTGCCCACAAATCTTTAAGGACCAAAAAATCAATCAAGTCCTCCCAAAGCATTTTAAAAAACTTCACAATTCTGTCTACTGCAGCACACCATTGGTTGGGATAAATTTTGGCAATTGATTTGGGAATGTAAAAAAAATCACCACATCTTCAAGGCATAAGAACATACGCACCTCCATGTATTTCTTTCAATGGGTACTTTCCAATCTCTGTATCACTCACACTCTCTCCCCCTTCTTCGCTGCCTGTCTTCTATCTTTTTCTCATCCTTCTCCCTTCTTGCCCATTGGTCATTGTACTTTTGGGTATTCCCCCACTTTCTGATTCAATCCACTATCTCTGACCTGTATTTTCAAACCTGGTGGCCTCATCTTATTTAGTGTGTCCTCAGCCATGGACATTCTATTTTTATTTTTTTCTTTAAATCCTGACTTTTATTCAAGTCCACTCCAAATTCTGTAACCAACCCATCCAATTTTTCATGAGCCTCACAAGCATACCTTACAGCTTTCCTACCCAGGAACTTAGGTTCTGCTTCACTGTACTCCTCTATGAGATCACGTTGAAGGTTTCCCTTTAGCAACTCCTCAAATTCTGCTCTTTATTTTACTACAGTCAGTTTTCTAAGAAGGGTCTTTTTTTGTCTGGGGTTGTGATTCTCAAACTACAACAGAAACAACAACAGATGTACTTTTAAGGGCAACTTCCCCTGTATAAAGTTGTGCTCCCAAATGTAAAGCGGTAGCAATTGTAGGGTACTCGGGTTGTCGTGACAACAGATGCACTAGGGGCAGTAATGCCATTAGTTGCACCAGTAACACTAAACGATTGATCCGGAATGCGAAGTAGTCAACCTCCCTATGGGGAACCCTGGACAGTAGGTGCATTTGCATCTAAGTTTGTTCTTACGCCCACTTGGGGCTGGTAGACCTATTTATGCAGAGGTGGTTGGGAATTTAGCAAATCATCTAAGAGTTTGTCATATGTTTCACAGTCACTTTCCTCCTCCTTCTCGTCATTCCCACCTCCCAGTCGTTCCTTCTTCCAGTCTGTCCCTTCCTTTGCTGTCATAGGGTACATACCTATGCTTTCAATTATAGCTTTTCTCCACCTCTGCTGTTTCCTATTCCATCTTGCTTTCATCTAACTACGAACCTAATTTCTTGTTTGGGTTTTATATTTTTCCTTCTCTTTCTCATGTATGGCTTGTTCCATTGCATTTAATGCTTCAAACTACTCAGGCCTTGGTTATGATTTCATCTGATGCATCACTGGTCTCAGATTCTTAATTATCCTCACATTCAGTGTGCCATACCAGGGAAATTGCAAGCACCCATCTTCCACTGCAATCTTATTTCATTGTTTGATTCAAACACAAGTGTGTAAACCGACCTTAGTAGCCCGATCATGTGCAGGTGAGTCTTCTAGAGGAGCCTTCTCATTCTCACAGACAGGCATGCTCCCATCGTTTCTCAACATAGCTCTTGTTTTCTTAAAGAATTCGTATTTGGTTCTTATGCAAAGCAACACGGAACTTGTAAATTCATATTGAAATAACCGGCAGTTCCCAACAAATCACAGTGCAATACTCAGTGATGCAAATATCCAATTCTAGTGTGACACCACTGAACTGACCGATCACAGCGCGGCACCCAATGATGTATCAACCAATACCAGTACATCTCACTTCACTCTGATTGGCTTCGCTTTTGCTAAAATATCGAAATACAACAATAACTCTTGTCTGTGTACCTAAAGAAATATAGAATCGACAATCGTTCTAAGAGAATTGGGAATAGTACCTGCCTGGTACTATCAACCACTTTAGAGTCCTCGACCAGCGGATCTCACTCGGAATAGTGCGGTCTACTTCATTGCGCGAAGGATCAACCGGACACCATTCTCCATTAGTACAATTTCACAATTGAAGAGTATTAACTTGGTGCAAGCAGTGGTGCCTCACGGTCCAAGACCTCAACCTTAACAGATAAGTCAAAGACTGCTTAATAAGTCTATATCTGTCCTGAAATAAAGACGAATCCAATGACAAAACTTCAGCTCTTTGCAGCAAGAGCAATAATCTTCATAAGCACAAGCGATATAGGCAAAAAAGCACTTCAAACCTCAACTTCAACACAAAGCCTCTTGGACCCAAATTTGACACTGCAACTCAGAACATGTCAAATCATGAACACCAGCAAATGCCACAACTCAAAAACTCACAGCCCAAATGGCATAACCCTTCTAATGCTCACACTTCTAGGATACTGCAGCTGCATTCAGGGTTGCTGGAAGGCCATCAATAGTTCAAATGGGGCAATGGAAGATCGGGAACGCAGATTGAATCAGGGCTAATTTTTGAATTCGGGGAAAAGTTTAAAGCCTCAGTGGAAACCATCCTTCCAAATTTGTTAGTGCTTTTTTCCGTGCAGATTTGGGGCCCATAAAGAGTTATCTGATTAATCTAAGTTCACAACTGGGGCTAGTCAACAAATCAATATATTTAAATGTTGTGAAGCACATTAGGCTCCACAAGAATTTCAGAGAGTGGTCAAGTTTTAGGCTATAAGGTTTATTAAAGCTTAAAAGAAGCTTACAGATGCAAAATCATCAAATTAGTGTCAATCTATATTCAATAGATTAGTCAATAGGAAGTTCAGATTTATCATAGCCATTGAAGTAAGAGGATGAAATATCGTAAAGTGGCCTCAAAGGAGCAGTTAAGTAAATCAGCTCTCCCGTAAAGAGAATACCCGAATCTCCTACTCTGCTCACTAAAAATTGTAAAAGCATTCTGAACTGTTACCTACTCTACTAGCTTAAATTACACAATTCTAACATTTGCTACACCTACGCATACTTCTCATAAAATGATCCAATCAGGTTGAAGTAAGGATATTCAATCTTGAGCTTTAAGTTTCTCAGGATCTTCCAAAATACAGCTTCTCTAAGCATCCTTCAGACTTTCCATTATCTGCAACAAAACGAGATACTCTGGACTAGTCTGTAGGGGTACTGTTGCAATCAATTACGACATTCTACAGTCTGCCCTGCCAAGTGCCACTCATTGCCTGTTATAATAACGCATTGTAGTGCTGGTGTCCACATCACTGCACTAAAATTCTAGGTCACGCATTTTCAGCAAGCTAGCTCTTATGTGCGACAAGGCACTTCAGTTGATTGAGTCACAGGGGTGGTGGTTCACTTCTTAGCAGCCAGTATGGATTTCGTGAAGGGCAGGCCCAGAGCATATGTAGCAAGTCGACCCTGTTGTGATTGCACCTGGGGCATGCCCCGTCCGCTCGGTCATAGGTCCTGTTAATCCTCCCCGGGGTGAGATGGGCTCTTTGAATGATGTAATGTTGAATGAGTGGAAGGCGCGAGTTCCGTGGGATATATGAGGGGCTGAGCAGTATCTCCGACCATTCCTTATCCGTGAAGGGGTTTACTCTATCTGTCTCCCATTGTTGCCTGACAGGGGCCATTGATGCTGCCATGCGAGTCCTGAGAGATTCTGCGAACCATCTGATTAGGTGTCTGCCTCTGCCCATGACATGGAGATACTGCACCTTAAGGTGCATTGGGTGCTCTGCGTTTGTCTCTCCAGCTATCTCTGAGCGTTGCCAATAACGTGTAATATTGTAAAAACTGTCCCTGTGGTACCCCCGATGACTCCACCAGTTCCGCAAATGGGATGAGTGATCCTTCATGATAAAGATCGCCCAGTGTCTGCACTCCTGCCGAGAGCCAGGTCGAGAGCTCATCCGCCTTTGCTGCACCCGTCCCCCTAGGTGTTCCCAGTAGTGGAAGGGCTGGTGCGTAAGGGGTTATCCCACGCGTCGGGAAGAGGCATCTGCGATATACTTTATGTGCCTCCTGGAGCAGCAACTGTTCTGGAGGCTGGGCTGTGACACACGGGTGAAACATTCGGAGAATGTCCTCCTCGGACTGAGAAGGCTCTAAGCCCGCTGTATCAGAGAGCTGCAGGCCCGCTAGCCACCTCGACAGCCATTGCAATTGTGATGCCAGATAGTATTGTTCCATACTGGGAACAGCTAGGCCCCCCCGATAACTGGGAGAGAAACAACTTCGCTAGTGCCACCCGGCATCGGCCACCATTCCATATGAATTCCCTCAGTAATGAGTCTAGCTTCTGGAAGTGGGACGGGGACACATATATAGGCAGATTCGCAAAGTGGTACAATAGTCTAGTGAGCACCACCATTTTCACCAATGCAATGCGGCCTGCTACTGACAGCGGTAACGTACGCCAGAAGGCCATCTGTGAGCGTAGCGCAGTGATCGCTCTCCTCATGTTACCCTCCAATAAGTCTTCCCGCGTGCTGTAAATGCAGATCCCGAGGTACCTAAACGTGCCCGGTTGCTAGGGTATACGAACTCCGTTACAGCTTAGCTCAGGATCGGGCAGTCCTTGGTTAAAGGGGTGCAGGCGTTCCTTGCTCCAATTGACTCTTAGGCCTGTGATTTCAGCGAAGGACGTCAGCGTATTCATGAGCATAACAGGGAGCGTGCGCACATCTTTAAGATATATCAGGATGTCATCCGCATACATAGAAACTGCATGTGTGCCATCGCCTAGTAGAATGACCCAGTCCGCTCCCTGTTCCCTCAATACTGCTGAAGTGTTGAAAACCCTCTTGTAAGATTTTGTTTAGGATCCAGTGATGATTTTCTCCGACTAAGAGTCAGCTTAGATATTCTGAACCCCTGTAAGATGAATAGTTGTTATGATTAAATTTCTGGTTATTAGCCATTTCCATATGGCTTGGGCTTCGAGAGAAAGCGGATGAGAGCGAGTCCCTCCCTGCTTGTTCAGGTAATGTGTTGTTGGTCTGAACCAGGAGAGAGTTTGTTTCTTTTGATGGGATAAACTGCTCTCAATTTCAGCATATAGATGTGATAAGGCTTTTCTTTATCCAACCAAATTCCTTGGGTTTGCAGGTGACCCATATGAGCACCCAATCACTGGAGAGAGGCATCTGTGATCAATGTCTGAGTTGGCAGATTCTGATGGCCATATCAAAAGGTTCTTTGGTGGAGACCACCATGGGAAAGATAAAACTGTAGCCTGCGATAAAACCAGTCTGTCGTCACAACGGTTGACGGTCTGATTCAACTGGTCTTTTAGACATTGCTGCAGAGGGCTCATGTGTAGTCTCGCATGAGGAACTAGGAAGATGCAAGAAACCATTGACCCTAGTAGGCATGCAATCTGTCTCGCTAATGGATGGCGAGCATTTTAAGTGATTGCGACACTTAAGGTTGACTGATAATAGTCTCTCCTCTGAAGGATGCAGTTTTGTGGATTGGGTATCTTGTATTGCTCCCAGATATTGCAGCTTTTGGACCAGACAGGTTGTAGACTTTTTGAGGTTGAACTGGAGACCCAGATTGTTTAATGTCTTTATACAAAGTTGGTAATGTTTCTTTGGCTGAAAAAGAGTATGTCATGGCTGAGACAATAGTCCAGGTAAGGATAAAGAAAGATCTTTTTTCCCCTTAAGTGAGGTGCAATTAAGGCCATACATTTGGCAAACATCCGTGGAACTGATTTTAGGCTGAAGGGTAGGACTTTGTATTGATAGTGTTGGGATTCAAAGCAGAATCCAAGAAACTTTCAATGCTTTGTAGATTTTGGGATGTGAAAGTAATCATCTTGTAGATCTGTCATGCACATCCAGGACCCTTGATGCAGCTGTGGATAAATCTGATGTGATGCCAGCATTCTGAACTTTTCTTTCTGTATGTACTTGTTTAGTACTTGTGTATCTAAAATGGGTCTGAATTCATATTTTGGTCCTTTCTTTTGCACCAAAAATACTTCAAATAAATGGCCAGTCCTCTCTGGCGATAAGGATCCTCTTCCACCGCATGCTTCCGTAGCAGAATGTTGACTTCTTTCTGTAACAGATCTTTTTGATGCACCAATGTTTTTATTTGTGGAATGAAAGGAGAAGGGTACCTGAATCATAGAGAATATCCATTTTGAACAATATTCAAGACCCATTTGTCTTTTCTAATTAAGCACCTCGCTTACAGACGATTGGTAATATTGCCCACCTCCCACTTCACCCCCCCCCCCCCCCAATCAGGGCGGGTAACAGACAAGGGAGAAGTGACGGCTCATTGTTTTGCCAGAGACTTTCCTGTAGATGCAGGCTGCCGTTGAGATCCTGTTCCTCTTGATGATTTACAAGGATGGTAGTGTTGCTTTGGCTGTTGTTGGTGTTGTTGCTGGGACCAGTGAGGGTCTTGAACCCTCTGAGAGGAAAACCTTCTATCATAAGGCCTGTAACTTCCAAGATACTCCTTCCTCTTCTCTAAGCCAACAGCCTTGCGGTGTGTCCATTTCAGTTTTCATTCTGGACATCTCTTCATCTGCATGAGTGTCACAAAGATGTATTGCCTGAAAAAGGTACGTTTAAAATCCGGTGTTAAGCCTCTGGCTTAAAGCCAGTGAGTCGAAGCCAAGATTATCTTCAAGGATAGACACCGTGACAGTATCCATGTGCAGCAAGATCTGATGTATCGCTGCTGCACTTATAATCTGATTAGATACCAAGCCCCCTTTGTTCAAGATTTCTTGAAAATCTTGTCTGTCCTCCTTTGGAAGTTTTTTGGAAACCTGTGCAGTGAATCACACAAGGACCTATTGTACCTTCGCAACAAAGCAAAAGTACTTGCCACCTTCATAGTTGATGCTGACATTCCACACATTTTTTCCAATATTGTCTATCTGCTTGCTTTCCTTATCTGGTGGGACAGAAGAGGACGAAGCAACAGTGTGGGACTTTCTTGCCACTGCTACGATTACTGAATCAGGAGGAGGATCCAATCTGAGATATAATGGGTCCTGGTCAGGAGGTTTATATTTCTTGAAGTCTAGATGGAGCAGACTACACTGATGCTGGCGCAGTGGCGGCTCCTCCGCTAAGGCGGAGGAACGTCGCCCCACTGCTTTTCAGCAGTGTAAAAGAGGAAAAATAAAATGATGATAACACTAGGTTATCATTTTATTTTTCCCTGCTGAGGCAGTTTTGCAGGGCGATGCTGGGCTGCTCTGCTTACAGAGCAGGAGGAGGAGTGGTGGGCACTCTGTTGTAAGTGTGCATGATGGTTTGGCCATCCGTCTTGGGCCGACCAAACAGTCATGCGCACTTAGCACGTTCTCCACCAGGCTGTATTACAGCCTGGGTGGAGAACATGCACAGGCTCATTGTCCCCGCCTGAGCGGCAAACCATGGCGCTCAGACCAATCATGAAGCTGCTGACCGCAGCGTCGTGATTGGCTTAGGGGAGCCTGTGTTCTTCCTACTTCCCTTCCGGCTGGACTCTTTGGGAAGAGAAGCGATGACAAAGGAGAGACGCGGTGAAGAGGTATTTTTCTTTTTCTACACCCACACCTGATCCGTGCCAGCCCCCACTTTGCTGGCATTAGAAATAATTGCTTAGCAGGCTCTAAAAGACCAGGAATCGGAGGAAGTAGTGGTCATGTAACTGTTATGTGATGCAAAGTCTCAAAAGTCACTGAAGATGAGGTCATGGTCGTAGGGATGTCAATGTTTAATTTTGTTGCTCCTATTATTAAAGCATCATTGAAGTTAAGGAGATCATCCTTGGGTGATACTCTTGCAGGAGGTGTGTTTGTCAGGGTAGGAGAGTAATCTCAGTAATCAGCGAGAATTCATAGACCAAGATGGAGATCTCCTTCTATCACTAGATCCATGTGATCTTCTAGATCTTGTTTGGATCTGGTGCTTGACGCTATCTTAGGCTGGAGCAGTGACATAGTGAGCTCCTAGATCTTCAAGGAGACTTATGTGCCGCAGGTAGAACATGTGGGCTACTTTTTTTTTTTTTTTTTTTTTTTTAAAGCTCTATCAAGATTTTCCAATAGCATAACAATCACAGTGCATGGCTGTGTTACAACAAAGGATGTTCAGCTGTGCCAACCCGCCCAAATGTCCCAACATAGTGAACATAAGTGCGGGTGAGATCATGCCGGCACATTAACAGGAGAATCGAGTTTGTTCATAGGAAGGGGCCCTTCAGCTTCAATCGCTGTCTCCCTGGACCATCCCTCCAGGAGGTCTTCCATTTTGCAATCCTCCATACCCTGGCTATAGGTGGTCCAATGGGCTGCCCCAGCCCCATTACTCCAGTTCCATGCCCGTCCATACCAGTATCTCCCTGCAGTTCTCTTTACGGTTCGCTAGTTAGTGCTGCCCACTACTCCCCGTCCACCGTGGGCTGTGTCCCCCTCTCCAGGGGCACCACAGTGAATATCCCACTCGGAGTCACACCTCTCTCTTCAGTAATGTCCTGTATCATGTGCTCCCACTCTTGACCATCATCTTCCAGGTGCTCTTGCATCTCAGTTCCGCCCAACACCCCTCCACAAGGTCCCGGGACCATGCCAAGATTGTAGGCCCAGCGGGAGAGAGCCACCTGATGGCAACTCTGCGTTTCGCCAAAAATAAACCCAGTTGTGCAAACCTATGTCCCTGGGTAGTGGAATAAAGCCTAGTAAACAGTATTTGATCGTACCCTCAAGCTGAATATGGTTGGCGCGTGCCTGGCGATCCAGAACTTCCTACCAATATTGCATAAGCTTGTCGCAGCCCCATAACGTGTAGGTAGCCTATACCTCCCTCCTTGCAACGCGGACACTCATCTGTGCAGGTGGGGTAAATTCTACTGAGTTGCGTGGGGGCCAAGTACGTGTAGTGGAGTACATAAAAGTGTGCCAACTTGAACCGTGCATAACAAGACACTATTTTCATCTGGGCGCAGGACATGTTCCACCCAGCATCTCAAAGGGGGCCCTGCAGTTCCGCCTCCCAACCCTGTCAGGCACGATATGTGGCCTGCAGATGGTTCGCCATTAAGGCGTGATATATGTGGGACTCCTGGCATCTGCCAAGCTCCAACAGCACACCAAGAGTATTGGATTCACTTGGTGTAGTGGGAAAATCAGGCCACATTCTCTGCGCTGCCCTGGTCGGCCCCACACCGTAAGGACTGGCCCAAGACCACCCGCTTCCTGTGCCTCTTCAAAGGTAATGCACCCGTCTGCCGGCTATAGCTCCCTTAATAGCTTGCATCCTCCCTCTCTCCACCTAGTCAGGGAGACCTCCCGGTCAAGGTCTGCGAACTGGGGCAACCACAACAGTGGAAGATTCCTGGAAGATGGCTGTGTGTGAAATACCCTCCTGATAGCACTCACCCTGGACTGAGTTACTTGACATACTACAAATGGTTAGGTTCTGCTTTTTTCATGTCCCACTAGCAGTATGGACGGCCAATAGGCGCTTCTCCCAATTATCCTCATCGGAGCACCACCTGACTCCATGTTGTAGCAATGAGGCCAGATAATACAGTTCAAGATCGGGAAGCACTGGCTCTAGCTTCTCTCAGCTGGAAATAGCTTTGCACAGGTGTGAAATGCCTCTCAGGAGCAAACAATAGGCTGACCAGAATAGGCAGAGATGATTCCTCTGATTATGCAGGGTGGAGGCTGTGGGCACCCTTTTTGACACTGCAATGTCAAATCCTGTGTGAGTGTCAAACCTTCTTGACCGATCTTCTGGATTCACAAATAACACTTGGGGAACACTTGAAAGGGGAGAGATCTGGATGCTAACATAGTTCTTATGGATGCATGTCTGGTAGCTGAAGGACTCTGCTTTTGCTGTACCAGAAGTCTGTTTCTGGGTTTACATATAACCCTTAGGACACACTTGAAAGAAGAGAGAACAGGATTCCAAGACCATTGTTGTGGATCCATAATCTGGATGCTGAAGGACTCTGCCTTAGTCCTAGCAGGCGTCTGTCGCTGGGTTATTTGTGGGTACAGTGCCTGCTGGATTTTAGTGTTCGATGTGGGAGGACACTAAGATTCCCATAGTATACTCTCCACTCACAACCCTAGCCCTCAGAGCTGAAGTTTAATTTGGCCGAAGACTTTCTCATCTTGAAAATGTTGAAAAATGGGTACAGTTGGCCCCGGGAACCTTTAGCCCATGAATCATTCCCACCCACTAGCTAGTGCCAGGCATAAATGTGGCACCACAAGCCACTCACTCAAAACACTTCTGGATCTGTGGAAAAACAGAAGAGGACTGGACCTGCTGTCTGTGACCTGAGTAGATCCCTGGGGGGCTTGACCTGTTCCCTCTTGTGCCCAGGACAAAGAAGTGGACTTCAAGGGTCATAAGGCTTACCTCCTGTTCAAGCTACAGGGATACAACCAGCTGCAAGATTCATTTTTTGGCAGTACCCAGCTGAACAGTGGAAACTGGATCTAGACAGGACTCTTGCCTGACATCCTGTGAGGCTTTAGTGCCTTTTTCGTGGTTGTGGGAGGCTTTAGGAGTGAACTCCTGTGGTAGATTGGGACTTAAAAAACAAATTCATAAGGTAGAAGCTTTGACCAGGACATCCTGATGTGTGTCTGACCTGTACTCATTGTGGTCAACCTCAAATTGCATCCATGTCCCACTTACCGCAACCATTTACTATCATTAGTACTTTGCGTTCTTTTTTTAAGCTATTTTTCTTATGATTGGATTTTTTTCATTTCGTTCATTTTACTCTATTTTTCTAATTCGGTTTCAGATGTTTATTGTTTTGCGTTTTGAATTTATTACTGTTTTTGTACTGCATACATTCTTTACACATTGGCTCAAGTTAAGCCTATCTGCTCTTTACTACAGCTGGAATGTGGTGGAGCACAGGTTAATTTAGTGACTTGGAGGGTTCACCCTGATAAGGGTTCGAATTATTTCTTGAGGTGGGCAGGTCATCTAGTCCAAATAATCCAGTTTCTTACAACGGGAGCATCTTTTTGAGTTTCGCCCTTCACAGTGCTTGTGCTGTGTGAGAAGTTGGCCTGGTATATGCTGTCCACTAATTAAAGTGGGCACCTTGCACCAGTCCAAACAACCCATATGGTGATTTAAGAGGTCAAATATAACCTTAGAAAGCTATCCAAGTGGTAGCTGTGGAGAGCAGCCTTCAGGCTTAGTCTTGAAGGAATGTTAAGCAGCTTGTTTTACCAGAATGCAATCTTATAGTATTGGTTACATGAAAGGAGAACCACACAGTAGTCATAAAAATAAGTATTTATTAATATAACACTCTCGAGTACCACAGTATCTCCTGCACGGAAATAATCACAAAGCTTCAAGTCCCCTTCTCAAATCTACTCTCCTACAAAATCTCTCGCCCAGCGAGCAGCGCTTTGCGCTGCTACGCCAGGCGAGACCTAAAAAGGGACACTTCCACAGTCATTTCCGCACTTCAAATTTTGCTATTGTGGCCGTTTTGGAAGGGGCTTTCATTGCTGGCAGCAGTAATAACATATTTTAAACAAACTACAATTCCAAGTTTGTTGATTGCGGAAAACATCACAGTAGCACAGCTTTTTAGAGGGATTTTTTGTAATTGGTTAATATGTAAAAGGAAGTTAAAGTGAGAGAACCTGTAAGAAGGTTGCCTTTGTCACTTTTTATGACAATGAAACATTTCATGTGGCCTCAACCTTTTGCAGGGTTTCAAACATGCCGTTTTCACAAAGCAAAGTAACACAGCACACTCACTGTGAGAACACGTAAAAAAGGAACAAAATACACTTTACGTACAAGAGGAGCGCTCCAAATGGAACAACAATTTTACTTTTGGCACTAAAAAGCTTAATATCGTGCGTTAAAGACTGAACGCATTTTTACACATTGCTTCGCTGCCACACTTACACATCACATCAGTGCTGTACACACATCTTTTTAGTATGAAACACTCGGACACATCGCTTCACTGCCAAACTTACACATCACTCGCTGCTGTACACACACCTCTTCAGTATGAAACACACAGACACATCGTTTCACTGCCAAACTTACAAATTACTCAGTGCAGTACACACTCATCTCTTTAGTTCTTCGGTTAAATTAGCTTCCCAAGGATTCGTTGCTAACAAAATTCATCTATAAGCACTGTGGACACGTGATATAAGATGAATGGCTCTTTTCACACACCAGTGACTTCGATAATATTCAGAATATGTCGACATGATTACCCATGTAGACAGTCGGCAATACATCAAGCCAGTCTCTATGGGAAATTACAAATGTGACAAACTAGCAATAAGGCATTTACTCAAGAGTCCGTCAAAAGCTCCTGTGCTGTTGCCAAGCCAGCGAGCAGGCTAGATTAATTTCCCTGTCCCATGTATGAACAACTGGAGAGCAAAGAAAGTGCAAACCACCAGAAGGCAATCACTAAAGGACCAAGGAAAGCGGCTGCGGCTGCGACTGCCAACTTGGACTCCAACATTAACGTACACTGGTGTTCAGTGAACCACCCCCCCAGAAGTAAAGAGGCTTCTGAGGGTAAACTCATTATCACATTTAAATAGTTCCGTGCTCATCCACCATCAACAGTTTGATTATTAAGCCACAGAACATGCCACCCGAGTCCCTGCATTTCAAGGCTGGTGTGAGCTCCTGAAAGAATGCGCAATGCTTATCTGCACACTCACTTAAAAACTCGATAGAAGTAGGAACGTGTGAGAACCTTGTCTAGAAGGTTGGCATGCGGTATACAGCTTACAAGTCAATGTTTAATGCTAGGTATGGATGTTAATGTCCAACAACATTCCAGAGGCTTCGTATATACTGCAATTGTAATATCATGACTTTGTATTGCACGTTATTGCATTGCTTTAGTACTTATTATTAATCTCTTAGGCGAAACCTAATGCATTTACCAATGCTTGTTTGAGTATGTAATTTAGTTGGGTGGTTGTTTTTACCACTTCCGTGCTCTACTGATGACCGATAAATACTCTTTGATTAGACACCATGAAAGTGTCTGCTTTACACTGCTGGTTCTCATGTTTGGCCCTTAGTGAGTACTTTTAATATACATTTCGAAGCCAAGTCCTGGGTAAAGTTGTAAATTCTAGAAGTCAATTAAACTCACTGAAAATTCAGACTGCTAGATTAACATAGGCACTGGTTCGAATCAACGCAAAGCGTCCTGGTGCAACTGTTAAGCAAATGATAACCGTGGTAAAGGCTAAGCTTATTCCTGCTATAATTTATGGACGTCATCTTCTTTCGGGTCAATTTTTAAATATGGTTGGACTGGCAAAGTGTACTGATTATTTTTTGTGTTTTTTAGGTCTGTATTTTCCTTATCTGCATTTTCTGAACAGACCGATAAAAAGATTACAGTTTTCATTACAAAGAAATTCACATGCAGCAAAACTTTCTTTCCTATTAGGATTTTTCTGATACTGACACATTGAAGGCCCTGGAATGGCAGGAGATGGGAAGCTTTACGTGATGTACATAAAAATAATCACTGTAACGTGTACTTGCATAGATCTTTATTTATTTGATATTAAACTCCGCCTGGGATTAAGAAATCTCATACATAAGGTTCAACGACCTAGTAAGGCAAAAATGAGTGCCGTCTCCTATTGTTTGGAACAGATCCAACTTAAAGTACTAATTTTGCCGCCTGTACTGACTGTTATCAATTTGGCCAAACTCGGGTGTACTTGTAGAAGGCTGCACCTCACCAGTGTGTAGCGATCGATAAATCGTAGCTTATGCTCATAAAATCAAACTGCGTTGGAAAGAATGCGACACTGAAGGACATTAGCTTTATAAAATAACCTTTAATAACGGGAGAAGTCGCATCAGCATTGGAAGAAGGAAAGGTAAAGAAATTGATGGCATTGCAAAATAAATACTACAAGCCGCTGAAGACGATTCAGTTTTAGGGAGCTCACAAAACTGTGGCAACAATTTTGGAAAACCAACAATAGCCAACAGATCGGAAGAGATCAGTTTACATTTCATTACCAAAGAAGGAGATTGCACATTTATGTACAATTTCTCATGCCAGCAAGATAATACTCAAGATAATTCAATGCAGATTAGAGCCTTGCACGCAGAAAGAAATACTAACATGAAGTTAGATTCAAAAGAGCCGAGAAAAACGGGACAACATTGCTGATTCCTACTTGATAATTCAAAAAGACAAGGAATGCCAAAAGGAAATAAAAGCTTGGCTTTATTAACTACAGCAAGCCCTATGATTGTGTTGACCATGTCATATTGTGGAACATTCTTAAGAAAATGGGTATGCAGCGCATCTCATTGTTCAGAAAATGGTGAAGCAAACTAGTTGTAGATTGGAACAGGAGTTAGACAAAGCTCCATTCTTTCACTGCCTCTTCTCAACTTGTATGCACGATACGTAACAAGAGATGTTGGTATGGAAGATGAGCATGGATTTAAAATTGCCAGAGGAAACTACAACCTTTAATACCCTGATGACACTATTCTTACTGCGGAAAGGCAAGAACATCTGAGAACCCTCCTAAGGAAAAGTTAAGGATTATAGTAAAAGTATGAGCCTACGAGTTAATGTTAAAAAAAGACTAAAGTGATGACAGCTGGTGCAGCAACTAGCTTTAATTTTAGAGTTGATGATGACCTTCTGTCTTCTGGGATTAACTATTAATAATTAAGAATTTCATTGGGCAGAGCTGCAATGGCAGACCCCGAATCATCTACAAGAACAACAGTTAGAATTCAACAAGCAGTGGTATTTCTTGTGACATTGAATGGATACGAAAGTTGGACAATGAAGCAATCGAAGAGGAAGATCATAGATGCCTCTGTGCTCTTAGAGGAAGCTTCTGAGATTACCATGGACATTCAGGAAAACAAACCAGTGTGTCCTTGATCGAATCAAGTTAGAACTTCTACTCACAGTACAGATGACCAGGTTTAAGCATGCAATGCAAAAACCCAATTCATTGAAAAAATCTGTGATGTTTAGAAGAGGAATAAAAAAGAGAGAGGACGAACAACACCACGGTTACTGGTTTCAGTCACCACAGCAATGAACTAGTCATTAAGCCTGAAGACTCCATTATTAAATAAGGTATTCTGGAGACAGTCGAGCACAGATGAAGATGTCACCATTCCTTTACATTGTTTTGCGTTTATATGACTTTAGAACATAGCCTCGTGATTTGCACCAATTTGGGTATATAAACGGTGAATGTAAAGGTGCTGTTAGACTTTAGTTTTAGTGGCAAACACCTGCAATTACCTGTTAAGGCTGGTTCCGTTTTTAATTGTGTTGAAATCATGATAAAGGCCTTTTGGGCTTTGTTGTTTTTTTTTTTTTTTACCCTTCTTGTGTTATCTACATCCTAAAGTGCAATGCTGCATTTTGATATTTCATTTTGGTAGCAAATTAACTTGTTTTTAGCTTCAGGATGTTTACCCAACCGTTGTTTTCTTTTCTTTTAGGACTATGTAATGATTTGAATGAATCCACAATAAGCCTTTATGTCAATAAGTTATGTGGCTATGAAAGGAACAAAATAGTCTTCGCCGCGTGCACTATCCATACAGCTCCAGTAGTTCTTGCACAGAGCAGTCTCCCTGCTCCCCTCCCCCACTCCTGAGTATTTACTTCTAAGCAAATCTGTCAACAGCCCTATTTTGGGGTTGTTACAGTTATGTGCCTGCTTAAAATACATATGCTTTCGACATATCCTGCAGTTTTGCTGAAAATGTCATATCTCAGCTGGATCAATCTGAAGGCTGAAATAAAATAAAAAAGTGTTTCCGTAGCAAAAGTTGGTTGCTCAGTGGACTAAAGCATTCACTCCATGAATCGATTTTTGACCTCATGGTCCTAGGTTCTAAAACTCTGCGGCTTCACTCGGCGTTTTACCCTTCAAAGGTCGTTCAAACAAGTACCATTTGGTTTGGCAATTATGTTATTTCAGCGCCACTGGCTTTGCCACTGTTTGACTGAAAAGGTGGCGCCATAAGAACACAAGGTAGAGGATTGTGTTTGTTAGCCTGTTCTTGCAGCACGGCCTGATAAGCTGATAGTGAGGGGCAGGTGTAATCTAGGGCACTGTTTAGGCCATATAGGCATATTAGTTCTAGCCAAGCATGACCAGAACACAGAGCGAGCCCACTGGCCCAACCTGGGTTCCAGGTGCAAAGAAGATCTACCCACACGGACTAGGAGAAGCACTGCTCCTCTCGAACTGAGCACGACAGGAGCATGGCGCATGCTATGCCTTACTAAATGACCTAAGGGAGCCGAATTCACAAAACGTTTGGAATAGGTATGTATTCCTCTGAAGTACTTGACACCCAAGTCAAGTGACATCGATGACCTAAGAGCAGCACTGCACCCAAGGTCAGACTGAGCATAGAGCAGCGCTAGCATAGTACAACAGGAGAATCAAGGGGTAGCATGCCATGCTGAGTAACCAGTAAAACCGTATAGTGCACCTTTGCGTAGCTCGCGAAAGCACTGGGAGATCACTGCACCTCTTATCCTCTGCCACAGCCTCTTCCAGAGTTCGCTTTGTTCAAACTATAATTTACAGTGCTGCTTACAAATGTAGCCTAAATGAAATTTAAATGTTAAAGTTGCAATCCTTTTCTGGTAAGGCACTGCAGAGTAACGCTGTTCGAATGCAGTCTAGCCCTTTACTGATTGGTCACAGTAAGCACAGTGCTGATTAGCTTGATGGGTTGAGCTTTGACAAATTGTGAACAACACTGCTTTGTATTTGGGATCTGAAAAAAGGGTACTGTACCTCATCCCAGTCCATTGATTTTTACCCAGCCGAATGCAAATCAGTCTTGACCCTGCTCCTCATGGGAACAGTCCAGCCCGAACTGCCAGGCCAGGTCCTCCCTGAACCGGAACACAAGCAATCTAGGACCGGTTACACCCAAGTTAGGACTGTTCAGCCAGGGATAGCTTGGTTCCAGTGGCACATTGAGCCCGACACCCATGTCTGGGCATACCTGGCGCACTTACGGCGTCAAATGCAGAAACAACAAGGTGTTGGATGGAATGCTTCAATTCATCACATCCACTGGCAATTGGTCGGGGCCGGCACAAGTAACATCACAAATAAGAATACAACAATGTAAATTAATTCTGGATGTGAGCAGTTATACAGTTTTCTTTTTATTTTGTTTTGGAGAGAGGGCTACAAATGTAGTCCCTTTGTTCAATTGCACTACGGCACTTCCCTGACACAAATACTGACCCCCAAGTGCTGCCCTTTACATTGGCAGGCATCCACATCAAGGACTAAAGCAGCAACCACATCTACCACAACATCAGACTACAGCAGCTGCCATGAAGGCAGTGACCGCTGCTGGTGCAACGGCAGTGACAACAATAGTGACCACAGCTGCCATCATGGCAAGGGCAGTAGCTGCAGCAATAGATGCCAGCATAAAAGGACAGCTGCGATGACCGCAGTTGTAACCACACTGGAACAATTGCAATAGTAGGAGCCACAGCAACCGCTGCCATCCGTGCAGAGCCCAAAGCTGTGACCACAGCTGTACTGACAGTAGAGATCAGGAGTGACCAAAGCTGCCGTTATGGCAGGGAACCAAGCAGTGACCAGACCTGTAACCATGGCATGGATGACAGCATCAACCAGCTACTGCCAAGGCAGCAACAACAGCAGCCACAATAGCTTCAAAACAGCAAGGACCACAGTAACAAGAGGAGCCACAGCTGTCCCTAAAGTCAGCACTCCAATAGCAACAGCAGCTGTAACAATTGTTGCAGGCTTAGCACGGGATCACAGTAGTAAAAATAGCTGCCACCATGACGAGGACCGCTCCAACAACCACAGCAGTAACAACAGATGCCCCTGTGTTCGTTTACACACCCACCAACATGGCAAGGATAACTTCTCCCACCACAGCAGGGGGTAACAGCAGCATGTATAGTGGTGACCACAGCAGTGGTCACAGCCTCATGACGGGGGAACTTCAGTGGCCACCATTGTAACCACAGCAGTCATGACTGGCTGCCCCAAAGCCGGGGCCTAAGCAGAAACAGTTGGTACCATAGCAGCTAAAATTTCTGCAACAATCGCCACCACCACAGTAGCAACACCAAGTACCATAGCAGTAATGCGAGCTGTTATGTAAGCTGAGGTCACAGCTGGTGTCATAGCAGGGCTGAGAGTTGGACCACAGCATCAATAAGAATTGCCACTGCAACAGGTCGAACAGCTTCACCACAACAGCAATTGCAGCCACAGTAACAAATGTTGCAAGTACAGCATGGACCACAGCAGTAATGACAGCTTCCACCTCCCCTGTGACTGCAGCAGTAACCACAGTAGCAACAACAGCTGCGAACACCCCAGACACTACAGCAGAGAGCACAGCTGTAACCACAGTAAAGGCAATATCGACAGCCATGGCAGAGACCACAGCAGCTACAACAGTTGCACAACAACATGGGCCACAGCTCCAACCTCTGCAGGGGCCACAATCGCAATCACATCTGCTAACACAGCAGGAACAGCAGTAACAACGGTCACAAAAGCAGCGACCAAAGCTGCTGCAAATGAAGTAACCATGTAAAAGAACAACATTCATTTGTTAGCTTTCTTCACTTCAGTTGTCACATGCAGCTGATGAATGTTCTCCCATTTTGAACCCTGCCATCATATGAGACCTGTCCTCTTCTGGGTAGCATTAATTCTTCAGAGCATGTAGTGGTGCATGTTGACATTTGGTGAGTAACTGATTATGGCTGCTAACCGGATTTGGTATTAGTCATATTGCCACAATCTTATAATAATATGGCTGATTTAAGGGATTCTGTGTCACAAATGTGATGGATATCCCGACCTCCATATTACAAGTGCCATAAGGACATAACGCACTTGTAATATGTTGGAAGGGATATCCATCACGTTGGCGACGGGGTATCTCATGCGCCAAACTATAAATCAGACCCAAAGTTCTGTAGATGTTAATAAATTTGTAATACCGGTCTATCCTCTTGCTGACAAAGATGATCGTTTAAATTGACCAAATTATAATTTGTAAAAACATTGAGAACCTGTCCTTGGGTATCTAAATAGCGATCCACAATGTGCCTTTGAGGTTCCAAGACTGTACAATGTTCCACTAAATGATCTGGGATTCCAAAACATGACAATATTTCACTAAATATTCTCTCCAACACAACCTTAACTTCCATCCTAGCATTACAAACATCTGTGACCAAGCAGTGGCAGGTTTTTCCCATTCAAATGAGGTATACTGCATACATCTATAAAATCTGGCAAACATGTCAAATGGATAGAAAGAAATGGACAAAATTATGATTCAAATTTGTATTCCAACATTCCATCCACAATTCAAGAGCCTGAACATTACTGCCGTCTTTTGCTAGTGAATGGACATTAACTCCAAGTCTCATTCAACCATAAGGTCATGCCGCCCTTTGCACAACTCAAGGCTGAGATGCACGATTTAATATTAAAAAGTTGGAAACGGTCTCAAAAGCTGAGACTTGCATCACAAGTCTCTTGCGACAACACCACGTCAAAACTCCTTATAGAACTTTTCCTTTCCTCTGATTCCAGACTCTGCTGAAGCCATGTGATATTCTACGACGTGATAACAATATTACATTAGATAGGTTGTTGCTGCATGATATCAAACATCAGATTATTTAGATACCATGGATCAAGTTGGTGCCTGGTCACTGCTAATTCTGTGTTGGTCAATCAGTCATTGTCTTCTAACTAACAGAATAGTGCAAACCTATCTGAGGTTCAAACCGTTGCATATCCAGTAGCAGCATTTTAACATGACAAATTTAATACAGTTGGATGGTTTGCTGCCAAAGATGAGAGATTACTAGAGGAATCTGGGGGGTAAATCAGGGCCAATGTGTTATTTTGCTAACTGAGAAAGAAAAATATCCCAAAATGATCAATTTTATTTGATAGTCCTCCCCGTGGGGATAATAAAAAGCGTAATCGATTACTGTGGTCACCTGTGGATCTTTACAATTTACAGCAATGGTACCACCTTGGTGGAATTGCCAAGCAAGTGGGTAGATGTCACCTCAAAATGGAGGATATCTGAGTTTATATATGTGTCTGCTCTTCTCTGCGATGCTGTTGGTGGTGACTGAGGAAGGAATACAATTTTTCTGATCATCGCAAGAAGTGCGGGAATGGATAGATCAACGCCCGCCATCTGACAATACTCCTGTTACTTATGGGCTCAGACCCTCTCTGAAAAAAAGATGTTGAATGCGTAGTGTTAGTAGGGCGGTCTTCTCCAAGTCCGGTCATGACCAATTGATGGCAGTGGAGGTAACAGCGATGAGTGGGTCAGGAGCAAGTCCCCCATTGATGATGGGAGAGGACAGAGCGAGAGACTTGGACTCTGATCAAGCCTCAATCTCCACACAGGGCTCGAACACTGCTCTGCCTCAGATGATGCCCCGTGCTGTGGATGAACCTCTTTGAATGGTGTTAAACCCAGTTATGCTGGGGGGGGGCTGCTCTCTAGAGGGATATGTGTAAGAAGGGTGAATCTGGTGACCAGAAGGTGAATCGGGACCCCTTGGTCCTACCAGTGTGTTAACTAGGTTCGCCTGAATGGAGTGGTGTCAGGCTGGGAGTCACTGATGATGTTGCTCACCCCTACTGTTGTTGCATGTATGTTGCTTGTGCGTGTGGTTGATGTTGCAATGCTAGTTTCTATGGTGGGATGTTACCTTGTCCTGGGTTTGGGGAGTTGGGTTTGTTCTAGTTCGACCCATACCATTTGTGGGTTCTATACTGGCTTTAGTTCTGGGAGTGTGTGAATAGGAGCGGGGGCAATTCCAACACCTGGCTGCTGAGAGATGTGATGATTGCTTACTTATGGCTACATCCTTGAAGTGTAAATTCCTGTCATGGAATGTCCAGAAGCTGAACAATATGTCCAAACGGTATAGGGTATATTCAGAGCTCAAGAGGCAGGGGGTTCATTTTGCACTATTGCTAGAAACCCATCTGACTGCCAAAGAGGGATTGCCACTCCACATGCACTGGCGTGGCCAAGCTTACTACACCGCATTTTTGGCCTTTGCATGGTGGGGGTTCTCATATGGATGCGCCCTGGGGTCCTCTTTCAGAAGACGGGGGAGCTATGTGGTGGTCACGGGGAGGTTAGCTGGGCGGGACCTAGCGGTGGTTAGCATGTATGCCCCAAACGTGGACCAGATGGGATTTCTGAGTGAGCATCCCGGATCTTAGTGCCTTATCTGGTGCACTCTGTCCTGGTTGGGGGGACTTACCCTGTGTTGCGGACCCCGCATTGGGTAGGTTGCATCCGCCACTGAGGGACACCCTGGTTACTAGATTGGCTCGGACGTTTGTGCGATGGCATCTCCAGTGGGGACTGTTGGACACGTGGCAGCGTACTCACCAATTAACCAGGGACTACTCCTTGTCAAGCCTGTACAAGTTACATATATGTCTCAACCCGTTCCTTTGCTCTCCTGGGGTGCACTGGGCAGTACATGATGTTGAATACTTAACAAAAATGATCTCCGATCACAATCCGGTTTTACTGTGTCTGAACTGGAAGTTGGCATGACCCCACATACCTGCATGGCGCTTGCAGGTGGAGATGGTGGAGAACCCGGTATTCCAGAACTCGATTGGGGCGAGTATCAGACAGTACTTTGAGGATAATGAAGCGATGACATCTATGCCACAGCTTGAATGGGACGCCTTTAAAGTGGTGATCCTGGGAGATGTATCGCAGAGGCAGTGGGGACACGGTGAACCCACTGCGGGAGGTGGTGACCCAAGAGGTGGTGCTACGGGATGTGGAAAGAAGGCTTGGGAACTCTGATTTGCAGCAAGCACTCCTAGAGGCACTGCTTAATTTGTGCCGGTGGTTTGCGGTGCTCAGCACTGGCACTTAATTGTCAGCACCAGCTCTAGTGACAGTCCACCACATGGTGGCGCTGTCTTTTTTTAATTTTGAGATGAGTACAACAACCCTGTTTATCAAGTCAATGCATTGGAAATAATACTAACCTCTCATGCCATCATTATAGCGGTGTGCGTCCTGAAATAGTATGAATTGTCACTCTTGAAGGAGTGTGATAGTTAAGTGTTATGTTGGTACTGCCATTGGCAGCACTGGCAGGGGATGGGTGGTGCATGCTGCAGTGGCCTTCCGAGAAGGGCCCTGGCACTTCATTGTTTACAAATTAAGCACTGCCTAGAGGCCAAAGATCTTCTGGCGGGCCAGTTAGAGAAGCTCTGGTGTTATGATTACCAGGAGTACATGGTTATGGGACATGCCGAATAAGACATGTCTGGGTCTCTGCTAGCTTGGCTGGCCAACCCCAATAAGAGTCTCCATGATTCTGGAGCTTGAGACAGAGCAGGGGGAGAGGCTTTAAGAAAGGATGATATAAATGACTGCTTTCAGGAGCATTACACCTCCCTTTATATGAGTGCTCCTGGCCAATCGGTGCACAGGATTGAGGCCTTTCTGGTTCCACTCACTCTACCAGCACTCATCCTGGAGGAAGCTTCAGCCTTTGGGGGGAGATATTACAATGTCGGGGTTATGGGCTGCAGTGAAAAATATGGTCCGGTAGAAAGCACCAGGGAAGAATGGGCTTGCAGTAGAATTTTATGCTACTTACGCAGATGTGCTGGCTCGCAAGCTTGTGAAGGTTCATAAGGCAGGTCTAGATCTTGGCCAGTTACTGGCTTCCACACGTGAGGCGTTAGTGATCCCACTGTTGAAGCCTGGCCAGCATCCCCTTTATAGGAAAGCCTATAGAGCGCTATTAATGCTTAACGTTGATTATAAGATTCTGAGCCGGATTCTGGCTATGCGGATACTACGCTGTATGACTAAGCTGGTACATGCATACCAGGCAGGATTTATTCCGGGCTACATCACAGCGCTAACATTCGACGGCTATTAGCACTCATGGGCGATGACACCTGTGATCGGCAGACAGCAGTGGTCTTAGTGGTGGATATCGAGAATGTCTTTGATAGCCTGGAATGGGGTTTCCTCTACAAAGTGCTAGAGAAGATGGGATTGGGGAGCGGTTTTGTAAACTGGACCAGGCTTTTATACACAGGCCTCACTGCCCGGATTAAAACTGGTAGGGTGAAATCGGAGGAGTATGTGGTGGGACGGAGTACCCGGCAAGGATGTCTGTTATCTCCACTGTTCTTCACGCTTGCGGTTTGAGCCCCTGGCTGGAAGTGCAAGATCTGGAATCCCCTATAGGAGCTTGTAGGTCCGAGGCTCGTTACATCACATCGCTTTATATGCTGATGATCTGCTATTGTTCCTACATGATGCCACTACGGAGATGATGGGAGCAATGGGCTTACTGGATTGTTTTGGGGTACTATCAGACCTTGGTGTTAATTGCCAGAAATCTCTGTTGCTCCCTATGTGTGTGGGATTGCATCGGGCCTTGACCCCGAGGGCATTAGTGTGGAAGCCCACCTGCTTGCAATACCTGGGGGTTAAAATATACCAGGACACCCGACACCTTAGATGGCAATGTGGGCCCAGATCCTCCAGACTAGCATAGACTAGTGAAAGTCACTGCTTGTCTCTGTTGCCGGCCACGTTGCAATCACCAAGATGGTGGTACCCGAATTCTTTATTTTTTTTGCGGTTTTGCCACTACTGGTACCCGGTCGTGTATTTAAGGAGCTCGATTCACTCATAATTGCCTTTATATGGGGATCAGGCCACCGAAGGGTTGTGCTGTTTAAGTTGCAACGCTCTGTCGCAGAGGGTTGGTTGGCGGCCCCGGACTTCGAGGCTTACCTTCTGGCGGCACAGATGCATTTACCCAATGGGTGTATTGTAGGCAGGTGCAAGGAAGAGAGGTGGGACCGGTTGTTCCCACGCTTCATCGTTTGTTCCAGTTTCTCCTTAGTCCCCGTCCCCAAGTGGGGGTTCTGAGGAGCTCAGGATAATGAGGCAGTGTTGGCTGAGATGTTGGCTAAAGACTCGTACATGGCTCCCATACTCCTCTGATATACCATTATAGATGGTGGAGGTGCTGGCCCATGGGGGGGCGGGGGTTGGCAAGGATTGACTGTGTAGACGGCTTCTGGTATTGCCTTAGTGGGCGATCTGTTCCGTGCAGATGTGTTGATCGCATTTGAATACCGGAGTCTGGAATTTGAGCTCTTGCAGGTGTGCTTCATGTTCCATAGAGCCGTCATAACAGCGATTAGGAAGCATTGGAGGGTGGAGGTTGCGGGACACCCCCACTTAGCAGTGATGTCGTCATATTTGTACGACCTCCGGCACTCATATTTTGGTTTCATGCTTTTACCTGACTCTTAGAACCGATGTAATGGAGCCCCTGACTGGCCTCTGGGAGAAATGGGAAGAGGATCTGGGGTTCCTGGTCCCTGAGGGGGATTGGGCAGAAATTCTGGAACAAATCCTGAAAGTGTCTAGAAACGCACCATTCAAAAAATTCTTTTATGTCCTCCACAGAGCTTGCCTTGCACTCTGTAGAGTGAATAGATTCACCCATATGGCGGGGGTCGAATGCCCTAGGTTTGGGGTAGACGGAGCTGAAATGTACTATGTGGTGTGGGCCTGCCCCTCCCTGGCTGGATTTTGGGAGGAGGTCTTGGCCTGTATTACTGATATTACTGAGCGCGATGTTCCCTGCTTCCCGCGCCCAGCCAAAAGTAAGATCACAAATCAGTTTATTGACCTGGCCATGGTCTAGCGAAGCAGGAGGTCACGCTGAACTGGAAAGCTACCAGGGGACCCAGAGTAGAAGCCTGGTGCAGGGAGCTTGGAAGATGAACAGGCTTTGAGAGTGGAGTGCTGTTTCGTAAGGTAAAACGTGGGCGAGGTTCTCTTGAGGTTGCGCAAGAACCTGGTTGATTGTATGAAGGAACCAAACCCACCATCGGCAGTGAACTCCCCGAAGAGTACTGGTGCCCAGGTAGAGGGCGGGACCTGAGGTGATGGCAATGCTGAAGAATTTTGGGATAGTATGTTGTCTTTATTATGTAGGTGTTTGTAGGGGGTTTACTGCCGGAAACGTTTCTCCAATCCAGGACTTAATGCTAACAGAAATGTTCTGATCACATACGGCATGGCTCAAGGGAAAGGGGAATGTTCGGGGTTTCATATGTTGCTTTTTCGAGATATGTATCAGCGGGTGGATGCTGTATGAAGGGTTGGTCGATGTACATATTGTGTGCAAGTCCTGCCTTTGTTGTAAACCAATAAAAATTGTGTTAAAAAAAGGTTGATAACGTGTTTTGAGGGGGCACCCTTATCTTAGTGTTTAATTTGTAAAATATTAAGTGCTAGGGCCCAAGATATTTCTCAGGAGGGCACTGCAGAGTGCACCACCTATGGTCCCTGCCAGTGCTGCCAAATTCTTACAACTACAGTCCTGCTATTATGGCAGTTTGTACTGTACAAATTTACTCCGTTCTGTAAGAATGGCATGAGCAGCCTGGTATTAATATTTGTATTTATTTTTATATTGAATTTGGAAACACTTAGCCCGTGTGCTTTTTAAAAGCAAAAATAGACTGGGAGCACCACCATGTGCCGAACTGTCATAAATAGGTGGTGGTGTCATGAAAAAAGTGCCTGTGACGACCACCGGCACAAATTAAGCACTGCCTCCTCTAAATAAAAGGCTGGTGTGCCATGTGACTGAGTTGGCAAAAATGTGCCCGAGTGTGATGATGGGGAAGTGAGGTGTTGTGACTCATTTGTTTCTATGGGCTCATCCACCTTCTCTTAAAGCCGATGCCTCTGTATGTAACAAGGGTGACTCATTGGTCATTATATTCATCCTCTTTTCCAGTGTGACAAATACAACCTTCTAGACTGTAAATTACTTATGGGCAGTCCACTTCCAGAAATAAATGCTCCGGGCTCTGCCCGGTACCTCAGCGATTTCCCATTGTTGGATTTTGAAGTTAAGTAAAATCTACACTTTGATTAAGAGTGGACTACTTTGCGTTATTGATAGGCGAGTATAAAAAATGTATTTAATAAAAAGTGTTATGAGGCAAATATATATCATGTCTAAAAAAAAAAAAGCAGGATCTTCGGAATGGCAAGTGATGCTCCTGTTTACAGCGGCACATTATGTCTAGCATTATGGGGGAAAAAATGGCAAATCTTTTTGTTAAATAATTCTCTATTTTAAAGTATTTAATAATCATTGGTCACAAGCCATATTGCTCTCATCAGATTTGCTGTCTGAATTCGTGTGGCCTTGCCCATCTCAGCCTTACCCAATTGTAATGTTGCTTATTGGGTTTTTACTATGTTTTCTTAACGTCTAGTCGATAGTTGCCCTGGGATATGTTTGCTAACATTCATTTAGCCATCAAGGTATATATCTTCAGTGGCAGAGAGGTCTGTTGCAATGGAGACATACGAGGGGTCCAGATAGGCAAAAAAGAATGCTTAGTGACCATGTATGCTGCTGATGTGCTGGTTTTGAACTCTGACGTAATCCAATCTGTTTCCCACCTTCTGCAAGAACTAGAAGACTCGAAGTTAGCATGCAAAAATGACCAGTGTTAAATATCTGTTCTGCCAGCACAGGTAACCGGATTTAAAGCTTGTGGTGTGATAGTATTAGACAGCTCAGCATTGCTCCATGGTAAAATGGGGAAAAAAAGGAAGAAACCGAGAAGTAGTGGTGAGTTATAGATCATTTGATAGCTGATCTGGAAAACTTCGTGGCTGGAAAAAGTATACATGGCCTGGGGACTAATTTCTTTCCTGTCATGAGATGTACACTGTTGGTTTAGGACAAAGTGACTGTGCAACTGGCCTTACCTACCATTATCTCACTGTTTACACCAATCATAGATAATCTTAACTTTACCCCGGCAGAAGATAAAACCTCCTGTCAGGCGTGGTCATTAGAGGTCTGTGTAAGAGTGGGAGACCTTTTTGTCGAAGCAGGAATGAAGCCCTGTGGAATGTGGCATACTGGAAGCAGAAAGAAAACACTACTGTCAGATAAAACATTGGGCCCTACACTCATCAATTAGAAGACACAAGTAGACACAACAACATTTGAGAAATGGCTGTGATGGAGGAACTGGACTAAAAATGTAGAAACTAGTTTCCGAAATATATAAGCACACATATAGGAGAGCTATCACCAGGGCAAAAGCATTTTGAGAATTAAATGGGACAAACTACCAGAAGAAAGGATTGTGAAGGTCTATTCATTAGAACACCCAACAGTTGGTAACATTGCAGCAGGAAGGGAAGCAAAGCCAAAAATAGTTCCAAGATAAAAGGTCAAATATCCATCCGTATTCTTTATATGTCATAGAGATATGCAGCAGAAATTAGAGCACGTGTGGCGCCGCATGGTTGATGGCATTCTCCTGCCGCCCAACCGGTTGGGGGCGCGATACTTCCTTATACTAAGTACTTTTGCCAAGCTCTGGATATGCCTTAGGGAGCGCCGATTGCATATTAACAGTACATTATTGTGGCTATCACACCACACGTGCTCTAATTTCTGCGGCATATCTCTATGACATATAAAGAATACGGATGGGCATTTGACCTTTTATCTTCTTTTTCCAATTGGATTATCTGCTCGCTCAAACAGATGAGCTCGACGCATGGGTGGGACTGCCACCTCTGCCAAACTATACATGCGTTCAAGGTTACTACCGTATCCATTCACACTTATTGTTCTATATAGATTCTCCATTGCCCTGAAGAAGTCCTGTGCCTAAGGACGAAACGCATTGGCTGTTTGTCTTTTAAGAATGAATCAATAAAGAAAAAGAAAACTTGATCTTTGTACAACTGCTTCGTTGCTTCATAAAAAATTTACTATTCACATGAATTTGAACATTTTCGAAAAGTGGTGCAGCTCTGATTTAGCTTTCGAATTAATTAACACCTTTGTGTTTGCTTTGGTATTACTCAAAAGTAATAACTGGGACAGGAATTGAAAAGGGGGGGGGTGTAATGTTTCAGTTACTTACTGGTATTGTACAAAAGCAATGACTGGGACATGGACGAAAACGCCAGGAGAAAGATTTTCCCTGCTTGTCACCCGATTTTGCAGACATTATGTGTGTAATCTAAATTATCGCTGCACCATGGGGTAAGACTCAAATTCGCACTGCTAGAGAAAGGCACATAGCTTGTGGTGTATTCTGGGAATGGGAAAATATTGCAACACTAGAAGGCCAAGCCAGGGATACTGAGAATAATACCACACAGATGTATCACTTCTAGACCTATGAACAGCTATAAGGTAGATACAAGCTAAGGATGAATGCTGCAAATACTATTAACATTCGAACATGACATTGACTGTTTTTCACTTAGGTTGGTGGCTTGTGGATGCGAGGGGGGCTGGTACTGGGAGAAGTTACTACTGTTTTATGTTTTTGACCCTTGCATAAAGATTTATACTTGCTTATTTTTCGCTGCGCTGTAGGCGAAAGTAACTGTCACCTAAAATACAAATAAAAAGAGTTCAGAAAAAAAAAATATCCTACTTCAAAGATAATAAAAATTTCTAGCAAACAGCCTTTCCTACTGATACAGCTGGACAGTCATTAATTTCATGCCAGTGTCACGTAAAACATTTAGGCAATTTCTAATGATTTCTACATTTATACTGAATGTTTTTCCCAATTGTTTGCAATAAACCTGCATAGTTGCAGAATAGGTCCTGGGTATGGCACCAGTTGCACAGCTGAGTCTTCGAAAATAAATGTTTTAGAATGTGAATAAGGAACGAAAAACTATCTTTTCTGTGATAAACTACTGCATGAACTGACTAATGACATAACTATCCCTTCCCTCCATCGATTTATATAAGTAAATGTGGGCTCTTTGCATTGATGACGTATATTTCTGGATGAGCTTTGCCTGTCTCAGGGTAGGGAGTCCTTTTTGGAGCTCCTGTGCTTTGATTTATCCAGTTCCAAACATGGTCCGTGGCATCTTCTTTCCAGTTCATCTGTTATTCTAAGGCAGTAGTAACCATGAAGCAGGGGACATGGTACGAAAAGTATCATAACCAAGCCTTATATCCTTACACACTGTTTCTGCAGGCATGAAGGCCAGCAGGGCACACAATATCCAGCGAGTCCTTCTGCATCATAGAACACGGGCATGAAATTATATACACACATTTTCAGATAGAGTGCAACACATCTCCCCATACAGAGCAGAAAATAACCAACACTTTCACATATATGAAAACGTGAAACACAAAAAGGTAGCTGGAGCTGAAACCATCCCAAAACTGCGCATGATATGTTAAACTGGTAGGGCAATGTCTTCTATGTTAAGACGTCTGTGTATCTCATTTGGCTGTTTTTCTTATCTTTCTGTCTTCTCTTACCCATTAGATCTTGTCACTTGTCGCTATCCATGATTCCCTTGTCTCACCCACCCTTAATTCTGGCCAAGTTCTCCACTCCATTACGATTCTAACATGTGTCATCCTCCCACCTCACATAACCTTATTGCAGTTTGCAGTTCACTTCCTTTCCAAATATACACAGAATACCTCTTGCCTCTTGTTCACGTCAAGACTTTCAAACAATTGCTTATTTTACCACCTTATCTGGCAACCATTTGACATCTCTCATAATTTCTTAATACACACAAGTACACTGCACCATCACACAAAATGAGATATGGGCACTCGGTGATTTCATTATGGTTTTCGGGTCTGACCAATTACCAGAAGGAGGATCTGTGTGTTACCCACATCCACCTGGAGCTAATGGTGGGTTACGTTGATGGCCTGGGCTAAAGGTGCATCCAACTATTGACAGCAAGATTTACTGAAGTTTCCTTTGCCCTCCTCTATGTTATCCTTAAAGTACTGCTTTTGTACATGTACTATGATTCCTCATATTTGGTTGGATTAATTCATGTCATGTTGCAGGCTCTCCAGTCCATTCTTGCTGGTGTTACAGGAGGAATCGGACTTATACCATGTAGTAGGCTAGAATCTGTTTGATAAGGAGAGTTGTTTCCTTCTTGTAGAGGGCACTGAGAAGGTACTCCTGAATATCTACCAGTATGGACTGCTCTGTTTGAGAGTCAGAAACCTTACCGATAGTCATGGTGCTGATTGTTGAACTTCACATGTGTAGATCGGGGACCTGTTTTACCAATATCCTGCTTGAGTATGGCAGTAAACCGTCATACTGTCAGGTAGTTCTTGAGGTTTTCAACAGTCTGCCAGGGGTTTTGCAATAGGTGGTATCATGTTTGCGCAGGTTGGAAACAATACATTGTAGGACGGATGCATGCAAATGATGCCAATACTAATCATTGCAGACTATTCATTGTCCTTGAATCCCTAAGATTCAGTATGGTCAAGTTTTGATGCCTTTATTTTGGTTTGCCATTCCGAAGTGGATGGGGCTCCTCAGTTTGAAACAAGAGTGTGGGCGTTAATCCAGGAAGATTGGGGAGGTTGTTGGTTACTGCCTTGCTAGAATGACCCTAAAGCAAAAATATCATGGCTAGCGAGGAGCACCACAAAAAATGAGTCACCTTAATTTATCCAGACTTTTATAATGGTAATACCTAGGTGAACTTGATGTTTTCAGTGGCCTTCCCTAGCAGTTGTACATGGTAGAGCTGGTCTACTCTGGATCACATGTATGCATCCCAGTATGGTAATGATATTGGCTGTCTTAACATTGGATAGGATCTGAGCTTCAAAAAGGTGCTCAAGATGTCCAACCATTACAATCTGCATTTCCTCTTTTGGACCACACTGCCTCGGACCAGAAAAACAAGATTTCTTGGCGCTATAAATTATGTGTTTATTAATTTCTTCACATTTAACTTCGAGATGATTTGTTTGGGAAGAGGCAAAATAAGGTTTTGCCATACTTAAAATTATTTGCAGGAGATCACTTGAAAGGCCAAAGAGCAAATCTGAATCCTACTTAGGGACCGATTCCGATCTCGCTCGGAAAGCCCTCCGTATGACTCGGATCAGGAGGGCTTTCTGAGCGAGACGTGCTCCGGGAGTATGATGCAGCCATATGCTCACGGACTCGGTTCGCTCGGACTCTCATTGAACTCTATGGGAGCCTGTATACAGAAGCGTAGACAGGCTCCCAGAGCAGAAAAGGGGTGGGCGGGGAAAAGCGTACAACCTGTGGCAGGCACCCCATGGTGCCCACCACACTGTGCATGCTTGGATTGGGGGGACCCATAGGCATCCCCCCTGATAGTTTTGGAGGTCCCCGGGTGAAGGGGGGCCTGGTATGGCCCCCCGAAGTACGCTTCCGACAGCCATTTCGTCTCGCTGAGACCGACGCGAAGCGGCTGTCCGAATCGTGCATCGTACTCGCGCGGTCGGAAATCGGCTCCATTGCGCGGCACGATACATCTACAAACGAGACGTATGGAGCGGTTAGGGCCCGGAAACGATTCGGTCGGCGCGTACGCGATCTTCGCATCATACTTAGTCGTTCGGACCTGTGTACGATTCGGTCGTAAACAAGGGCTACGAATCGGATCCGGTAAAGCCAAATCCGATTCGGAGGCCTTCCGAGCGAGATCGGAATCGGGCCCTCAGTGTTGAGAAAGTGTATGCTTGTTTCAACTCTTGCCCATTTTTATTGCTAAATCTGCATTGTGTTTAGTTGGCAAATATTTGCGTTGAGCTTTTCCACACGGTACCATACACATCAAAATGTGTCACATTTTTACGCCCACATAGTTTGTTCCAGGACTTACTTTTTGATGGATAGGAAGAGGGAAATAACGGTATTTTGAGAGGAAGGACTGTGGTTTTGGAAGTATGTAGGGGCATTAGAAGACTAAAATGGCCACATCAATTCTCAATTTGGGAGTATCTCTGGAAATTAACTATATTCAACCACCCACATGCTGACAGCAAGAACAGTCCCTGAAACTGCTAGCATGGCAAAGAGCTAAGCTATTGGGGGTGTTACAACACGCTCGAAGTTGCTTACCCTGCAGACTGGAATTCAGTGGCTATTGAGCCTTCTCTTTTTACATCCTCATTTTGCTAGCACTCTGCCAAAAAGATTCTTAATTTATCATATCGTTGACTGAAGTGTGCATACCTTCGATCTTCCTTAAAGCTAAATACTATCGATTCTAAGACGTTTGTTTTTATTGAGAGGCAAAATGGCTTATTCCTTACATGAAGAGTCTGGCACTGAAAACCTTGAGTATAGTTCAAAGGGACTCTCCGAGGAAAAGCCCATTGCTTAAACCAGGCGGCATGGTATAGTAACTTGTTGCTTCTTCACAGTCCAAGCTGCAAAATAGTTAAGCAGCTGGACCAGGGCTGATGCTGGTTCTTCAGTTCATTGGTCACGATTCACATTTCTCAAGTGGATTAAAGGAAGCTCTTATGAGTGAAACCTCACTGTCATGTGGGTGGTCTAACTGAAGCCTTTTGTGGCAGAAACTCTTAATCGTGAGTCCTTGATCAGGATGGCAAAAGTGTGCGACTTCCTACCAATATAATTTTGTTTCAAGGTGTTCTAAAATCTCATGGGGTAGTCTTTGGACTCCAATGTCCACCTGACGGATACAGTTCAGTATAACAATTTAAGCAAAGAATACTCAATTATATGTACGCTGTCCAAAGCAATAGTAGTAGAATGAAGTTTCACAGGTGATTGTAACGTCAGAATTTCTCTCCTTTCTGGTATTGTATGCTAATCGATGTATCTCTTGTTTTTATCTCTTGTAGGTATCGTGGCCTTATCCTCGTGCTGACATTCTTCTTTTACACTGCTTTTCACCTCTCACGAAAGCCAATTAGCATTGTTAAGGTATGTGTTAAATGTTGTTGATGAGGGTCTCCAAAGACGTTAATCTAAGTTTGACTCCCATTTTATAAAAAAATAAAATAAAAATGTGGCTGAGTAATCTTATTTATGCGAGAGTAATACAATAACACTAATGTATAAATATGTGCATGGGTTGGTATCGAGAAGGGCTTGTTTTTGTGTAAGCCATATACAAAAGTGCTGCCATTTTCAATTTGTGTACGGATTATTTCACTAAAATTGCATATAACCGGTGTCCTATGTGTACCTACTGTAGCATTTATTCAAGATCTCCTACAAAGCGCTACCGTTTTTAGTTTTCCAATGTAGGAATTTCCATCATCTGCTTTTTTATTTATTTAGTTCCGAGTTACTAGCACTGTTTGCAAGTTTGGTTGCGTATAGTACGCACAGTGGGCTTCGGCTTGGCGTCCTTGAACCACTAGATCATTTTGATCAGGCTCTTTCAGTGATTAATTTGAGGCATTGTCAATCATATGCTATATGAGCCAGAGGAGCGTTTGTTTGCCTCCTATAGTGTGCTCACGTTGCTGAAGTAGTGATCTTCGGAATCTTGAAGTAGTCCTCTTTGGAAAGAAAACATCCACCTGGGACTTCACCTTGTGGCCCACTAATCTCGAACCCCAACCCAGCCCCACCACCAAAGCAAGAAACCGGAGAATCATTATAGACTACAAGTTCAACATGACAGCCCAAGTAAACGCAGCGTTCTCCACCTGCTTCCACATCCTCAAGAGGCTGTAAAGGATCTTTAAATGGCTTCTGGAGAACACCAAGAAAACAATGACTCAGGCCTTGTTCACCAGCAGACGCGAACATGCTCTTAGCAGGAATCACCAAGAAGCTACTGAACCAGTTCCATACCATTTAAAACCTGACCGCATGACTCAAACTCAACCTCCCTTGCCACACCCACATCACCCCACATCTCCAGGAACTACACTGGCTCCCAATCCACAAATGCACCCAATTCAAACTGCTTTCACACACTTAAAAAGCACTGCACAAAACCGACCCTGCATACCTGAACAACTGCATGCACTCTACACTCCTCCCAGACACCTCTGCTCAGCCAGACTTTAACTAGCAAGCATACACCTCATCCTCAAAGCAACAACTGGAGGGCGTTCCTTCTCCTATCCCTCCCCCCAAAGTGTGGAACGACCTCCCTCTCCACACCCGAGCCTTCTCTTCGCTTCTCGAGTTCCACAAGAAGCTGAAAACCTGGCTTTTCGATAAAGCCTCCAGGCGTTGGCCGCTTGCCCACTGGCTTTAAACGCCTGGATACCCATACAGGTGATCAGGGCGCTATACAAATAACCTTAACATAATAGTACACAAGGGACCATTATACATCTAAAAAGTGCACCCAATCATCACATTTTTGTCACATTAAGTTCTTTTTCTGACACATGCATCATGTATAGAAATTAATCCTGTTTTTCTTTTACTTCAGGCGGTGGATTTTTATGCTGTTGTCATAAAACAAATTGCACCTTACTCTGACATGACCTCCTAATTCACACCACCACCAACACGAACACTGTAGTGGCCTGGGTGAAGGGCACTAGGACCCTGCACTGGACAGGAAGGGAAAAGGAACCGGACATCACATCCGGTCAAGGAGGTGGGGACGGGGCACTTGGGACGAGAGGGGAACGAGGACGGAAGTGTATGTGGGCAGCAATAGGAACTCTCTCTAAATAAAAGGATTATGCAACAATACCTGATTCTGGCGTGTTTCTGTGGTCAGAAGACACGACAACTGGCGACGAGTGCGGGATTTCAAGGACGATGCGTGTGCCCTGGTCCCTCGTGATCGAGTGACGGAGCCAGGAGCCCACCCTGGTCCGCCGGCGAAAGAAAGAAGAAGAATCGCCACAAGACACCCGACATCCTTCGTGAAGAAGAAGCGGAGCCAGGAGCCCACCCTGGTCCGAGTGCGGAGGAAGAAAGAAACGACGCGGGAGCCCACCCCGGCTGCAGTGGAAGAGCGGTAAGAAGCCCCCGACCGCCTGACATTAAGCGGTGCACACATCTGCGCGCGTGAGCAAATCAAAGAGGTGCACCCGGTATCCGCGTCCCAGCCGCATCAAACACTGCAGCATCGCGCACGAAAATTAAAAGAGATCTCGCGTGAGGACAGCGGCCATTTTAGGGCCAGGCGGGAGCCGCGAATCAGCATCCTGAAAGGCCCGGCGGCCATTTTAAAGTCAGGCGAAGACACCGGAAGACCCGCGAGCTTTGGGCGGCCTTCTTAAGGTCAGGTAAATTAAGCCAATAAGCAACGAGGGAGGCCCGGCGGCCATTTTAAAGTCAGGCAAAATTAAGAAAACAGAAGAAAAAACAACAGGAAATGAAAATATAACAAAAGGAAAGAAGAAAAAGCAGAAATAAAGAGACAGGAGGCCAGGCAGAATTGGCCAATCAGCTTCACAAAAACAACGGAGAATAAACGCGAAGAGTGAAGAACTAAATAAAAGGAAGAAACATAATAAATAAATAAAATGGTTGAACCCGCAGGTGACGAACAGTCCACAAGCAATATTTTGCAGACCACTGCCATTCAGCCTATCAGAACCACAGGCTGGCATCAGGTGGGAAAGATGGAGTAGGCAATTTGAGCGCTACATGCGCGCCACGGACATCGCAGACAGCAAACAGCTGGACCTCTTTTTAAATCTCGTAGGAGATGAAGTGGAGGTCCTGCTCATAACATTCCCTAGTGATCAAACAGCGACATACAAGGGAGTGATACAATGCCTCACAGAGAAGTTCGACCCACAGCGAAACATTGACTTTGAGAGGTACACTTTCAACACTGCATGTCAGCGAGCAGAGGAGTCCCTTGATGACTTCGCCACAAGACTGCGAAAATTAGTCACATACTGTGAGTTTGACAAGTTTGATAATGAACAAGCAATAAGATTGCGCATCATTGAAGGCTGTCAGTCCGTGGAGTTCCGTGCACGAGTTCTGAAGGAACCAACAACGCTAGAGAAGATATTGAACATGGCCCGCACGGAAGCAAGAGCAATGGCGCATGCCAAACAGATGGAGCTGGGGAAAGAAAAGAGTGGAGCAAGCGAATCGTGTGACTGGGAACTACAAGAAGAAAGAATACCCGGTGCCTTCGCCAACAAAGAAGAATGAACAAACATGCTATCGATGTGGCCTCGAATTTCCGCACGTCGGTGCGTGCCCAGCAATGGGCCAGAAGTGCAGGAAATGCAATAGAGACAATCACTTTGCAAGCGCCTGCCTGAGCAGGCAATTTCGGAGCGAGCGAGGGAGAGCGGCAAGACCACGGATGACCACCAGCAGGTATGCCCGTCACATGGATACGGCGGATCGCGGAAATCGCAGCTCCTCTGACGAGTCGGAAGAAATGGCAACCCCTGCAAACGTGGCACGGCTGTATTTGATGTCAGACGCACCCAAGGAAGACAGAATACCAGAGCACATTCACCTTGTGGGAAGGCATCAAATAAAGAAAACCGCAACTGTGGACATCGAGGTAGGGAAACACAACACACGGTTCGTGCTTGATAGTGGGACCACATGCAACATCATGTGCATGTCGGAGTACGAGAAAATGAAAGTGAAACCACCACTATCATCGTCCACAGTTGATGTGTTCACGTGGGGCTCCAAAACGCCGGTAGAAAGCATGGGGAAGTTCACAGAGACCTTAACATACAAGGACAGGTCCTGCCAAGAAGAGATACATGTGCTGAAAGGTGACACCCCAACACCATGCCTGCTAAGCAATGTCACGGCGCAGGTGATGGGTCTGCTGGCGATGACATACCACATGTCGGAAAAAGGGAACATTCTTCAGGAACATCCGGCCATACTGCAAGGCCATGGCAAACTGAAAGGCAAACAAATAACTTTGCACATCAACGAGGCGATCAAGCCGGTAGCGCAACACCATCGACGGGTGCCAATACATCTACAACCACAGGTTGAAGAGGAAATCCAAAGTCTACTGGCCCAGGACATCATTGAGCCCGCGGACGGGCCAACGCCATGGGTGTCTCCAATAGTGGCAGTTCCAAAAAAGAATTCCTCCAAGATCCGCATATGTGTGGACATTGAGGGTACCAAACACAGCGATTGAGAGAGAGCAACACCCAGGGCCACACTTAAATGACATGATGAGCTGTCTCACAGGGGCCGGCCGATTCTCGAAGTTGGACCTGTGCAAAGGGTACCACCAACTGGATCAACAGTCAAGGTACATTACTACGTTCTCAACACACATGGGTTTGTTTCGATACAAACGGCTGAGCTTTGGCATCTTGTCGGCTGCAGAAATATTTCAGGAGACCATAAGGCAGGTAATAAGGCCAGTGAAGAACAGTTTAAACTACAGCAATGACATTCTAGTATTTGGACGCTCAGATGAGGAGCATGACGAGGCCCTGCATCAAGTATGCCTACAACTGGAACAAGCAGGACTAACATTGAATGAATGCAGACAAATGCGAGTTGGGGAGGAGCGAATTGGTATTCTTCGGACACATCTTCTCCAAGAAAGGAATGAGGCCGGACCCCAGCAAAGTAGAAACACTTGGGAACGCGAGCCCTCCGACGGATGTAGCAGAAGTGAGGTCAATCCTGGGGCTTGCCAGCTACTGTGCTCGCTACATCAAGGACTTCGCCACGGTGAGCACACCACTCCGAGAGCTAACAAAACAAGGTCAGAAGTTCCTCTGGTCACCGGAATGCAACTGGGCGTTTGAGGCAATCAGACAGGCTGTGATGACCGTAGATCATCTTGCCTATTTCGACCCCCTGCTATGCACTGAACTGACGGTGGATGCCAGCCCAGTTGGACTAGGAGCAATACTAGCACAGCACCTGCCGGGGAGAGATTCCCCACGGAAAGTTGTTGCATATGCAAGCAAAAGTTTATCTGACATCGAGAAAGCATACTCACAACCTGAAAAAGAGAGCCTAGCAGTGGTATGGGCGTGTGAAAACTATCACATGTTCATCTACGGGAAGCCGTTCACCATCATAACAGATCAACAGGCTCTGGTGACACTATACGGCAATCCGTCGGCAAAGATGCCGCCTCGCATTGAGCGCTGGGGTATAAGGTTGATGGACTATGACTTCAAGATTGTTCACAAGCCAGGAAAAGAACACAACCCGGCTGACTACATGTCAAGACACCCACTGCCGCATCGACAAGAGTCCACTTCCATGGCAGAGGAATATCTCAACTTTGTGCTCAAACAGAACACCCCAGCGCCAAAATGCTGGCAGAGATAGAGCAGGAGACAGCAAAAGACGTCACCATGCAAACGGCGAAAGCAACAACAAGACTGCAGCGATGGAGACACATCAACAATAACTGCACCTGGGGAGAAGGAGTAAACCAGGAAGAAATGCTAGCGCTAAAGAAGATACATGAAGAACTGTCGGAGACAGAAACAGGAATCCTGATGCGAGGCACAAGGATAGTCATACCTAGTTCACTCAGGAGACAGACTGTTAATTTGGCACATGAATCGCACCGAGGCATGGTGGCAACAAAAAAAATTTTAAGGGAAAAAGTATGGTTCCCTGGCCTAGACAAAATGGTAGAAGACACCGTCATGACATGTCACATCTGTCAAACAGGACCGCCAACTAAGCCCGAAGCACTACAAATGTCGGAACTCCCAAGGGCGGTGTGGACAATGTTGGCAGCTGATTTCTTTGGGCCACTGGACACGGGCAACTATCTGCTCGTGATCATTGACAAATACTCAAGATTCCCCATAGTGCACCAATGTCTCGTCGACATCAGCGACAGCAACGCTACCAATACTGGACGACATATTTGCAGCCTGGGGCTCCCCAGACACCCTAAAGACAGACAACGGTCCTCCGTTCTCAGGGGAAGAATTCTGAAAATTCATGACGTACATATGCATCCATCACAGGAAAATAACACCGCTGTGGCCACAAGCGAACGGCGTGGTGGAGAGGTTCATGGGGAACATAAAAAAGGCTGTCCAACGCGCAAAGCTGGCGCAAATCTCCATTGGCCAAGCACTCTGTCAAGTGCTGCGAGATTACAGAAACGCCCCCCACAGCTCCACAGGAAGGTGTCCAGCTGAGTTAGTACTGGGAAGGACAAGCAGGACGAGGCTGCCACAGGTGGAGGCAGCGGCACCACCTGAGCACAGCAGCATCGCCGCCAAAGACAGAGAGGCCAAAGAAAAGATGAAAGCCTATGCAGACGCAAGGCGACATGCCACCCCTTCGCACCTCCAACAAGGGGACTCAGTGGTAGTGCGTCAGCGACAACAAAGAAAGTCCGACAGTTTGTTCTTAAAGGACCCGCTAACAATCACAAACATCAAGGGGCCAATGATTACGGCGGAGTCGGAACATCACCGAATAACACTGAACAGTTCTCACTTCAAAGGACTGAAGACGGCCAAGACACGGCAACAGACGAGCGTGAAGCGAAGGGTCACAACGGAAAAGGAACAGAAAAGGGTGAAGGATAAGCAGAAGAATCACAGGAAGAGGCTTGTCCAAAAAGAGTGAGCAGGTGGCCGAAAAGACTAATTGAAGAAATGTAGTGATGGGGATGCACACATCTCCACTTTTCGCTCTGATACATCTATCTTTTCTCTCTATCTCTATATCTCTCTTTTCCTCCTCTCTCTCTCTCTCGTCATTTCTTTGTGACAAAGGGGGGAGATGTAGTGGCCTGGGTGAAGGGCACTAGGACCCTGCACTGGACCGGAAGGGAAAAGGAACCGGACACCACATCCGGTCAAGGAGGTGGGGACGGGGCACTTGGGACGAGAGGGGAACGAGGACGGACGTGTATGTGGGCATGTTAGACTTGGCATCTTTTGGCGTGTTTCCCCTGACTTTTTGCTTTCTGACCTCCCGGTTTTGACTCTGTTTTTGCTGGTGTGATGATTCTGCGCACTTTCCTCACTGCGGTCCAGTGGGACAGTGCAAGTGCTCCTGTATAAAATGTGTTATGGATTGGTGTTTCCATGATTGGCCTATTTGGTTTATGTGTCAGTCCCTTGTAAAGTGCACTACGAGTGCCAGGGCCTATAGACCAAATGCTGTTGGTGGGCTGCAGCACTGGATTGTGCCACCCACGCAAACAGCCCGTAAAGTGTAACTCGGGCCTGCCATCGCAGAGCCTGTGCGCAGCCTGGGGCTGCCATGTCGACTTGGCAAGTGCACACACTTGCAAGTCCCTACACCTTCCCTTTGCTACCTGTTAGTCACCCCTAAGGTAGGCCCAAGGTACCCCTGTGGGCAGGGTGCGTTGTACGCGAAAGGTAGGACATGCCCGGGTGTGTGCGGCATGTCCTGATAGTGAATTACAGCCTAGTTCGTTTTTCACTATTGCAAGGCTACCTGTTCCCCTAGGCCAGAACGGGCAGTTTTGATTATTACAGCTTATAATCCTAACTGACCCCGGGAACATGGTAGAAATTCGAGTTTAGTATGCCTGGACTCAGAATGATAAAATGCAGCTTTTAGTGAAGTTGGTTTTGACATTCTGTGTTTGAAAATACCACTTTTAGAAAGTGGGTATTTTCTTGTCTAACCATCCAAGCCTGCCTCTGCGAGGTTGTGTATTCCTTGTCTGGAATGTGAGTGACAGGGGCTGGGGGATGCCAGGAGACAGGGTGAGTCAGCGCTGGGCTGAATAGCCAGATCGACCTGTAGATGGGTGGGAGGGGTCGCACCTGGGCCCTGAATAGGACAGTGCCTTCCCTCCACAATGCTGGCTCCACCTCCTGTGGTGCGTCTGATGTCCCTGGCCTACTCACTGAAAGAAGGGACGGAGACTTGTCAACAAAGTGCTCCAGAACTGGTTTGGACTAGGCAAAGGCCTCTCTGCCTTCAGAGAACAAAGGAATTTGGGATATAAATATTGGGGCCCTGACCCCATGAATTTAGATCTCGCTGGAATCAAGGAACCTGCCAAGACGAAGAGCTGGAAGAGCTGCCAGGAGGAGTACTGCCCCTTTGCTGTGTTGTTGCTTTGTTGGGTTGGCCTGCAGCTGCTGCTTCTGCCTTGGGCAGTGAAAGGACTGGACTGAACTTTCTACAAACTTGTGCTGAGTATCTCCAAGGGCCAGGAACCGAGCTGGCCTCCTGTTAAGAAGTCTCAGGGACTACAAAGACTTCACAAGCCTCTGGGTACCGCTTCTGGAACGCTGTTTCAGTCGCCACAGAGGAAGGGAACCGCAACCGACTCCGTCAACCGAATCCATCCCTGGCCGGTGACCTGTTTGCACCGCAGACCGCATCGCCCCGCTTCGCATCGCAACCCTGGTCTCACCGTGGGCGACGTCCGACGCCGCCAACATCGAGCCGCTGCTTGCACCGTGACCTGTGGGCACCGCAGTTCGCATCGCTTCACTGGGCCAGCCGGACCAGACCGACACTGTCGCTGCAACTGGCTCAAGAGTCGAGACCGCACCGCATTTGGGGCACCGCTCGCACGTCTGCGACGCACCGCTCCGACTCGCACCGCTGTCCGACGCCAGCTCCCGCACTCCGGCTAGGTCGCCTGCATCGCAACCTGTCAGCACCGCATCGAGCATCGTCTCACCTTGCATCGCACGCCTTGGACTCACCGACTCCGTCTGCACGACGCTCATCGAGCCGCTGCCTGCACCGCATCGAGGGACACCGCACCTTGCATCGCTCCGTCTTGCACCGCAACCGCGACGAACGCCGACCGGCTCGTACACTCCGTACCAGCCACAACGGGAAAAGGTACTGTGACCGAGTCTGTTCACGACTCTGCTGGCCCGTATCGACGCGGTCGGCTGGAACTGTTAGACTCTGTGGTTTTCAGCATCACGGTAGGCTCGGACGGAGCTACCGACTCGTACGAACTTTGCTTTTGTGCTATTCCTGCAAAGAAGAAGTTAACGTACCAAGCATTCATTCAGTAAAGTATAGTATTGTGGATTTTTGTCGTAATTGGTCTTGTCTTGAGTATATAAAATATTGGTTATTTTTCTAAACTGGTGTGGTGTCCGTTTGTAGTGCTTACGCTGTATTACTGTTGGTTATGTGCAAATGCTTTACACACTGCCTCTGAATTAAGCCTGACTGCTCGTGCCAAGCTACCACGAGGGTGAGCAGGGGTTACTTCACGAGTGTAACAACCCTTACCCTGACTAGGAAGAAGGGTCCCTACTTGGACAAAGGTGCAAGCCCTTGCCAACTAGAGATCCCATTTCTAACAGGGCAGCAATACGAACTCTCTCTAAATAAAAAGATTATGCAACAATACCTGATTCTGGCGTGTTTCTGTGGTCAGAAGACACGACAAACACCACCAGTACAACCGCACCATCACAAATAACCCTATCACCAACACCATCTACAACAGTATCGCCTCAACCAAGGCCACCAATACCACTGCCACCAGACACCACTAATACCAAAACAATGGAACCTAGTGGCTAATAAAGGAAAATGACTCCCTGGAGCCCCAGCCACAAAGACTTGTCCACAATACTTACAGTACAGCCATAATTGCCACAGACAGGATGCAGTAAGCAAGGAAAACATCCAGCTGGGAGCAAACCTCAGCTGGGCCAACACCCAAAGCGACCAAATAAGGCAGCCAGAGTACCAGGAGTGGACGTACAACAAATAAATGTAATTACTCAAAAATGTGATTGAGCTTACAAATTATTCATGACAGGCAGGTTAAACTTCCCTCAGAGAGGAATAAAATGCGAGGGATGTATGTTTTTTAAAGAGTTAATAGTTTGCAGGAAAATGTGTCTGGGGTTCTTTAAAATGCTTCAAGGCACAAAAGTGCTTCACACTCCCTACTCATTAAGTGATGGAAGTGTGAGTAGTGTGCATTTCCCTTACAGTAAACGTAACCCCGCCCTAGGTCATTCTCCAAGATAACGTGTTTGCTGTCAAGGTGGTGCAAGGTTTAAAAACAGCCGAAGACCACATTAGAAGCGTACGCAATTCCATACAATGTGAGCAACTGTGAGCAGCAGAAGCGGTCCTCGGACACAAGCTAACACCAGGAATTCCTCCCAGTCTTTGTTGTCCTCAGAACAAGGGGAATGGGTATCATCTCCGTGTAAATAGTGGGGGATTCCGTAAGCCCGCATATAGTCTAGCTTCCTCAAGTAAATTATTGTGCGGGAAGAGCATACATTCTATTTATATAGTGGCACATACATTGTCCCGGGCTGTACACCGAGATGTGTCCGAGTGGGAGGTAGGCATGAGCAATGATCTCATTCTTGCGTCAACACTCGGCAGCCCACTCTCAGCCTGCCTGTCCCGGAGATGTTCATCATGTTAGAAAGACATTCTTCATAATTCAGTGTTTTGCAAGCATGATCTTAACGTGCAACACGTAAATATATTTACTGTGCCCTTTTCATGTTTTAACCGAGTGTAGTAAACGTAGGCCACATACTCCGCGTTAGTCTGCCATGATTCTTCTTGCTGGGTACCTTCTTTTTATTTTAAGGAGAGAAGCTCTGCCAGCAACTTCGAACAATGTATCATTTGTTACGTTTTCTCATGTTAATGTTTGACTTTTTTTAAATTTGTTTATTTTCTAAATATTTTTTTTAATTAACATTGTAAACAGAGGCCGAGGATACAGGAGATTATACAGAATACAAAGCATCATCACATTACTTAGGACTTGAGGAGCGGTGATGGTGTCCACTAAGGAAAAAACATTTAAGTCAGTCTTCATAGAGTTATAATAGATGAGGGTTCCATGTGGATTATTTTCGTTCATCTGTGGTAAGTCAGGGTCAGCGTTTATCTTGGCTCTATCACTGATCCCTCTCTTATCAAACCCATTCCATCCTCTGTCTCCGACTTCCAGCCCGTAGTAGTCTATCCATGGAGCCCAAATCTGTTAATGTTTAACTTTATGCGATCCTCAGAGCATGCAGTAATGAGTACCTGTGAACATGTGCTACCAGTGTAGGGGGTTGGATGCATCACTTCATGCTCCTATTGTGTTCAATCAATTCAAACCAATGGGTCCTACAAACTGTCCAATTTACCTATGCTCTACTCCTACCAGATGATCCTTATTTACCCCTGGTTCTGAAGCTGGTGTTAGCAGCTCATACTCACCTCCTGTCCATGGTGATGTTGCTCACCATGGGTGTGATTGAGATGGTGCCTGAGGCAGAATAGGGTCTCTGGTGTTAATCTTATTACTCCCTAGTCCTCCAGAAGGATGTAATCCGGTGCCCGATTCTGGACTTAGCATTTTGAACTCATCATTCTAAATTTCTGCTTTTGAAGGTATGACATTCAAGTTGATTATGCAGGCTTTGGACCACGATGACTGAATGTTGTCACTGGACCTGCAGTACACCTACTTTCATGCACAAATCTTGCAGTTCCTCACAAAACACTGCTTTTTCCACTTGCTTTCTCCTAGCGTGCCCTTTCTTCTGTCTCCTTTTCTACATTCCTACCCTTTGACTATATGGTGGCACCTCAGATCTTTACGAAGGTCCCATTAGTGGTAGTGGCTCATCTCATCTTTGCATGTTGGACAGATGCATGCTCCCTTCTCTGGATGACTGCCTATTTAAGATGGGCTCGCTTCTGTTAGTCCTGCAGAATATGATGTCTTTGCTGTTCAAACTGGAATTCTCCATCATAGAGTCCAAATTCCTTCCACGGCCACATAGAGGCTCTTTTTCATTGGGGAGGGAGAGGGGGGAATTGGACAGAGTTTCTTTGAAGTCCTGTTTGCACCTACAGCAAATCTGGGGCATTCTGACTGTGATCAAAAGCTGATGTTCCAGCCTTGAGATGTTTTGAGACTGCTCGACCTGTTAGCCTCCTACATTCTGCTATTTCAGTAAGTTCATTGACACATGTGGCTCTTCAGTGGAACTTGCTCCTGCAATTAGCCCAACATTGGATGTTCTGTTGGTCAAGACCCATAATTCGGGAGAGGGTTTTTTGGGACATACAGTAGTGAATGACCGACATCTACCTGGCATGTGGTAGCTGTTCTCTATTCCCCTTCAGAGGCCGTGGTGGTTACCAGTTCATCGTTGCTCAGCTAGGGAGGTCACATGGACGAGGGGATATTTATGGTCTTTGGTATCCATTAAAGGAGTGCCACAATAAGAACTGGCTGGAGCTATGTGACAATGCCAGGCTGGACTGCATGTGCTCATGCGCTCTGTCTGGAAGTATTGAGGCTATGGTACTGGCTGGTGTTTACTTCATTTAGTGTGTCAACTAGAAGGATCCAACAAAATCAGGGCAGATGTACTCAGCACGCCTCATCTTGTCCACCAAATGTGGCATTTACAGCAAGAGGTGGTTCATGGTTCTGTTTAAAAAAAAATATTTTTATTGGTGCGTGTTACCAAGTAGGACACAGTATGAGAGTGCAAAGTAATGTAGCGATGTACCATACAAAGGGAGAGTGTCAACTGTGCATCGTCGAATAGGTGAACAGTAAACACAATTTTTGTAGTGCAGAGAACAAACCGTTTCAAAACAATTCACCCCATATCACTCGCCCTCCCCTCGCAGCAGCCAATAGCACCCAAGCAAAATAACATATTATTAATCTAAAGTGTCCTTTAAAATTAAAGTGAGAAAAGAGGGTTGCCCGAGTATAAGTGGGGTGAGTGCCCCTTATTCACTGCACAGAAGGCTCTTAAAGTGCAGTCAAAACAACAATATAAACAGTGGCAGTGCTCCAGGGGAGGCAATTTGGGGCGGGCAACTGTCATTACAGCTACATGCTTCAATGTACTCAAGTTGTTAAAAAAATATTCTGAAATTTCTACCTGCTCACACTCAAAGACATTTTCCATTCCCTGGTGACCACCAGACTGGATTATGTGTATGCTCTCTATCTGGGGGTCTCATTGGGGCTATTAAACAAGTTACAGCTGGTTCAGAATGCGGCGGCTCACCTGATCCTGAACTGCCACAAGAGGCAGTCTATTCAAGTGGGCTTAAAAAAACTGCATTGGCTACCAATCAGTCGAAGGAATACACTTAAGGATCTGTTGATTACTTTTAGATCTGTGCATACAAATTGGCCTCTATATCTACAGAAAAGATTTAGGGAATATTTCCTGGTTAGAGAACTCCATTCCTCCAATCAGGGTTTTGTATGTATTCCCCGAGTTTGGCAAGATTGGGAGGTTGATCTTTCTCGCTATTGGTGGCTAAATTGTGGAATGCCATGTCGAAAGAGTTGGGAGAGATTGATTAGGAACCACTATGCGATTCTGGTTTGAATATCTTTCTTTTTATGGAGATTTGGGTGTAGGCTGGGTCATTACGCTGGTTTGATTGTCGGAATGCTTCAATCATTCATTCATCTAAGGAAGAGGAAAGGTTAACCCATCTGACCCACAACATGCCCTTATTTTCTCTATTGATGGCACTAAGGTGGGGACCGCATTGATGGTTGACTGTTCATTGGCTTTGCCAGTGCGAGCAAGTGGGATGCGGTCCAGAACCGAAGCTTATGCTGATGGGTTGTCCTGTACTTCAAACTATGTAATCCCCGACTACAAAGCACCCTCATAGTGGACTTGCAGCCTATTCCTGTAGAGCAAAGGCTGCAACTAAGGCTCTAGCTTGGAGTGTTCCATTTTGACATCTGCAAAGTAGCTACATGGGCTTCCGTTCATACTTTCTTCAGGACCAACTACATTATTTCTCAAGTCTGTGGGGAGGACACATTTGCTCATTCAGTCCTACAGGATTTCTTGGTGCAAGCTCACTCGTTAGACCCACCTCCTTTGAAAGGGGCATTGTTTTGATACAGATTCAAAGTCTGAGGTGCCTGTGCGTAGAAGTATCCATCCGAAAAATATGCTGTTTATCTTTGCCAATGCGCTTTCTAGTTGATATTCTGTTTACCCGCAGATTTCTTATATCCAACTTGCCTCCCTGCTAGGTGGAGTGGACTTTAGGTTCAATAAAGTCCCATTTTAAATTTTCTCACTACCGGTCTTTGTTTCAATCTTGTCATTCTTGCTCCACATCTGAGGATATGGAAAGAAGTTGATATACAGACATCAAATACTGTGGTGGCACCTATATGTGGCTTAGTGTTTTCATGTCCTAGACTGAGTATAGTCAAAATGGAGGCCGACAGCACCACTGACTGGTGCACAAAAGCTATTGCAAGAGTTCCCAGATCTAGCCTCACACCTATGGAGATTTGATAGTTGAAGAATTTGAAAGTTGAAGAACTTGTGTGTAAATAGAGTATACACCAGAAAGTGTTATCACAGGTAAGTAACTTTTTCATTAGAAGCTTTAAGATTTTGTTGAGAAATCAGGGAGGGGTGGTTTGCATAGTTTAGACAAGTGGGACTTTTATGGATTTTTGCACCAGTTGTGTAATTGGCACCTGCACACATAACTAATAAACGTATGTCGTACTATTTGAAAATACAGGTATAAAACGTACATATTTTCAGCAGAGAAAAAGGGAGGAGCAGTTAATCCCCTCTGAGTTGAAGAGGGTGATGTTTCAGTGCTGTTTGGAAGTTTTGTAGTAATGGAATAGTTCAAATGTCTGCTGGCAGGGATTTACAATGCAAAAGTCCTAGAAGTTGGAAGGACTAAACGTTGACATTTTTCAAGTTGGCTTGTGCCCAACGCAATGTATAAGTTGATGTATTGTGGGGTTTGGGAAGCTAGTTATCGGTATATCATGTGAGAGAGCTGGTTTGAAGCAAGGCACTTTACCCCAGTGAAAACAAGTGCATTGTGACTGAAAATGAGCAGTTGAAGAGGTAACATGTCAGCCATTGGTGTTCTAAGGATATTGTCCCTAAAGAGGGAAATAGAATAAGGTGGTCAACAGTGTTGAAGGCTGTGGATCGGTCCACAAGTATAAAGACTGAAGAAAGCAGTGGTAAATAAGTTGTTTGTGTGTCATTGTGCTGTTTCCTTGAAGTGCATGGTGTGAAAGCCTCATAGAAAGGGTTAAGAACGTTTTTAGTCAGAAGATAAAGGATGAGGCTTTTACATACCTGTTATCGCAGAATGGAGAAAAAGTGGAGTTACTGGAAAATCGTTGGTGGGAGATGAGGGATCAGCAGGTGGTGTCTTTAGAAGGGGTAGGGCCACTGCACGTTTCAAGCAAGTTGGGTATGTGCCAGGCCAGGGAATAGTTAAAAAGAGAAGCTGAGTGTCCTAATGGTGCACAGAATGGGTTGGTTGCTTTGATAATAGGAATGAGTTGTTTTGTGAATATTGTGGTGAATTATGAAAGTTTAATATGATGAGGTTTGGGAAATGTGGTGCTTGTAGTAAGGGAGCAGTGGAGCAGTCAGTGATGTCCTGCCATGTCCGGAGTAGTACGGAAGTGCCCCATTTGAGAATTTCGTCTCTGGCATTAGCCCTCAGTAAATCGGGTTCTGATGTCTTAAGTACATTTTGTTCTCTAATCTAAGATAAATGGTTTTCTGTGGAGAGGAGGAACCTTTTTTGCCTTGGATGAAACACAGGTATGAAATGTCTCTCACACAACCTCAATGACCACATAATGCTACCAATAGCAAGGATTCTGAGTATGACATAAACAGATGGAATGTTTTTCCAGCATACTTGTACAACTATCATTTGTCTAAACCTTGCAAACTGTCCTGCTCTCATTGACCTAATAACAGTCACTGTTGCAATATAGAATATTTCTGATCAAAATCTTTATGCTGCTAAAGAATAATTTAAATTAATACTTCTAACCACAGATTCCTCATCTCCTGAATCTCCCCCAGGCTGGATCTGGAAATTTTGCAATAGCTTTCCTGTCCCATTTGGTGGTGTGATGGCTCCAAGACAAATCCATCTCTCACAATATGAAGTTTATTTATTTTATTTTATGGGATTTATAGCGCGCACAGCTACTCAATAGAGTGTCCCGGCGCGAAGCCAAAGCGTCAAAGGGAACCAAAGCAGAGTAAGAGAGGGACAGTTTAGTTGAACAGGAAGGTTTTTAACATTTTCTTAAACTGAGAGGGATTCTTCAGATTGCGTAGATCCAAGGGAAGGGAATTCCAGTAAGTTGCTGCAAGATAAGACAAGGAACTGCCACCTTTACGTTTCAGACGAAACCTAGGGACAGACGCAAGGAGCATATTCGAGGAGCGCAGACACCTGCCAGGGGTGTAAAACTGAAAGCGTTTCCTAAAATAGGCAGGGCCATACTCCTAAAGAGCAGCGTGAGCAATGGTAATAGCCTTAAACTTTATCCTAGCTTTAACTGGCAACCAGTGTAAATTACGTAAACACAAGTTAAAGAGCTATATTTTTTTTAATAGGTTTTATTGCCATTTATGACTGGTACGATACCATTTTTCAACCTTCGAGACATGATGGCATTGTACAGTCTAATAACCCCTAACATAGAAACACCCTCCCCGTGGTACTCTACCTAAGTTTCATTACCACCATAACAAGATTTTACCAGGACGATTCAATCACAACGGGCTTCAACCAGAGTGATTGCGCTTGAGGCCGGCAGGTCCTCGGGTTCCCTTGTAACCGCCACCCATCCTCCCCACCTCCCCTGGAAGTTAAAGAGCTATATATGGTGCCACCCAGCACGCTGCTATCAATCCCCTTTTTTCCCCACCCTTCGCCTCTATTCCAATGTGCTCTTCTCTGAAGTTTTCTTAAGAGTTTCAAGTTTTGCAATGCGATTGTGCCTGTTGCTCATGCCTTATTGGTCCCCATATTGGTGTCTTATGCCAGTGATTAGTGCCACCCTGCACACTGTTGGCTTAGACTTCTGCCTTTACTGACTACTTTAAATAGTAAGTGTTCCTCCGATGGACGGAGGAGATCGAGTTGGTGACTCTAAATCTTTGTCTAGGTCACCCTCTATCAGACCCTTTACTCCCTCCTGTTAAGAGGTTTTCCTCCTGTCCAGTGTCGCTCTTAACCTTAACTCCAAACTCCACTGTGTCTTTGGACTAGGCTCCTGATCAGTTGGGCACTGGTGCCCAATCTCTGTTCAGGGATCATGCCTGGTGGTGCTAGATCCAGTCCCAGCTTTTCCAGCACCTGAAGCTGACGTTGCTCAAGTGGCAGCATTCACCTAGGCTCTACTGATGAGGCTCGGGCCTCCTCCGGCTCCCTATTGTGCACCTTCAGGCCCTAAGACATTTTAAGGACTATCAAAGGTCACTCTGCCGGGAGTTGCTACCCTGTTCCTGGGCAACTTCAGGCAACTGGCCAACTCCTTCCTGGCCATGATGTGCTCCACTTAGCCACACAAGGCTCTCCAAATTTTTCATAATCTGCAACGAACATGGTGCTATGACCGATACAAGGTACATAAATGGCCTCTCTGGTATCGGCTGTCCAGTCAGTTGGTGTTGATTAAGACTTTGGAACTAAATTTGAATTTATTAATTTGTAAAGTGCAACAAATGCCCAGGAAAGAGCTCATAGGCTCTAAAACCTTGACTAAAGAAACTTAAGACCAAGATCCAGAAAAATATAGTGACAGTATAATATAGAATCATACTGTAGACTTTGCTTGAAAAACAGGGCTGCTGCTGATGTGCTTTTCTCTGCCTCATGTTCCTGGCTTCAGAGTTCTGAACTCTGTACTTGCTTTTTGGTATCTTCTCCTTCATTATTTATGGTTTCGTGATGAGGGTGTGTGAGTTCATCGATCACTTCAAGGACTTGCACGTTTTTCCTCTGAGTCACGTGGGCGTTTTTCTCACACCTTTCATGTACCAAGTGACTGGACATCAGAGCCAGATGTTGACTGCGAATGGGCCCCAGGTGTCCCTTTGGATGACATTTCTTCTTTTCATGATAATCTCTTCGAGTCTGTGGAAGTCATACATTTTCCCTAACCATGGCAGATATCAAGCCCAAATTGTTCTCTGAAAAGGAAGCTCTGCCCTCGAAGATTTCAGTTAACAAGTGGCTCTATAATGAGTCACTGATATAGACCATTTAGTGTGTTATCTGCCATCCTCAGCTCTTACCTCCTGGGCTGCACAGCAGCACCTGTTGACTCTGATTTTTTGTCTTGATTATGTTGTGTGGCAGTTTCCTTAGATCATGGGATAGATATCCTCTCTCTGCCTTTGTTTTAATCTGCCCTGTTTGATGTGATGAGGAAGAAAATGTTCTCATTGGGTGATATGGTTTTTTGCTCTAGTAATTCTACTTCCCTGTGCTATTCCCATGCTTTTTGGGAGATGGTGGGAATGTTGGTTCTACTTCTCCCAGATCATGTCAGTGGCTACTTTGTTGTAGTGGTTTGTCATGGTTTTGCATCTGCTAGACCACTTTTTGGATGTGATCGTGACCCAGTGAGCTTGGTGGCCAGATCCATGGGCTCCTCTGAGTTTGTTGTACTGCTTGCTTGGGCCTCTCTATTGTTTTGTGGCTGTTAAGGCAGACTTGCTGGACTTTTCTTTTGAGGGCTCCCTTATTTTCAAGAAGAAGCTGAGGGGATCCCGGAGAGATGCAGATTCTAGTAGATAATTTCTCATGTGAAGGGATTTTAGAGGTTGAACAGGCAAGCTGACGCTGGATTGTGGCCTCTGCATAGGGATACCGCTGCTTTTTTTCCTTTCTGCAATACCTTTCCATCCATGTTCCTCGGTACTGGAAGGGTGTATTCTGCCTTTCAGTGCCCCTTCTACTGGGTTTCATGGCGTGTGGTGCAGACAGTAGCAGAATCTGTCTGCTAAAGGGCTCCATTATATTGGACCCTTCATCTGAACCCTCTCTCCAGGTGCCTGCCATTGTACTGGAGGCTCGACTTAATGATTTACCTGACAGAAGAAAAAAAAAATGAAGATCCTTAGCAAAGGTTAGTCAAAAGATGAGCAATTAGCCGAAACTGCCCATTGATACACTGAGCTTGGGAAACAGAGGACAAGTAGGCTAGAGAACCGGGTACAAGACTTCAACCTAATAACTCGGCCTATGGCCGATCAAACATCTGGCGCCTGTAGCAATTTATATCGAGCTCCACTATGAATAAACTCTGTGTGTGCAGAGGCAAAAACAGTGTTGGCTCAATGCTTCTCACTTCTGGTCCGTCCATGCTCTAACTGTACTTGCAGTTTCAGCAAACAAGATTCGCAGCCAAAGCATTGTGCGTGTCCATAGGATCAGCTAGTGGTAGGGTGACCACCTGACATGGAGGTACATTTTTGACAGGACCGTAAAAAATCCAAGACAAAGGGTCAAAATTCTGGACAAAAACTAGAGGACAAAATGTCAGTTTTACTGACACATCCAAGGAGAGGCCATCCCCCACTACTTTTTATCAGTGCATTTATTTACTATTTTCTACATACAATTTATAAAACTCTGCCCCAAGGCCATCTCCCCCCCCAAGGCTTTAGGCCCAGGCAGCTCTTTTATAGCCCTTTTTACCTCCACAGGGCTGATTGGATGTGTTAAAAGGGCAGCAGCTCTGGGAGGTGCGCTTCCTGTAAAAATGGTTCCACCAGTACCAGGTCCCATGTTCCCATTTCCCACTGCTATAGAGTCATAGTAGTCCAAAAATATTTACCCAATTTTTCCATTGTCCCTTTCTGTTTCTCCCGTGATGGGGTCTTTTATATCAGTTATCAGTTTCAGTAAATTTTTTCCTTGGCCATCCAGGCCAGAAAATGCCCCATTTTCTCACCTTCTTTATACACCTAACAATCGCTGACCCAGCTATTAAGAATGTACTTCCCCTGAAAGAAGACCTTCAGAGCTTCTCTCTTTTCCTGCCATATATACAGTGTGCAAGGAGACTGCTCGGTTAGAGCTTTACAATATGCCTCATTAGCCACTTTCTGTAAGCTGTACTGCTTTTCTTTGCCATCTCGGCCTTTCAAAGAAAGCAAGACAATCATAGACCCCCGAATTGTGGCCTTAAATGCGTCCCAGACTTTAGTACTTTCTGCTGTATGCACCTTTATCGAAAAAAAATGTTTGATCTCTGTTGACAGGGACCGAACATACAATTACTGGCCAAGCAATAATTTATCCATAACCCATCTCCTGGTTACTTTAGAATGTAATAGGGGGAATTTTAAAACAATCACTGAGTGATCTGAAAAGGCTCGGCATGATATTCAGAGGAGAGTTTTGGAATAGTTAAGGGGCCTAGGAATCAGTTTATCCGCGAAGTGGACCAATATTTCTTGGAGTAACAAAAATACACTCTGGCTGTTGGATTTAACTTGCACCATACATCTTCTACCCCCAGCCGAGAACAAAGATTATTAAAAATCCATACTGTATTCTTCTTATGTTGCCTGCGATTAGGGTTTGACGAATCCAACCCTGGTATGGGGAGGTAGTTCAAATCGCTCCCCCAGTATAGGCATCCCAGGTAGATTGCATAGTTCCCATAACAATGACTGAAAAGACTTAATATTATTGTAAATGGGGCCATAGAAAGACGCAATATTGTATCTCACGTTGGAGACTACTATAGGGACTATCACCCAAAACCTCCCATCATCGGATACGAGGGAAAGACGGCTAACCTGAGCTTTTCGACTTATCAGGACCGCTGTCCCTCTATGGGCTGATTCTGTAGATGAAAAAAACCCACTGGCTGTCCCAAGGATAGCGTAGTTTGTTGCCTTCCTTCCCCCAAATAAAACGTGTCTCTTGTAAAAGAATGACAGAAGGATCATACTGCAATAAACTCAAAAAGACTGCATCCCTCTTACGTCTATTATTTAGCCCATTAACATTATGACAAACTATTGCGAAATCCATTGCATTTCCCTACTATCTATATGTGTATATTGTATTGCACTCGAGACCAATTACTCTATTTGACCCTACTGACAATTCTCGATCATACATGGCTACTGTTCACAAGCAATATTTTTTCCAGGCAGTGACTGCCCCAACACCAAACTTCTCACTTTCCCCCACCTCCCCTCCACCATCCACCACGCCTTCACTCCCAACCTGTGCCTCTCCCCACCCCCTTAGCTCCCGTCCCCCGGAAGCCGGAACTAAAAAATCAGTTAACATGTAGAGTGTTTCTTCCTGCACTGGTGGCGGCGTAAAGCTTATCCAAATTACGTCTTAGAGGTCCTCCCGATTTGAGACAAAAAAAACTCTACATCAGCAGAATTGGAAAATATATGGATCTTCCCACCCCACAAAATCCTTAATTTAGCAGAGTGCAACAATTGTGTCTCTGCAGCGTTAGCCTTCAGGGTCTCTAACAAACATTTCAGTTCCCAGCATTTCCTGGAGGTTTCGTATTCCATGTCTGGAAAGACCTTAAATGAAAAGTTGTCCCCCACTTTTACATATTTCAACTGGATGGCTCTTTTAAGTATCTCCTCCCATATTCTGAAATCTTGAAAGCCTACCATAATAGCCCTTAGGTGCCATGGAGGTGACTCTGTGGGCCCTTGCGATAGAAAGGTCTGTACTCTGTACATGAATCAAACAAAACATATTTGAACAGCAGCTTAGTGATCTCCTCAGGCAAGACTTTGTTCTAGCCAAAAGTTTCTGGGACCCCCAACAAGTCTTAGGTTTGATCACATGGATCTATTTTCCAGATCCTCTGCTTTATTCTTGACTAGCTGCATGTCTTTGAGAAGTCTTGTAGTCTCTGAATGAAGCAGTTGAGCGTCCTCCAAGTTGGATATCCTTTGCCCGGCTTCTGGGCACCATTTACGCAACGTTTGCTGACCCTTATCTATCAAATCCAGCTCCTCCTCTCTATTTTCTCTGTCTTTTCTCTGTATACGGCTTTCATATCTTGAATCTCTACCAACAGCTGTTTAAGGAGGGCACAAAGTGGAGCACTAGGATTTTCAAGATTCTGCTCAATCACTTCGCTCGCTGCAAGAGACTCAAAAAGAATCATTTGAAGTGGCACGGAGCTGACTACTCTGTCCTGAGCAGATTGTGGATGGTCAAAAAGAGTTGTCTGATTATGCATGCTCTCCGTATTTCTGCTTGACTGAATTACGGAGGCTGCCTATTTGTGCTTCTAAATTCTCATAACTGTCTGCCACCATATCAGACTTTGCGAGGGAAAGAGATGTGTTCACATTTGCCTTCTGTGAATTTCGTGTCGAGTTTTTTATTTTATTTTATTTTTTTTATTGATCTCAGAGAGGCGTTACACATATAATTACACCAAATGATTATTTACTGTACAATGTCAATTACTTTCATTCAGATCATAATTCATTTCCTAAAATAGAAAATCAGGTAATAACAGTTCTTACATAAATACAAAATTCATTGTGAATCCATTCCTGGTACATTTACACTACCCCAAGCAGCCAGTTTGATATTGGGAGCCAAAGATTCTTCCCCCATTTTTTTAGCCTGATGACCCTTACATTCGTAGTCTGCTTGTTCTAATTTATAAATCGCAATTAAGCAGGACAGCCACTCTTGGAACCCAGGGGGCTCGGAGTCTTTCCATCTAGTTGCAATTATTAGCCTAATAACCATAATTGAAATAAATACAATACCGATCTGGCCTCGGTCCAGCCCAATACTATTATCGAGGCCCATCATCATAAACGAGGGAGTTAAGCCAACACTTCTTCCTAGTATCTTCGGTTCGAGTTTCTGCTGTAAATGGGATATTGTGGTGCACATGTTGGGCAGTCCATTAAACTGCCTTCTATGGGAATTATTGAGGGGATCATTATCAGGGCAGTTGTATTCAGTTTTATCGTACCAGCTGCTGCAATCTCCTCCTGTCTACTCTTTAAGCCAGCCTCCGTTCTGAGCAAGCTGGATCCAGAGAAACGTATGGGATTTCCTGATTGTTCTACCTGGACACCCCGATGTCTCCATTCTCTGATGCTCTGGACTGAGAGAGTTCTAACTGGAGCTTTTGCAACAATGGATGTGGTATCTCAATTAGTGTATGGGGGCCTTCTATTTCCTCTGCCATCCCCTCTTGTGACCATTCGGCCCCCTCTCCCTGCCTCCGCCTGCGACCATTTTACTTTTGGATATGGAAGCCTTTGCTTCAACGCGAGTCTGTTTACTGTGCAGGTCTGCTTGAGATTTGAGGCTGCGAACTACCTGGGCTTTTCTCTCACAATAAGACTTCATATCTTGAAAAAGGAGATTTTTTCTTGTGGTCTGTCTCTAGGGGAGTATCACTTAAGCTGACCTTGATTTGTGTTGGAAGAGGAGAATAATGAAAACAGCCTAAGCACGTGAGAAGCCAAAGGTCAGAGGTCCAGAGTTTTATAAATGCTTTTGGCCTCTGTTAGAAGACCCTCTTTCTGAATTGTTTAATTCCATCTTACCCCGGGGTAGGGGGAGGGTGGGGGTGGGGCGGAGGGGGCATTCCACTCTCTTTCAAAAAATACGTTTTAGTGCATTTTTTTAAAGAAAGGGAAAGGTGAATTTTCCTCATCCTCCTGCAGACCAATAACACTTTTTTTAAATACAGATTACAACATTTTAACTAATCGCATTAGTGTAGTGATGAATTTGCGGATTCACCCCGATGAAAGTGGTTTTATTAAGGGACGTAGTCTGAGAGCCAATACTTACTATTTAGCTGAGTTTATTGATCTAGTCACTACTGATAATATCTCTGCAGGCGTAGTTCTGCTGGACGCAGGGAAGGCTTTGGACCTTGTGAGCTGGGATCTTTTGTTTAAAATCGTCACTGCTCACAAGGTCTATAGCTAGATTGTACAAAAATATTTGGGCTCAAATTATTATAAACAATCAAAGTGTGAGGACAGTGTTCCCTAGTAGAGGAACTCACCCTCTATCACCTACTTTATTTGCCATATTTATAGAGCCATTGGCCCCATACATTAGTTTGGATAATGGTATCCGCCCCCCTTTATTGGGCGCTGCAAAAATATAATTATATGCAGATTATGTTGCCTTGTATTTACTCCCTGATCGGGAGAACATTGAGACGGCTTTGCAAGCGATTCGGAGATGTATGAGGTTGTGAGGATATAAATTAGCGAATCTAAGACTGAATCACTTTTGTTCAACACCTCAACTGATGTGTTACCCCCATGTATCAGGCAAAATGTTCATCCATATCCTAAAAGGGATATTTTACTCTGATTCAGTTTTAGACTTTTACAGCCTAAATTTCGTACTGTTACTATCCAAAATTCTTTCTCTTTTAGCCATTTGGAAATCCCTTCCTATCTCCGTGATTGGTCGGATATCGCTAATCAAAATGTCGATTCTACCTCCTATATTTCTTTTAATAAACATCCCTTGGAAGCAGGTTTTTTCAACAGGCTGGAGAGCAGTTTTATGTAATTTATGTGGGGCAATATATCTCCCAGTGCCAGTCTAACAATACTTCAGTTGCCTAACACAGAAGGAGGGTTGGCACTCCCATGCCTCAGAAATTATTATTTTGCATCCGTCGCTGTGAGGCTGTGCCGGTTCTCCACGCAGGGGTGTCAGTTTGACAACTTTTACATTTCATATATGCTCCGTCGCCATAGTATAGCCAGTTTGAAGAGAGCCATCAACGAAACCAAAATACCGAAGAAAGTGAGGTATAAGACCCTGCAGAAGGTTAGCGCTGAGAAGTAACAATTTTTCCGTAAATGTAAAATACCAGTAATTTGTTCCGAAATATCTCTGGCATGATGCTCCCATCTTTCCCCCTGCCTTTCATTGGCAGCCATCAAAAGAAGGTGGAAAAGAGATCGCCTCCTAACGGATCACCTGACAGACCAGGCCATTGCCATTATCTACAAAAACTCACAAATAACTCCCCTGACCCGATGGTGACACTGAGAGAGAGGCCTGGGAAAGAGACATTGTAGCCTTAAACGATGAGGACTTGGCAGAAGCCCTACAAAGCCCACAAGAGGTAGTGATACAAGCTCGTTTAGATTAGTATAATTGAGGATCCTGCATAGCTTGTACTACTCTAGAGTGCTTATTCATAAGATACGGAGGGGGACTCTGCACTTTGTCTGCGGGGTTGTGAGCAGGAGGGCACCTTTTTAAACACTCTTTGGGAATGCCTTATAATACAACTGTATTAGGAAGAGGTGGTACGGAGAATGGCCCAGAAGCTTGATCTAGTAGTTCCCCTGAATGTGAAGTGGCTCCTTTTGGCTGTAACAGGGGAGGTGCCCTGGCCAAAATACCAGAAGGTTTGGCTGGTAGTTGCGGCAGTGGTGGCCAAGCGCAACATAGCACAGGCTTGGGGTGAAGCGTCTCCTCCCCCAAGTTGAAGACTGGGAGTCTGACTTGGACTGGTGCCAGCGGGCAGTGCAAGTAGTCTACCAAAGTAGGGGCTGCCCTAGGAAGTGGGAAAAGGTGTAGGCAATTGGGGTACCTGTCACGGTTACTGAGTTTGTGGGGGTGGTGGTGGGTAGAGAAGGCGGGACCCTGGTAACTTGGTGTGCTACCTGTTCGGGTTTGAGAATCTTGAACGCCGTAAAGACTGTTTCAAATGACTAACCATGTCACATAGCTGATGAATCGGCTCTGTTTAAAGTGTATACTAGATGATTGCTTCAAATACTGTATTCCCTGTATGATGAGCGATGTTTAATAAAAAGAGCTTGAAAGAAAAAAAAAGACTTCGCAAAAGAGTCACATTTTCCAAATCTGAGACTTTTTAGAATAGAATAAAGTGTGTGGCAGAGATTTGCTCTTGTAATACCTCGTTCAATGTATCTTTTAGTTTTTCTTACATACAAATGTCTGTCCTTAATAGTCTTTACCTATTTGAAGTCTAGTGTACAGTCGGGTTGGTTAGGAGAAACTTCAGGCCTGAAAAAGTGAATGATTGTTTGAGTTTCTGGTATAAGGAAACTCTGGCAGGGTAGTCCTTTAGTTGCCGTTAATATTCGGCTGTAATAGCGGGTATGCACAGAGATAGAGATCGATAGTGACACCTGGTCAATGTATTTTGAGGTTGTTTTTTCGCTGCTGTGGGGGGCACGTTTCCATAGAATGATTTTTTTTAATGCCTGGATGCTCTATTACACCCCACTGAGGCATAACAAAATCATTTGAACATCCACTAGAAAGTGCCTTAGATGCAAGGAAGTGGGTGATGGGGGACATATGTTTATGTCCTGTAAGGCCGTTTCTGAATTTTGGTCACAGATTTCTGAAGAGATCTCACTAAAGGTAGGACGTCTCCTGTGAATCCCACATTCAAGGAGTGGCTAAGTAAGATGAGGAAAATCGGTACACGATAATGCTGGTATTCTGCCCGGCTGAACAATATACAGCTTTACAAAAAGGTATAGGGGCATTCTCTGTGGAAGATACGGCATAGGAAAATTGGATACAGATTCCACTCAAAACCTTATCAATACTATGCTGGTATTTTGGCTTTTGCACTGTCACTTTACTTTGTGGTCCAGTAATTAGCTAGCAATTAGTTAGTCGGGCCACAAAAGTATTGTATCTGCTCCACCATTTAACTTTGTTGACATCTGGTTGATATTGCACTTTTTTCTGATTCTCAGATGGAAGGGGAACTTAGCACTATACTGTTTTTGCACTGCCACGTTATAGTGTCAGCTGTCTGGAGAACATCAATTCCTTTGTACAGTTGCTTTATCGCTACCATGTAGGTAGTTCGCTCGACCAAATAAGTGCTGTATCTGCATTGGCACTTTATTGTGTTATACATTTCTCGATCAATTTTCTGTTTCCAGTGTTTAAAATGCTGAGGAAATGCATACTGTATTAGCTTGGTCACTTTATAAATTATTTGAAATTGATGATATATAAGTTAAGATGTTGTACCTTCGAAGTATAATGAATGATATTAGTCCTGAGCTGCAATTTTTTTCTTCATCAGTAATTTTCTTCGTAATTTGCTAATGTCTTCAATATTCGAAATAGCGGTAGTTGATTGAACTAAAAAAACGTGTACTGTATCCCAAGCAATAAATAAATCTAAAAAAAAAAAAATTCTACATAGCACTATTTATTCAATATGGTCTTTATTTGATTGCCTCCAAGTATGTTACATTCAGGTGGCACAATATGTCTTTGTTCAATAGTAAATGAATGCCTTTGAGCACGGTGTCAGGGGCATAACCCCTATCCAGATTTACCCAAACTTTCTTGGAGAGAAAGCAACAGCAGAATTTTGATTGTGTTTAAACATTTTAAAACCTGTACCAAACAGTTTGGGAAACATTAAAGTAAGTGACCACATGCTAGTTTAGTCACATTGAACAAAAACATCTGGCTCACCTCAACCTCCAGTCAACTTTAAACCTAAAATAATTTAATGAGGCAGAGCAAAAGATGTGGGCGACAGTCTTGCACCTAATGTCAGGATGTGAGGTACCCACAATTTGTCTGTAAGCATCCAGGAGTCAACATTTATCTCAGAACTGGGAGCCCGGACTACCAATCAAAGAGAATTAAAGAGGATGAAATGGAGATCAGATGGGAGATCCACAGCAACTGATTCAAAGGGTTGTTGCTAAGAACTGGTGAAGTAAGGAAGAGAAGAACAAGTTGGAACAATTCCTAAAATCAGATATGATGGGCCTGCCATCAGTATTGGGAAGTATTGTGTGCCTGGCGAATTGTCTCAGCAGAGGGGCCAGAAACAGACAAGGCACTGTCAAATGGTCGAACAAGCAGCATCCTCCCACCCTTGGCAAACTCTGCTTCTGCAGTGGTCCTCTGGTCATGCTTGTGAAGGGTGAGCAGGGGCCAGTCCCCTTGAAAGGTTTTGCTGGACCATTGCCCACTCTTTCCATGTGTTAAAGTTCTGCAGTTGAGCCAAGGCCGAACCAGTGATCTGGCTCATCCCTAAGTGCCAAAATACATGTAGAATCTTCAAAATATTTGGGATGTAAATTACACAAGCAAATTGTAAGAACAAGATAAAGATTTTATAATATAAGAAGTGTCTCTTTAACATATTGTAGTGTTTTCCCATTTTATAAACAATTAGACCCCAGGTTGAACAGGGAATCAGTTACCTTTCGATACCAAGGGATTAATATCTACCATTACCCCACTGATATGCAAATCTGGGCAGAGAGACACGGTCCCTCCGAGCCCAGTTTACTTTTGATCTTCTCTTCCACTTTCAGTAATGGGTTATGTGACACTAGTGAAGATGGTGGTGCTACACCAGTTATTGTATTATTTTGCAAACTTCACCTGCTCATCCCTCGTTCCTTCTTCAGACACCTCAACACGTCCCACATCTGATTTGGGGGCCGGTGTGCCGCCGAGTAGCTCTTTCCACTCAAAAGCCACCAATGACTGTGGGTGGATTAGCCCGTCTGGACATAGAACGTCATTATTTAGTTGCACCACTCCAATGGGTGTTTCGCTGGCTGTCGCCTGCATAAGGTAAAATTTACCCGTAAAGACCTTAAAGAGGGCTTACTGCTCTACTCATTGTTTCCTACTGACCATTTTACCCAACGCTACACAGGGTTATTCCACTCGGCTCTGTTACCTTACTAGAGCCCGAAGACTCACCAACACGAAGAAACTTCATGCTCCTGCAATACCTTTGCTAGGCCTTCCCACTCGCACAGGATGGCTTTGCTCAGGGCAAGTCTTTCAGTGGCATGCTGCAGGCCTCTCAAAATTGGGGTATTTGTTGACTGCGAGCTACTAGGTTTCCAAACACTTATGGCAGACTAGATTCTTCACCCGGGTCAAGTCCTTTCTTACGAACAACTTAATCAATCATTAAATGCCCTACTTAATGTCAGCCACCTAGCACCAACCCCACATGAGGTGTGCCAGACACTCTATATAATGGAACTGGCAGCAAACTGATAAGATGAGTATACAGAGCTTTCCTGCAACATGGGGACCACTACAGAGCTTCCCTCCATACTAACTGAGAAACGGACATAGCTAAACCTCTGGACGAAGAAGACTGGGCTAAAATATTTAAATATCCCCCCAAGTATTCCACGGCTCCAGTTTTAAGTATATTCAATTTAATATTCTATGTAATATTCTGAACTGAGCCTACCTTAAACCTGTCTGAATTAGCAAAATATACCTGGGAGCTGCAGCTGCATGCCCTTGCTGTATACAATTAAATGCCGATTTGCTTCATGCCCCATACTCCTTTCATACTGGCAGATGTGATGTTGACCATGATGGGCCATGTACTAACAAATTCACCAGAAGTGCTCCTATTGGGCGTATTCCCCTGCCCTAAGTTCGAGAAACCCTCCACCAAGTTCCTTGACCTGGCTCTTCTATCAAAACACAGTATTACACTGTTCTTGAAGGATTCACTTCCTCCGGTTATCATAAGTTGGACCAAAGGTCTCGCTCTCTTGGTTTCGATCTGGTACACAGGGAGGAGTGAGCTGGCCTGATAAAATATTTTGTTCCACAGTCGTGGGATATTTTGGTGGAGGGCTTTAAAGATTGCACCAAGAATGACCCTCCCCTCCATAATCCACCCCGACACATGTGCTCTAGTTTCTATTTAGTAGTCCTTCTTGCCACATCTAGGCATCTACTCAAGGTAGTGGATCAGGGTGCCTATTTTGGACACACTATATTGATTTCCCCTCTAGAACACTTTCTTCACCACAGGGTTCATTGCTCTACTGTCCTGTCAAAAGTCATTTTCAAGTAAATTAGACACATACAGTAATTTGATTTGACTAAGATCACACAATTTAGCCATGCAGGAAATCTGGGAGTTGAACCCAGGCTTCCCGGTCACACATGGGGCACTTAAGCCACTGACTAGATTATTTTTTCCCTCAATCCTCTTTAAAACCAGAAGACAGTGTTTTTGTACAATTCTATGAGATGTATAGTATACTTTGTTAAATGCAGATCACAGGTTAATTTGACACAATATCTAAAATTGAAAAGGTCCATAGGTCCATAATGAAGGTATGGAATGGCAAGACACCATATTCTAATATCACTGACTTTTTAGACATTATATAACTATTCGAGAGGTGGGTGAGCCCTTGAAAGCATGAGCCAGGCTTGGGCCTGAAGTCTGGATCTGGCTTAGTTTGAGATCCTCTTGAAACCTCAAGCCCATAGGTTTCAAGTGGCTTCTGCCTACCTCCTTCCTTCTACCCAGGATGTGGCATTAGGGCCAGGGCTGCTGACTTTGAAACTGGGGAACCAAATTAGTCTTTGCATCAGCTCAACATCCTATGATTCTCAGCACACCACTTAATCTCCTGGTCCTTTAAACAATGAATGTGACCGTGTGTAATGTACGTGGTGCTCAGGTAAAGTGCTCCAATACCTTTGGATCGAGTTCACGGTATATAAAAACGTCGTAAAATGCACAAAGAAGTAAAAACAAATCCTTAACGTAAGGAAAGACCAATGATCATTCCCTGGCTAATTTGTACAAAGTTAAATTAGAAAACTAGGATAAATCTCATTTTTCCTGTTAAATTGTGTGACAGTAGGCAAATATTTCACTTCAGCAAAACTCTCTTTTTCTTCATTAATGCGTATGAAAGCACTTTCAAGTGCATGAGTTCCGAATACCAGTTGTACACAAACCTATGGTATTTGATTTAACCCATTCCCTGCGCATGACGGAACCACGCCGTCATAAGCCATGGGCGGCGTGTGCTCATGACGGCGTGGTTCCGTCATGCTGCGGCCGCTCCGCCCACGCGGCACTGATTCCCCGCCTGTGCGGGCGAATTAGTGAGTGGGCGGGGTCGTGACGGAACCACGCCGTCATGAGCACAGCTCGCCCGTGACTCATGACGGCGTGGTTCCGTCACGAGCATGGCGGCGCCGCGCTCACCCCCCCCCCCGCGCCGCGGCGGAATTACCGCCGCGGCCAAGGGGTTAATACACTTTAATGTGACATTAACATCAATGCTTCACATGTTAAAGGAATACACTTCTCTTGAATTTTATCATATTTTTCATGATGTTTGTTATATGATTTATACAACAAACATGTCAGGGCTTGGCTCGTGTATGCGCTCTAAATACCGAGCCAGACCTTTGGCTTAGCTCTGGTTCTCCATGTTTATTTGTTGGATCGCCCACCTCTAAGCTATTCAATGCAGCGGCTGAAGTGCATTAAAAAAAGTATGGATACTACCACGGGGAGGGGCCAGTGACCGCAGAGGTGGAATCAAAGTTGCGGCTAAAAAGCTCAAAATATTCTGTAATAATTTTGTTGGTCTCTCACCGTCGGGTAACTACATATAAAATAATGTACACCTTAACTAAAAAATAAAAAAAAGTTAAACTAATCAGTGGGAAATGCACTATTTTATGTTGTGAAACTTCGTTAATGCGATCACTCCAGATGTATATTTGTGCAACCAGAGGCCCACAAAATTGAATCCTGTTTGGTGCAGTAGGCAAAGTGACTTGTGTATTTTTAGTGCTAGGTCCCTGAAAGTACTGTGAGTGTTGGAGCCATAATTTTAAATGTGCATTATACACAGTATAATATACACTGCCACTAAATGCACATATAAATTTAGGTTAAAGATAAAAAGGTCTTCTAAAGTATAGATCTCGGTGATATGCAGATTATACCTAATGCAATTTTTTTTTTATAACTGTCCGTTAAAAGCATGCACTTCACAGCTCAGCATGGAACACCCTAACAGTACCTCTCAAAAAGAAAATATCTTGTCATCAGGTAGCTTCAAGTGACTCCATCAATTAACATCTCCCAGGCAGCCTTTAAATTTGCTGATTAGCCAATTGCACAGATTTGCATTCCTTTGGGGTAGCAGACACCCTGACAAGAAGGCTTATTTCTTTTTAGCTCTCTGCCCCTCCCTCCAGACTGCAGCACAGGAGACTTCCTCCCTTCCACTTCAGCCGTGGAATCTCAATTGTGGGAATTCATTTTTGTCCTTTAGCTGAAAGGCTAAAATTACAGACAAATGCCGTCCGTTAGAACATTAATCACGGACAACAGACGTTGGGGCTAATTTAAGGACAGCCCGTGAAAACTACAGACGGGTGGTCACCCTACCTAGTGGTGCTGAACGGTGACCATGGCGATGTCTTTCTGCCAAAAAAGTCCAGGCACTCTGCCCACACGGTTGCAGTTCATCGCAGGATGGGCACTGGTGGCTCTAATGTCATGTAAACAAGCCGCAAAGTGGCTTCATCAAAGTACACCCGGGTGGCCTTTCAGGTGCGCCGGGTGTCCTGATCTCGACGATCAGCCTGCTCCAGTAGTGAGTAGCACAGAATGATTTTCACTGCTCCCTCGCAAGGTAGACCATATATAAACCCCACAAGTATGGTATGCACAATGCAGAAATCATATTCTTAAATCAACTATGAGAAAACCTATTAAAGGTTCAATTTCACTCTACAATCCTCACAATGCACAGAACGAATACAAAGAAAAGCACTTATCTGGCTGCTGAGTAGCAAAGACAGAGGAAGTGTAGTTCCTTGTATATGTTCCTATGGGAGGATGACCAGTTCTGATTGGACTCCTTGATTTTGTTATTAGGACTCCTGGGATATGTAGTCCTATGTTATAATATTTGTATTCACATTTGGACTGCGGAGCAAATATAAACTGGAGAAAGAAAAGCATAATCTGAGCCTCCAGTCCTGACATAGAATTCATCATTATGAGGTTCTCGACATACAATAAACATGGAATGTAAAGATGCCCCATTTTCAGAAGGTCCGGGAGGTCGGCTATATAAAATCCAAAGAGAGCTAGGGCAGGTACACAGACTTGACAAACCCCATTCTCAATCTTCACCTTACGACAGACGCCCCTTAGGACTGAGTTTAATTTGTGGCTAGTTCATACTATGTAAGGCCTGAATTGGGCACAGAAGTACACCGTGAGTCCCACTGTCTTCCCTTGCCTGTGTATGCTTCCATGCATGATCCCAAAATATATATTCACTGAAAAAAACAAAGGTTAAAGTAACATAGTTGGGTGTGATAAAAGGATCAGTTTTTCTAATAAAAAAAAATAATTCGAAATTCACTGAAAAAAACCCAAAGGTTAAAGTAACGTTATAGTTAGGTGAATATGTCGGTGATAAAATTAATGTTTTTAACAAACAAAACCACTGAAAGTCACCATTTATAATTAGCAGCGCTAACTATAACTTATACCCCCACCATGCATTGCTCATGACTGCACATGGCATCACTCAAGACATGTTCTATGACATCATTTGACATAATTTATGACATCACTGACATCTCAAAGGACATCGATATCATGGATAACCTCACAAATGACATCATCCAATGAGTGTGTTAGTTTGTTTTATAGTTTACATAGTGGTGGGTAACTACTAAATTACTTTTCTACCTAATTTTGTGCAGCCTGGGTCCAGATAATGGGTTTAGGTGTTTACAAAACACATGTGCTCCTAATGCACCATAGGTATTGAACACGTTATAAATCTTTGAATTAAAGAGTAACTCTGTGTGCAGGTGACAGTTGGCAACTTGTGTTTGTTGTGATCCACACAAGTTTTTTGGTACTAAAGAAAGTTTCCAGCACAACAAAGATTCTATGCACTACATACTAAGGATTGTAAGCAAACTTGAGTTATTAGACCGAATCATATGATCCAGCGTGATATTAGCAAATAGTATTTATACACAAAATACTCACTTGGGCCCATACATTCATACTAGGCTAATACTTACGCTGGGGTGTCAGTTGTACTCTTTATCAAAATCCCTGCTACCAATTACCTTCTGATTGAAGAGTAATGACTTACCAATGAATCCTTTGCTAATTGGGAAGTTTAAAATGAGTGACATTCATTATAATACATAAATCCTGAAATAATCACTGAGTCAGGAAGTTTTTAAAATGTTTATCTAAAGATTTAGCAGAGTAAAATACAGAAACCACACGGTACTTAGTCGCACATCAACGAGAAAGCATAGAATAATTATTGCTAATCAATGACGGTCCTTAAGAAAAAGGAGAGGATAGAGACAGCAGCGCAACTAAAGGTTGCATTATATTTACCTAAGTGCGGAAACCAAACCCCTTGGTCAAGGAGTTGGAAAGAATAGGACCCAGGAAGGCTGAAGAGTAATGACTTCCTCCAGGTTCAGGACAGGACCGGTGACCTCTCTATAACGACGCCTGCGCCGTTCCCCTCTCTGATACTCGGCTTCTCCTCGATTCTCTCGTGTCTCCCTTCTAATGGACTCCGCCGCCCCCTCCTCAGAACCTCTTCTGGACAGGGATTCAGTCTGCAACCGATCAGCTTGGCAGTCTGGAGCTAGAAGCTAACTAATTAGCTAATTCTATATCTGTTATACCCTTCTACGCCCATGTACCTCCCATTAATGTTGCTAAAGTATGGGACCACTATTTCTGATTGGACAGGGACAGGGGGTGGATTCTCACACCATATTGATTTGTCTTGTATTTCTGAAGCCTATTGTTTTTAAACTACCGCCCCTTCAATTTAATACATTTGCTTTATTTCCCACCCGTCTCACGACAAAATTTACAATTTATTCATATAAAATGTTGCTTTTCGACGAGAACATCTTGGTATGTAGTGGTGTCGGCCAGCAGGTCATGGCCTTGGGTGATGTCCAAGTTGACTTCATCTCCTTCTATCTGGTCTGCCACTGTGCGGAATCTTTGTCACACGAGCTTTCAGTGCATCAACCCCAGGCCCAAGTTTACGAACTAATAAAAGTCAAAAAAAGAAAACATTAATGTAGGAGAGTAGGATCTGCTTCACATGGGTACCCCCACTTTTTGCTGATGCTTCACTGTTTTTCGACTTTAGTCTGGCTGGGGCCCTGCTAATCAGAACCCCAGCCTAGCTGCTTCCTCTCTAAAAAGGTTTTCATGTGCCTTAGGCACATCTCTGATTGGAATCTGGAGTGCCCTTGTAAGTCCCTAGTATATGGTATACTATGTACCCAGGGCATAGGTACCTCAGAGGCCTGCCAGGGGCTGAAGCATGTATTGTGCCACCCCTGGAAGGCCAGCCAAAGGACACCACAGGTCTGCTACTGCAGCCTGGGTAAGGTGGTGCATGCACCCCTTACTGTGATATAGGTTACCTATCTCACTACATACATACACACATATAAACCTATAAGTCACTCCTATGGCAGGCCTTGTCAATCCTGAAGGCAGAGTGCTTGGTTCCTATGTGAGAGGGTGCCCCTGCATGAGCAGAGCCCCTCTGCAGCGTTCGGAGACCCTTCTCTGATGCTGTTTGTAGTGCAGCCTGACCATATACTCTTAAGCGCATTATAACCTCGCGTTAAATGCTAACTTTGGGATGGCTGCACGGAAACATTTTGTGTTTGGTGTCAAACATCTTGGAATACTACCCCCCCGCCAGTTCTGGCGGCGGGGGTAGCATTCCACCCTTCTAGAGGGAGAGACATGTACACACCGGCCTGCCCGGTAACTTCTTTCCAAGCCCTGGCATCACAAAATGGATGCCGCTGCCACAGACACGGGTCTGGCCTCCTCCTGCTGCTGACTGAAACTCCGGCAGGGGAGGCCTGGATAATAGGTTTCCTGTCCCAGGGAGGTGTAACCACCTCCCCAGACAGGATAATGTGTATTGGGGCTGGGCGGGAGCACTCTCTGGTGCTTTGAAGTCCTGCACTGGGGGCACACTTGGTGTCCCTGTGCATACCCCAGTTCAAACTAGTTCAGGGGCTTCCAGCCCCTGCTCTGGCGCGAAACTGGACAAAGGGAATGGGTGTAACCACCCCTCTTCCCTGACCCTCCCATAGGTGGGTCCCCAGAGTATGTCCAACCCCCTAACTTAGTATAAGTATGGGACCCCAGTCCTCAGGACTTTAGATTTACCTGGACGAAACTCTGATACAGAATCCTGGACCTTCGACGCTCTACTTTAAGATTAGAGGACTGAAGAATCTCCCTTGGGGTCAAGGAGTGACTCCTGCTTGGCAGGCACCAAAGAAGCAATTGTCCGGTCTGCATCGCTGAAGCTCCCGCCGGACGCCGAAGTCTTTGCATCACCAGAGGTGGATTTCCAGACTGCCCCGAGGCTGCCCTGAGTCCCCACCAAAGCTGAGGCCCGTAGCTGTCGTGGGTAACGTGGAACCGTGACCCCTGGATACCGAGCACATTTGCAAGGGCATCCTCTTCTTGGGCTCCCACGAAGTTGTGCTTTGGGCTCCGAGTAGCCCCCGCCTCCAGCACCGACTGCACCGAAGATCACTGGCCCCCACTCCACGAGTGTCCCGTGAGCCAGCTCCCAGTGCGTCCACTCGAGGCTCCTTCGCGGTCGCTAGTCCGTTGGCTAGTGGGCCCTCCCGAAGGCAACTCTAATTCTAATTGGGCTTCCCTGGTTGCTCCAGGCTTGCCCTGACTTATCCTCGCTGGGTGAGTCCCCCAGACCTTGCTGGTCTGCATCAACGTCCTTCTTCTATTTCCAAGAGACTTGCCGTTGCCAAGGCTTGTTGGGTCCAATCCGGTCGCCGAAACCCCTGCAATCGACAGACATCGTGGGACAGCTCGAATCCAGCTCCTGGTCGTCGTCGACGCCTCGTGGCTGAAGAGTCAAGACGACCGTCAACCTACCTGAAGCACCCGACATCGGTGGGCATCTGCTCATCACCTTCCTGGTCACTGGCTAGTGACCCAGACTCTGTCCCCTCTGCTTTCAGGTTCTTCAGATCTCCGATCCACCTTTGGATCCACCCGAACACTTTCGACTTGGTCGCCAGCAGCACTTTGCAGCAGATCGCCATTGTAAACGACGACGAAACCCGACCCCGAAAGACACCTATGCACCCGGCTTCCCTGGGTGAGGTAACTCGAATACTCCGGTGCTCCCGTGGGTATAGACTCTAGAACAACCTAGTTCTAAAGGGGTTTGCTCCAAGTCCTCCTCTAAGTGTCCCTTTTCTTTAAAATTCCAACCGCGACTTTCCCCATAGAAGTCAACGGCGATTCGCGGCGGTGTTCTCACACTGCACGCGTCCCCCGTGGGTCCCCTGTGTCACTACCTTGGGTGGTTCCTTGTGGTCCAAGCACTTCTACAGGCTCTAGGCCTTGTGTCTAGCTCAGTCGTGGTTCTTATACCACTTTATTGGTATATGGTTTGGTACGCCCCTAGGGCTCAAACGTGTATTTGTGCTATTACTGTTGATAACTAACTTATAACTTATGTATTTCGAACTCTAGCCTCATAAAGAGACTAGAGGGGTGTGTTTAGTAATAAATACATATATTTTGAATATATACCTGGTGTGGTCCTCTTTCATTTGGTCACTCAAGAGATTATAGACTGGTAAAACAAGCTGCTTTACATTCCTTCAAGACTTAGCCTGAAGGCTGCTCTCCATAGCTACCACTAGGATAGCTTTCAATAAAGGTTGTCTTTAACCTATCTCCAATAAGGGGTTGTTTGGACTGGTGCAAGGTGCCCACTATAATTAGTGGACAGCATATACCAGGCCAACTTCTCACAATTAAAATCACAAATAAAATGTTTCACTGTATGCCCACTTTTTCTACTCTATTCCCATTTAATTATAAATTCTGTCCCGCATTAGTAGCGTTAGAGAAACGACAATTAAAAATGACATGAGAGCAAGCTGAAGCATATGAAAACATCAAGCAGCCATTTTAATGCACACTGCGCAGAAGCAGAAGTTTCCCACCAAGCAAAAAGAGACGTCACAACACGTGATATGGTTATGACATGCGCAGAAAGTTTCCCGCGCTTTAGCAGCCATTTTGGATTACAGACAAGCGTTATTCATTAGTAAAACACATAGGCAAGCGTCCTCACTATTCGTGTAGTGTATGCAAGGGTTAGTATAGACAATACAAATTTAATAAGTTAATACTATGAGGAGATTGTGTATGAGCAAGTCTCATTTATGAGTCCTTGCTCCATCAATATCAGCATGAGAATTTCTACATAACATAGAAGACTGTGTGCACCAGGTACTAACCTATGTACATGTGCTTGTTTTGCTTGAGAAGATGGGTTAGCTGTAAAGTTTTTACTGCAGTATGAAGTGTGCAGGTAGTAGAATGTTTAGCACCTTCAGTTCTTGGTTATTGTTTAGAAAATTGTGTCTTTTTAGGTCTCGCCTAGGCAGAAGAGACAGCCATGCTGTATCTAGGATATGGGCTTAAAAATGCCCATTTTTTTTATTGGTTCCTCTTGCTGTCCTTTAGAAATGCTGGCTTTTCATTGGTAAATACACTTAGTAGTCCCTCCTTTTGGAATTCTGTATCTTTCCATGAGGACTGCCCCTGTTACATGTGTTCTTACTGTTCAGGTTATTGATACTTTGAGATACTTTGAGAGAACTCTTATTTTTGGTTGGCCTGCCTCTTTGCTCGTTAAGTGTACTGTTTAATTGTGCAATGAAACTTCGGTTACTTCATTTGCTTGTTGTCCCTTAATCTCCCCGTGCCTTCCCGCACCCCTCTCGCAACACTGTGGGCAGGTCTCCACCACCCCTCCGAGGCCACTGCTTGTATTGCTAGTTTTTTCATTTGGTTAATTGTTGCATGATCTGCAGTGCAGTGTCCTCATTTAATCCCCCCCCTGCACAACACTGTTTGCCCGCCCCCACCTCCGAGATCGCTGCATTGATTTTGTCTCCTTATTTTAAATTAGTAGCTTTTATTTATATAGTGCAACCATCCAGGCGCTCTGGAGAAATTAAAGGATCAACCCATAATCACAGGATGTTGACCCGACACCAGACTCGAACATGGATCCCCGGTCGGCAGCTCTGGCTGCTGCGCCATACCCTTTCTCAAACCGTGTGGCAGGGTGCAGTACCTTATGTGGCCAAAAGAGGTCCCAAGGGACACCTAATGACAGCCTGCGGTACTGCACCCTCAGAACACTGCTTGCCCGACCCCACCTCTGAGATCACTGCATTCATTTCTTTAAAATCGGTTTTATATGTTCTGAAACGTTTTTTTTCTTCCTGAATAAAATAAATTGCGCAGTACAGATTTACCAGCTGCACGTGCGCTGGGTACTGCTGATGGGGAGGGGGTAGTAAACATAAAAATCTGAAATCGCGAGTTTGCAGTTTTTTCATTCTTTAAAGTATCATAGGTTGTGCTGTTTCCTCCAGTGCACAGCTGGCTCAGTTGATTGCCACATGTTTATTTCTGGGTCAGTGGTACCTTGTAGAAGAGGTGTGGCATCAATGGACCATTTATGCCTCCACCCACCTTGACATGAGAATGATTGTTATGAAGGGAAATTGGGGGGTCATCAGGTGTAGCAGCTGCTAACCACTTAGTACTTTAAGAATGCCCTTTCTGCCTGTGGTCTCGGGGGCCCTGAAGGGACTGGCAAGAGCAGAAAGAAAACAAACCTCGAAGAGCTATGTTTACTTTCTTTCTTTATTCCACGCTAGGTACTTCCTGTAGTACCTCAGCAGCAAACAGGAGATGATTGCATGGCAAGGTAGAGGCAAGGGAGACAATGGGTGCGTGATGTCACTTCTGCTAACCTGGTGAGAGTCAGTTCATTTTACACTTTATTGCAAGTATGTGTGTTAATGACACTCAAGAAAACAGGGCATCTAGTTTTTTAGACGGCCCTGTATGGTGGAAGCTGTTATATTAACTGCCTTGCTTAAAGAATGCTCTTGCACATCATGGCCTGACAGGCGCGGCCTTTCTTCACATGCAAGGATAATTCACTCTTCATACTCAATTGAACACGAGCAATTTTCACTCCGGCTGGTAGTCGTGAGGCGCACTATTGTGGTTCTCTACTATATTCTTTTGTACACATGGTAATACGTAGGGACGGCTGCTCTGCTCTTTTGACCCCCTGCTTTCAGGTTTAAAATGACACTGTTAGTTTTGATCGTGTACATGATAAGTGAAGATGATTTTTTTGGGCTTGTCAGTTTGTAAGGCCATTTCGGAATCCTTGTTTCAGAACAATATGTTTGAGTTTTAAAACTTAAATATATCTTTGCTATTATCAAGGGTCATGGGAAGTCTTGAACTGTGCGTCTTTCTGTGCAGCCTCCTTAATTATACCCTCATGCGCAATGCATGCTACTGATGTGAAATTGCTGCAGCGAAATGAGCACCAGTTAACTGAATGACGTTGTGTACAGGGCAGTGGCTCTGGTGTACTTGTATGTACAGTTCACAATAATGGGAGTCTTTACTGCTTTGTTTCATCAGCCTTTCTTTGGGTGTGTGGAGATAACTCGAGCAACTGTGTTGTTGCTTGAGAGCAGCTCTCCACAGAGTCTAAGGTGGGCTAAAACAACCTGGCACTCGGTCTCCTTCCTTTCTCTATCCATGTTGCAGGGTGCAGTACCTTATGTGGCCAAAAGAGGTCCCAAGGGACACCTAGTGACAGCCAGTGGTACCGCACCCTCACAACAACTGCTTGCGCACCCCACCTCTAAGATCGCTGCATTGATTTTTAGCATTAAAAGAAAGATTTTATTGTGTGGTTGATTAAAACCTTAACAAGGTATGACATTTAAAAGAAAAATAATACCATGTTATGCAGGGGACAGGAAAAGAATGGTTAGTTCATTATAGTAGCATCTAACATGAACGAGTGTATATCAGAAGATAGGACATGCACAGCCTGCACTAAACAATATTGGAGAGGAGCGACCAGTTTGGATTAAAATATTTAATTTGTAGTGTCATCATCCTCATAACCAAGATTTGGGTAAGGCAGGCTTTCCCGATTGAGCAATTAAGGTATGGCTGTGGCTACAGGCCAACGTGGCAGTCCTTATTGTACGAAGTTGCCTGGGCCTTTGAAAGTGGAGTGGACTTAATGTTTTCCACATCTGCGCTCTTCAAAAGGAGTTTTTTATGTTTCTTCAGTATACTTTTCCCTGCTGTATGCGTGAGCGATGGAACGTTTAGTGCTGTCAAGTCTATTTGAAGGGTGTCTGCTGCTGTATTATTTTAAATTGGTAGCTTTCATTTATATAGTGCAGGTATCCAGGCGCTCGGGGGAAAAATAAAGGATCAGCCCATAATCACAGGATGTTGAGCTGACACCAAACTCGAACACGGATCCCAAGCTCCCCAGTCGGCAGCTCTGGCCGCTGCGGCATATCCTTTCTCTAACCATGTTACAGGGTGCAGTACCTTATGTGTTCAAAAGAGGTCCCAAGAGACATCTTGTCGTCCTGCCCCCTTTCACTGATTAGTGCACAGTACAAGAGTAAATGTTGCTGTACCCGCAATAATCTGCTGCATAGCTAGAAACTTATAAGGTACCAAAGGCGAGACCAATTGCATTGCAAATCCTTGTTTGACAACTGTTGCATAGAGTGTACACTGTTCTTAGTAGATACTTTTTTAATACTCTGTGATGTATTTCTCATGAACGTTTCACTTTTTGCAAACTGTGTGGTATAGAGTAAGCTCTCTCCATAGAGTAAGCTCTGTTTACAGTACCCAGTTCTCTACTGATATCAACTTCATTTCTCAATATAGGTTCGGTTAGTGCCAGGGGTTTGATACAGATAAAAGCTGTCCATAGTAGGTCATTTTGTTTTGGAACCGACTTTCACTATTTTAGGAACTTGGCTTTCTGTGAACAGTTATATACAGATTAAACAACGTACTTAATGAGAGTTACCTATATATCTGTGGTTGATTGTTAATGTGAACTGTGTTAGCTGTAAAGTGTATGGTATAGGGTCAATATTGCACATAAAGCTTGCTTTGTACACCTAAGAGTTGTATCTGTAATAGATGGCATTAAGGATGCGTCATGTTATTCAGAGCTATTTTGTACTCTCTTTCATGCCTCTAATGCCATACTAGTTTATAGAGCAATGTGTGCAAAAGAAGCTTGGATGATGTCATCAGTGATATCATTTGAGATTTCATCAGTGGTCGTAAATGATGTCATAGAAAATGTCATGAATGATGTCATATGTGAGCTCATAAGCCGTGCATGGCGGGGCACAAGTTATAGTTAGTGCTGCTAACTATAACTGGTGAATGTCTGTTTTTTTTTTAGTTCAAAATGTTAATGTCATTGACAAATGCACCTAACTATGATGTTACTTTAACCTTTGTTTTTTTTCAGTGACTATATATATATAAAATGTGTGTATACAATATTGATTGTTATTGTGTCACTTGTTCCCCCAATCATAAATCATGCACAGACAATAACTTGACGTTGGAAGCAATATGGCTACAGCACATGATATTTTGTTTACTAAGGCTGCTACTATACTTAATTAAAGAGGCAACATATCCGAGAAAACTTCTGTTAGCAAATTCATCAGATGGCACATTACCAAATTGATGGTAGCCTTAGGGTCACGAAGTGGGGTAATATATCTAAACTCAGCCCCCCTCAATTGAATATTATTTTAGGTACTCGCCACCAGTAGTGGCTGGTATTGCCTTCCAACCACATAATTCTTTAAGATCACCTCCCTCCCCTAGCCACCCTACCTATATTACGTTTGCAAACCTAAACATTGCCATCTCTGAAACCTTTCCGTATGGCCTGACCATTTTATGGTAACACTGGTATGCCAGATAATTCACAGCAATTCACCGTGCCTGAATTCCAATAATCCACAACATTTTTGGACAGGTCTTTAGCCATTGACCTAGTCTCTAAGTTACAATAATTGGAGTTCCTTAGGAGTGCTGCTTCATTCATAAGGCAACTGGTTATCCCTGAAATTATACAACTTCAAACAGTGCCACAGAAAGTTGGTAGGATGAAATTTAGTTTATCCCTGTAGTGAGTGCACAAAGGGTATTAAGTGTTTGGATTTCCATTCTTTGACTTTATTATGCCTGCATCACCGCTCCAGTGGCCTCTGATGCTGCTACAGTCTTGAGTGAGAGGATCCCATATTGAATGTGAATCAAACCGTACCTCATCATTGCTGCCTTGAACTTGTTGCAGAATTATTATTATAATCCAGTGGTGAAACATTCTTGTCACAGAAAGCCTCCTTGAAAATTTGTTGTCACTTTCAGCTGTTTTCTGGGTACCTCACTTGGACAGGCTCATTCCTTCCATTTGACCTTCAAGTTGATACAGACACCCTTCGCTCTTCAGGCTATTTTTTTAAAAACCCTCCTAACACTTCTATTGGGGCTACTATGCTCATACCTGTGTTTTCCTTGCTACTGCCAGATTAGTAGTTATCAGCACTGTCCCGCTGAAAGGAAGGAAGGTATTGGAAAAACCTTTCTGTGCACAACGGTAGGTGAACACTTACAAAAAGCCCATAGTGCCTTCAAAGACTGGAATTGGATACATTATGCCTTGAAGAGCGCCACTTTCTAGTACCCCCCCCCCCATGGTTTTAACCAAAATTAATCTGAAAGCCACGTTGTTATACCAGCCTGTGCCACAAAGAGAACTGCAGTCACTCTGTACACAATGCAAGGTTTGTTGTTTCCCCTCACTGTAGACCTATTAGGCAAAAGTCGCTGTACCTCCCGTTGACTTTCAGAGATGAAATCCTCCAGACTGGTTGTATCAGTCTCTCTACTTCTGAATTCCTGGCATTTTTTTCCTTTTGGCAAAACTCTGTTTATGTCAAATACATTTCATAGCATATGCTGCATATACCAAACCAAATTCTCCAAGAAACATGCATTGGCAAAGATATGGCATCAACTGCAGATTCTCGGGTGCTTAGTTATTTTGTCATGGGTTTTGTAAAACTTTGTTGGAGGAGCTGTCCGGTCCTCACCAATATAAAAATAAAGTTGACCAAATTCGTAATTAATTATTTGGTCACAGAAAGCTCATATTGCCATGGAAGTCCCTGGCATTGAAGAGAACTACTTTGTGAGGAGGTGCTGTGCTTCTTGTTAAAGAGTAGACAGCTGTCACTCTTAGTGAAGTCGACCAGTGGCTGAAGCAGATTGATCCACTGCTGCATGCTGTAGTGGGTGAAAGAAATTTGTGACTGACACAACAACTAACCAATGAATGAAGAGGGATGTGTGAAATCCCCTTTAAGCACATTACATACATCATTTTAGTATTATCAAAAGGTTTTGGCTAATGGCACACCTAAAAACATTGATCAAAAATGCACTTTATTTTAAAAAAAACACATTTTTATTGGATTTTTCTGTGGAACAATAAATGATGCAAAACATCACATCCATCAACAATGCTATGTGAAATTCAACGTACAATCTTACAGGGTAACAGTAACGCAGTACAGTATTGGCGTGTCTACCACAATCTAACAGTAGGTCGAAGACTCCACCTTCTTTAACAGTACTCTTCATAGAGGAGGGCATATCTCCACTATCTCCCATGTCTGTGTCATAGTGTTTGAGCCAGGGACCCAACACTTTATAGAACTTCTTCAGGCATCCTCCTGCCTTATAGGTAGTTTTTTCCGCCACCATATGGAGGTCCATCCCTACTCTCCATTCTCTGAGGGTGGGCGGCTCTGGGGCACCCCAGTGTTTGGCCACATCAGTGGCAGCTTCTCCATTTGGGCTCAGGGGCTGTGCCCCTCTGAAATTCCTAAACATTTTACATAAAAACATATGAAGTAGCCCTCATAAAAATGTCCATTTTACCATTATTAACATTTTTATTCACAAATGTACCGATTAAAAACAATATGTCATATTTTAAGCTGATGGAAGCTATGATTTGTTAATTTATTTGGAAGAAGAAGGCATCACGAGTGAGACTCCCAGTGCTTCAACTCGACATCAGCCAGGGGGGTTGGCACTTCCCCAGGTGCGAACCTATCATGAAGCTACTTTTGTGGATATGATGGTCCGAATGTTAGATGGCAAGGAATCATTAGACAGTTTTTTTGTAGACAAAATGGTGCAGGAAGCAGAATCTCAGACTTCAGTCTTTATTAAAACGGCTAAACTTCCTAAAAAAACTCGATAAAAGACACTACAGGGTTTTTGGGATGGAATACGCTCGTTTTATCATATGAAGGCAAACACTGCGGGATATGAGTTTTTGAAACTTTCGGAATGCAAAACACTGAGCCTTCATCTGCCAAGTAACCAGATAAGGTTCTGAGAAAGCAATGGTTTTAGGGAAATAGGCCACTTTATAGCAGGGGGGAGATGTTTAAAATGGCAGGAGATTCAGGCTAGGTGTGGAACTAGTTGTAAGTCGTCTTTTTGTGCCTCTTCCAGATCACTCAATTTGTGAAGAAAGTGTGTTTTCCATTAAGTTCTGCCCTGGTGCCCCTATTATCAGCCCATTTTATAGCTAAGCTAAGGGGGTTGGAAACTGGTACAGACTTCTACAGAATCAAAGGGAAAGCTCTTTAGTAACGAGCTTTTTAGACAAAATCTCCCAAGAAACACAGTGCATTTTTTCAGAACTAGAGTGGCAGAAGATTTCGCTGCAGGGCTATAAAGTACTAAGAGCTGCAAACTTTAAAAGAATGTCATTTTCATCCCGTTGGATGTCTCACTATATACCAAGAGTTTTACATAAAATGTATCCAGAAGTAGAGGACAAGTGCTTTCGCTGTCAGCAAACAGGGCAGGGGGGTTGGATGCATATTTTTTTTACGTGCCCGCTTTTAACCCAGTTCTGGGAGGAAGTGTTCTCTGCCCTCAATGAGGGCTTACAGAGAGAATTAAAACCAGAACAAGAGATTACATTGTTTGGGTTTGTAAGGCAGAGTTTGAATACTCCAATCTCCAAAGGAGAGAAAGCATTTGTAGCGATTTCCGCTTTAGTGGCTCGCTCCCTGATTCTTCAGAATTGGAGGACTGCTAATGTACCAACCTACCTAAATTGGCATAAAAAAATGCTACATACCAAAACTTTCGAAGAAGCTTATGCAAGAAGGGTAGGGGCTACTAAGAAATTCCTAGCAGTGTGGAAATTTATGGATAAAACGGAAAACAAAACATGGAGCACTTTGGAATAAGGCCTTCTAATGGATTTTATTTGCACTGTTGTAACTATTGGTCTATTATGTAAAAGCTGTTATGCACCGCACTTTAACTTAATTTAATTTATGTATTTAATCCTGGCGTGAGACTTGTTCCTTTAGTTAGCCGAATTTAACAACCTAAATATGTTAAAACTGCTCTGCACTGCACTTTATTATCTGCACTTTGGCTAAGTATGGGATGTGTATTGATATGCGAAAAAGACTGAGGGAAATGCTTGATTCCAGCCAAAAAAGTTATGAACATGTATTCAATTTTAATTGTATAAGGCTTTGACAAAGACATGTATGATTTATGGTGCTCGTTTTCAGATCCAATTCTGCTCAATAAAAAAGGAAAAAGAAATAGATCGATTTATTTAGAGATACAGTCGTATCTCTAAATGAATTGATGTATTCAAGTTTGGGCTGTCTGTTTCAGGCTGCGTTGTCCCACCTCGCTCTGAAGCAGGAGACGGAAGCCAGGCAATAACTCAACTTTCTGAACTGGGATGCAGGAAGCAGGGCTTTCTGTTTTAAAGCCCTTCATTGCCATTGTGGTCTATGGTTGTTTGTACTCTGTAGGCCAGTGACGCAATCAGTGTCATGGTTTAGGGCGTTGGAGACTTCATCCCTCCATTATATCAGACGTCCGTCATTCAAAGGCATCGATCCCACCCTTTTGTCATACGTGAGAGTGGATGCAAGCACGTCTGATCTCATGCCTTGTTCTCGGTAATGGTAAGTGTTTGCAAGCTAATGTGTTATTTATATTGTCCTGAGACCCCTCATTACGCCAAACTCCCCCACCGTGACACCACAGGCCCTCGCTGCAGATTGCTAGCTCCGTTAGGAGTGGAACTGTTGTATTTGTTCCCCCACGAAATGGATCCAAATAACGAGCCGGGTTCTTGTTCCCTTGCGAAGTTGATCCAAATATCCTAGTCAAGCAATGCGAGAAATATGTGCTTACAGTGGACAGTTCTCTGATGTGTGACATTAAAACTGGCAGTGTCTTCATGCCCCCAAGTTAACACTGATGCCAAAAACATGGATTGACTTGCAAACAATTAATGCTAAAAAACGTTACGGGAATACATTTCAGCGATTTAGTTCCTCTCATTTCACATGCTTTACTTAATCTTGCATTCCCCAAGAGTTAGCTATTTTATAATTTTGCTGTTTATCTGTATTTTTTTGTGTGCATTCTTTGAGGCTTGAGCCATGCCAGTTGTTTATGAGGGGCTTTGATTGAGCGTGCAGGCGCTAAGGCTGAAGCTAAACAAAGTGTGTGTCTGTGGGTAGACCTCTCTGCAGAGCACACAGAACAATGTTTATGTATTCCATTTGCAACTGGAATTCTGTGGATAAGTGTGTGAAGGGGGTACACAGGTGTTAAAATATTTGTAAGGCAAAAGTAAGAGAAATTTGAGTGCTTAAATTTGAGGGAGTGCAGTGCATGTTTGGGAGCGGTGAAGTGACAGAGATGCAAGGAAGTGCATTCGGAGAAGAGTGAAAAGAGGATGCTGAAGAGGAAAGAGGTGGTTGAAGATGTGCAGATGGACAACGTATGCAGAAAAAAAACGATCCATATCTAACAGAAAGAGCACATAACTGAAGGCCAAAACTCCTTCCATGGGCCTTAAAGCAATTTAATTCACAGATTAACAGTTTCAGAATTGAAACATTTCCAATGTTAATTATTTATAACAAATCATTGTTGTTACTCATTTATCTCAAACAGGTAACACCCATTGACAAAACCAATCATACTGACAGGCTTTAGGTGTATGTCAGTTGTTGTGTCATTCATCTGGATACAATTACTTCTCAGAGAAACCAAAATTCCGGTCAGGTGGCACACTATGGGAATATCAGAAATTTATTTGACATGTTCCATTATAGAGAGCCCCCACTTTTTTCATATCACTTAAAGACCTGTCTGTACATATTTCTATATGACTGGTTGCAGTCAGCAGCTGTGGGTGCTTCTCAAAGTCTGGTTAGAGCATATGTTTCCAAAGTTAATGCTGCATGCAGTGCAAGACACTGGGGCAAGCATACATTTTAAAGGGCTAAAGTTGTCATGCTGTTGAATTTACACATTACAGTAACTGTTGAACATATTAATGCTGGAAGATATGGGGCAGTTTTTAATGTGTTTAATATTTCAAGACTATACGTTCCCACTGCTTTATAAGCCTTGCTTTATCGCTACATTAATTTGCTTTAAAATGTACCATTTGCCAATCTTTTTTTCATTTCTTTCTCGGGAGAGGGACTCTCCCTGTTTTCAGGTTGGTCCATTGAACTTGTTCACTTCGCTCGCTACATAAAAGTTATGCCCAACGTTTACGCCTCACCACTTTCAAATGTCCCCAGCTGCCACTGGGCCACATCTGGCTTTGCCACCACGAGACCCAGATTGCTGAAGAGGAGTTTGCTTCTGGGTACCTCTACCTCCGTGGGTACACCCAACAGGACAAATTTGGGGTCTGTTGGCAGGCATTCACCCAGTATCTTATGGCTCCCAAATTATTGCGACCTATAGAAGTATATACTTCAGGTTGACTGGTGCAACCTGCGCAAGACACTAGCGTATAGCCAAAGATGCTGCTTCACCTTTAATGTTTGACAGAATCATTGAGAAGACCACGGGAAAGTTTCCCATTGATTTCATCCCCAAATCCAGGGCAGCAGCTGCCCCGCGTTTGTTCTATATTTGTTTTAATACTTCCAACAAGACTGACCTAGATAACATACCATACATGATGGTATAGACTGCAGCAAACACCGTGCCCCAAGTGTTAGTCACCTATTTAGGGAACCATGCCATGGGGTAAGCACATACTCAATATTCTGTGCTTGTCTTGTTGTCCCGTAAGGAGAAACACTGCTTCAATTTGATCACTTTTTTGGTCTATCCAAAAAGGAATTTCCTCAGTTTGTGGGATTTTTTTTTTTTCTTTTTCCCCAAAACCTTTATTGAAGGCTAGAGTTATTGAACACAGCGTAGTGCCTACATCCCTGAACAGGCCGGCAGCGCAAGATGGGATCATGCATAGCAGTATAGGCGGGGGAAATGTACACAGCAAGCCGCCTACAACCGCTTCGGGCCGGTCGCGTCAAGTAGGACATGTTAGGCAAGTAACAATCGACTTTGTGGTTCCTCCAGCTTTGCACTAGCAGATATATGAAAAGGTGGAGTAACGACTAATGTCTGAAAAGGACGAACAAAGCCCCTCCCCCCTCTCCCTCTGGCACTTCAACAATATGACTAACAGATCGAAAGCAGTTTGAATTCTGATAAGCACACATGTAAAAATGACAAAATGATCCGAGACCAATTGCATCAGGTATCCTTAGCAAAGAAATGAGAGTGCATGACATTTTACAAATCAGGGTGGCTCAATAGATATAATGTAAGCGGGGCCCAGAAGTACTTAGGCCGGGACGATTCCGGTAGCTCCTCAGCATAGATCTCCAATTGTTCCCTACAGTATGACTGTAGGAGAGTAGGATCTGCCTCTTATGTTGCCCCCACTTTTTTTCTGATGTTTACACTGGCTTCTGGCTATAGTCTGGTTGGGACCCTGCCAATCAGGGCCCCAGCCTCTCTGTTCTCTCTAAACGACTTTGAGTGCACTCTAGGTGCACTAGTGATTGGATACTGTGGTACCTTATGAGTCCCTAGTATATGGTACCTTGGGTACCAAGGACATAGGTACTTCACAGGCCTACCAGGGGCTGTAGCATGTATTATGCCACCCCTGGGAAGCAGACTAAATCTGACATCACAGGCCTGCTACTGCAGCCTGGGTGAGGAGGTGCTAGCACCCCTCACTGAGATATAGGTTCCCTATATCTCCCCTGCACACACATTTAAACCTATCAGTCACCCCTAAGGCAGGCCCTATCAATCCTGAGGGCAGGGTGCTTAGTTTCTATGTGAGAGGGTGCCTCTGCCTGAGCAGGGCCCCTCTGCAGCTCTCAGAGTCCATGCTCTGGGGCTGTTTGTGAATGCGGTCAAACCATATACTCTTAAGTGCATTATAACCCCGCGGTTAATGCTAACTTTGGAATGGCTGCATCAAAACATGTCGTGTTTGGTGTCAAACACCTTGGAATCATACCCCCACACCAGAACCTGGTGTGGGAGTATGATCCCACCCTTCTAGAGGGATAGACATGTACCTACTGTGGAAACGCGGTAGAATCCTGAAGAGCCCTGGCATCACAAAATGGATGCCACCAGTCACCGACACTGGGCTGCCCTCCTGCTGATGACCGAAACTCGCAGTGGAGGAGGCCCAACAATAGGTATCCTGTCACAGGGAGGTGACCACCTCCCAGACAAGGTTTAGTGTATTGGGGCTGGGTGGGTGCACTCCTAGAGTGCTTTGAAGTCCTGCACTGGGGGAGCAGAAGGCAGAACACCAGTTCAAACCGGCAGAAGGCAGAACACCAGTTCAAACCGGCTCAGGGGCTACCTGCCCCTGCTCTGGCGCGAAACTGGACAAAGGGAAGTGGGTGTAGCCACCCACTCCCCTGACCCTCCCATAGGTGGGGTCATAGAGCTAGTCCCTCCCTTCCTTTCAGTATAAGATAGGGAACCCTTGACCTTGCAAACTAGATCTCCCTGGACGACGCTCTAAAGAAGAATCCCGGACCTTCGACGTTCCACTACCTCTGGAAGACTGAAGAATCTCCCTTGGAGTCAAGGAGTGACTCCCTGCTTGGCAGGCACCAAAAACTGCAACGACGGTCGCAAACTACGCCGCTCCCGCCGGAGCCCGAAGTCCCTGCAGCCCAGGAAGAGGATTTCCTGACTTCTCCAAGGCCATCGTGAGTCCCCAGCGAAGCTGAGGCAAGTGGACCCCACGAGTGACGAGGAACCGCAGTCCCTGGGTACCGTGCACTATTTTCGAGTGCAACTCCTTCACGACGTTCTACGAACCTGTTCTTTGGACCACGTGTGGTCCCAGCCTCTAGCAGAGATCCCTCCCAAGATCAGAGGCCAGCCCGTCCCGAGTGACCGTGGGCCCCTGTTGAAGGAATCCTCCCGAGGCGTCTTCGCGATCCCTTGCCAGCCGGCTTGTGGGTCCCCTGAAGACTTTTCTACAAATCCAAAAGGCTCCCCTGGTTGCTCCAGGCCTGCCCTGACTTACCCTCGCTGGGTGAGTCCCCCAGAACTTGCTGGTCTGCACCATTGACTTTTTGTTCTTTCCACAAGACTTGCTGCTACCAAGGCTTGTTGGCTCCAATCGGGTCGCCGACACCGCAGTCAGCCGCAGACTTCGTGGGACATGCTGAATCCAGCTCCTGGTCAACATCGACGCCTCCTGGACCTCGTGGCCGAAGAGTCAAGACACCCGTGAACGACCTGAATCTGTCGACGACGGTGGGCATTCATCTTCCTTGCCCCGGGTCACTGTCAAGTGACTTTGAACACTGTCCCCTCTGCTTTCAGGTCTTCCTTCTTCTGAATCCAGGCTTGGGTTCCACCGGACACTTCTTCTGTCTTCACAAGCAGCAAGTCTTCATTGGCTCCCATTGAAAACGACGCCGCGAGCCGACACCAAAGGACACCTATGCACCCGGCTTCCCTGGGTGAGGTAACTCCAGCACTACGGTGCTCCTGTGGGTGTTGGCCCTAGAACTACTTACCCTGTAAGTGACTTGCTTGTAGCTACTCCCGAAGTGCCCTTAAACTCTTAATTTCCAACCGCGACTTGCCCCATTGAAGTCTACGGCGATCCGCGCCTGTGTTCACTCACTGCACGCGTCCCCGTGGGTCCTTTACTTACCTGCCTTGGGTGGTTTCGTGAGGCCCCAGCACTTCTGAAGGCCCTAGGCCTTGTCCCTTTGCAAGTCGTTGTTCTTAAGTCTCTTTTTTAGTATATGGTCTGATACGCCCCTAGGGCCCCAGCCATATTTGTGCTCAATTTGTTGTGAAACGTGGATTTGTGCATATGTTCCTGACTTCTAATCTCACAAGAGATTAGTAGAGAGTTGTTTAGTAATAAATACATATATATTTGATATATATACCTGTGTGGTGTCTTCATTTGGTGATTCAAGAGATTGTGTGGTAAAACAAGCTGCTTTACATTCCTCCAAGACTTAGCCTGAAGGCTGCTCTCCACAGCTACCACTAGGATAGCTTTCTGTAAAGGTTGTCTTAAACCTACCTACCATAAGAGTCGAATTGTACTGGTGCAAGGTGTCCACTTTAACTAGTGAACAGCATATACCAGGCCAACTTCTCACAATGACAAGTCACGGATCCACCTCTGAACCGTAGGCAGTCTCTTTGCGCCCCAACATTGTGTCACAGCACGCTTGGCCATTAATGTCGCCACAGCAACTAGCCTCCTGTTGCAGGGTTTCAGAGACGCCACATTCCCCAACAAGCATAACTCGGGTATACACCCCACCCGTTCCAGTACAACGTCCGTTAGCACACTCACAACTTAAGACCAAAACGCAGCTATCCCTGTACAGAGCCAAGAGAGATGTAGAAAATCAGCGTCTGCCTGCCCACACCGCACACAGCAAGCCGTATCACGCAATCCAAATTTCCGCAATTGCACAGGGGTATAAAAGAGCTGGTGTATGATGCGTGGGTTGCAGTTAGCTGTAAGTCGCCCAGTCAATTTACAACAAAAGTGCCAATGGTCCACAGACCGCACATTACCCAGCACTTCATTCCATTTAGCTTATGAGGGATGCACCTCCGACTCCCGCTCGCGAAGGGATGCAGTGTATAGTTTAGTAATCAGTCCCTTACGATCCTCTCCCGCGAGCACCGCCTGCAGTGCTCGCAGTGTCTGAGGCTCAGTGGGGTAAGTAGGATATATATTCCTGATTGCCTGTCGGACCCGCGCGTACGTGGAGCACAGCATAGCACCGTGTGGCCGGCCTGCTTGCACTTCCGGCAATGAACGGAACTGACCTTGTTTATACAAGTCCCCCAGTTGCGTGACCCCAGCCGCTTGCAGTGTGTTCCGCGCCAAACGCTTTTGCGCCGCAGATATACCGGGATGCGCCGCGATCGGCAATTTGGGGGCATAAAGGTAGGGTAGCTTCGCTCGTCGCGCCAGTGTGTGGCAGGCCCAGGCGGTACACTGCACCGGATTGATTTCCGTCCGGGGGCCTCCGTTCCCACCGAGAGAGCCGCTGCTACCAGCGGGAGCATCGCGTCCGCCTCAATCGCCGTATGAGGGAGAAAACGTTGTGGGAAGAACCAATAATGCGCGAATTGCGCCTGTGCACATAAGTAATAGAGGCGCATATCTGGCGCCTCGAAGCCGCCACGTTCAAAAGGTAGTACCAAGGTGTCCCAACTGCAGCCAGATTTTTTACCCCCCCCCTCACCCCCAAACGAATGATAACAGGGCCGTCTGTAACGCCTTAAAGGCAGAGATGTTCAGGCGGATAGGAATATTCACGAATAAATATAATAATTTTGGCAATATAACCATTTTGATCACCGCTATGCGATCCGCTAGCGAGAGAGGCAGGCGAGCCCACCTCTCTGCCTTTTCAGTGAGTTGTGTGATGGTGTGTCCGTAATTCATGGAGATTACCTGAGCGGGGTCTCTGTGCAACCAGATCCCCAGGTACTTCACCGGGTCCTGGGTCCAGGACAGGGGAAAGTCCATCTCGAACTCGCCAGTGCCAGCCGTCAAGGGGAATACCGTCGACTTGGCCCAATTTATCCCTTAGCCAGAGAAGCCTTCAAATTTAACATATTCGCGCAGCAATTCTGGGAGGTAGGTTGCAGGTTCACGGACATATAACAGCATGTCATCCGCATAAAGTGAGACGACCAGTGGCCGTTGTCGGAAACGCAGCGCAGCGGAGGCATGTAGTTGACGCAGCTTGCAGGCCAGCGGCTCCAGTGCCAATGCAAATGGCATTGGCGACAGGGGGCATCCCTGCCTTGTGCCCCTGCCTATGGGAAACACCGAGGACACCCACCCATTTACACGAACTCTAGCAGCAGGTTCGGTGTACAAAACCCTGATCCATTGCAAAAAGAACGGAGGGAAACCCATCCATGTGAGAACAGTAAACATATACTCCCAGGAGAGGGAGTCAAACGCTTTTGTGGCGTCAAGTAGCACCGCCACGGCCTGGAAGTCAGAGTCAAAATAGTGAAGAGTGGCGAAGAGGGTACGCAGATTGTGCACAGTAGATCTTGCAGGCACAAATCCGGACTGATCGGGAAGTACCAACAAGGGGACCAGGGGCTGAAGACAGAGGGCAATCATTTTTGCCAAATCTTGGTGTCGATATTAATCATTGAGAGCGGTCTGTAGGAGTCGCAGCGGTTGGACGCCTTATCGGGTTTCAGTAGCATCACCAGGAGAGCCTCCCGTAGCGAAGGCGGAAGACGCCCAGTGTCGTACGCCTCCGCGTAAACTTCAAGAATCTGGGGGCTAGGTCGTCCGCGAATGTCTTATAAAACTCGCTCGGGAGCCCATCGAGGCCCGCAGCTTTACAAGTGGGGAGGGACATAATAGCGAGCTTTACATCTTCCTCATCAAACGGTTGAATAAGATATTCCCTATGGCCGGGGGCTAGCCAGCCTAGCGCGACATCATCCAAGTATGAATGGATGTCATCCGGTTGCACTGCGTCGCTATTTCTATAAAGTGCAGTGTAGTAGTAGAGTATGGTCTCACTGATGGCCGCTGTGCCATAGCGAGCTTCCCCAGCCTCATCTAGCATCTCCGTAATATACTCTTGGCTCCGCGGCGCAGCCAGCTTCTGAGCGAGGGAACGGCTAGGTCGACCCCCCTCACCATAATATCTGGCCTTACTGCGCCTGGATCTATGTCCCATCTCCTGGTCAGCGGTTTCATTGTGCTCAGTCACCAGTTCGCAGATTTTGGACAAAGTTTCGGGCAACGGGTCCGCCTCATAAGCTCGTTCTAAGGTGGAAATATCATCAGCCAGTTTGTGAATCCTGCGCCTCAAATCACGTAGTACTCCAGCCTGCGCCCCTATGCAGATCCCTCTTATAGTGACTTTGAATGCTTCCCACATGGTACCTGCGCTATTGACTGAACCAGCGATTTCCCGACAACAATTGCGAATAGCCTCCCCAATTGTGGCCTTGAAGACCAAGTCCGTCAGTGAGGACGGTTGCAATCCCCACTGGAACGGCGGTCTTTCACATGTTGGGACCTGTAGATACAAGAGCACTGGGGAGTGGTCCGAGAGCGTCCTAGCTAAGTGACACACCCCCACCGCCCAAGCACATGCAGCTTCAGTAGCCAGCCAAAAGTCCAAGCCGGACCAAGTCCTGTGCACAGACGAAACAAATGTACTCGCCCGCATCCCCGGGTGTTGCAGACGCCACACATCCCTCAAGCATCCCGCATCCATCAAGCCGAGCAACACCTCCGCAGCTTGTTTAGGCCGTGGCAAGTCACTGCCTATCCGGTCAGCATCCATATCGAGACAAACATTAAAATCCCCTCCCCATATGATCTCCGCATCTGGGAACCCCGAGATACGGCGCCAAACGTCAGCAAAAAAGGCCGGGTCGTCAACATTTGGTCCATATACATTCACAAAGAGAACACTCGACTCACCCAACTGGCCATGCGCTAGCGCCACTCGGCCCAGATCATCTGTCTCGGTACGTGTGACCTGAAACGGTACCCCTTTCTTGATCAGAATCAACACTCCCCGTGCATAGCTAGAATATGAAGAGGCTACTCGCAAACCAGCCCATCTAACCCCCACATTCTTTTCCGATGATTTCGTAAGATGAGTCTCCTGCAGGAAAGCAATCTGGACATCCATTCTGTCCAAATAAGCAAACACTGCCCTAATCTTTTTGCGAGTATTGAGGCCACGAACATTCCAGGTCAAGAGTCGTATTTTTCCACTCATCCGATCAGTGGGTTGTAAGGTGGCTGAGCAACCAGGTATATCGGAAACATGTGTGTGCTATTGCATTGAAAAGAAAATAAAGTGCAAAAAACACAAAGCAAACAGTGCCAGAGTGTATCCCCCCCTTTGCAACCCCCCATCCCCCCTCCCACTTCAGCATCCCCAACTCGCCAAAGCCATCCCAACCCACACCCAGCTCATCCCAACCAACGAACAGTAATGCAAACCTTAGTTGGGGTATACCCATGTGAGGGCGTTAGAGTGCTACTATCCTCCTATCTAGTAGGAGGTGGCTGAGCAGAGTGCTGTAACTGTGCCTGAGACATACAATACCATGGAACCCACACATAATATGCAAACATGCGTGTCACATTCGACCCCAGCGGAATCCACCTGTGTGGGGGAGAGAAGCAAGATATATAGATACGTGACTCATCCTGAGCTTAAAGTGAGTCCAGAGAAATCCAAGAGAACCTGGGCAGTAGGATAGTTCACACAAACAAATGAGGGGCCCCTTTACCAACAAAGGAGTAGGGCACCAAATAGACCGTAGTCAGAGACAAACCCCCTTTGGAATTATTTATTACAGTAGATCAAAACCACTCAACCTATCCAAATTATCACCAAAACATGACACCACCACCAATCTCAAAAGACCAAGTGTGTCTAAGATATAAAAATATTTTATTTAAAAATAAACGAGCAATGTTCAGCAAAGAAAAATCATCAATATACACCAAGGTTTCCAAGAACAATAACATCCACCGAAACGCGTCGTCGCACACTACATAAAGGCATATTATAGATTGTGATGACATTTGTGACTTGTTTTTTGTTATAAATTTATCGCATAATAATTGGATGTGTTGAACAAATGATCTGGATCAAATTTATGTGCCTTTAGACGAATAGAAAGCATTTTTCTTGAAATTTCTCCCTATGATTAATTGTGTACTTTTAACTGTGTGTATATGTTGGTCTATTTTTAATATTGTATATTGATGATTTTTCTTTGCTGAACATTGCTCATTTATTTTTAAATAAAATATTTTTATATCTTAGACACACTTGGTCTTTTGAGATTGGTGGTGGTGTCATGTTTTGGTGATAATTTGGATTGGTTGAGTGGTTTTGATCTACTGTAATAAATAATTCCAAAGGGGGTTTGTCTCTGACTACAGTAGGATAGTTCTGCAAGTACACCGTATGGGCCTAATGTTCTGCTGTATCTGACGGTGTATGGGATTCGCGTCGTCTGCTCTTGAGGCGTTTGGCATGTTCTAGGGCTGCCTTGGGGTTGTTGAAAATATGGGAGTCTCCGTCAGGGCCTGTCTTCAGGCGGGCAGGGTAAAGCATGGCATACGGGACCCCTTCGGACTGGAGAAATTTTTTGACAGCCCCAAACTCCCTCCTCGCCGCTTGTACAGCGACAGTAAAGTCAGGGAAAAATGAGAGTTTATTGCCTTGGTGTTCAATGGTGCCTTTCTCTCTTGCCAGGCGTAATATTACATCCCGGTCCCTATAGTTCAACACTCTTGCGATAATGGGACGGGGAGGAGCGCCCGGGACCGGTCGAGCAGCGAGCGAGCGATGCGCCCGCTCTACAATGAACATAGGCGACAGCTGCTCTGTACCAAAAAGGTCTGTGATCAATGTTTCAATAAAGGTCTCAATTTTGCCCACATTGGTGGACTCCGGCAGCCCAGTGATACGGATATTGTTTCGCCTGGAGCGTGCCTCTAAATCCTCATTCTTAGCCTGAATGATGGACAAGACTTTTTCCATATTAAGAGTTTTCCCGGCAACATCGCTCAAGCCGTCTTCCACCGCAGAGACCCGCTGTTCGACTTACCCCATGCGGGCATTCTGTTTTTCCAACTGCGAGGACATTTGGTCTAGTCGATGATTGACAGCCGCCGTCGTACCCTCGATGGATTGGAGGCTGCGCTGCATGGCCAAGAGTGTGGTCTCGAGGTTGGAGGGCCCCCCTTCCTGTGCATCAGCCTCAGAATCCGAGGCGGCTTTCTGTGGAGTCTTTCCGGATTTACGTGCCTCGAACGTGAGGCGAGGCTGAGTCTTGTCTGTCCTGCCCATGGCGTACAGAGTCTAGACAGAGTTGTCCACAAGTGAAAGAGTGGAGCCCGGCTCCCACGACGCCCCCCGTAGGTTCCAAGTGAGAAACTGAGCGTACTCCCACCGCCGTCCGCTCCTCCAGGCGACTGCTAGGTCACGCTCGAAATGTGCAAGCCCTCACCCGTACACCGACACTAGGGGCCGAGAGAAGCAATAAGTGGAGTTGTAGCTAGAGTTCAAAGGAAAGGCCCCCTGCGTAGTGTGAGTGCTTATGTAGGCCAGCCCCGCACGGAGGGCAGTAGAACCAGCAGTCTGATTGAAGTAGGGGGGTGTTGCAGAACCCAGGTTGGAGAGGGGGTGCTCACTCACAAGACGCACTCGACGGAGTAACCGCAGTGACGTAAGGCAATGCAGAGCTCAATCCAGCCTGAGACCCTGGCTACGGAGAGCACCCTTCGCCCCAGGCCTCGCAGCAGCAGCCACAAAGCCGGCCTCACTTAGGCAGGTTACATAAGGTCTATTGCGCTGGTTCCAGCCAGTATCCCATCAAGTGGCAACGCATAGATACAGGGCTGAGGCCCGGCCTACGCACCCAGCTCCTCGCTCTCAGGGCCCGCTCTCCGCTCCCCCAGTGGATCCCAGTGAGCGTGGGCCTCGCGCTTGAAAAAGAGGCAGCACAGCAACAACGGTATCGGCAGCATCAGGAAGTTGTAGGCGAGCAGCACAGAGTCAGGGCGACTCACAAACAAAGCATTAGCATGGTCCTGGACCGGACTCCGCAATTTCCGCAGTCGTGGCAATTCAGAGCGCTGCAACCAGGCCAATTCCAGAAGGGCAATGCGCTCACATCAGCTACGCAGCTCCGTCCCTAGAGGTGAATGACTAGAGAAATGTACAAGCAATGCAGACCATCGAGGAGACAGCAGTCTGGAATAATCGCAGCAGGCCCCACAAAGAAACAGCAATCCGCGCGCCAGAAAAGTAGTGGAGTCCAGTCATATGCAGCTCACCCACACAGTAAGGCGCGTGCCTCTGGTGCAGGAAGCGGCGGTAAGTAGATCACCCAGATGACCCACCGATGTATCAACAGGGCCCCAGGCAGTAGGCAGACAGCGCCGAGTCCGCGCGATCGCAGCAGGGGGAGAGTCTTCGGGCAGAGCACCTCCAGGACAAGACAAGCCTGCCCGCAACAGAAGCACGAGAGCCCGCTGCCACACGCATTCCAGGCCAGAGCCACCCGCGCGCCCCAGCACCCTACAGCGGCTCGTAGGCCGCGGCCCGCACTAGGCCCACACCTGCCTCCACAGCCGCAGACCTGCGCCAAGCCGCATCCCACTCACCACTTCTGGTGCCGGGGACACGGGGGCCCTCCTCCGTCTCAGCTGCCACAAGCACCGAGGATCGCCGCTCCCCCACCACCACAGGAAGCCTCACTGGACCCGTAGCAGCTCCCCCAGCAGGAGCGACAGTCTCGGGGGGGGGGGGGGAGAATCGCGTCCTCCGCAGTCCAATCGCTGAAGGCAGGCAAACACCCGCAGACCCAGCAGGGCACAACGATCCGTTGGAGGCGGCCTGCCTCAGAGCTCTCCGGGCGCCGCCATTTTGTGGTCGCTCGGCTGCAGGCTGCTAGGGCTGATTTTCCGCGATTTCGGCGGTCATGGGCAGCACAAAAGGCACCAGGAGAAGCAGGGGCACTTCACACGTCGGATGTGCCCTTCCGTGCCTCTGGATGGTAAGTCTTGCAGGCGGATAGTAGTCGGATCGTGGCTCAGCCAGGCAGAGCCTCACTAGCGTGCGGCCATCTTGCCGTGCGCCCGCTAGCGCCCCCAGTTTGTGGGAATTTTACTCATAATTGAATGAATACTTACAGGACTTATTGTACTGCAGGCAACTGAGGTTGCCCTTGCTGGGACAGCCATCAAGGTGTGCAAAACAAATTGGGTTAAGCGTCTATATAGTCTAACTAGACCATTGTACAACTGTACTAGCTCATTAGAATTGAGATTTTATAAATTAGGGAAAGGTGTATTGTCCTGTGCCCGAGGTAGGCCCGGTAGGAATTAGATGCCATTTTTACATGTACACAGTCCTTTCCTAAAGTTGCCTTCTCTTTGCCAAATAGACCTTTTGCATTCATGACTCTTGTACTAGTTTCTTGGAAACCCTGACCTTGCTGGCATGGAACACTTGGGGAGAACACTAATGTACTGCCTTGGCATTAGAGAAAAGGTCTCACGTGCGTGACACAAATGTGTTTTCTTATTGCGTCCATATTACGATGCAGCTATCTGTGGAATACAAACAATGGCAGCCTGATCACAATCTCAGCCCAAGGCAAGGATACAGTTTTCTATATATAACCTTTTGTTTCCTAACCTAATCAGAGGAGACACTTCTGCTGACTTCGAGGGGTTGCTGCATGCCGAAGCTTTCGCCTAGCACCTAACCGACATCTCCGTGAGAGGTGTCTAGTTTGTGACCAAGACGGGGTCTTACACTCCAACCCATTAGGTAATGGGGTAAGTTTATCCAGGTGGGGGTTTCTTGGCAAAACATACATCTGCACCCTGAAACACGTAGGTTAGGGTTCTGTAGCAAAGCAGTATGCTACATAGTTATAATATTGTATATGTATGCATATATAAGTTGTCTTGAAAAAATGGTGGAGCTATTTATTGTGCTCACTGTTCTGACATTTAGTATAACTCTTGTCTACTTCTATCTATTAATCATTGCAGCCCACTTTTGCTATGCAAGAATCACTATGGTTAAATAAAAATTGAAAACACCCCTCTGTGTATTCTTTGTATATTTCTCTGAGCAAAAGAAGGCACAAGTGACTGAGCAAAAAGTTTGAAGTCTGTCACCACAGTTGCTGGAGGAACAGAGTTTTCATGTTCAGTGGTTGCCAGACCTGTTTGCTCCCTGTTTAGGTTGGGGGGGGGTTAACGGTGGCACTGCGAGATAGCTGGTCCAAGGGACAACATACACTGTGAGGGCACATGGAATCAGTCTGGCACCATCCTATGTTTTTCGTCCAAAATGTGCAGTTCTTACTGATTGGTGGAAACTACACAACAGAATAACCAGCTAACGTTGGCCAGATGACCCCATTATTAATGAGGGGATCCGTGCGTACATGAAGAAGTACGCATATTAGGGCACTACAGAACCAATTATGATGTTCCCAATGTGAAAGTGGAATTTCTAAGAGCTGATACGCTCTGTATTGTTGTGGTGGTGCAATGTTAGTGTATTCATGAAGTGTTCCTATATTAGCATCCACAGCTGAAAAATTGACAGAAAAATAAGACTTCCAAGCAATAGGCATCGTTGGCCACGAAGATAGTCACCGCCTACAGTGCCAAGACCATGTAAAATCAAATGTGCATGGACAGCAGGTCTGCAATTGTCTGCAATAGGTATAGGCTGGGGCTGCACCAATAATAAAACAGTAATGGAAACAAAGTGCAAACACTAATATGGCTAATCCTTTTAAAGGTTCAAGCTTGAACAGCCAACAGACAAAATAGGTGCTTCCTAAAATACTGTGGAGGATTGATCCCTAACGCCACAGACGTTTCCGGAGGTATGCACAAGTACTACTCAAGAGACCTGTTAAATAAGTAGTACCTGACCAATCGTTGGTAGCGCCATGTCGCAGGGATGCTGCTGGTAAGCAGAACTGTGCCTTGGGATGACAGGATGTCAGAATGTAGGGACTGAGTCTCTCTACAACATCTGTAACTGTCGGCCCAAATTCTGGCTAGCTCACAGTGCCTCACCTGAACCCCTAACCTTCCGAGAGTAACAAGGGATTTTGGCAAACCTAGAACATGACCCTCTAGTCCCCAAGGGAACTGTGGAAACAGATCATCACCTTTTTGTTTCTCACTCATGCATGCCCTTAGTAAACAAAAGAAAGACGCAAAGAAAGTTTACAATACATTTACGGAAACTATCGTAGTTTATTATGAAGCAAATGTGCTACGATCACTAGGCAGATTAAACTAAAAGTAATTAGCATTACTATAAGGCTCTATAAAATAAACAACCCAATCATGGCAAATTATCTATCTGTCTAAGCCAACCCTTACTTTGAGAATACAGGGATATACAAGTGATCTCTGGGATTGGCAACAGACCCCCATACCTGATGTTTATAGTTGGGTGGTCCACATCATGAGTATAAACTCAGTTTACGCAAGGCTGCATGTCAGGCTTTGCGTTCATTCCAGGACAGATCTCTCTGCTGGAATTTTCCTCTCTGCCCCCAAGGGGACGAGATACAGTTTATATGATAAAACTACTGTGTTGGAATGCTGCAGCTGTGCTACCGTGTTATGTCTAAAACATTAGGAGCTGTTGCTGGCTCGAACAAAGAAAACCGTACATTGTTTTGGTATGTATTCCAGTCAACCTAGTACAAAATGTGCAGACGGACTCACAAGAAGAATCACTGAATAACAGACACCATGTACAGCGTATTCCTAAAATCATGGCATGAAAACAAATGTGTTGTGTGGCTGTGCAAATCAAAGGCAGCTTAAAAAATCTAATACGCTAAACTAAGGGAGAACCAAAGTAGGCCCTGAAGGGAAATCACTACACTAGCATATTCCTCTCTTCAATCTGAAAGCAAGTCTAACTGCATCTCCTCCCAATCAAATGAAGCGAGTCTCGCGAGATACCTCCAGTAAAATCTTGTGTGCCAGGTAGAGCTGCGAAAGGGGCCATGCACCGCACTCGTACAGGTTCTGCCACGATGCCTGGGGCCAGTGGCGGCTCGCAGCGGTAACGCTTTAGGGTGGAGAGGTGGGGCGGGGGTGGGGCTGGGTGGGGGGTAGTGGAGTCCGACATACGACGGCAAAGGTAAACGTAAATAAATACCTGCCTTCGTATGTCGGACTCCACTACCCCCCACCCAGCCCCACCCCCGCCTCTCCGCACCACAGCGTTACCGCTGCGAGCCGCCACTGCCAGGGGCTAAGATCTCAGATGAGGAGCAGCAGTTTACTTGTTCAAATATACAGCTCCTCGCTGAGAACTGAAAAGGGATAGCAGCTCCAGGACACCTGGCAACTTTCATGGAAGGACTTAATGAAACTAGTCTCGTCGGCCCATTAATGTCTGAATCATCTCCCAACATGCTGGTCGTGAGAAGGAGTAGGCAATAAATGCCTGGGGGAGCACTTAGTGAAGGCTGCAAAATTGCTATCACAGTGCCTAATCTTTCAGCCCATTGCCGCATATATATCTTCAGACTTGGATCATACCTCTCATGAACCTATGCTGGGAAATGCTGCTACACTAAACCAAAGTTGCCAACTTACTCTATGTTCCCCTCCTCAGGACCCAAATGATCAGTGAAGGAGGAGATGGATGAAGTAGCTAGCCAGAACAAGACTTGGGGCCTGTATGGGGGAATGGTTAGACCAGGCAATCTGTGTGCTACTACTTATGTTTTATTATACCCTCTGAAAGGAACAATTCTATAAAAGACAGCAGCAGTCTTCTCTAGGAGAAGCGAAGCCTCCTTCAGGTCTGATCCCCCCTCAGGCCCAGCCAACCTCAATGGACCAATTGCACCTGCCAGCCCAGCTCGATCCCCTCCAATTGAAGAGATATTGCAGCAAATACTAGGTGAAACCAGGCTAATGAAAATCTCACAGGAAAAGGCTCATAAAGAAACAAACAACCAAATTAAGTCAAACATCCAGGTCCTCAGCTCACAGATCACTCAAGTGGAGCTAAGAGTTTCCCACTTAGATGACTTTAAGACTAAAGTAGACCCTACAACTCTGAAGTTTCAATTGGAATTAGCTGAGTTACAGTTAAAGCTTGAAGATGTTGAAAACCGATCTCGCCGTTCCAATTTGCGTTTCGTTGGGATCCCAGAGGGTCAAGAGAATGGCCAGACAGTCACCTAATTATTTACAGATCTAATTAATGAGTATGTGACCCCGGAGCTAGCAGTTAAGGACATCTTCCAGGTACATGGGTGTGTTACTGCCATTCTGCCTTCCAATTCAAAATATCCATGAATTATCTCGGTGAACTTTAGAGGCTTCTGTATAAAAAAGCAGATATTGACCAGCTCAAAAAGGGATGAAAAACATCAAATCTCAGAAAATTATTCTTTCAGGATTTTTCCAGATATGTCACTATCTGCTGCATGACAGCGAAAAGTGTTCAAAGTAAAGATTGACAACTTCAAGTGTCAAGGGGCACCAGCAGGGATTGTTCACTAGTTGAAATTGAAAGTCCTTTATGTGGCAATCACTGATCTTCCTGTGAGTGGACCAGGCTAAACATTTCCTACAATCTTTACAAATTTCTGATGCAGGGGGGAGTAAATGTTAGGTGCAGGGGCACCCTAATATGATGTTCAGACTCATTTAACCTATTCTGCTCTATCCCTGAAATAGCACAGTTTTCTTTTGCATGTTTCACACATTTTATTATTTTTAAGGGTCATGTATTATCCTGGGCCGCCCCTGATCATCACCTGTAGAAGCAGTTGTGCGTGCATTGTCAGGGCACTCACCTAAAGTAAGGGAGGGTGAGGGAAGGGGAGGGCGTGCACTTAAGGGTGAGTGGTGGGGTGTCCCCCAGATTCCCTAGCTATATCATAGTGGGTCTCCCTAACTCATTGACCTACCCCTTCAGGTCCTGTCGGGGGAGAGCGATCACCCTGGTACTGGGCGCCGCCAAGCAAGTGCTGCTTTCCAAATGGGGAACGGATGGGATCCTAACCAGATTAGAGTGACTGCATAGGATGTGGGAGGTGGTGGGCATGGAGAAAATTATGGCAGGTCTCACACACAACCTCCCCCGCTTTAACAAAACCTGGGGCACCACTATAGAATTTCTATCCACAGAATTCACAGAACTCACTTGCCTGAGATATCTTCGGGTCCTTCAACTCCTTAAACCAACCCCCACCACTGGGGAACATGCACACACAAGATCACCTCACTCCCCTGAGAGTTCTGGACCGCATCACCGGAACAAAGACCGCCTTAACTAACCAGTCACCTTTCTACTTTCTCTTCTCCCCTCTGTTTTCCTTCTTTTCACTCCACCAACAAATGATTCTCACCATATTGTCTCCCCACCGGCCAGTGGATGTAGGTGGTAGCTATTGTTATTACTGCAACCTAAAAAATTTACAATAAGATTTAAACCATAAATTAATACTGTACTACACTCCCTATCGTGTTCAGAAAATGTACTCCACTAGCTGAGCAGCATGTTTTAGATCTGGCCACGGTAACGGAGACTGGTTACACGTTTGCTTTGCCTGTCCTGCTTTGTGCCGCTTTTGGGAAAAGATCTTTCAATTCATTAGTGATAAACTGCAGGTCCGCTGAGTCCCGACCTCTTTGCGGTCCCCTTTGTTATGTGTACTTCTCATAGTCAATCAATCAAAAATCTTTATTCGGAAATTTCTTATCCATAAAAGCAATTTTAAAATAAATAGCACAGAAGAATCCTCATAAATACATTGTAAAAAGTAATATAAAAACAGTATAGTTTATACAATTTATACAGTCAATGTCTTAGTCCAATTTATACTCTATATTAATCTATGCCTAAATATATAAGCTAAAATGCTAAAATACCAATAAAATCCATTAAATAAATACCCATTTCTTAACAACAGTTGTACCAAAATATTATCAAAATTTCAAGGCGCTGTAGACTCTAGTCTTCATATTTCAGATCATCCAGTTTTGTTAATAGTTTCCTTCTTGAAATACCACATGTAATATATGTTGAAACAGTGTAACAGACTAGTTCATTCTCCAGTTTATATAACAATTTAAACACATTCTGGTACGAAAAGAGCTTCTGAGGGAGAAAAAGTGAGCGTAACAAACTACTAGTCATAGTCAAATCACTCTACGGCAGCAACAATTTCTTTATATCGCCACACTGATTGCAAACTCTAATTCTGCAGAAAGTGAGATCCCCACCTTTAATCATTGGCTTTGTAAAATGAAGTGGGTCAAGCAGTTGGAAGAGCTGTATGCAAAAAGAATTGGCACTTGTAAAAAGTTCAGGGAAATTTGGTAGGCCATGTCGGATTGAGCTCGATCACAATGCTTTTGATTATTCCCCTAGAGACTGTACACCAGAGGTCTTCAATCTGTGGGGCGCGACCCCCATGGGGGCCGTGGAGTCCTGAGAAGGTGGGTCGCGCATTTCCAGGCCTAACCTCTGCCTGGAATTCAAAACATTTGCTCTTCCTTTTGGACAAACACAACTGTGATGGTTAAAATGCTTCAGCTGAAGCAAATTGAGTCTCATGTGCTGTAAAAGGAAGAGGCCCAGCAGACAGGTAAAACAATCCTTCAACCAAGCCTTCAAGCCAAGGTGCCTGCTTGCCTGAATGAAATGCAAATGTGTGCTGGGAGTTAATCTGCAAATGTAAAAGATGCTTGGGAGGGGTTCTGGCTTTAATTGCTCGAATCACTCCAAGCATTGTGATGGCAAAGATGTGTTTTGCTTTTTTTGCATGGTGGTTAACAACTGGGATGTGAAGTGTGTGCTTTTAATCATAACTGTATTTACACAGTGCTTAGTACCCCTGAGGAGGAGTTAAGGGACAGTTATGCAAAAAAATGCATTACTTATGGTCTGATATTACTCAAATCTACATTTTGGAAGCTCCATTTTATCCTAAAACTATTTGCACTGTTTGTAGCAGTCTATCTTATAACGTGTGTAATGCAAGTATAAAATAATAACTTACACGTTCACAGTGCTTTCTATTATAGGCTGTGACCGCATAGCTAAAAATACACGTCACTATTCTCCGCTGCACCAAACAAATTGAATTCTGTGGCTCTATGGTTACACACAGACCTCTGCAGTGCATTAAATAAAAGGTTTCATAATATAGTGCCTTTCCCATTGAGTAACAACTTTTAAAATTTATTTTTCATTTGAGCTACCCATTATTTTATATGTAGCTACCTGATGGTGAAAAACCTAAAAAACTAGCAAAATATTTTGGGGCTGATTTAAGAGAGACTTGCGCCGCCGGAGCTCCATTTTTTTTAAGCTCCGGTTGCACAAGCGTCTCAATCATTGCCTTACTCTGTCAAGTTGGCGTTCCATAGGCATTGCGGTGGCTGTTCCCATGCAACACCCATGGGTTTTGACGCTGCCCCACATTTGAAAACCATGTAAACCTGGGGCAGCGCCAAAACCTTATGCCTCCCCACAGCAGGCATAACAAGGAGAAATGTTTTCATTTCTCCTCGTTTTTTCCTCTTTTTATGTGTGCTGCATTCTGCAGCTCACATGGAAAGTTCAAACCCCCTCTCAGGATTGTTTTTATGCATGAAGGTGCCCCTTCCAGTACAAAAACAATCCTGCCTATGTTGGCGCTAGACAGCAATTTGTGCGCCAACGCAGAGGGAAAGGACAGGAATGCAGCATATTTCATAAATGGGGTGCATTCCTGCCCTTTCACATTGGCGTAGGGCAGCGGAGCAAGGCGGCTTGCTGCACTGCCATACGCGAATGCCTCATAAATGAGGCACGTTGTTTTTAGCCACACCTTTGACCATGCTCACTGACCTTTGGTTTGATAAACATTGTTTAATTTATTTCCCCAATGTAAAAATGATTTGCTGTGGGAATTGGGGGCATTTATGGTTGTCGATAGTTGGCAATGATGAGGAGGACCAAGTTCTAGAAATTTTTGTCAGGAGGGGGTCCTTACAGCTAAACATTTTTGACAGGGGGGTCTCGGCATCAAAACGTTTGAAGACCTCTGCTGTACACCATCATCTTCTGGGCGATTTCAGTTGGGAAGGTCTACATTTCTTTTTCAGTTGTGTTGATGTACAATCTCTTTTGTAAAGTATAAGATCAACTTTTCATGGGGTGTTACTTTCCTTTTTGAGTAGGTCTGTTGAATATAATGTAAACTCTTGTTCTATATTTTTTTAATAAGGAAATCATGATGGAGATTCGTAACAAACTTTTTCTACCTGATTAACAAAAAGAAAGTAAAACAATGTATAAAAAGGATATTGCAAGTCACCTTGGCGTTCCGTGACCTCATATAGGAACTCGACCTTCGGTCTTGTTACTCCATATGGTTATGGGACTCCTCGGTGAATTGCAAGATCCTTATAATGTACGCCAGGGGGTACTTTATCCCTTATGTATTGGGTTCTGTGTCACAGTGTGCATGGATGTTGGCTGTGTGTATGCAGTATATAAATGTCTGACCTAGTGGCTTTATCAACTCTTGTTTCTCATTTTTGACACGGTCTTCTGAGTACCACAAACATTTTCCATTTTTTATCACAAAATTAGACTCCACAAAATGTAATAAAAGGTCCAGAGAAAAATAAACACTGTCAAATTTAATGAAATGCAAGTTCTCCACCACAGTAAAACGACCAGGCACTAAAAATATAAAATTAGTAAGCACAATATAAGGCCACACATTAGATTGTTAAAGTCCTCCTCATAATGTGTTTCCCTTGGTTCGCTAAGCCTTTGTTTTCATGCTCTCTTAATGAAATGGGCCACTATCTCAACTGTGGTCAAATTCCTTGGGTCCGGTGGCAAGGCCATAGCCACTCTTGCAGCCTTCATTCCATTCTAATAAAAGAGAGGCTTAAGCCAACAATACTCGGGTGTTTAAGCCTTCTGAGTCTCTCCTCTAAACGGTTAGGAGCTTTTCTGAAGATTTGTTGATTTGAATTCAGAAGCCATAGCTGCCATTGTAGATTTGTTCTGTCTTGCCTACAGACGGCTTTAGACCTCATGCCTTCATTACACACCAGTCCCTATTCTTGTCCTTGGAGCAATTTTTCTTTACATTGTTGTTCATTGGATCAGCTGTATTGTTCCATGGGTAATGTTTTCTTGCAGCATCCCATATCAGTGCATCACATTTCTTGCTGACTTCCCCGCTTCACTTTATTGATATTTATTTTTGTAGGGACCAGGTAGTAGCACACTTCTATCTGGCTGCTCTGTTTAAGAAAAATCATTCAAAGTTGACCACCGCTAGTGTGTGCATGCATGGAGGCCGTTTCAAAATGATTTTTCTTAATTCATATCAAGAATCATTCCAAGACGGTCACTTTGACTCTGCGTAAGCACGCACATTGACCACCTGAGAAAAACAAATAAGTACTGGCAGATAGAGAATGTGAAAAACCTTTAAACATTCCTATAAGTTTACAAATACATTTTGGAAGTGAGAGAGCGGAGTTCCCTATAAGCCCTTGTTGTATTTCCTTAATATTGGGTAATTCTGAAGACAAGAATGCAGTCTTTGACACGAGACGGAAGTGCTGCATACTGCAGAGTACCACCAAGTGCTTATCACTGAAATTAATAATGTGCATCAAGTACATCATACATCATTGTCCCACGACTGGCAGGACAATTTACAAAGGATACCGCTCTGGTTTGCTGACATGATTCAATTATATTTCATATCTAAAATTATCTAAAATCTGTCCCACCACTATTTCTGCAAACTCAGTGGAGCACAGCAATACCGGACACCATACCATCAATAACTCACGACAAAGCACCCATTCTAGTAATAAAACATACTCACTACTTTGTCTCCACTTTAACCACACACTATGATTAGAAATCCCTAAATCTCAACACAGTCTCTACTCACTGCAACTTCTACAACACCAGCAAGAACATCAACTGAACGATAATTTCTTACCAAGCTGCATGGGAATCCAGAGGAGAAATTACACAAAACCATACAGGAACCTGAACACAATCAAACACGTACGGCATTACAACAGCGTACATTGGCGAAGACACTCAACCTGTGACTCATAGAGAAGATCCACCTTTCTTCTCAGATAGATTGCAGAAAGGTAAAAAAATACAAGATTAGAAGTCAAAATTATCCCAGTTTTTGATCGTGCCGGGAGAACATGCAAACAGTGACTGTTGTGGAAGCTTGCGAGACTACCCATGATACAAGCATCACAAATTCACAGGGGTTTAGAAATCCTTCATTTGTCAGTTTACCACATAGAATAATATTGAGGTGGGACTCAGACTAGACCCTTAGGTGTCTATGCTCATGGAAGTCTTTTTCATGTTGCCACCAACCTGTTGACATTTGAAACGGTTGGATTGAGTTAAACTAAACATTCAAGTTTTCTTTTGAGTGCTGAAATTTGAGTGTGCTTTTGGATAATGAAATAGATGTTGCCTTTTAGCAATGTGCACCCGGATGGAGTATATCTGATAAGTTTAGTGACTTATGGGTTGTACTGCATGCTGTGCAAAAGGTTTGATCACCTCCGGGGAATTTCTGTTTGAGTGCTCAGTTAGAGCTGTCCAAGTTCAAAAGAGTGGCGCGCGGCGAGCTGTTCCTTGTTTCACCCCTTCACCTGTGGTGCTCAGTATTTCAATTAAAGGCGAGTGCCAGTGTGACCCCAATTGGGTCCTAGCTTTGTAGGATTGATTGAATGACAAAGTGACAACAATGAACTAAAGACAAAAATAGCTTAATTCACTCCTAAATAACTTGACACACATGTGGCTGATCATATTTGGATAGGGTCGTGGAAGGTCATAAGAGTTGACACCCTGAGGAGTGTAGCCTCTGTTGGTGCAGGAGGTGCAATGGCACCAAGGCCCACTGAAGCTGCATTATTGGTGTATTTTACAATTCTAACAGCAGCCCGGGGGCACCTTTCCTTCCTTGCACAAAGTCCCATGGCGCACTGGCTACGCCACTGGACACCCAATGGTGAAATTAATAGAGCTAACAGCAGCTTGGAGGTAATAGGAAGCACACTGTGAATGAGAGCAAAAATATGTGGTCTTCCTATGAAGATGCAATAATGGGATGTAAGGAAACTCTTAAAAATGTAACATGGAGAAACCACTGTCAAGTAACATTAAGCTAACTTCTAATAAGTGAAAGAACACAGACATAGATTGTGAAGGACTGTTGGAAGACAGCCTGCAAAATGACCAGGTTTGGAAGACCCAAATAAGGTTGCATTTAAAAAAAAGTATTGATGAAGACATTGAAATTTGATGATTTCTTTTATTTCTCTTTCTTTAGAGTCAGTTGCACATGAACTGTTCTAATGTTCCAGGACCACACAGGAACACCTCTATCAATGATACGACCTGGTGTGATTGGGCTCCTTTCGGTAAGATAATGAGCACTGATGATTATATTTTATTTATACATTTGCTGTGCTGATGCCCTGCTTATGTTTACAATGGCTAGAGGGGCTTTTAAGCTATATCTTTGGAAAACAAATGCACCATTAAAAATCAGAATGGGTATGCAAAAATTAGTAAGTCCACAGAAACTGCAAACTGGAAAATCTTTCTATTTTTGTACATATTACATTGTGGAATAATTTAATTAAAATTAATGTAGCTGTCGAGTATCCCCATGCTGACAGTTCAGGAAACGACATTTCAAAACAATTGGGACTGATGCCATAATTAATTACATTACAATCCTAATTGCCTGTTTATGAATCTGCGTATTTATAAAGCATGCCTCTTAATCAATTTGGACTTTAATCACGTAGTGTTAGCTAATACTCCTTTGTAACCTTGTTCGTGTACTGTTTCTGTTAAGCTCTGCAATTCGCTGATACTCCTCTAAGTCTGGTTCGCACTATGCAAGACTGGAAAATAAATAAATGGTTGGCTCCCTCATTGAGTCCAGGAGGCGTCCACGCTATTAAGCTTCCTTCCAGACCTCCGAGAGTACGGGAAGTCCAGCCTTAAATAATCTTCAATGTGGTCAGAGTTTACTACTGCCTGTTGGTTAGAGCTGTTGGCCATAACTGTGAAGTACCTCTTTTGTATCTCTGAGTGGTAAAAATTGCACCGTGTTAATCTATTGATCTAAAGAGGATGTTCTCTGCCCAGAAGCCAGGCCAGCATTACCCCAGATGTATCTCCTTCCCTGGGTAGCTTCTGTCTGAACGATATGTAAGAGTATTTATCTAGTCTGTCATACAAGCTCCATAATTTACACTTTTTATCAGCAGTATCTATTTGTATTTCTTGAGAGCCCAGAGGGCCTTCCTCAACTCAGACAATGTCTGTTTTTAAGACCTTTATGTCCATCCTGGGGCCGTATTACATTAAGTACCCCAGGGGCGCGACGGGCGTTTGCGCCTGCTTTGTGCTCCCCAGGGGCACTTTGGTATTACAGAAGGGGGTGCAGACACTTGTGCGTCCCCTTCAGTAATACCAATAGCACTGGTGCACTCAAAGCAACAAAGCTACCTTAAAGGGGCGTTCCCTCATTTGCATAGGGGTGTGTCTTATGTAAATGAAGGTATTCTTTTGTCTGTGCACCTGCACCATATTACAGACACGGGCGCAGAGGCAACAAAGCTCCCAGGGGGCGCACTCACAGTGCGCCCCCTGAGAGCAGCCCCCTGGAGGGGGGGAAAAGAAGTCCTAGGGACCCCCAGACATCCCCATGCAGGCGAGTGCAGTCACTGACTACACCCGCCTGCAAGGGGATCTCTAATCCCCTTCAAAAGGGCAGGGGGGTTGCCACCTGCACTGTGAAAACACGGAGCGGCTGCCCTGGGGCAGCGCATTCATCGTAATAGGGTGCATTTTCTTTTAAAAGGTGCGCCTAGTGCGAACAATGAAAATGTGTAATACGGCCCCTGATCTGTGCTGTAGTTCTCTGTTTTTACACAGTCATGTTCTTAAGATAACTACCTTCATTGCATTGCACTCTATAGCTCTTAGTGATGAGGTGTGTCAATTGATCTCAAAGTATTGGGATATATTAAAGTTCAATGTGTTTCTGAGTTCAGGATTTCTGCTGTCAACCTCCAGGGGCCGTATTATGGTAAATGCACATTTTCATTGTTTGCGCTGGGCACAAACAGTGAAAATGCACCCTATTACCATGAATGCGCTGCCTCCAGGGCAGTTGCGAACTTGTGCTGCCCTGGGGGCAGAGCATTCCTGTGAAAAATGGAGCAGCAGCTTTACAGCCGCTCTGGTTTTCACAGTGCAGGCAGCAACCCGACTGCACTTTTAAAGGGGATTAGAGATCCCCCTTGCAGCAGGGTGCAGTCAGTGACTGCACCCACCTGCAAGGTGATGTCTAGGGAATTCATGAGACCCCCTTTGCCCCCTCCAGAGGGCTGCCATCAGGGAACACACTGACAGTGCACCACCTTTTAGATGGCGCACTCTCAGTGTGCCTCCTGAGTGCTTCTTTGCCTTTGTGCCCGTGTCTGTAATACCGCGCGGGCGCAGAGGCAAAGGGATGCCATCATTTGCATGGGGCAAGCCCCCGTGCAAATGTGGGAACGCCCCCTGCTTTGTCTTTATGATGGTTCCACCATATATCGACCAAATGAAGCCTGTTTATTGTGTTGAACTATTCTGTTAGTTTATTTTCTGGCCCTATTCTTTGGTAGAATCTGTCCTGTGTTCCTGACATTACATAATTAAGTCCCCTGCCCACATCATGGAGATATTCAATGGGACTCTGGTCACTAATAAGCTAGGGAAGACTTATAAATCGGGACTATTGGGAGCAAATACATCCATGTGGCCTGTATCTATATCGAGGCTTTAGCCTATGGTTTTTACCTATCTAATTTTCCATTCACCATTAAGTACCACCCCTAAGGGTTCCTGCCTATGGCTGTTGTGAATGATTACCGCGTTTTACTAGTATAATTTTGTTTTTGATAGAGACTTCTAATTGACCACTAGGGAATATTCAAAAGATGAAAAATGTGCAGACTGGAACTGGAAACTTTTTCAGCATTACTCCTGTGCGCCGGTAGGTAGGTTCGTGTGGCTCCGCGCTGACTCTGTTCTGCTCTGGCATGCGGGAGTGACGCCTTTATAGGCTCGGCATGTCATCAGTTTCTTTCTTTTCACACCACCAGATGCAGATCTAGAGCTATCTCTTCTCTCTTTGGGACTTCTTTAACTCATGAACTTATAGTATGCAAGGGTAATGTCCCCATTTCAAAACAACAGATTTTAAACCTTGTAATGACTGTTATGAACAAATGTATGTGACAGATCCTCATCAGGTTTGATAGGAGTCGATATAGAGGTCGCTTGTTGTGCTCCAAGACTTTTAGTAAGACCATAAAAAATCCATGTGGCACTTGTTCCATTCCCCTCACTTTCGTACTCCTGATAAGGTGCAAGGGCATTGACATACCTTTTGATAGAGCTCCTGAAGCTGGTCGACTTCAGAGCCAATCATGCAACTTGTCCTGGCACAACTAGAGTTTCCTGGGCTGTCTGCGATACCGGGGTAAATCAAAGAGTTCCACAAAGCCTTACTCCGACTCGTCAGATCCCGCCCAGCTCCCTCAGGTGGAAACTTCCACCAGGCCTCCCCCGACTCCTGTAGCGACTCCTGTAGTGACTGCGGCTCCATTATCCACACTAGTTCCCGGACCATTGGCGCTGATGCAGACTACATCAACGCTGGAGGACAAGGTGCTCATTGTGCTATCTGACTGAGTTGGCTCTCCTACTACCTCGACCCAATCCGTGTTCAGTTTCCATTGAACTACAACATGCATCGCTTGACATCCCATACACTGCATTTCCTGGTTGGGCACAGATTTTGACAACCATTATTATGCAGGATAAGAAATTGGCCAATCCTACCACGAAGAGAATTGGTATGATGACCTCCAGGCGGCCAGTGGCCTTGACACCTCTCATGATTCTGGACTTCCCACATCCCCAGGTCCTCCTACTGAAGGGAGTGCTTCATTTGCGGTGGTCATGGGGAGGCCTGCCGAAGTTCTCGACCTCCAGCACCCCACCTTACAGGCCAAAATCAATGTCTTGACGAAAGCTCTCCAGCCATGGCAAACCACTACTGAGCTCCTATTATCCTTTAAGAATGTTAATGTTATGTTAATGATATTTATACAGCGCAGCTGCTACCCGAAGGTGTCCTGGCACTAGGCACTCTTAGTGATACTCTCCTAGGGGCTTGGGCCAAACCTGCCTCCCAGTAAATTGGCCTATTGCATGACGTCATCGACCAGCCCTGGGTGACCTGCATTTTTATCTCAGTACCCATCTCCTGAAAGCTTAGTCATGCAAGCTTCTACCAGTCGGACAAACCCAAATATTTTTCTGAACACTTACCCCGATAGGGAGTACAAAAATGTGGGAAATGGGTATTTTCTTCCATCAGCTTGGCTCTCAGGTCCGTCAATACCAGTTGTATGTTTGGCAGATATTATCACGCTCTTTGGGATTTGGTGGCTCAAGTCCTCACAGGTGTCCCAGAAGACCTTCGACCAGTCCTGATCCAAGCTATACAGGAAGGTTGTGAAGTGGCCAAGTTCACAGTTCGTTGTGGCTTAGATACCATCAGTAAATATACAAAAGTGATGGATGGAATGCTTGAATTAATCTCAGCCACTGGTAATCACGCACTTCGCATTCAAATACATTGTTATTTTGCACATCATACCACCTCAGTCTGGACCCAGCCATATGCAAATCAGTCTTGACCATGCTCCAATAGGAACAATCCAGCCTGAATTGCCAAGCCAGGTCCTCTCTGAACTGGAAAACAAACAACCCAGGACTGGTTGTGCCCTAGTTGCAAGTCCACTATCCTTAGTGGACTTGCTCCTTCCACAGCGCAGCGCCGTCTGGTAGCTGCTGCTGCTGTCCCCATCTGCTGCTGCTGCTACTGACCCGGAGGTCAGGAGTTCGAGGCCCTCCTCCACCCACAGGCTTCTGCCTGCACCTCATCCCTGGTGGTTCAGTAGTAGAGTCTCACTGCTCTGCTGTTTTACTGCCTTTCTTTCTGTCTCTCTTTCTGCTGTTTCTGTCCCTCTTTCTGCTTTACTCTTTCGCTTTTCTGCCTCTGCCTTTTTGGCTTTGATTTTTTCTTTTCATTTTCTTCCTTTTTTCCTGTCCTCTCCCTCGTTGCCCCTACTGCTGCGATCCCCCGCGGCCCGACCCCCTCCAGTGTCCCTTCCCGCTCCTGCGTTTCCCACCTCCCAGCTGTCCAGACCCCCCGCAGCACTACTTAATGATGGCCGGTGCGCAGTGAAAGTGCAGTCCACTATCCTTTAGTGGACTTGCACCTTCCACAGCGCAGCGCCATCTGGTAGCTGCTGCTGCTGTACCCATCTGCTGCTGCTACTGACCCGGAGGCCAGGAGATTGAGGCCCTCTTCCACTCACAGGCTCCTGTCTGCGCCTCATCCCTGGTGGTCCAGTGGTAGAGCCTCACTGCTCTGCTGCTTGACTGCCCTTCTATCTCTCTTTCTGCTGTTTCTGTCCCTCTTCCTGCTTTTCTCTTTTGCTTTTCTGGCTCTGCCTTTTGGCTTTGCTCCTTTCTTTTTTCCTGTCCTCTCCCTCATCGCCCCTGCTGCTGCGATTCCCTGCGGCCCGGCCACCCTCCAGTGTCCCTTCCCGCTCCAGTGTTTCCTGCCTCCCAGCTGTCTAGCCCCCCTGCAGAACTACTTAATGGCGGGCGTTGCGCAGCCGTGCAGCATGTGCCGAAGGTCGCCAAAGACAAGCCCGCCTCCGCCGTCTGTGCCTGGACCGCGCCCAGCGCCAGCGACCCTGCTTCTCAGACATTCCAACTCTATGACTCCAGCACCCTACTTGCCCTCAATCCGGGATGCCACGCCTCCTGCCATCTAGCATCACTGAGGAAGACCCTTGGACCCTTCGCCTGCTAGATCTGCAACCGCACCTTTAGCCACACCAACACGCCAGCTCATCTCGCCACCCAGCCGACCAGCAGCGCACCCGTCCTGCTCAAATGCATCCTCCTCAATGTGCAGTCTCTCCACAAACTTGCAACAGAAATCTGGAACCTCCTCGACGCCACCTTTCCTGACATCGCTTTCTTCACGGAAACCTGGACTAACCCCTGCTCCGGACCGGACATCGCCATCCCCAACGGCTACAAAATCACCCGCAAGGACCACCCCGACCGCCCAGGAGGAGGCATCGCCATCGTCCACAAAAGCACACTCCGACTGACCACCCACTCTAACGAAAAAACAACGACCATGGATCACCTCCACTTCCAGATCAGGACCAACCCCAATACCACCCTCTGCGGCACCCTCTTCCACAGGCCCGACGCCCCCCTTCACCGACGCCATCGTAGACCTCATCGCACCCCAGGCTCTCGCATCCACTGACTACATCCTACTCGGAGACCTTAACTTCCACATGGACAACCCGAGTGACGAGAACTGGCCTCTCTTCTGGATAACCTCGCCAACATCGGACTCCAGCAGCTAGTCACTACACCGACCCACACAGCCGGACACAAGCTCAACCCAGTCTTCTCCGCCAGCAGGAACATCAGCTACAGCCACACCACCAAACTCTCCTGGACCGACCATCACTGCGTGCATCTCGCTTTTGCCACGCCCACCGTACACCACCTTCGTCATCACCCCCCCATCGCAGCTGGATCAAGGCCACCAAATAACTTCTCTTCAACTCCCTCAGCACAACCACTCTGCCAAAGGACGCCAACACCGCAGCACGCAACCTCCACCGATGGATCTCCAACAGCGCCGACACCCTGGCACCCCTCAAGAAAAGACCAGGCAAGCAAGACTCCAAGAAGGCCAGCTGGTTCACTACTGCCCTCCATGAGTCCTGACGCCCCTGCAGATGACTTGAGAAGAGATGAAGGACCAACAAACCCTGGAAATTCACCCAACCTTCAAATCCGCTGTCAACATACACCACCTCCTCCTGAAAATCACAAAGAAAACAGTCCTCCAAGACAGAATCAACGCCAATTCACACAACAGCAAAGAACTCTTTGCCATCGTCAAGGAGTTCACCAGGCCCAACAGCGAGACCACAGACGTTCCACCCTCTCAAGACCTCTGCAACAAACTTGGCACCTTCTTCCACCATAAGATCAGGAAGATCTATGACCGCTTCGACACCCTGGACCCGGCCACCACGCCTGCCATTATAGACCGTGCTCTGCTGGACCCCACTCACAACAGAGGACACACTCAAGACCATGAAGAGCATCCACTCAGAAGCTCCGGCAGATCCTTGCTCGTACCACATCTTCCGCAGAGCTGCCGCCGCCATTGCCTCCAGCTTTGCCGCACCATCAACTGCTCCATCGAAACTTCCACCTTCCCCGACGACTGGAAACACGCCGAGATCAATCCCCTGCTCAAGAGGTGGTCCTCACACCCGACAGACCTCAAGAACTTCAGACCCTTCTCCCTTCTTACCTTCCTAGCCAAGGTCATCAAGAAGGCCATCAACGCCCAACTCTCCATGTTCATCGAAGTGAAACATGTCCTGGACACCTCCCAATCCGGCTTCTGAAACAACCACAGCACGGAGACCGCACTCCTCGCTGCCACAGACTACATTCGCTCCCTCCTTGACCAAGATGAAACCACAGCCTTCATCCTACTAGACCACTTGGCTGCCTTCGACACCGTCTCCCACCACACCCTAATCACGAGACTCCATGACGCCGGCATCCGTGACAAGGCTCTGGAATGGAGCCACTCCTCCCTCACCGGCCGGACCCAGCGAGTCAGACTACCACCGTTCCTCTCCGAACCCACCGAGATCAGCTGTGTAGTGCCCCTGGGTTCCTCCCTGAGCACCACCCTTTTCAACGTCTGCATGGCCCCCCTTGCAGCCATCGTCCGAAGCCACGGACTCAACATTGTCTCCTACGCCGACGGCACCCAGCTGATCCTCTCCCTCGCCAATGAACTCAAAACCGCCAGAACCAACTTCCACAGTGGAATGAAGGCTGTTGCTACCTGGTTAAAAAACGGCTGCCTCAAGCTCAACTCTGACAAGACTAAAGTACTCATCCTGGGACCCACCGCTTCAGCTTGGGACGACTCCTGGAATCAGCAGGAGTCGTCCCAAGGATCACCCCGCACTCCGACGGACCACGCATGCAACTACGGCATCATACAGGACTAATCACTCACTATGAATCGCCAAATCAACGCAGTTTCCTTTGCCCGATTCCACACGCTTCGCATGCTTTGAAAGACATTCAGATGGATCCCCACAGAATCCAGAAAGATGGTCACCCATGCACTCATCACCAGCAGACTCGACTACGGCAACGCACTCTACGCCCGCGTAGCCCAGAAACCGTTCAAACTACAGAACGTCTAAAACGCCACAGTCAGACTGGTCCTCGACATCCTTCGCCGCAGCCACATCATGCAACACCTCTGACAACTCCACTGGCTCCCAGTCAACAGGAAAATCACTTTCAAGCTCCTCACTCACGCCTAAAAAGCTCTACATGACGAAGGACCAGCATACCTGAACCACCACCTCACATTCCACGTACCCCCCAGACAACTCCGATCCTCCCAACTCACCCGTGCCTCCGTCCCCATGATCCACAAGACCAGAACTGGAGGAAGGCCGTTCTCCTACCTCACCGCCAAGACCTGGAACACCCTGCCTCTCCACCTCAGGCAATCCGCATCGCTGACCCAATTCAGGAAGGACGTCAATATCTGGCTCTTTGATTGATCCTCCACCCAGTGCTACCAGCAGCCCCCCGCCCCCAGTGCTTTGAGACCCTCACGGGTGAGTAGCCGCACTATACAAGACCATGAGTGATTGATTGGTGGAGTTGTGGGCTCATCAGCCGGGTACATCTTGGTTCCAGTGACCGTGTGCATGCGACCCACGTCTGTTCATACCCATCCCAATTAAGGCGACCCAATAAGTATACAAAACAGTGATAGATGAAATGATTGAATTAAACTCAGCCACTGGTGATCACTCGGGCCCCGACCCAATCCATTGTTATTTTGCACACCATGCCACCTTAATCTGGACCCAGCCATATGCAAATCAGTCTTGACCCAGCTCCAACAGGAACAGTCCAGCCCGAACTGCCAAGGCAGGTCCTTCCTTAACTGAAACACAAGCAACACAGGACCAGTTTTTTCTAAGTTGTGGGTTCATCAGCCGGGTACAGCTTGGTTTCAGTGACAGTGTGCATGGGACCCACGTCTGGGCTTACTTGTCCCACCTAGGGCGACAAAATAGGTATGCCATCAGCGGCACCAGTGTTGCCATTCGTCACCACGCCTGGCTGCTGTTTTTGGCTGCCTTTGGGTGTTTAAGGCAGCGTTCATTCACCCTTTATGGACATGCATTTTGATGGGACTCACCTCTTTGGGAACAAGGCAGATTTCACTCTGGAGCAGTTCAGAGAGCTGGGTTACAGCAAGCTCCCTGTGCATATCTGACCTACCTCGCCAACCGCATCAGCCCTACCATTTCTTTCTGTTTCCGCAGAGGAGCCCCATACGAGCAGCCAATTCAACCACAGCAGGGTGCCCAGCAGTTTTGAAGCTGAGGCCACGGCGCCCACCCAACCTGCAGTCCGGGTCAACAAGCCACTCAGCCTTCTGCCCAATGGCCCCACCTGCCAAACCTCTTTAGCGTGTCCCTAGTGGAGCACAGCCACGTTTTGGGAGGCAGGATCCAACAATTCATGCCGCTTGGTAGGCCATAACATCGGAGGAATGAATCCTGCAGATTGTCCAGAAGAAATGCACTTTACCCTTCATAGCCACTCTGCTGCACCTTCTACCGATAACTGATGGAGTACCACTTGTCTATCTTCCGGCAGGAAGTGCAAGTCCGTTTGGTGGAAGGGTTGTTGAGAGGGTGCCTGCGACAGAAGTGTGTCATTGTTGTTATTCCCAACACTTTCTGGTGCCAAAGAAGGTCGGAGGCCTTTGTTCTATTTCAGACCTGCGCCCTCTAAAAACCTCCCTTTGCAAGGATAAATTCACATTCCTCAACCTGGCCCAAATCTTGGCTGCCCTTGACCCTGGAGACTGAATGGTGGCGTGGGATCTGCAGGACGCATATTTTCACATCCCCATCCCGAAAGCCCATCTACATTACCTGCAGTTCGTGGTGGAACAGGAGAATTTTCAGTTTGATGTGCTCCCCTTTAGTCTCACCAGTGTCCCCGAGTGTTCACAAAAGTGATGACGGATGTAGCAGCAAATCTTTGGAAGTCTGGAGTCCCGGTTTTTCCCTACCGCGACAACTGGCTGTTGAAATCTGGCTCTCCCAGGCAGACATTAACCACCTCCAGACTATGGCGAACCTCCTTTCATCTTTGTGGTTCACTATCAACATGCCAAAGTCACACCTTACTCCTTCTCGGACGTTCCCCTTCATCAGAGCTTTCTGGAATCTGTTCAGTTTTGTTCCTTTCCCCAGTAAGGAGAGTCCAGAAAAGTCAGGCTATGGTACCTTTCTTTTAGCCTTTGTACTGAATATTGGTACGGTTGACTCTAAGGCTGCTGCGATTGATGGCCTCCTGCATCCTGCTGGCCAAACACACCAAGTGGCATATGTGGGCTCTGCAGTGGACCCTGAGGTTTGAGTGGGCCTTACATCACGGTGACATCTCCGACCACGTCCAGATTTCGGAATAGACTGCAAAACACCTGCTGTGGTGGCTACTGGACTGGGTCTGTGGTAGACCCATCTCCTTACCCCACACAGAGCTGACAGGGGTGACTAACGCTTCACTCCTGGGGTGGTATGACCACCTGGGAGAGATGGAGATTAGAGGCATTTGATCTACGGTGGAACCCCGGATCCATATCAACCTCCTGGACCTGAGGGCTATCCACTTGGCATTAAACGCCTTAATTCTGTCCATCAAGGGGAGGCGGATATATGTGTTTATGGACAGCACCAGCAAAATATGGTATTGCAAAAAACAGGGTGGGTGGGGTCACGGACCCTGTGCCAGGAGGCCGTGCACCTCTGGAAATGGCTGGGCCATCAAGGACCTTTCCTGGTAGCTAAGCACAGAGTAGGATCCTTTTTTGCCAGTTTAAGCTGCGAATAAGGTGAACCATTAATTTATCTATTCGTCACCACTTAGAATGTGCAATGTGAGCAGTTCTGCACATTGGAGTTTCCTAGGCATCTCTCACTAGGAGACATGCTCCGTCTAAAGAGGAACTCTGGACTCTTATATGCCTTTCTACTGATACCTCTTCTACCCCAAGTTCTGAAGAAGATCAGGACTGACCAGGCCAAAGTCATTCTAGTGGCCCAGGATTGGGCATGGAGAGCTCTTGGGCTTTAGCATCTGCTCTCCAATTTGGCTGCCTCTCTGGGAGAATCTGCTTTTGAAGCAAGTCAGGGTTCTGCACACAAGCAGTCCCAATCTCCACCTTCATGCTTGGATATTGAACGGCGACAGCTGAACACCTTCAACCTTCCCCCGGATGCAGTTGATGTTATATTTGTCCCTTGACAAAAACTGTATATGCCTGTTGTTGGGACAATTTTGGTTTGGTATTGCACACAACAGATTGACTCCCTCCAGCCAAAGTTATCTGACGTTTTGTTTGTTGTGTCTTGCCCGGCAAGGCTTAGCTCTGGGCACAGTTAAAGGGTATATTTTTGCTCGTTATGCCTTTTTACAGTTGCTGGATAAGCCCTCAATATTCAATTCACCTGTTGTGATGTGTTTTTTGAATGATTTGCAGCATTTGTTTCCTTGCTCTCCTTTCTCATGCCACAGTGGGAGCATAAGTAGATCTTCATATTTGATATGCACTCCCTTTGAGCCACTTCACAGCTGTCCTCTGCGGCTTCTCATCCTCAAGACAGTGTTCCTTGTCACCACAACATGATGCGTGGAGTGAGTGAGCTTCAGGATCTCTGTGTTAACCCTCTGTATACCACAGACAAACTTGTTCCTGCGACTTGAACATTCTTTTTGCTGAAAGTTGTGACGCTGTTCCACGTTGGTCAAAATATCACCTTACCAGTGTTCTTTGCTCTGCATTACCCGTCTGATGAGGACAGACTCAATTGCTTGTCCATGAAAAGAGCACTGAGCTTTTTATGTTGATCCTACCAGAGAACACCAGGTTGACTATCAGCTCAATCACAAACCCACCTCCAAATCTGGGTACTGCTTTGGTGTCAGGGCTCTGGGTTCCCTCAACCGCCCCTGTTTAGTGTGCATCCTGGGTTTTAATGCCATCAATAATGTTGCCATTATTGCGCCCTAGGCCTTCCTGCCATCGCCCTTATGTCATTATCTGGGCCCTTACTTTTGGTCAGTTTTAACCTTCATGCCAGTATGCCCTGGTGTCCGTTTCCTATCCTTTTGACCATTATCTCCGGGGCCATTTTAACCTTCATGCTAATTGTCCCCTGGGACCTGTTTCTCATCCTTTCCTGTTGGCCAATATCCCCAGAGCCTTCCAACCTTGACCGTCTTGCCTGTTCTCCAGGAGTTGATTGAACACGTCCTAAGTCTTGTGGGACTTCGGTCGTCACGTGCACTCAGCGGCCATCTTGTTTCTGCACACTATAAATACCACACACAAACCATGAAGCCCAGCTTGACTCTGCTCAAGCTGGAGAGCGCTTCCTCTCTCCGTTTGCCCTCACCTGGACCCAACGCATTGATCAGTGAGTTCCCACTTCAAGATTACAAGGCCGCCCAAATCCCTTTGGTACTTACCAGATGCAAGTTCCCTCTGTGACGAGTTCTCCTTTGGAAGCCGATGTCCTGAAAAGATAGAAAAGATACAAAGTTAGTGCACTTATTGTCCTCATACTGAAGCCAGGGAAAACAGTGTCTGACCATACAGCATATAGACCGCTTTCAATGCTGAACACTGACTATAAGATCCTTAGTCAGATACTGGCGACGAGACTGCTTCCTTTTATGACTAGACTAATACATCCGGAACAGGCAGAATTTATACCTGGGTGTAACACTGCCACTAATATCAGAAGGTTCCTGGCTATACCAGGAGCTGAGGGTTATGACCGTGGGAGAGCGGAGGTCTTTGCTGTTGATATCGAAAAAGCGTTCAATAGCGTAGAGTGGCAGTACCTGTACGAGGTGATGTCCCATATAGTGATGGGCGAGGGATTTCAAGTCTGGGCAAAACTGCTCTGTACGAACCCATATGCTAGGTTCCGCACGGGAAAGGTCATATCAGAGATATATATAGTGGGCCGCAGTACTAGACCAGGTTGCCCCCTTTCTCCCCTGCTCATTGAGTTGGCACTGGGGCCCTTGGCCAGCTACACAAGAGTGGGCGTGCGTACCAGAGACTCTCCATTCAGGACCACCGTCACCGCATAGCACTGTATGCGGATGACCTGTTAATCATGCTCCGTGATGCTGAGGAGGACCTAAATGGAGCAGGACCACTTTTGACTCCTGTCTGGCTTAAAAGTAAACTGGCGGAAAACTAGGGTCTTCCCGGCCGTATCACGGGAGACTCCACTGGAGGGACTAGAGCACCTGCAGTGATAGCCCCATTGCCTGACCTACCTGGGGGTCAAGATATACCACAATCGCCAAGATCCCCTAGAGGGTAACGTGAGGGTGCACCATCTGATCTCCTCCATCATCCATAGAGTTTTGGAGGACCTTGCCGCTTTCAGTGCCAGGCCGCATAGCCCTCCTAAAAATGGTGGCACTACTTCGCCTCTTGTACTACTTTGGCACGCTCCCGCGAGCACTATTCAAGGACTTTGAAACCTTAACAACTGCCTTCATTTGGGGAACAGGCCGCAGATGCGTTGCACTGGTCACAATGCAGTGCTTAACGACAACTGGGGGCCTGGCGGTCCCTGACTTCGAAGTGGTTGGCATGTAGACTGGATCCAACAAGGACCCAAAATCCGTTTGTGCTTGCCCTCAATGACCTCACCAAAGTGTTCCTTGGAGTGTAGCGTGCCTCTCCTGATGCCACACAAGAGCCGCAGGTGATTACTATAGATGCTGGAGCTGATGCTTGCAAAAAACGTATAGCGGGGTCCCTTACTCGCCGGATATACCTGCTATGAGAACTGCCCCATGGCGGATGCTGGGGGGCCTGGACTCTTGGGTGGAGGCGGGGGCAACAAAGGTAGGAGACCTATTTCGGGACTCTGTGATGCTTCTGTTTGAGGATTTCTGAGCAGAATTCAATCTCTCTCTCAATGCCATTTCCTATTACACAGAGGGCTAACGTCTTCTCTGCGGAAACACTGGGGCGCTGCCACCACGGAGCCGAGGGCAATACGAACCTGCCATTACATGACTCTCTCCGCTGGCACCATAAAGGCGGTCTCATGTTTCTATAAGGCCATACGGGAGGACCTCCAGCAACCGCTGGAGCCCCTGCGCTTGCGATGGGAGGAGGACCTGGGAACCCCGATTGAGACTGACTAAGACCTGGGACACCATACTAGAGAGAACTTTGAAGGTGTCCAGGAACACAAATTTTTAACATATGTCCTTCACAGATCGTACTTAACCCCACAGCGCATCATGAGATACTTTTACTTGCCTGATGCGGCCTGTTCCCGATGTGGAGAATTGGGTGCCCAATTTTTACATATGTTCTGGTCGTGTCCATCGCTTAGGGCTTACTGGGGGGAAATCATAACCCCTGTTGCAGATGTTACAGGGAGAAAGATTCCTGATTCCTCAGGCCATTGCCTCCTAGGATGGTTTATACACACAGCCAAAACCAAAGCCATGAGTACATTTCAGGATTTGCCGTTTATTCTAGCCAAGCGAAAAATCTCAAGGAATTGGAAGGCACCGGGAGGGCCCCAAATAGCAACATGGAGGAGGGAAAAAGGGGCGTGGTGCAAAGGAAGGTTGCTCCTATGAGATGCCAGGCGTGGAGTGGGCACTTTAGACATTGCTAGAGCTTGGGTTAACCTAGTGGACACCTTCACATCTTCTGAATCTTACACTCTTATACCCTCCCCAATGGGATCCACTATTGCCGGTTCACACTGAGACCCTATGGTAGTAGAGCATGTTGTTGGGACGCTCAGGATACTGAGGGGACCTGGCATGTCTGGCTCCCAGACAGGCCCTTCCTGCTTCTTAATACCTGCCTCATGACACCCAGACAAAGCCACACATTGGCATAATCTATACATGATTTAGTACTGACTCAGAGGGAGAGGGAGGGAATGGGTGGGGCTGTTTTTATTTCTTTGATGCTTATTTCTTCTTGATGAGGAGATTGTAGACAGATCAAGTGCTGACGCTTTAAGATCCTTATCATAACCTTACTGTTTGTATGTAATTGTACTGAGCACTTGACAAAAACCTCAATAAAATCTGTTTGCAAAAACAAAATTTACAGGGAACAGCAGAATTCCCATCAGCTGGTGTTAGTGGAGTATCTAGTATAGCATTCTGTTTATCTAGTGCAGAGCTCCTGGTCTCAAGCTGCACACGCTGAGCAGCGTTGTATAACTTTGCGATGAGTTTCTTGCAGTCAGCACACGTGAGGAGGGACTGCAAGGACTCTAGGATTGCCGGTTCTTGCGGAAAGGAGGGATAAAGGGCTCTCCTGGCCAGCCTTAGCTGTTGATAGGTGAACATGTGTAGAGGGGTGTGGTTTTGCGTGCCCAGGAAGTCGTCAAGTATAATAAACATCCCGCCTGGAAATGCATCACCCATTGTCTTCTGACTTGCCTCATTTAATATAGATAGTGCTCTTAGATCCTGAGTAACTGACAAGGCCGGATGGTGTAATAGCATCATCACCGGGGCGTACAGTGGGTTCTTACCAGCCCGTGTGCCAAGGGCCTTCCAGGATCTTGTTGTGCTCCGGATTGAATGTATTTAAATTGAAAAGACGTCGGTGTAAGTGTAAGACAATATAGCTCTGAGGGGGATAGAGTGAGCGGCATCATTTTCAATGGCTGTGTGTGGTGTGTATCAGTGGGGATGATACCAATAGTGCACAAAGTGCGCTTGTGCTCACAGAAAATATAGGTAAAAGTCAGGTGCACCAAACCCCCCTTGCATGTATGGGCGCATGAGCGTTTGCCAGTGAATCCAAGGCTGCTTCCCAGCCCAGGCATGGGTTATCATACACTATTTAAGAGTCTTGAAGAAGCCCTGGGTCAAAGGGATGGGGATATTGATGAACCAGTACAAGAACCTGGGTAATACAACCATCTTCATAATGGCCAACCTGTCAGCCAGTGATAGAGGGATTCGTAGTTGATCCTCTAGTTTCGAGATGGCAGTACCATAGTTTTGTTGGATGACTTAGAGCTCAATATCTAATGTCTTGTTTTTAGGGTGGCAAATTGTGGGTGAAGGCTTGGTCTTCACCGTGAGCTGCTTTATAACTAAAACATAACATTTGAAACTTTTTACGACTGGGAGCCAGTCCTGTTGAATCAGATTGAAAATTGCTCTGACTGCAGGGTTTTGCACCTGTTGAAGCTTACTAATATGTCTTACTGGTAAACCCCATGTAACCTGAATTCTCATTATCTAACTTTGGGCCTTCTCCTATTTGCTGGCTAGTCCACTCCTCCTGGGCTGCGGATTGTTTCTTTTTCCCTGTCTGCTTGTCCCTGCTCACCCACAGATCCCCAATACCTCTGGTGGCCTGCTATAGCCCCCTGCCGTGGCCAGCTGCAGTCTCTGTGGAGATACAGGTGTAAAAGAAGGAGCGGGACGGAATTGGATGGTGAGTCCAGATACAAGGTTAGCCGTGCTGCGTGACCAGTCTGGCAGCAGGCTATTCCGCGTTTGTAGTATTCCTAAATTTTCCTGCCCCCTGATTCTCAGAGCTGGAGCATGGTGTGGGGGAAGGAGAGAGTGCAGAGGGCTGACTTGCAGAGGGCGTGGGGCCTAGAGCCTCACAGTAGTGCAGTGAGCGTTTCTCTGGTGGGATAAGTGACTGGGACAGCCTCTGCATAGAGAGAGAGGCGGTGGAGGCGGCATTCGGTGCGGCTTGCAGTGCACCAGTTGCCTAATGGTGACTCTTTCGCTTTGGTCCTAATTTTAATTCTGTACACTATTTACAGCAAGTCTGCAATCTCATGAGTCACAGCTGAAAGGGTTACTTTGAGTTAATAAACAAGGCCATAGATAAGCAGATTTTGGAGCCTCCCTCGTTTGCAAGCTTGGCCAACAAATTTCTGTTTTTTATCCTCACTCTGTGGATTGTCAAAACCTTGTAATTCTTGAACATGGCCATCAGAAAATTAAGAATCAGGCATATTCTTGTGAGATGTCCTCGAGCTACACTTAACTATAAAAGTACTGCTAAATTGCGGCGAAGAGCCTTGCATATTGGCAGTGGCGTCACTAGGGGGGTACGGGGGGTGCGGACCGCACCGGGTGACACCATCACATGGGGTGACACCTTTCCCAAATGAGACTATTTAGTAAATAGTCTCATTTGGGAAAGGTGTCCGCACTGGGTGACACCAACCCTAGTGACGCCGCTGCATATTGGTGCCTTATCCAACGTGCTACAGATTGCAACTTTTTTTTATTAAGAAATTACCTTCTACTTCTCCACTTTACCTCCTATCTCTCCAGCATTATCAGACTCCTCAGATAGGCTAAGCACTGCCTATGCCAATTCTACTTTGAGTCCCATATTTACTTACAGCAGTCAAAGCAACGCTCATAGGAGAGACCTCGGATTGCGGTCACCAGAACAGGTGATCGACTACACTCTTTTAGACGTGAAGATTGATTCTATGAAATCTTTATCCAACGTTTGAATTAACACAGAAACCATTCATAATATCCATGACACTCCTCCCCATAGGTAGACATTGACGGTGTTTTTAAGCAGTCGGCTTCCGCTGGAAGACCTCTCAAACACTCCGGAGTTCCCTATGAATGTTAGTGTACAACAACCTGGAGACTATGTAGTTATCTCGGAAGCCCTCCTTGTCCTTCAGGGAATATTAGACTCTATTTTAAAACTCCTGGAGAAAACTTCCTGAAATTGCATACATATACTGGACTCATTATCAGCCATTCTTTTAACATGAACTAAGAATGAGGATGAGGATGGAATGGGCTTTTCAAAATGTGCTCATCAAGTCTCTCCTTCTGTCTTAATGTCTGCAACTTGTCTTATAACTAGAAACTGCATGAAAACGAGTAACGATGTGGCCTCTCCGAGTGGGATTCCATCGCAGAAGAAAATATTTTAAAATGTGAAAATTCAGCTGGATGTAATTCATTTCTAATGGAACTTATTTGAATCAAATCAAAGACAACAATCTCAAGGGCCAGAAGGGGACCATGCTTCGCCGCTTGAACTCAAGAAGATGACACCCCAAGGTGTATTGTCCATATTTAAAAAAAAAAGGGGTTAAGTCATCCAAGCCTGATTCTACTCTAAGGGTTAATCGCAGTGGCATGAAAAATGCAGTGGATGCAACTCCTGCCTCTCTATTAGGAAAAAGCAAAAAAGAAGGAAGAAGTAACAAACAATAGATTTTCCAAAAAGAAAGGCATGCGGAAAGTAAGGTTTAATGAACAACTTCACAATCTAGTCACGTGTAGGAGTGAAGTAGCTGCTGAAGGTACACAGGCTCAAATAGACCCCACTTATTTTACCAGCAATATTCAAAAGGTAAATCTTGCAATTGAAAGAGCCTAAGTGATAGAAAGCTCTTTCTGAACAGAAGATGTTCCTGTCCAGTGTTCCTTACATTCATAAGAGACTCTCTTAAAACAGGCAGCCAAATGGAGATGAAGGTAGTATCTTCGGCGGATTCTGTACATTTAGCCAGCTCTGATGGTGTAAAACATTCTCATACCTATTTGCACGAGTCACAAGGGTGTGACTTAAATCCAGAGAGATCTGAGTCTGATGGGAGTTCTTCTCTCGATCCACTGGCCACGAATTTCACAATTAAATTTCTGCTAACATACTGAACTAAGAAATTCCTGGATATTGGAAATCTCAACAACAGAAGAGTTCATATCTTCTAACCCTCAGTTAAACATTACATTAGATTTTAATTACATATTTGTGGGTGATGAGGCACTTTTAAAATAGAGAAAAGATTTTAAATCTTTTACATCCGTTTTCTCCATTGAAAAACATTTCGTCAGAAGAAATAAAGGGTATTATTCCCAGATAAAAAAGAAACTGACTTTAGCAAGAGTTGAGTTTTGCTCTAATTTGGCTCCTGATGACATTCTTCAGAATGTAGACTTTTTCCAAAAGAATGGATATAATATTTACCTTGTATTTAGCCAACAGAGGACTGTGGCGAGAGAGTGGGACAGTATGTTCTACAAAGCTTCAAAGGGCTCTCTCTACTTAAGTCCTCATTCTCTAGACCAACCTAGGACCCTGAACAGTCTTGCGAGATCTGTTCAAGTTGAAGTGCGATCTTCTGGAAGAATTATAAAAAAACATGTACTACAGCAATCTAACCAGCATACCAAGAATGAAAAATCATGTGCATGGCTCCTGGTAACATATACTAAACAGCTCTGGTTTGTTTAGTAGGAAAAGTATTGTTATTCTTGTCTTGGAATGCGGAAGGGATTCATGAAAGCTAAATACATTTTCTCAAATCCTATAACTCACCCTTGATTTGTCTCCAAGAAACCTGGCAAACAGAAGTCCTAAATGACAATTCATATTTTGTGTTTAATTCCCCTCTCTGCTATCAAATAGAGGTCACACTAAAGGAGATCTGCGTTCGATTTGAAGACTCCAAAATTTTCACTTGACATCTACTGCCTTCAATGTTTAAAGATTTCACTCCCCAACTTGCTGCAGTCTTGTGGTAAAAATGTTCTAGTCTGTTATGCATATGTGCCCCTGGGTATTCATTTTAACAGCACTTTTAAATTTTCACTACTACAAATAAAATAAGAGATTAATATAAAGCCTCATTTCTTCTAATTACAGGAGACTTTAATGCAAGGATTTCTAATACTTTGTGGGCTCTTCAAGTTGTGGGACTCTGTCAGATCCCCTGAATATTCCCCCTGTTGTCCCTCTCTTAGTCTCCGTGTGATGAGTTAGCTAACTTTTTTCTAACAAAATTGCAAACATTCAGGCCTCTTTTTCCTATACATTAGTCTTATTGCCATAAGGGACATTCTGCCATGCCTTGTTCATTGAGCTCATTTCAGCTCATTGGTCTCCTGACTTTCTTATCACTCCTTAATACCACCAAATCATGTTCACCTATGGACCCTTGTCCTCCCTCTGTGCTGGGTAAATTTGACTCCCAATTCCTGGATCTGCTCACCAAGCATTTAAATGCATCACTTGTGGAAGGCACTGGTCCCAAAAGCTTGGAAGCATTCTGTGGCCAGGCCCCTGCTTAAAAAACCTAATCTCAATCCTTTTACTTGGTCTAATTACAGCCCGATTTCTCTTTTGCTTACGCTGGCCAAAGTTCTGGAAAGGCACGTGAATAAACCGCTCACGAGGTATATGGAACTTAATGGCCTGCTCCACGCCTTGCAATCTGGCTTTGAGCAGGTCATAGTACGGAGTCGGCTCTTCTCGCCGTGGCAGAACATTTAAGGCATCAATTAGATAATGGTGGCACTTCTGCACTGATTCTTGTAGATGTCAGCGCAGTCTTTGACACAGTGAATCACAACACTCTTCTTCAATGATTAAAGGCCATGGTGGTGCACGACATGGCCCTCTTTTGCCGGGGCTCTTTCCTGCAAGTGTTTTCCAGGTTCACACTCCTCACCACCGCTCAAAGCTACACCTTCTATCTTCTGGTGTCCCTCAGAGATCCACACAGTCCAGCCCTTTTCAACCTTTACGTAAGTCACTTGCAGATATTGTTAACTGCGTTCCTAATATCCTTTCATATGCTGATGACACTCAGAACGTTGTCTCCTGTCATCCCATGATCATCGCAGTGTAGAGGCCCTTAACAGCTGCCTTGCACAAGTCTCTTCCTGGATGAATGCCAATTCCCTAAAGCTGAATGGAAATAAGACCAAGGTTCTGCTATTGGGCAACACGCCCCCCCCCCCCATACCTCACACCTTTGGGGCTCTCATCAGTGGCCTGAGGCTATGGGTACTGTTCCCACTCCAGCACCCATGGTCAAGAATTTAGGGTTCTGGCTTGATGACAGGCTGTCCATGAGTCATCAAATCACCAAGGTGGCCTCCATCTGCGTTGGTATTTTAAGATGGCTCAGGAAAATTCTGGGTTGTCTTCCTTGCTCTGCCCAAAGAAACATTATCCAGGCCTTGGTTATTTCTGGGTTGGATTACGGAAACATTCTTTACCTAGGTATCACGAAGGATCAGCTCAGGCGACTTCACATATGTGCAAAACGCTGCTGCAAGACTCCTATTTCACCCCCAGGCAATCCTCCATTGTTAGTCTGCTCCAGGAACTCCAATGGCTGCCAATTGAATGTTGTGTTCAATTTAAAGCCTTATGCAATGTGCACAAATGTCTTTCCAACTCTGGCCCCATATATCTTAGATCACTTGTGTTACCATATATACTCAGCCGGTTTCTGCTCTCAAGCAATCTTGATCTTGCTGCAGTCCCCAGAACTAGGAAAACTTGACAAAGAGGTTGGGCTTTTTACTTCTTCGGCCCGAAGCTGTGGAATTCCTTATCCCCTGCTTTGAGAGCATGTCAGTCTCTCTCGGTCTTCTGTAAGAAATTAAAAACCTGGTTGTTCTAACTTTATTGTTGGAAAGGTCTACTCAGAGGTGCCTGATACTTTACTGTTCTCAAAAAAACAATGGCTCCTATTGGACAATTCATGTATAGCTTATAAATTGAGGCACAATGGCATAGTATAACTGTAGTAGGACTCAAATAAAGAAAGCCAGCGTAAAAAAGAGAGAACTGTTTTGGCAAATGAATATATAGTCTGTATTCAAACATGTAAATGCAGACAGTGCAAGGTGTCCCACGTGAATGGAACTCACAGAACACAAGAGTGACAGTATAGTGAGTAAACAAAGTAAAATAAAGCAGAAAACTGGATTTCCCATAACACATGAACAACTAGTTCACAGTAGAAATATTGAACTCGAGTCCTGTTTACACTCAAAGGAGTTGGATATAGTTAGTTTAGTACAAGTCTACGATGTTTCAACCACTTAAACAATGTGGGGACTCATCAGGACCAATTGGTAGGGGACACCTGATGAACTTGAGAAGGACGTGAGCGGTGAAAAGGAAAAAGGGCTGCACCCCAATCCAGTGAATAAAAGGTGTTTTACTCACATGGGAACCTTTCTGGGAGCCTAATGAGACAAGGATATTTGTCTGGAAAACAGCAGGTGACAGCGCTCTGCTTACTGCTGTTGCGGGCATTCTGCACATATACAGAATTAAGCGCAGGAAAACAGGTCCTCGGTGTATAGTGGTGTACCAACCATCCACCTTGGTGCCCAAAATCCCAATCCGACTAGCTATAGTGTCTCATTCGTTCTCCGTACTACAGCGAAGCTACCAATGATTAGACATCCCAGAACACGGACTCTTTTAGGAATCGCGGGAGCAAGAACACTCTTTCATTACTCACTCATACTTGTCCACAACGTGCGTATTAAGAGAGCCAGTATAGTTTAAAATGTTTATTTCAACTATCGTGCTCTAAGACACAGTACACGTGCCAGTACTAGCAGCATAATGCATAAAGACAAAACAGTAAGCATTGTTACAATTCCATAGAATACATACGGGGACAGCATTTTATAAAGACAGTGGATTAAGGACTATAATGCCTTGCCACTCTCCCCCGTGCTAGTAACTAGTTTATTATAAAAATAGAAGACCTCTGGGCTTTGTCAGGGGACCCCATACCTCCAAGAACTAGATGCAAGGTTTACATCATCGGACAAGCACAGCTCTTCTCCCTGGAAGGTTTTTCTCCAAGTGCCTCCAACAAGGAGATCACAATATTAAAGCACCCGAATTTCTCCAGTGCAGCTGTATTTCATGTTATGTCTAAGTGCGAGGGCTGACCAGAACAGCAACAACAAGGGACGTTGTTTTTCAACCTTGTACATCGTGTGCAGACGAAAACCACAGAGAACATGAGAAAAGGTGAAAGGCAGAAAAGCAGACAGACCTAATGTGAACGGTCACAAGCAGAGTCTGGAAAAGCAAAGTTACGGAGTAACGTGTGCAAAGGAGGCATCATGGCAGCTAGGCCTAAGCTAATTTAGCAATGTCGACCATGAGGCCACAATCCACACTACACTGCGAGTCCACGGTGGTGGAGCGGGCTCTGATCGGCAGCGCTCGATATGCGATTGCAATGTCAGGGTGGATTACTGAACAGTGCGTTCACAGGATATTTCAAGAGGGCTGCATTTGTCAGCCTCATCGCGGAGTATCAGTCAGGCATGGTACTTTACTGTAGCTTAGCACGGGGAAACACCTTTTGGGTAGCCATGCGTTGTAACAAGTGTGTGAGTGTGTGTATATATATATATATATATATGTATGTATGTGTATATATATGTATGTATGTGTGTGTATATAATCTACTGGCGGTCGCCAATAGATAGTTATAGTTAGGACCTATTATCCATAGGAAACTCGTAACATTCTTTTCCCAATAACTTTGGCGCCGGTTGACGAATCTTCGCGAAATTTTCAAAACTTATGGGCAGCTCCGGTCCGCTCCTATCTTGAAAGTTTTGGGGGTGATTCATCAAGCGGGGGCCAAGAAAAAAGGGGGGTCCCAAAACGTGTTTTCTCCATGTTAATTCCCATAGGAAATTTTAGACACGGCTACAGCCCGAACTGCTGAAACGGAATTTCACCAGATTTGGCAAAAAGGTAGTGCTTGGTTCAGAAAGCGCCCTTTTTTTTCAAATGGTGTAAATCCGTTCAGTAGTTGCGGAGAGGTGGCCCAGACCATGCCCCTTTTTACACCACTCTGCAACGCAGATCTGTGGCGCTTACTGGAGGTAAGTGGTGGGCTAGTTGGCCCCCAGGGACCCTCAGGACTCAAGGGGACTTAATCCCCCAATTTACAACGCACCAGGGGGTGCTAGACCTTCTGCAGCAATTGGACCGGACTAAGTTCCAATCCTGGTGCTAAAAAAAACCAACCCTGAATTATGGGCTAATTGCTGGCGCCCCTATTTGAATTTTGTTTTTCCTCTGTTCAACTGCCAAAATCTTATTGTTAGAGGTGGACACTGTGGACATTGGTGGAGGTGGACACATCCTGGGAAATTACCACAAAATTCCACTCCTTGATGCGGTGAGGAAAATCTTTGCATTGGTAATGAGACCATTTAGAGTCTTGGGCACTGAAGGCAAACATTATTCCCTTAGAACAATCTGGCTTCAGAGCAAATCGGGTGAGTTACAGACAACTTAGCAGTTCTGCAGTTTTTATTGGACAAATATGTTGCATGGAATAGGTCATTTTTATATGGAACTTTTATTGACTTTTCTACTGCTTTTTTAATTCAGTAAATAGACAGACTTTATGGCTGAAACTGGCAGCTCTTGTTATTCCTAGTGATTTACTTTGTGTTAATGTCCCTTTATTCTTCTAGATGGTGAAAAATGTTCTTGGGTGGTGTCAAGGCCCTTACTTCGCCACCCCAGTTCAGACCTAGCTATATGCAAATCAGTCTTGACCCTGTTTCTTATGGGAACATTCCAGCCCAAACTACCAATCCAGGTCTTCCCTGGACCGGAAACAAGCATCCTGGGACCGGTTTCGGGGTAGCACCCCTCATCAGCCAGGCTAGCTTGAATCCAGTGGCAAAGTGAGGGTTGTGTGTTCGATCTTCTATTATTTTCACTTTACCTTTCAGATTTTCCTTCCCATCTTCGGGAAGGGAAAACAATTCCTAAAAGTTGGTTCCAAACACCTACACTTCACTTTATATGCAGATGATAACTTTTTGTTTGACCAGACTCCTAAGTTTTACCCGAACAAGCTGGAGGGTATTCTAAAGCTATTCACAGAAGCACTTTTTAAAGATTTATTTAACAAACACAAAAATATTGGTTTTAGGAGAAAGAAAAGAGCCCAACCATATTCCTGGTATCTGGGGAAAGAAAGATTGGATGTAGTAGATACATATTCCTATTTAGGTAGAACCTTTACTAGTGATTTAAAATACTCATTGTGCTTAAAAAAATGTAAGCTTCAAAGCACTTGTTCAAACTAGTTCCCTCCAGCGATTTTATTGTTCCATGGGGAGAAGACACTTTGTTAATTTAATTTAAAATTGTAAAATCAACCACCTCCCCTACATTAATTTAGGTGTTAGGACAAACTCCTATAGGATTCTGGTCATTTTTAAACATTTGTGAAGGGAAGATTTTAAGGAAATTGTGTACATTAAAATAGTCTTTTCCAGGTCAACTACTTGGGGGCCACTTACAATGAGGCTTGGAAAGTCTCCATACGCAGTTCAGAGGCTTTCCGAGCCTCATTGCGGTTTCAAAACCAACAGCCTCATTAAAATGGAGGCTGTCGGTTTTGAAAACGGCCGGACATTCCGGCTGGCTTCCGACAGGCCGAAAGAGCTCGTCTGGCAGTCTGAACCGGCACGCAATCCCTATGGACAGCGTTTTATGTTGTCCGGGTTACGATGCTAGGTTTGCAACTCGCTTTCCATGCCGGGCTTTCCGACATGAAAAGCTTGTCGGAAAGCGAGTTTGGGGGCCCCTATCATGGCCCCCTTCTTCCTGCGGCCTCCAGTTAGGGGCCGAGGGGGCACCTATGGTGCCCCCCCTCTTTATCCCTGCACCGTGTGGCAGGTACCTTGAGGTGCCTGCCACGCGGTTCAGGGATGAACACAAACTGGGAGCCTGTGCTGCGGCCAGTTTCCGACCGCAGCACAAGCTCCCATACAGAAAAGGGAGCTTGCGACCGCATCACAATGTAGCGGTCGGGACCGCCGAACGGAGGTCAGTCGGACCTGTTTACGCAACTGAGTCGGGCGGACGCAAGTCCGTCCGACATCTTAATAAGCCAATGAGACTAGCACTGGGTTTAGTTGGGGCTTTTGTCCAGGCTCTGGCTAATATTCGGTGGGGATGTGATCCAGCGCGGCTAATATAAATTTCTCCTTATGACACTAATCCAGAAAAGACACCTACACAAAACTTATGTCGGTGGGGCCCATGACACCGCATACATCCATTAATTCAATTTCTGGATTAAACATCAAGGAAAATGAGCTGCTGGACAAGCGGGATACCTTGTTAAACTTGACAGAGTAATAACCTATACATTATATACATTAACTTAGGATCCTGTCGGTTCTAAACATCAAGGTACTCCGCTATTCGGTCGATGGACCAACTAGTAGAATCAGTTGATGGTGATTAAGACCAGCTCAATCACAATTAAAACCTTCAACATTTATTAAATCATAAACTTTGTTTTAAAGAACCACAGACTCATTTTAAGTTAGAATATATTTTTATCTAAGATTCTTCGAGCAAATAAGTAAAATTCTTTATTAAGTAAAACATTTAGGAATATCAATAAACAATTTAAGAAAGATTTTTAGGAAAAGATAAAATTACTCATTACCCTCGGCCATGGGGCGATGACAAGAATAGTTCACCAAAGGAAGATGAACCGCAGATCACAGGATAGGATGCCCAAACTGACTGACTGTCCCGCTAACCTCCTCAGACGCACCTCCCGGGGAAATTCCCGCAACGATCTCGTTCCTTCCCCAGTCAAAGTTCAGAGTCCAAAATGACAGTCTCTCGCAACATCAAAGTGGAAAAATTAAAAAGCACGTTTTTTCACAACGTCAGAGCAGACCCTCTTATACCCTACTTTCTGGCTCTCTACACTCAAAAGTTGCAATCTTTAGGGGCAAGAATCACGCTAATTGGTCCATTGGAGGGGTGGTGATGGTCACCTCATCGCCCTCCTTGTTCGAACCGGTTTGGGGACAATAAAGCACACAATAAGTTTCACGACCACGGTATCCAAAAGTAGTCCAATTTGTTCATCCATTTTGCAACAATCTTTCATGGTCACACATTAGTTCATCCCCTGTCGCTCGGTTTTTCTCATCCGTTCCCAGGCATATGCTGAACACTTGGCACGCTCCTCGTTGTAGGTCAGATTGGCCTTGACATCTCTCACTCCGAGCACAGGCCGCATACACGTGACTGGAGCATTCATACTGAGGCTGCGTGGGGGCCATCTTATTCAGCGCACGCGATCTCGTCCTTTCCAGGGGCCATTTTAGAAGCATGGCCTAGCAGGCCCGAACTAAACTAATATAAGAACAAACACAATAGAATATTAAAATATGGAAAATAAGCCTTTCTGTTTACCACCCGCCATTCTAAAGACCCGTGTTAGATATTACCTAGCAGAAGCGACATTTAAAGCCATTTTACTTACCATCTGCATTCTTTGCCACAATACAATTCTATTATGCAACACAAATCATGCAATTCACTCTATTTACTACGCAAATCACAATACTAATGTTATTTGTTTCACATTTTGTAAATAAATGTGATTTTGCAACGTTTAGCAGTTTGCCCACTTGTAATGTCTACTAAAAGGTGTATTTTGTTGATTAGTTCATGCGTTTCAAACGGTTAGTATCATTAGCGTTATGAGGTCATTAATTTCAAAGGGTACAAAAATATTTTGTTTTCCCCTGCTCCATCAATTCCCCCTTTGGTGATTTTTAACATCACCACTAAAACCTATCCTACAAACTTTATCAGATAAATGTTTCTTGTCCACTTGCATTTGTTAATTTAGACAATCGTGTTCTTTTCATCTTGTCTTTTAGACCTTTTGTACATGTTCTCTTTAAACTCTTCCAATTCGATCTCTCCCATCTCCCGTTCTCTTTCTTTATTTTTCTCATTTTCTCTTTTACTTTATTTTGTCTTTTTCTTCTTTTAATGCACATAGATGCTAATCTCAATATTGATATTATCACTATTACTAAGGTCACTGGAATTAGTATTTTCCCAATAAGAGAACTACCTATTTCGGTGAACCATTTCATCATTGAGGAAAAACTTTTGCCAAGTCTCTCCCAAGCACCTTCAACCTCCAGTGGGGCAATTTCTTTATGCAAATCAGTAATGTTCTTTATATACTTCTGTATATTCTGACTTTTGTCTGGAATGTAAGTGCAACAATGTTGTACTTTCAGCATTCCACAGACTCCACCCTCTTTTGCCAAAAGAATGTCAAGGGCAAGTCGATTTTGCATTACCATAGCTCGCATGGCAACCATTTCGGTATTTACCATCAAGAACCCTCCAGCAGTATTCGTTGATAAACGATCTACTACTGTAGACAATTTCCGAATTTTGTATGTATTCAAAGATATACCCACTGCTGGTATCAATGCTCCAAAAATGTCACCTATTATTTCTGAGAAGCTTTCCCTACTCCTACGTGTTAATGGTTTACCTATCTCGTGAATTCCTTTCGTTCCTCTTTCCACATGAAAAATCTTTGGAAAGACCAGGCCTAGATAGCATGTTCCGTACCAATGGTCCGGCAACCTATAATAAGCTCTATTTCCACAAATATAATAGATCCCTGGAAATACTGGATCTTTTCCTCCTTTAAATCCCCATCCCCTAGAATTTTGTATGCATCTCGGCACTCACTAGAACCCACGAAATAGTTATCATACAAAGTGTTATCTCTACTAATACACAATTTTCCCTGTTGGGGCCAATCTAGAACCATAGCTGCATTTGTTTCGCCTATGTCATAACTTCCCTCTTCAAACGCCCCAGGTGGGGTTTTTGTCTTTTCTCCTGTTGCCTTTCTTTGAAATTTAACCCTTCTGTCTTCTACCATGTCCAAGAAAACCTTTTCTTCCTTTCTTAACCCACAAGTAAGATTATGTCTAAATGCATATTCTAATGTTAATTCTTTTGTTTCTAAGAAAAATTCTCCAAAAATCTTTGCAAACTTTACCTTATTTAGTTCAGGGATTACGGGAACTTTAGCAAAAACAACATCTGTGTCAGTGTAATAATACTCTAATCTACCAGTTTTGTAAAATAAGCTAGCTAAAACACTACAAGTTATTCCATACGTCAAAGGAAGGTGATGATACATCACACCTTCTGCTACAGACGCAGGTAACTGCATACATACGTAACAATCCCTCACATCCATTGTCTCCACATATTCGTACAAAGGTTTTGTGAAGACATTCTTGGAGAAATCGGTTATTGACTTATCCCTATGAAAATCAGTACTATCTACCAGTGTTGCAGTGTTCTTTATGTTAGATTTCTTGTCACTATTCGTGTCATTTTTGATTTCAGATGTATTTTCTAAAACTAATCTAAGTGGGATTATTATTGTCCAAATGAACCAGATAAGCATTAGAAAGCCTGTACAATAGAAACACATCTTACACCATCTACGGAAAAACCCACATCTAGATCTTCTATTCTCAGTGTCTACCATGTTGGAAAATTATCTAATTATGCACAGAAATGTGTTTCCACACCTCAAATGACTTAGTGTTGACTGGGATCAACTGCTTTTAGCGCACTTTTCGGTTTCTCAGAAATGTCTTTGTCTTTATCAGTTTGTGTGTCTAGTCCGGTTTTCTTTCTTTGACTTTATCAGTTTGTGTGTCTAGTCCGGTTTTCTTTCTTTGACTTTTCAGGGTTGGCGCAGTTCACTCTCACCCACTTGTTCACAGTCTTTGTCTGGGTTCGCGTGACTGCTATCCACTTCTTTAATGTCAGACAGTGCTATGTATACCCATTCAGGTGACTTGTATTTCAAGTTCGGTCTTTTCACTCTTTTGGGTCTCGGCAATTGTCTTTTATCGGTTTTTCTTGACTTGTTATTTCATTCACTTGTTCTGCATTGTCTTTGTTCAAATTTATTATCTTATATCTCAGTCTTTTAATTTCGTTGGGCCAATTGTCTCCTTTTCTTGGCCTTTTCAGCTCACTTTCCTCTTCTCCTCGTTCCACTCTCCAAGTCCTCTTTCTTGGACCTATTCTTTGCCTTCTTTCATCTTCACTTTCTTCAGATTCTGTCTCAGATCTCACTTCACTTTTTCTAACCTTGAACTTTATGATCTCAGTCTCTTTGTCTGAATCTGAACCTTCTTGTGTTTCTTCTGTTTGAAATTCTGAGTCTAATCCTCCTCGTGTTTCTTCCGCAATTTCCCCAAACTCTCTATCTAGATCTAAATTTCCTTGAGTTACTTCTACAATTTCCGGAGGAATTTTCCCAAAACTTGTACTTGGCTGTTCACCGTCACTGTCTATTGGTTCAGTTTCTCCTGTTTCAATATCAGTTCTTTTGTTTTCTGATTCTTTTGTTCGTCTTTTACTGCATTCAGGTTGGTCTGTTTCAGATGCTGAACTAGTATCTGATATTTCCAGATGTCAACTTACATGTCGATCTTCAGGATCTGGAACTCTAATCGTTTCAGGTTCTGCTTCAGATGCCGAACTGGTACCTGATTCTTCCAGATGTTGACTTACAGGTCGAGCTTCAGGATCTGGAACTCTGATGGTTTCAGTCTCTGCTTCAGATGCCGAACTGGTATCTGATATTTCCAGATGTCGACTTACAGGTCGAGCTTCAGGATCTGGAACTCTGATTGTATGGCTGGCATGAATCCAATTTTTCACACCTGCACACTTTACTGTAGTCGTTGTCACCAGAATCACTTGATGTGGCTTGTCCCAGCCTGGAACCAAGCAATTTCTTCTTCTGTGGACTTTTATGCGGACCCAGTCTCCTGGACTCAGATCATGAGCTGGTTTTCTTTCAAGAGTGGTCTCATCCGGTCCAACCTGATGAAACACAGAATGCACCACATCAGCCAATCCCTTGCAATAGTCCAGTATGAGATCATCAGTTATAGTCAGCAGTTTGTTGACAGGTACATATGCTTGTCTCATTGCTCGTCCCATGATTATTTCATGAGGACTCAGGCCTGTTTTTCTGTCAGCTATGCTTCTTATGCTCATTAGCACCAATGGTAAGGCATTGGGCCATTTGAGTCCTGTGGCTTGACACATTTTACCCAACCTATTCTTTATGGTGCCATTTACTTGCTCTACCACTCCAGAAGCCTCTGTTCTGTAGGCACAGTGCAGCTTTTGTCGAATGTCTAGTGCTTCGCATATCAGTTGGATAAATTCGTTCTGGAAATGCGTTCCTCTATCTGTTTCTATCGTTACTGGAAAACCATATCTAGGAATGAATTCTCTCAGCAGGAGTTTAGGTACAGTAACTTCATCATTCCTTCTTGTCGGATAGGCTTCCACCCAACGAGAAAACAAACAGACGACCACCAGGACATACCTCAGTCTGTTACTCGGGGGCATTTCAATTAAATCTAATTGCATTCTGGTAAAAGGACCTCCTTCACGTCCTATTACTCCCAAACTCACTACTGTCTTCCTTCCAGGATTTATCTGTTGGCATAAAATGCATCTTTGACAAAGGCTTTCAGCTATAGCCCTAAATTTTGGGTTATACCAGGTCTGTTTGAAAAGTCTGATCATGGCATCTCTACCTATGTGTTCCTGTCCATGGTACATCCGTGCCATGTTAGAGATCATGCTATCAGGCATAACTGGTCTTTCATCCCTGTAAACCCAAACTTCATCTTCTTCTCTCCGTCTGCAACCTGATTTTATCCAAACGTCTTTTTCCTCATCACTTGCCTCTTCCTGCAATTGTCTTACCTCATCCCATGACTGGGTTAGTAAACAGCAAGGGACATGAAACATTTTCTTTTTCCCTTCTCCGATTCATTGAGGGCATGTTTCTGGCACAATATTGAGCTAATTCATCAGCAAATTTGTTACCTACCGCAATATAATCAGCTCCATTTTTGTGAGCAGAGCATTTTACCACCGCAATTTGTTTAGGCAGCTGTATTGCCTCAAAGAACTTCTTCACAAACTCACCATTCCTAATAGGAGACCCTCTGGAAGTCAGGAATCCCCTCTGGGACCAGATCTGTCCAAAATCATGGACCACTCCGAAGCCGTACTGGCTATCCGTGATCACAGTGATTCGGAAATTCTTTCCCAGTTTGCACACTCGAATCAGGGCAATCATCTCAGCAACTTGGGCTGAACGTATCCCTCTCAAGCAAGATGCTTCCATTATGGTTGCCACCGTACATACAGCATACGCAGCACTTAAAACTCCCTCATCTGTCCTCTGGCATGACCCGTCCACAAACATCACATAATCTGACTCTTTTAGAGGTTCATCCCTGATATTAGGGCGAGGCTTTGTGCAAAATTCAAGCACATCCAAACACTTATGATCAACATCATCTTTGACTTCTGTATTTACTTCATCTGGCAGTGAAGTGGAAGGATTCACACTCGTGCATCTTACAATGGTTACATTGTCTGCACCCAAGATCACTTTTTCATACCTAGTCAGCCGACTATGTGTCACGAATTGGGTTTTTGTTCTGGTCAGAAGGATTTCAACCGAGTGTGGGACATATACTCTCAAAGGATATCCCATCACAATGCCTTCACTCTGTTCCAGACTCACACAGGTAGCAGCTACTGCTTTCAGACATCCAGGCAACGCCTTTGCTACCGGGTCTAAAACAGCTGAAAAATAGGCTATTGGTCGTTTAATTTTTCCATGCCTTTGCACTAATACTGAAAGTGCACATCCGTCTCTTTCACTACAATACAGCTCAAATTTTTTCTCATAATCGTGCATTCCCAATGCTGGTGCCTCACACAAACTTGTTCTCAGTTCCTCGAAAGCCTTCATTTCCTCCTCATCCAATGCAATCGGATCTTTGACATCCTTCTTTGTCAATCGCTGAAAAGGTTTTGTAATCAATGAAAACCCACTTATCCACTGTCGGCAATATCCAACCATTCCAAGGAACATTCTCACCTCTCTTTGTGTCATTGGGGCTCTCATTCCTTTGATAATCCTTATCCTTTCTGTTGTCACTTTTCGCATCCCTTTCTCAATCTTATGACCTAAGTACTGTACTTCCTGTTGACAAAATTGCAGTTTTGATGGGGACACCTTGTGTCCTCCTTCTGCCAAATGATTCAGTAAAGCAATGGTGTCCGTAACACATGCTTCTCTGGTCATTGATGCCACTAATAGGTCATCAATATATTGGACCATCACAGTTTTTCAGGCATTTTTAAATCTTCTAAGGATTTCTTTAGAATCTGATTAAAAATTGAAGGACTTTCAGTATACCCTTGAGGAATTCGGCACCATGCCAAAATACGCTCTCCGAACTGGAACGCAAATAATGGCTGGCTGTCAGGATGCAATGGAATAGAAAAGAAAGCATGGCACAAATCAATGACTGTGTACCATTCTGCATCATGTGGGATTTGATGCAGTATTACAGCAGGGTTTGGCACAATTGGGCAGCAAGGAATAACAATTTTGTTAACTCTTCTCAAATCTTGCACTATTCTATATGTTCCATTTGGCTTTTTCAGTCCCATTATAGGAGAATTACATGGGCTGCTCATTATTTCTCTCAAAATCCCTTGTTCAATCATCTTATTAATTACAGGTGGTATTCCTTCAATAATTTCTGGCGTCAGTTTGTACTGCGGGGTATTTGGGTAATTTGTTCCCGCTTTCACAGTAGTTTTTACAAGATCAACTTCTCTCATTAGTCCAATATCTTCACCTGTGAAATCCCATACATCAGACCTGACTATTCCTTTCAACTCAATAGGGATTTTCTCCGCATCAAACATAGGAAACATATAATTCACTCCTGGTTCTAGTTCTGCCATTGTCATTTTATACAGAACATCCTCATCTGGTGTCTGAAAAGCAATACCATCTGGGGTACAGTAGATGGTACAATTCATTTTGCAAAGTAGATCGCGTCCCAATAAATTTACAGGACTACAATCACACACCACAAAGCGATGCATCTCTTTGAATGGTCCAATTTCCACCTCTATTGGTTTTGTAAGAGGGGTTTTAATCTGCCTGATTGAAACACCTACAACTTGGATATATTCTCCTGAGAGAGGAAGTTTTGGAATTTCCACTGATCTATCAGTAGACCGGGTAGCACCAGTGTCCACAAGGAATGTAACATTTATACCATTCACTTTTCCAACCACAAATGGACCTGACTGATCTACCTCTAGAGTTGCGCCAAGCACGCACTCTTCCCTCTCCTAGGCACCGTCATAAACTTTCATCCGATTCATCTCCATCCTGCCGTAACCAATACTGCGAAACTGCAGCTGCGCGTAGCAATTTTGTTACCTGCTCTCCTCCGTAGAATTCTGCCTCTGTACTGTATCTTTGAGGATTTACACTCTTTGGAAGAGGTGGTTGCGGCACCTGACACTGTTGAGTAACTACCTGCGGCTGTTGCAGCTGTTGGTAACTCACCTCATTCTGCACCTGTGGATTCAATGATTGATTTTCTGTATTAACTTTCGGAGGAGATTTACACTCGTTTCTCCAGTGCCCTAATTTTCCGCAAATATGACATGGCCATTTCTTTTTAGCTTCTTCTATACTCATCTGACCTTTTCCCTTGCCAATATTCGGTTTGGACTTGGTCTGTCCTTCATCACTAGACTGACTATTCATCGCTTTTCTGCAACCTTTACTTGTGCCCACATTGCCTTTTCCTTGAGTTTACGCTGTCTACACTGAATATCATCACTACAATATTTTGCATACCATAGTACCTCATCCACTGTGCTATTCTGCCAACGTAACATATGTTGCTTAATCATTTCACTTATTTCAGGTCTCAAGCCATACACAAATCTATACACAAAATGACTCGTGTCTTTTTCACTCAAATTTTCATATCCACTATACTGTTTAAATATGCATGTACAGATTCTTTACTCTCCTGAGTGGTTCTATCAATCTTTACCCAGTCCGTTTCTTTTGGTGGGATTTTATTTTTCAAAAATGTGATTGCCTGTTCATATTTTCTCATTACTTCTGAACCTGGGGCTCCTGTTTTGGCATCTCTAGGATATTCTTCCTTCGGCCAGTCAATTGTAATTTTACATTCTGTCCATAAATCTGCAGGAACAACAATCTCAAACAATCCGTCCAGATCTTCCCACAACACTTTTGAAACTTTTACAAACCTTTCTACCTGTCTGTACCATTCTACAGGTTTTTCTCTCAATCTTGGAAAATCATTGGTAAATGACAATATATCTTGTCTGGACCATGGGACATGTACATAACTTCCTCCTGGAGTTTCTCTCATTGGATATTCCATTACCGTTGGTTCTTTCTCTTTTACTGGGAAAGCCAATGATGCTTTATCAGTTGTTCCCTCCTTTCTCCTTATCCATCTACTTCTCCACTTGTCCACATCACCCCATTTTCTCAGTAAAACAATCAGTTCCTTTATCTGCGTTAGTCGTCCTGAAGTGTTCAGATTTTCTATGTCCTTTTCACTAAAATCTACTCTCTACGGTTTCTGCAATCCTCTAATTTTTCCAAATTCTACTCCTAGTTCGTTCGCTGTTTCTTTCAATTTTTCATGCAAGTTTCTAGCTCTCCAAGTGACGCTTTTACACATAAACATTAATTCATCATCTCGATAGGACTTCAATCGATCTGTACCAATAGTTCCTAGAATTAATTCCTCCATATCTATCTTTAATCTGACCACATCCAGAAGTTGTGGTTCTGCATCTTTTTTCTGCAAGCTCCTCACCCAATCATTTAATTCCTCTGCAGTCGGACCCACAGGGGTTTTGTTTAATTCTATCCAATTTGTACTTCTCTCTGGGGTTTCAGTTGCTGACTCGGTTCCCATAGGAATCCTATTTATCTGACTCTCATTAATCGTCACATTTACAGGTGGACTTGACCTAAATGGACCAACAGAATCTTCTTTCTCTTTATTTTCTGGAATCATCTCTTCTCTTACTCTTTGCATACTGGAATTTAATGGAATTGTTAAGGAGTGTTCATCTATCTTTTGATTTTCAAATACTGGGATTACTGGCCCTATAGTTACTGGCACAGTCACAGCTTCCATATTCTTTGTCAGTTCTCTTATCTTTTCAGTCAGCTCTCTTGTGGTTCTAGCTAATTCAGCTGTATTACCATTATCATGTTTCACAGTCTGTGGTATTTCTAGTTTATTAAATGGACTATTTCTTTCAGACATTTGTTCAGGGCTTTGATTTATTACAGTTCTCATTGGCGGTGCATTTGGTGTCACCACCGCTGAATCCTGTTGATATGGAGGGGGTCTTTTATTTAATATGTCCTCCAGCAACTCATCCTCTGTGTCGCTAACTCCATACCCATATCTCTCTGTTACTGCATGCTTCTTTTTCTCCATACATTTTCTCCCTGTAAATTCTTCAACTGTTCTGACAGGAAACAAGCCATCCGTCATGTTAGCATACCGCCATCGTCTCATCCTGTCTTCATGATTCAAACCCCATACTCTTCCATGAACTAAACTATAATTCTTTGCACCTCTGTGTCTTTCCCTTTCATACAGCTCATCTTCCCATTCACCTAAGGCTTCAAACTGTGTCGGTCTAGGTCTCGGTTCAAGTTTCATCATCTTTTCTCTCAAATTTCGAAGTACCGCTGTGCTAAATGAACCATTTTCTGGAAATGCCAATACTCCATCGTCTTTGGTATACTTCGCCCAATTTTCCAACCAAATGCAAGTATGATAGCCATATTTTAACATCATATGAGATGCTGGCGTTTTTGGCGGAGGAAGTACTTCTCCTTCCCTAGTCACAACCTTCTTATCTTTCTTAAAGTTTTTAAGCTTCGCAAACCATGACTGTTTCTCTCTCTCATATTCATTATAATAAGGCATTTTCACTGTTCTTTTGCCGAAACAATCTACACAATCCTTTCCCAATCGCCAATCGGTTCTTTCCGCTGTTCGGCTATTCGGACCTATCCCAGCGCGTCTCACACCAACGCACCAATCAGAAAACTTTACGTCACTCTCACACTAACCTACCCCAGCGCGTCTCACACCAACGCACCAATCACGAAACTCTTCGTTCTTCCACAACTGGCCAATACCAGCGCGGTTCTTGTTGACGGCAGTTCTACTCCTGCTTCTACTGACCCCTCCTTTACAAAATTATCGGCAGTTTTCTTAGCTTTTCTTTTCGACAAAATCGATTAGTTACAACGTAAAACACATTTCCATTGTCTGTTTCTCTAAACAAAAGAGATAGTTCATTCCCACTTACAAGAATACTGTTTTGTTCGATAAGTGTAGCACTTCTCTCTACCTTACCCTTCTCTCAAGCAAGAGGTAAACCAGTTTCTCTGGGGATAAAACACATGTGGAGACTACACTGCTCCTGAGAATTAAGGCCAGAGTTTCACAAGAAAACCTGTTGCTATTTCACTCAAACGCAATTCATACGTGAAATTTCCCTAACATAACCCAATCCTGTGTTATCACCAAATTTGAAATCAGACAATGCACATTCCGTGTGACTTCTCTTGCCACACGTGTCCACCTCCTACTTCCTGGAAGCTTCAAAATTTCGACTTACACATAACGTAATACAAACTCAACATAGAGTGTTAGACATGAAAATCAATAATCAGTAATCACCAAACTAATCTATAGTAACCATAACTCTGCTACCAAGAAATCTGATCCAGCGCGGCTAATATAAATTTCTCCTTATGACACTAATCCAGAAAGAACACCTACACAAAACTTATGTCGGTGGGGCCCATGACACCGCATACATCCATTCATTCAATTTCTGGATTAAACATCAAGGAAAATGAGCTGCTGGACAAGCGGGATACCTTGTTAAAACTTGACAGAGTAATAACCTATACATTATATACATTAACTTAGGATCCTGTCGGTTCTAAACATCAAGGTACTCCGCTATTCGGTCGATGGACCAACTAGTAGAATCAGTTGATAGTGATTAAGACCAGCTCAATCACAATTAAAACCTTCAACATTTATTAAATCATAAACTTTGTTTTAAAGAACCACAGACTCATTTTAAGTTAGAATATATTTTTATCTAAGATTCTTCGAGCAAATAAGTAAAATTCTTTATTAAGTAAAACATTTAGGAATATCAATAAACAATTTAAGAAAGATTTTTAGGAAAAGATAAAATTACTCATTACCCTCGGCCATGGGGCGATGACAAGAATAGTTCACCAAAGGAAGATGAACCGCAGATCACAGGATAGAACTCCCAAACTGACTGACTGTCCCGCTAACCTCCTCGGACGCACCTCCCGGGGAAATTCCCGCAACGATCTCGTTCCTTCCCCAGTCAAAGTTCAGAGTCCAAAATGACAGTCTCTCGCAGCATCAAGGTGGAAAAATGAAAACAAATTTTTTCACAACGTCAGAGCAGACCCTCTTATACCCTACTTTCTGGCTCTCTACACTCAAAAGTTGCAATCTTTAGGGGCAAGAATCACGCTAATTGGTCCATTGGAGGAGTGGTGATGGTCACCTCATCGCCCTCCTTGTTCGAACCGGTTTGGGGACAATAAAGCACACAATAAGTTTCACGACCACGGTATCCAAAATTAGTCCAATTTGTTCATCCATTTTGCAACAATCTTTGATGGTCACACATTAGTTCATCCCCTGTCGCTCGGTTTTTCTCATCCGTTCCCAGGCATATGCTGAACACTTGGCACGCTCCTCGTTGTAGGTCAGATTGGCCTTGACATCTCTCACTCCGAGCACAGGCCGCATACACGTGACTGGAGCATTCGTACTGAGGCTGCGTGTGGGCCATCTTATTCAGCGCACGCGATCTCGCCCTTTCCAGCGGCCATTTTAGAGGCATGGCCTACCAGGCCCAAACGAAACTAATATAAGAACAAACACAATAGAATATTAAAATATGGAAAATAAGCCTTTCTGTTTACCACCCGCCATTCTAAAGACCCGTGTTAGATATTACCTAGCAGAAGTGACATTTAAAGCCATTTTACTTACCATCTGCATTCTTTTCCACAATACAATTCTATTATGCATCACAAATCATGCAATTCACTCTATTTACTACGCAAATCACAATACTAATGTTATTTGTTTCACATTATGTAAATAAATTAGATTTCGCAACATTTAGCAGTTTGCCCACGTGTAATGTCTACTAAAAGGTGTATTTTGTTGATTAGTTCATGCGTTTCAAACGGTTAGTATCATTCGCGTTATGAGGTCATTAATTTCAAAGGGGTACAAAAAATATTTCGTTTTCTGCTGCTCCATCAATTGCAAACTGATCCATGCTCCTAGCTGCTCTTTGAGGTCTCTTCTTAAGCACTAGGTTATGCAAGACTCTCTAGTTTATTTTGCCTTTCGGAAGAATTTCAACAGAGCAGTGGAGCATTTTGAATGTAACATAGGAATGCTCAGCAGTTGGTCGCCTGGTCAACTTCGTCTTTCTTAGATCCCAGTCTTCCTGACTTAGCCATTCACTGGACATTAGTCATTGTACCTCTTTGAAATCTTAGAATTCGTTGTTTACTGATATTTCCGTACAGCTGTACCTTTTCTTCAGAATCCTGTATAATTTTATATGGTTTATTATGTCCCTTCGTTTAGGGAATCTTCCTTTAAATAATGTAACGGTGAGATGAAGTGATAATACCCCCAAAACCTCCCCTGCGACCTTAGTCAGAAAAGTAGTCAAAATATGTTTTACGACGTGCTGTACTTGTGCCTGGCCCTGAATGAAGCTAGACGTAAAATCCTATCCCCCATAATAAGCAGATAATAATGTGGATACACACCAATGGATCTGCTTAGAAATCCACGCAATGAACAAATCTGCCTTGGAGTGTACACATCTTTAAATGTTTCTTATCTATATTTTAAAGAAAAAGAGATGTAAACGTGTGTCATTTTAACAATATATTTCTTTTTTTCTTTTCTTTTCTCTCTTCATTCGGGCAGGAATGGTTATATATTGTTGTTTGGTGAGGTTAAAAGCATTTAGTAAATGAAGTGAAAATAAATTAAGTGAAATCATTGTCTAACCATAAGTTAATCGCAGTATTCGGCATAATAGCTCTTCTGTCATTGGGGATAAATAGAAACATTTTACAACGTAGCCTCAGTTGCAAAACCTGTAGAGGCCACAGTGTTTATTTTTTAAAGCAGCTCAGCCCTTTGTCAATCAGAAAGTCGTCATGTACTCTTTTTTTGCAGCAATTAGCAGGCTGCCAAGCTTCACTAGCAACAAGGAGGGAGAACCGGGATTGAATTTCCCTAAAGCGATCACTTCTGTTTTTGAACTGTTTAGTCTGAGCCCATGCAATGTTTCACTCCCATAAGGCATTTAGTGGACTGATTTCTCAAGTCATTATTTACCTCATCAAAGACAAAAAAAAATCTGCTGCCTCATCTGTATACAATAAAATTTTAAAATCAAATCTTTTATCTATAACTGCAACTGTTGATCCCTGCAGAACCCCACATCTTATTGTACGCATGTTAGATTCACAGATTGGCAATGTTAGAAATGGGGGTCTCTGGTTCGTAGTGGCTTGCACCCTTTCCAAGTAGGGACTATCATTCTAGTCAGGGCAAGGGGATTACACACCTAAAATAACTCCTGCTCACCTCTTGGTAGCTTGGCACGAACAAGCAGGCTTATCTCAGAGGCAACGTGTAAAGAATTTTCACATAACACACACTAACAGAGTAAAAACACTACAAATGGACACCACACCATTTTAGAAAAATAAAGTATCTTTAGCTAGACCAAACAAGACCAAAATGACAAAAATCCAACGTACAGATATCAAAATATGACTTATAAAAGGTAAAAACAGTTCTGTCCATAGAAAACTATAGATGTGTCACTTTTGGTGCAAAGTACCTGGGATGGGACAAAACTCACAAGCAAAACAGGCTCATGGAAGGTAATGCGTCGGTTCCTTACACGCCGGGAAGGTGATGCATCGATCCCTTGCTCCTGGGGATGTGATGCGTGCATTCCTTACTGCCATGCAAGGGAGGTGATGCGTCGGTTTCTTAATGGAGAGGAGGTGATGCGTTGTTTTCTTACTGTGCGGGGAGGTGATGCGTCTCGGTTTCATACTGCAGCCCCAGCGTTGATGTAGATTTGGCACCCAGGTGCAATGCGTGGAAACCCGAACCCGATGGGGGCCTATGCGGCGGCAGTCACACAGGCACTGCATTGATTTCTTCAGCCGCGTTCCAACAATGAGTCGATTCTTTTAGCTGCACAGCAGGACCTGCATCGGAGTCGGTGCGGAGATCTCGGACTTCGGAGATCGGTGCATAGGACTCTGCATGCAGCGGTTTCTCGGGCCGCTGACAGGCGCCGCAACGGAATTTTCTCGTGCACGGCGGTGCAGGGTCAGATAAAACACCCGCAAGAAGAACGAAGCATCGATTTTCTTGGTTTCTTCACAGCTTTTTAAAAAACCTTTATTTATTAAACATTTTCATTACATCATAAAATAACCATAGTAAGTGCAATCAGGTACGTTTGGTGCATCATCTAGTACATATACAATAGCATCAATTCCACAATGGTGTCTGCTTCCATGAGTCATGGGAAGCTGCAACCCACTCTTTACTGCTCAGTTGTCTCAATACAAATTGGCAATGTGAGCGTAGTGACACCTCAATGTCCATCACTCATTAGCCCCAAAGCAATATATTAATTAGATCACAATCGAACACAGTGAGCCATGTGGATTAGGGATCTACTGCATCCTCCAAAATGCCCGGTGAGTCGAGCAGGTAATTTCGCTGTGGGTCCCATATGTCCCTGGGGCGCGAGAGTATAGGCAGGAGTTCTGTATAGGTGCCCATCACGTCTGACAATATATCAAGTCTTTCAGCCACTCCTTAAATTTGGGGGCTCTGCCTCTTCCCCAGCTACATGCAGCCCTACGTTTCGCCAACAGAATAAAATTTCTGCAGCTGTAGTTCAATCTTTGCTGTGTATCCCAATAAAGCAATCAGTGGGCTGAGATTAATGTGTATTCCTGTCATCTGCGCCATAGCATTGGATACTTGTTTCCAATAATCATTAATTTGCTTACATCCCCAACCCAAATGGAAAACATTGGCCCCCTCCGATCTGCATCGGTCTCGTGTGTCCTTGGGACGTAATCGATATTTGTGTAACTGGGAGGAAGTATAATAAAGGCGGTGGAGAAATTTTAAATGTATAATTTGGAGCCGGCTGCTAGCCACTATCTGCCCTGTCTGTTGGCAACAGTAAAGCCACTGCTCGTCCGTCAATAGCTCCTCAAGCTCCCCTCTCAGGCCATCCTGAGCTCCCCCTGTGCAGGTTGTCGCTCCAGCTGCGCAGCATGTTACAGCTTCGAGATCATGTGTTTAGGGCTTGTGGATTGTATGTGTGTGTGCAGGGTGTTCAGTGTCGGTGGTTCCGGAGGGAAATCCTGAGTGAGGTCTTTAACCCTGCGTCATAGTCTAATGTACAGGAAGACCTCCAGAGAAGTGGCTTCCTCCCCGTGAAAGAAAGTTTCCCTGTCCACAAAGGTCTCCCCCCTCATACATATGCCCCCCATGTAGTCTTGCCTCGTTTAAGCAGCATATGCTGACATGTGGCTTCATGCGTCACAGGGAGTTGATGATGATGGAGTATGGGAAGAAGCGGAGAGTACAAGAATGGTTTATCTAGTCTCCTAGCTATCTCCCGCCAAGTGCCAGACGTGCATGCCACTGTGGAGTCCATCTGATTCCTATGGGGGAATTGCGCTCCCAAAAATGCAGTAGTGGGAATCTAAGCCATATGCCCCTGCTCAATGGCTAGGTGTGCCATGAATGGCGGAGGGTGAAACTGATATGTCGCAAAGTGGGCCTGGACGCAGAGGTAGTATAACTCCATATCTGGAGCTTCGAACCTGCCCCTGAAAAATGGTTGCGCGAGTACGTCCCATTTCAGTCTAGGTTGTTAGCCGCCCCACGCTAGTCTAATTAGCTGCGTTTGCAATGTCTTAAAAAAATTGTGGCCTGGTGTATATGGAATGTTAAGGAAGAGATAAAGAAGTTTGATGGAGTCCAGTAGTGCGTCTAATGCCCTGCCATACTTTTCAATTAAGGGTTCGGTTTGATCTCTAGATACTCGAATTCCCAAGTATTTCAATTCCGTCGAGCACCATCTCAACAGATAATCAAGGGCGTGCTTTTTGGTCAAGGGAGTTAAGGGAAATATTTGTGATTTTTCCCAATTAATGTGTACGCCTGACCGCCCCCCCATAGGCTATATTTTCTCATATGATTGGGTTGAGGCTGTAACGTAGGTTCCGGATATAAAGTGTGATATAGTCCGCATATAGCGATACCATCAGATGACTAGTGGAGTGCGTGGTGTCGGTAATGTTGTCCGAGTTTAGCGATAAGGGCTCCACAGCAAGCGGGAAAAGCATGGGCGACAATGGGCACCCCTGCCTGGTGCCTCGGGAAATAGAGAAGTAGGAGGAACATACTCCATTAATCTGAACTTTGGCCTGTGGTTTATTGTATAGTATGGCGATCCATTGTAGGAAGCTGGCTCTGTATATGCTATACTAAAGTGAGGTATTGTGTGCAGAGTCCAGTGGAACCCCAAAGGTAGGCAGAGGCAAAGTTAGATATAACCGAGGACAGTGTTAAGCATTTGTTGTACACACTCAGTAGGCAAATGAATTCACACACTCAAAGACTGAACTTCAGATCAATTGTTTTTGTATAAAAATATTCTTTTAGTTATTTTATTTCTAGAACCAAGCAAGCCTGGCACAGGTAAGCAATAAATACTTTACAGTAGTAAATGCTGATTGTAAAACAGTTCAAATGCAATTGTAAATGTACTATGGTTTGACTTAGTTCTGTTTCAGAGAAATGCAATCAGTTGTAAACACAGTACATAGACTTCAATGGGATTTTCAGTAAAATAGCAGGTAAGTTACTTTTGGATTACTTTTCTTACTCAGTGCTGTATGCCTGGATGCAGCACTGGGACATTTCCTGTAAACAGGTGAGTAAAAGCGTTTTTGTTAAATCGTACAATTTTAAAGAATTTCTTTAGGTTTCAAAACTCCACACTAAGAAGCTTTTTCAGGAAAAAGTGTCAATGTTATCCTATGGAGGAAAATATGGTTATCGTTTTTTAGGTAAGTATTCGGTAGTGGGAGTTGAGGTTCTAGTGTTAGACTCAGGGGTCCCCCAGTGTCCGTGAAGCACTCTTGTTACAGCCTCAGCGGCACTAGGGCGGCCGGGTGCAGAGTGTTGAGGCCCAATGTTATCCAATGGGGGACAGGGGGCCTCCGGTTGGTGGCTGCTGACAAGCAGGTCACTGGGTTGTGGGAGCAAAGCTCCTGGACTTTAGCTCAGGGCAAATGGGGAAACAAATTAGCACCAAAGGTGCACCCTCAGCGGCACTAGGGCGGCCGGGTGCAGGGTGCTGTTTTGAGCTCGGATGCCCTGTTGTTTCCAGTGGAGAACCTCCGGTTTGCAAAAGCACTGCAGGCAGGGAGACGAAGGACTTCTGGGTGCGACCACCACTTCGAGAGGTAAGTTGGGAAGTTAGGGGTTGGTTAGGCACCGTTGATTTGGGCACACAAGGCCGTGGGGCGTCGGGTGCAGGGGTGCCTTTAGGGTCGGATCTTCTTACCAGCTCCTGGTCGCGGTTAGGGGGGCCTTCTGGTTTTAGGCTGCAGGCGTCGGCTGGAGGCTTGCGGCTTGCGGCTGGTCAGGGGTCGCCGGGTCTCGGTTCAGGATCGCCTGGGTGACCTCCTCGTGGTGTTTGCCCACTCGAGCTCAGGCCGTGGACGGCTAGTGCAGAGTGGGGTGGATCCGCGGTGTCCGGCCAGAGCCAGAGGTTGCAGTTGAACAAATCCGGTGTTCACAGGAGAAGCAGTCTTTGTAAGTGAAGGCAGGCAGGTCCTCCGGGGTTTTTGAGGTTGCTGGCTGCAGGACACACCGGGATTTCGCAGGACTAAGTTCGAGGGGGAGACAGGCCGGTAGGGCTGGGGCCAAGTCAGTGGGCATTGTCCTCTTGTTAGCTGCTGCACAGCTATTCGGTCCTTCTTCTTCTTTTCTTCTTGTTTCTTGGCTGGATCTGAAGAAGCAAGGTTCAGGGGTGCCCCTAAATACTAGATTTAGGGGCGTTACAGGTAGATAGAGGTCAGGGACCAATGGGTCCCTTCCCTGGGGTGGGTACGCCCCCTATTGTTCCACCCTCCAGTGGGAGGGGGGCGGGAGCCTGTACTTGGTTGGCTGGGTCCCCCCATCTTCAAGATGGCGGGGACTGAGAGTTGTGCTTCGCCTCGCCTCCCCCACCTGAGGGGTGGAGTTGGCAGATGTGGGCACACCTCCCTTCCTCACTTGTTTTTCCCACCGGTTCTCCCGCCCAAAGTGGGGGTCAGACCAGTGGGGACCAGTTGCTGAGTACAGCAAGTGGCCTGGGGAAGCTCACAAAGGCGGCAAGCCTTTGAAGCTTCCCCTTCGTGAACCCTGCCCATCCTGGGGGAGGAGGCTTGGCACCTCGTCCCAGGATGTGCATTGTATCTGAAAGAGACACGTTAGTGACAGATTCCTTACCTTAGAATATCCCCAGGCGTCAGGCTGGATCCGGAAAGTTTTGCGTAGCAGTACCCTTGCGCATCGGTAGGCGGCGTCGTGCGGCTCCGCGTCCGTCGTCGGCGTTGGGATCGCCGAGATGACGTTGCGGCCAGTACTTAGACGCCGCCCCTACGCGCTGACGTCAGTTCTTTCTTTTTCCGCGCCAGTAAGCGCAGATCCGGAGAGAGCAGTGCCCCAGTCATTTTTTTGACTGACTTTTTTGTGACTTTTTGTCACTGTTTTCTCTAGTCGTTCGACTCCTACGGTGTCGGTAGGGATGCCCGGCTTCAAGCCATGCGACGCCTGTGGTCGAATGATGTCGATCACGGACCCGCATCAGGATTGTCTCTACTGCCTCGGGCGCGACCACGACTCCAAGTCGTGCCCTGACTGTCGGGCCTTGCATCCGAAGGCTTTGCGAGAGCGGTCTCGAAAGCTCCTCGAGGTCCGGCAGTCGGCTCCGCGCCAATCCAAACCCCGGGCACGAGAGAGGTCGAGGGGCCGGTCGCGGAGTCCTCATCGTTCTTCGGGGTCAAAGTCTTCGCACTCCTCCGGTAAGTCGAAGCATAAGAAGTCGAAAAAGCGTCATCGCTCGACGACTTCCCCTCGCCGGTTGCGCGACTCGGCTGAGGGTCCCGTCGGCACCGTCCCTGCGGCTCCGGGAGTGCCTGTGGAGCCGCCGCCGCATTCCCGCCCTACCCGGGTTCGGCGGCGACTCCGGCCGAAATACAGGAGTTCCTGTCGGCCATGGCCCGCCTCTTCGGGCCTCAAGGTACCCCCGGTGCGCCTTCGGGCCGCCAGCGACACCAGCCCCGGCCCCGGCCTCGACCCCGGCCCCGGCGCTGCCACAACACCTGTTGACCTAACGACACCTCCACCGGCGTCGATTTCACTGGTGCCGTTCACGATGCCGCCCGGGGCTCCGGGCGACGTCGTCCCCAGCTTCTCTCCGGATCCGGACTCTGCGCCGGACCGACGTCGATCGACGCCGGCTCCGGCGCCGCTAAGACCTTGGGTCCCACATGTCCCTCCTCCTTACATTGACCCTGATTTGGAGGACGAAGAGAACTGGGAGGGGTCTGAGGACCTTCTCACTGCCCAATGTGAGTATGATCAGGACTGGGCTGAGGAACTTAGGGAGGCCAGTGGTCTGGACACCTCTCCAGACATTGGCATGCTGTCTCCTCCTTCCATGGCAACGGAGGAGGGAGCAAACTTTGCTACGGTGTTGCGTAGGGCAGCTGAGGTCCTGCACCTCCAGTTGCCTACAGTGGCTGTCAGGACTAACCTCCTGACGGAAGTGCTTCAGCCGGCAGCTACCTCTGCGGAGCCACTGCTGCCGTTCAACGAGGCACTTTCGGACGTTCTTTTGGCACCTGGTCCAAGCCCACCACAGGGGCTCCTGTGGATAGGAACGTGGCCCGACGCTATCGCCCTGCTCCGGGCGACCCCCTGTTCCTTTCCCAACACCCCACCTCTGAGAGCTTGGTTGTCCAAGCCTCTGCCTCCCAAAGCGCCTTCCCTACCGCTCCCCCGGATAGGGAATCCAAAAAACTGGACCAATTTGGGAAGAAGGTTTTTTCTTCCACCAGTGCTGTCTTGAGGTCTGTCAACACCACTTGCCTTTTGGGCCGATATACCCACTCCTTGTGGGATTCGGTGGCGCAGGTCCTGCCCCAGTGTCCTGAGGAGGCCCAGGCACTGCTTTCCTGCGCCATTGCGGAAGGAAGAGATGCGGCGAAATACACCATCCGATGTGGCCTAGATACCGCCGACTCGCTAGGCAGATCGCTTGCGACGACAGTGGCGCTACGCCGTCACGCCTGGCTGAGGACCACTGGTTTCTCGGGCGATGTCCAAAACACACTTATGGACATGCCCTTTGATGGAGTCGGCCTTTTTGGCAACAAACCAGACCACGCGCTGGAGCGCTTTAAGGACTCGCGGGCTACAGCCAAGTCCCTGGGCCTTTCTGCTGTGCGCCCTCCGCAACAGTCTGCTTTTCGCCCCTTTCGTGGCCACGGAAGGGGCGCCCAGTCACGTCCGCTGCCCAGCCACCGGCCCGCGCAGCAAGCGTCTTCGCGTGGCCGAGGACGTGGCTCCCGCCGAGGCGGGTCGGGTAACCAGCGTGCAGGTCAGGCCACCACCTCCGCCCCGTCCGCGGCCTCCAAGCCCTCCTAGTCCCTCCTTTCAGGTCCACAGTACGCCAGTCGGGGGCAGGGTCCGCCATCACCTTCACCGCTGGCGTGCCATTACATCGGACAAGTGGGTCTTGGACATTGTCCGAAGGGGCTACTCCCTCCCCTTCGAGACTACCCCCCAGCCATGCCACCTCAATGCCACCGCATGTCGGGGGATCATTTGGTGCTTTTTCAAAAGGAAGTTGCGGCCCTCTTGGCCAAGGGGGCCATCGAGCGCGTTTCGACCCCAGAAGTAGGGCGTGGTTGTTACTCCCACTACTTTCTGGTGCCCAAAAAGGACAAGGAGGACATGCGTCCTATCTTGGACCTCCGGAACGTCAATCGCTTCCTCTGGAAGGAGAAGTTCAAGATGCTCACCCTAGCTCAGGTCTTGACTGCCCTCGACCCTGGAGACTGGATGGTAGCGTTGGACTTGCAGAACGCATATTTTCACATCCCCGTCCTGCCGGCCCACCGGCGTTACCTGCGGTTCACGGTAGGCCTCGAGCATTTTCAGTTCACCGTGTTCCCCTTTGTCCTTACCAGCGCCCCTCGGGTGTTCACGAAAGTGATGGCGGTGGTCGCAGCTCATCTGCGCCGGGCAGGGGTTCCAGTCTTCCCCTACCTCGACGACTGGTTGCTGAAGGCGGGCTCGTCCCAGGCAGTCGTCTCCCACCTCCAGACTACGGCCGAACTCCTGCACTCGCTGGGGTTCTCCATCAACGTGCCGAAGTCGCACCTAGTTCCTTCTCCACAGCTCCTTTTCATCGGAGCAGTTCTGGACACGACGCAGTTTCGGGCCTATCCTCCCGAACGGCGAGTCCAGGATATTCAGGCTATGATTCCGATCTTTCAGCCTCTATCCTGGGTTTCGGTACGGATGACCCTGAGGCTGCTGGGCCTCATGGCCTCCTGCATCCTGCTGGTCGATCATGCCAGATGGCATATGCGGGCTCTGCAGTGGGACCTGAAGTTCCAGTGGGCGCAGCATCAGGGGAACCTGTCCGATTACGTCCAGATCTCGGAGGGGACTGCAAGACAGTTGCAGTGGTGGCTCTCGAACCGGCAATGGGTCATGGGCAGATCCCTCTCCCTTCCCCAGCCAGAGCACACAGTTGTGACGGACGCGTCCCTTCTGGGATGGGGCGGTCACATGGGAGAGGCGGAGATCAGAGGCCTCTGGTCTCCGGCGGAGTCCCGGCTCCATATCAACCTTCTGGAGCTCCGGGCGATCCGACTTGCACTCAAGGCATTCCTTCCCTCTGTCAAAGGGATGGTAGTGCAGGTGTTCACAGACAACACCACCGCCATGTGGTACTGCAACAAACAAGGCGGGGTGGGGTCGTGGACCCTATGTCAGGAGGCTCTGCGTCTCTGGACATGGCTGGAACATCAGGGCATATTCCTGATGGTTCAACACCTGGCAGGTTCCCTGAATGCCAGGGCGGACGAACTCAGTCGCAGGTGCATGATGGATCACGAATGGCGTCTTCACTCGGAGGTGGCACAAGGACTCTTTCTACAGTGGGGAGAGCCTTGGTTAGATCTATTTGCCACCGAAGAGAACACGCAATGTCATCAGTTCTGCGCATTGGAATTTCCAAGGCGGCACTCGCTCGGCGACGCTTTTCGTCACGAGTGGAGTTGCGGTCTGTTGTACGCCTTTCCGCCTATACCACTTCTACCCAGAGTGTTGAAGAAGATTCGGCGCGACCGGGCCCAAGTCATTCTTGTGGCTCCGGACTGGGCTCGAAGAGTTTGGTATCCCGAGCTACTCAGTATGAGCGTCGATTCCCCGATCCGTCTGCCTCTTCGGGAGGATCTTCTGTCGCAGCAGCAGGGGACGGTCCTCCACCCGAACCTGTCCAGTCTCCACCTCCTTGCGTGGAGATTGAGCGGCGGCAGTTGATTCCTTTCGACTTGCCTCCCGAAGTTTGTGATGCGATTCTGGCAGCCAGGCGTCCCTCCACTAAGGTGGTATACGCCTGCAGGTGGAACAAGTTTGTGACATGGTGCACAGCAAAGGCTGTGAATCCCCTTTCTGCCCCTCTTTCTGAGGTTCTTCTGTTCCTTCTTTCTCTGGCCCAACAGGGTTCTGCCCTGGGTACCATCAAGGGCTATTTTTGTTCAATCTCGGCCTTCCTCAGGCTTCCCGATCAGCCCTCCCTTTTCAAGTCCCCTGTTGTTAACAGGTTTCTTAAAGGCATTACACACCTCTTCCCTCCTGTTCCGTTTGTGATGCCTCAGTGGGACTTGAACTTGGTTCTTACCTTTTTAATGTGCGCTCCCTTTGAGCCTCTACATAACTGTCCTCTTCGTCTTCTCACTCTGAAGACAGCTTTTCTGGTGGCCATCACCTCCGCTCGGCGGGTGAGTGAGCTCCAGGCTCTTTCGTGCAAACCCCCCTTTCTGTCTGTCCATCCAGACAAGGTTGTTCTTAGGACGCGTCCGTCCTTCTTGCCAAAGGTGGTTACTGCCTTCCACATTGGGCAGACCATCACTTTGCCCACCTTCTTTCCGCCTCTGCATCCTTCCAGAGAGGAAGAGAGGCTCCACCGTCTGGACCCAAAACGTGCGCTTTCCTTTTACCTCAACCGCACACAACAGTTCCGGGTGGATGACCAGCTCTTTGTTGGCTATGTGGGCGCCAAAAAAGGTCAGGCGGTACACAAGAGGACCATCTCCCGCTGGGTAATCTTGTGTATCAAAGCCTGCTATTCTTTGGCTAAGAAGGAGCCCCCTGTTGGGCTACGTGCCCATTCTACCAGGGCAACAGCTGCTACCACGGCTTTAGGTTGCGGTGTTCCGCTACAGGATATATGTCAGGCAGCTACGTGGGCCTCGCTGCACACGTTTACCAAGCATTACTGCCTTGACAGCCAGGTCCGGAGGGACGGCTTATTTGGCCGCTCTGTCCTCCGGGACTTCCTTGTCTGAATCTGTTCGCAGACCCACCACCGGGGTTGGTATTGCTGGGGTATCTATTCTAAGGTAAGGAATCTGTCACTAACGTGTCTCTTTCAGATGCACAAGTTACTAACTTGTGTAACGATATATCTGTAAGAGACAGTAGTTAGTGACAGATTCCTACCGCCCTACCCATCCTCCCCGTTCTGCGAACTGATTTCTAGGGTTAAGGACATCCCTTTCAGGGCCCTAGTATTTTTTCAGACACCAATGTCAGCTTCTTGCATGGCTCTGCGTTCCTGGCGCGGAAAGTCGTGTACAGAACTGACGTCAGCGCGCAGGGGCGGCGTCTAAGTACTGGCCGCGACGTCATCCCGGCGATCCCGACGACGGACGCGGAGCCGCACGACGCCGCCTACCGACAGCGCAAGGGAACTGCTACGCAAAACTTTCCAGATCCAGCCTGACGCCTGGGGATATTCCAAGGTAAGGAATCTGTCACTAACTACTGTCTCTTACAGATATATCGTTACACAAGTTAGTAACTTGTGCTTCAGACCCCAGAGAGCAGCAGGCTCTCGACCCAGGGGTCCAGAAACCTGTCTGGTGGTGGCAGCTGAAAGCAGCCACTCAGCCTGGTCACTAGAGGTGGGTTAGGTTTCAGGGGGCATCTTCTAAGATGCCCTCTGTGTGCATTTTACATTAAATCCCACACTGGCATCAGTGTGGGTTTAATGTGCTGAGAAGTTTGATACCAAACTTCTCAGTTTTCAGTGTAGCCATTATGGTGCTGTGGAGTTCGTAATGACAAACTCCCAGCACCATATACTCTTAATGGCAGCACTGCACTTACAATGTCTAAGAATGGACTTAGACACTGTAGGGGTACAGGGCTCATGCACCTGTACCCTCACCACTGGTATAGTGCACCCAGCTAGAGGGGTGACTGGTCTATGCCAGGGCAGTGGGTTGTAGGCATGGCACACAGGGATGTGTGCCATGTCGACTCTTCACTTTGTTCTGCACCAAAACACGCAGCCTGCAAAAGCAGTGTGTGAGTGTAGTGGTACAGGACCTCTAATGGTGGCACAATAAGTGCTGCAGCCCTTAGGGGCCTTCTCTGGTCACAGTGCCCTGGGTACCTGTGGTACCATTTACCAGGGGCTGACCTGTGGCCAGAGATGCCAATTGGGTTTAGGCTTCAATGCAGTTTTAGGGAAAGAACATAGGCCCTGGGTACCTGATTAGCAGGAGCCCAGGGCACACTCAGTCAAAGTACATCAGCAATTCAGCAAAAAGTGGGGGCAACCATGCAGAAAGAGGGCACTTTCTCACACAACCCCCCCCCCACCAAATGAAAGAGGATGAGACTAACCTTTCCCTAGAGAGTCTTTCATTTTCTAAGTGGAAGAACCTGGAAAGTCCATCTGCATTGGCATGGGCAGTCCCAGGTCTATGTTCCACTACAAAGTCAATTCCCTGTAGGGAGATGGACCACCTCAACAGTTTAGGATTTTCACCTTTCATCTGCATTAGCCATCTGAGAGGTCTGTGATCAGTTTGAACTAGGAAGTGAGTACCAAACAAGTATGGTCTCGGCTTCTTCAGGGACCAAACCACAGCAAAGGCCTCCTTCTCAATGGCACTCCAACGCTGCTTCCTGGGGAGAAGCCTTCTGCTTAAAAAAACAACAGGTTGGTCTTGGCCTTCATCATTGGTCTGGGATAGGACCGCTCCTATCCCTAGCTCAGAGGCATCAGTCTGCACAATGAACTGATTGGCATGGTCTGGAGCTTTGAGAATTGGTGCTGAGCACATAGCCTATTTCAGGGTGTCAAAAGCCTTTTGACAACTAACTGTCCAGTTTACCTTCTTGGGCATCTTCTTGGAGGTGAGTTCTGTGAGAGGAGCCACAATGGACCCATATCCCTTCACAAACGTCCTGTAGTACCCAGCCAAGCCAAGGAATGCCCTGTCTTGGGTTTGGGTTGTTGGAGCTGCCCAGTGCAGGATGGCCTGGTTCTGGGTCTGTAAGGGTTGTACCTGGCCTCCACCAACAAGGTGGCCCAAGTACACCACAGTACCCTGCCCTATCTGGCATTTGGATGCCTTGATAGTTATGCCTGCAGTTTGCAGGGCATTTAAAACCTTCCCAAGGTGGATCAGGTGATCCTGCCAGGTGGAGCTAAAGACAGCAATATCATCTAGATAAGCTGCACTAGAGGACACCAATCCAGCAAGGACTTGATTCACCAACCTCTGGAAGGTGGCAGGGGCATTCTTTAAACCAAAGGGCATAACAGTAAACTGATAATGCCCATCAGGTGTGGAGAATGCTGTCTTTTCTTTTGCTCCTGGGGCCATGCCAATTTGCCAGTACCCTGCAGTTAAGTCAAAGGTACTTAGAAATTTGGCTGCACCCAATTTGTCTATCAACTCATCTGCTCTTGGGATAGGGTGAGCATCTGTCTTGGTGACAGAGTTGAGCCCTCTATAGTCCACACAGAACCTCATTTCTCTCTTTCCACCCTGTGGATGAGGGTTGGGGACTAGAACCACTGGGCTGGCCGAGGGTCTCTCAGAGGGTTCAATAACCCCCAACTCCAGCATCTTGCTGACCTCAGCTCTGATGCTTTCTTTGACTTGATCAGACTGTCGATAGATCTTGTTTTTGACAGGTGAACTGTCACCAGTGTCCACATCATGGGTACACCAGTTTGTCTGACCAGGGGTGAAGGAAAAGAGCTTAGCATACTGCTGCAAGACTTGCTTGCAATCAGTCTGCTGTTGGGCAGAGAGGGTGTCTGAAAAGACAACTCCATCCACTGACCCATCTTTTGGGCTGTATGAGAGGAGGTCAGGGAGAGGTTCACTCTCTGTCTCCTGATCCTCATCCGTCACCATCAGCATGGTGATGTCAGCCCTGTCATGGTAGAGCTTTAGGCGGTTCACATGGATAACCCTTTTGGGTGTCCTGCTTGTGCCCAGGTCAACCAAGTAGGTGACCTCACTCTTTTTCTCTAGAATATGGTAAGGGCCACTCCATCTGTCCTGGAGTGCGCTTGGTGCCACTGGCTCCAAAACCCATACCTGTTGCCCAGGTTGAAATTCAACCAGTGCAGCTTTTTGGTCATACCAGTGCTTCTGAAGCTCCTGGCTGGCCTCAAGATTTTTGGATGCCTTTTCCATGTACTCAGCCATTCTGGACCTTAGGCCAAGCACATAGTTCACAATATCTTGTTTGGGTTCTTGGAGAGGCTTCTCCCAGCCCTCTTTTACAAGACCGAGTGGTCCCCTCACAGGATGGCCAAACAGAAGTTCAAAGGGGAAAACCCTACTCCCTTCTGTGGCACCTCTCTGTAAGCTGAAAAGCAGGCATGGTAAGAGGACATCCCATCTCCTTTTGAGTTTTTCAGGGAGCCCCATAATCATGCCTTTCAATGTCTTGTTGAATCTCTCAACAAGGCCATTGGTTTGTGGGTGATAGGGTGTAGTAGACTTGTACTGCACTCCACACTCTTTCCACATGTGTTTTAGGTAAGCAGACATGAAGTTGGAACCTCTGTCTGAAACCACCTCCTTAGGAAACCCCACTATGGTGAAGACACCAATGAGGGCCTTGGCAACTGCAGGAGCTGTAGTAGTCCTAAGGGGAATTGCTGCAGGGTACCTAGTGGCATGATCCACTACCACTAGAATGAATTTGTTCCCTGATAATAATAATAATACAGTCCTTTATTGAGCGTGAACAGCTACCTCCTAGGAGGTGTCCCGCGCTAGAAGCGTTAAGTGACACACGGGAGGCAGGCATGATCAAGACACTACAAATTAAGCTGATGCTGTGGGAGGTTCAAGTGCACCCACTATGTCCACACCTACCCTTTCAAAGGGAACCCCCACCACAGGCAGTGGTATCAGGGGGGCCTTTGAGGGGCCACCTGTCTTGCCACTGGCCTGACAGGTGACACAGGAGCTGACAAACTCCTTTACCTTTTGGTGCATCTGGGGCCATTAAAAGTGGCTAACTAGCCTTTCCCAAGTCTTGGTTTGGCCCAGATATCCAGCTAAGGGAATGTCATGAGCTAAAGTTAGGAGAAACTCCCTGTACTTCTGAAGCACTACCACTCTCCTAGTGGCTCCAGGTTTGGGGTCTCTGGCCTCAGTGTACAGTAGTCCCTCTTCCCAATAAACTCGGTGGGTACCACTGACATCTCCTTTTTCCTGGGTAGCAGCTTGCTGCCTCAGGCTTTCAAGAGTTGGACAGTCCTGCTGTCCAAGGCACAGCTCTTCCCTAGAGGGTCCCCCTGGGCCTAAGAGTTCAACCTGGTAAGGGTCGAGCTCCATGGGCTCAGTTCCCTCTGGGGTGTCCAAGTCCTCTCCCTGAGGAGAGGGGTCCTGTTCTCTTTGCTGCACAGAAGCTGGTTCCCCAGTCTTCTTACCTTTTCTCTTGGAAGGTTGGGCCATACTACCAGGCTCCAACACTTCTTTTTCACCCTGTCTCTTGCTCTGTGCTCTTGTTTTTACACACACCAATTCAGGGATATCCAGCATTGCTGCGTGGGCTTTTAGTTCAACCTCAGCCCATGCTGAGGTTTCCAGGTCATTGCCAAGCAGACATGCAGCTGGTAGCTTTGGAGAGACCACTACCTGTTTTAGGCCAGTTAACCCCCCCCCAGTCTAATGTCACCATAGCCATTGCATGGTTAGTGGTAACACTGTCCGCATTGGTGACTGGGTAAGTTTTCCCAATCAAGTATTGCTCAGGGGAAACCAGTGTGTCTCACCATAGTGACACTGGCACCTGTATCCCTCAGAGCTTCTATCCTAGTTCCATTAATCCAGGGATATTGTAGGTACTTTTTTAAGTTGGGTGGCCACACAGCTACAGTGGCAAACTCAACTTCCCCTTCTGAAATTAGAACTGCTTCAGTGTGCAACCCGATTTGCTCTTGGCACACTGCTGATCCCAACTGGAGACTAGCTACCCCAGGAGTAGCTGTGGTAGGACTAGGGGCCTTCTTGGTTGGGCAAGCTGCATCTCCAGGTTAGTGTCCCAACTTCTTACAGTTGTTACACCAGGCCTTTGAGGGATCAAAGTTCTTTCCCCTGTATGGATTATTGGGCTGGGAAGGTTTTTGGGTCCCACCCCCCCGTGCAGGTTTTTGGGGCCCTTTAGAAGACTCAAGCTTTTTATCTTGGGGATTCTCACCACCTTTCCCCTGGGGAGGTTTTGTGACCCCTTTCTTTTGGTCACCCCCAGTGGTTGTTTAGTCACCCTTGTCTTGACCCAGTGGTCTGCCTTCTTTACCAATTCTTGGGGAGAAATTAGACCTAGGTCTACCAAATGCTGATGTAACTTTTCATTAGTGCAATTACTTAAAATATGTTCTTTCATAAACAGATTGTAAAGTCCATTGAAATCATGCACATTGTGTCCAGTTAACCAACCATCTAGTGTTTTAACTGAGTAGTCTACAAAGTTAATACCAGGATTGGTTTTGGGTCTTGTGAGCCCCCCTGAATCTAATTATATATTCCTCAGTTGTGAGTCCAAATCCCTCAATCAGAGTTCTCTTCATGAGGTCATAGGACCCAGCATCTGCCCCAGAGAGGGTCAGGAGTCTGTCTCTGCAGTTACCAGAGAACAGTCTCCAAAGGAGTGCCCCCCAGTGTGACTTCTTCACTTTTCTCATTTCACAAGCCCTCTCCAAAGGCTGTGAACCATTTTGTGATGTGATATCACTCTCTTCATATTTAGGGACAATCCCTTTGGGGATTTTAGGATCATAAGATTGCTCTCTATCCTTATTTAGTATATTGCTGCCACCATTGATGGGAGCTAAGCCCATCTCTGCTCTTTCATTCTCTAGAGCCAGCAACCTGGTCTCTAGATCCAGTCTTTTGGTCAGCCTTACTAAAAGGCTGTCCTCCTCATTGAGGCGGTCCTCAATGTCCTCATTGGTATCTGATCCACCTGTGTGAGATCTAGGTACTGAGAGGTTGATTCTTGGAGTCAGGGCCACTGGGGCCCTTTTCTCCCTAAGCAGTGGAGGGGGTCATCCTCATCCACTCCTTCCCCATCTGACTGGTCATCACCTTGATCAGAGGGGTGGTCCTTAGCATACCCAGCTAACAGCTCCTGGAGCTTTTGTTAGGTGGGATGGGGACCCATGGCTATGTTTTTGATTTTACATAGAGACCTTACTTCCTTGAAAGACAAGTTAAGGTAAGGGGTGAGGTCGAGCTCCTCAACCATATTCTCTATGTTGTTGTGGTTATTCTCATGAATAGCTGGGTTCTTGTTCTGAGACATGTTAAAAAACTTCTAACCCCTCTACCCTTGACTAAAGTGACTTTTAGTTTTTCTAAAATTCTAAAGGGACTTAGCAAGGCCCTAACAAGACTTTTAGTAATTTTGCAAAAATGCCAATTTGAAAAATCAGAATTCTACAGACAATTTAAGAGTTCTGTCGTGTGATCAGGTGGTAACCAAGTAGTCCAACAAATGCAAAGTTGTATATCCCACCGCTGATCCACCATGTAGGAAGCTGGCTCTGTATATACTATACCAAAGTGAGGTTTAGTGTGCACAGAGTCCAGTGGAACCCCAAAGGTAGGCAGAGGCAAAGTTAGATAGAACCTTACTCTCTATTTGTGGTTGTGTGGTCGAGCAGTAAGGCAGTACCAGAGGACAGTGTTAAGCATTTGTTGTACACACTCAGTCAGCAAATGAATTCACACACTCAAAGACTGAACTTCAGACCAATTGTTTTTGTATAAAAATATTCTTTTAGTTATTTTATTTCTAGAACCAAGCAAGCCTGGCACAGGTAAGCAATAAATACTTTACAGTAGGAAATGCTGATTGTAAAACAGTTCAATTGCAATTGTAAATGTACTATGGTTTGACTTACAGTTTTGTTTCAGAGAAATGCAATCAGTTGTAAATACAATACATAGACTTCAATGGGATTTTCATTAAAATAGCAGGTAAGTTACTTTTGGATTACTTTTCTTACTCAGTGCTGTATGCCTGGATGCAGGACTGGGACATTTCCTGTACACAGGTGAGTAAAAGCGTTTTTGTTAAATCGTACAATTTTAAAGAATTTCTTTAGGTTTCAAAACTCCACACTTAGAAGCTTTTTCAGGAAAAAGTGTCAATGTTATCCTATGGAGGAAAATATGGCTATCGTTTTTTAGGTAAGTATTCGGTAGTGGGAGTTGAGGTTCTAGGGTTAGACTCGGGGGTCCCCCAGGGTCAGTGATGCACTCTTGTTACACCCTCAGCGGCACTAGGGCGGCCGGGTGCAGTGTTGAGGCCCAATGTTATGCAATGGGGGATAGGGGGCCTCCGGTTGGTGGCTGCTGACAAGCAGGTCACTGGGTTGTGGGAGCAAAGCTCCTGGACTTTAGCTCAGGGCAAATGGGGAAACAAATTAGCACCAAAGGTGCACCCTCAGCGGCACTAGGGCGGCCGGGTGCAGGGTGCTGTTTCGAGGTCGGATGCCCTGTTTCCAATGGAGAACCTCCGGTTTGCAAAAGCACTGCAGGCAGGGAGACTAAGGACTTCTGGGTGCGACCACCACTTCGAGAGGTAAGTTGGGAAGTTAGGGTTTGTTAGGCACCGTTGGTTTGGGCACACAAGGCCGTGGGGCGTCGGGTGCAGGGGTGCCTTTAGGGTCGGATCTTCTTACCAGCTCCTGGTCGCGGTTAGGGGGGCCTCCTGGTTTTAGGCTGCAGGCGTCAGCTGGAGGCTTGAGGCAGGTCAGGGGTCGCCGTATCTCGGTTCAGGATCGCCGGGGTGACCTCCTCGTGGTGTTTGCCCACTCTAGCTCGGGCCGTGGACGGCGGGTGCAGAGTGGGGTGGATCCGAGGTGTCCGGCCGGAGCCAGAGGTTGCAGTTGAACAAATCCAGTGTTCACGGGAGAAGCAGTCTTTGTAAGTGAAGGCAGGCAGGTCCTCCGGGGTTTTTGAGGTTGCTGGCTGCAGGACACACCGGGATTTCGCAGGACTAGTTTCGAGGGGGAGACAGGCCAGTAGGGCTGGGGCCAAGTCAGTGGGCGTCGTCCTCTTGTTAGCTGCTGCACGGCTATTCGGTCCTTCTTCTTTTCTTCTTGTTTCTTGGCTGGATCTGAGGAAGCAAGGTTCAGGCGTGCCCCTAAATACTAGATTTAGGGGCGTTACAGGTAGGTAGAGGTCAGGGACCAATGGGTCCCTTCCCTGGGGTGGGTACACCCCCTATTGTTCCACCCTCCAGTGGGAGGGGGGCAGGAGCCTGTCCCTGGTTGGCTGGGTCCCCCCCATCTTCAAGATGGCGGGGACTGAGAGTTGTGCTTCGCCTCGCCTCCCCCACCTGAGAGGTGGAGTTGGCAGAGGTGGGCACACCTCCCTTCCTCACTTGTTTTTCCCGCCGGTTCTCCCCCCCAAAGTGGGGGTCAGAACCAGTGGGGACCAGTTGCTGAGTACAGCAAGTGGCCTGGGGAAGCTCACTAAGGCGGCAAGCCTTTGAAGCTTCCCCTTGGTGAACCCTGACCATCCTGGGGGAGGAGGCTTGGCACCTCGTCCCAGGATGTGCATTGTTTCAGGCTCCAGAGAGCAGCAGGCTCTCGACCCAGGGGTCCAGAAACATGTCTGGTGGTGGCAGCTGGAAGCAGCCACTCAGCCTGGACACTAGAGGTGGATTAGGTTTCAGGGGGCATCTTCTAAGATGCCCTCTGTGTGCATTTTACATTAAATCCCACACTGGCATCAGTGTGGGTTTAATGTGCTGAGACGTTTGATACCAAACTTCTCAGTTTTCAGTGTAGCCATTATGGTGCTGTGGAGTTCGTAATGACAAACTCCCAGCACCATATACTCTAAACGGCAGCACTGCACTTACAATGTCTAAGAATGGACTTAGACACTGTAGGGGTACAGGGCTCATGCACCTGTACCCTCACCACTGGTATAGTGCACCCAGCTAGAGGGGTAACTGATCTATGCCAGGGCAGTGGGTTGTAGGCATGGCACACAGGGATGTGTGCCATGTCGACTCTTCGCTTTGGTCTGCACCAAAACACGCAGCCTGCAAAGGAAGTGTGTGAGTGTAGTGGTACAGGACCTCTAAGGGTGGCACAATAAGTGCTGCAGCCCTTAGGGGCCTTCTCTGGTCACAGTGCCCTGGGTACCTGTGGTACCATTTACCAGGGGCTGACCTGTGGCCAGAGATGCCAATTGGGTTTAGGCTTCAATGCAGTTTTAGGGAAAGAACATAGGCCCTGGGTACCTGATTAGCAGGAGCCCAGGGCACACTCAGTCAAAGTACATCAGCAATTCAGCAAAAAGTGGGGGCAACCATGCAGAAAGAGGGCACTTTCTCACATCCATGTAAGGAAGCGTTGGGGGAAACCCATCCTGCGCAGCACCTCGTGAAGGTAGACCCACTCTAGGGAATTGAATGCTTATGTGGCGTCCAAAAAGACCGGCACCATGTCAAGATCTGGATCAATATCTTGGAGCACCACAAAATGGGTGCGCAGGTTGTGGGCAGTACCTCGCCCTGGATTAAAGCCGCACTGATCTGGCAGCACCTGGAATTCCATCAGCAGGCTCAGGCGATTGGCCAGTACTTTGGCCAATATCTTCACGTCGCAATTTATGAGCTAGAGGGACCTATGAGATGCACAGGTATCCGCTGACGTACCCGGTTTCAATAGGGAGATAATGAAGGCATCTTACATTGAAGGCGGGAGAGTCTCTTATTTGAACACCTCAGAGTATAGTGCCTTGAGTACGGGGCCGAGTGTACAGATATAAGTTTTATAGAACTCCACCGGCAGGCCATCCGGCCCAGGGGCGCTGCCTGAGTTTAACTGCATTATGGCGATCCTGATCTCGTCTTCCTCAAGATTAGCGGCAAGAAATTCTCGCTGCACCCGACTGAGCCACTCCAAAGCCATGTCGCTCAGATATGTGGTTCGGTCCAGCAGACAAGCCCAGCGTGTGGTGTATAATGTAGAGTAGTAAGAGAGAAAGGTCTGCAAAATGTCATCAGTGTCTTTGTATCGTGTGCCCTCCGTACCTCTAATCTCTAGAACATAGTTGGGGAAGCGAGGTCGATGAGTCAGCTCAGCCAACGCCTTCCCCGGCCGTTCCCCCTCCCCGTATAAGCACACTCGAAAATATTTGCTACGGAATGGGCACTCCCGTTCTGCCATGGACTGATAGTCTGTGACTGGGTCCCTGAGTTTAGATTCTATCTTTCCTGCGCATGGTCCATCCCAATGCCCCTCCAGGAGTTTAATCTCGGATTCCAGGGTGTGTAGGGTGCTTTGGATGTCTCCCAGGACTCCTCCCGCTTTTAGCTATACAGAGCCCACACACGGTGACTGTGAAAGCTTCCCACACTGTGGAAAGCAGTTGTACTGACCATAGGTTGCGAGTAAAAAAGTATTGAATCTCCTGCCTCAGCTCCTCCCTGAAGGGGATGTCTGAGAGAGTCGCGGGGAGAGCCCCCAGGGGCAATAGGCCCGGGGGCCAGTCGGAGGGTTAAGTTGCAATAACACCGGGGAGTGGTCCAAATAGGTGCATACCAGATGGGTGGTTCGCGTTAGACAAGTTCTGAGCCCTCTGGAAATGATCCAATAGTCTAGCCTCGATCAAGAAGAGTGTACCGCCGAGAAGAAAGTGCCCTCCCTGTTCTGTGGATGCAGAAACCTCCTTGCGTCTAGCAGTTGAAATGTATTCATGATATTATTGATGTGTCGCCGCATGTTAGTATAGTGGTGAGATTGGGGTTGAGACCTATCCATACCAGGTTCTAGCACTGTGTTGAAATCCCCAACCCAGAGGACATGTGTGGAACCAATGTTTAGCACCAAGCCCCAAAGCTTGATGGAAAATTCAGCGTCATCGACATTGGGACCGTAGCAGTTGACCAGGGTAATGGAGTTGCCAGCAAGTCTGCCCCACATCTGCCAATACCTCTCCTGAGTGTCCACTACCTCACCTGCCGGGACATAGGCGTGTTTTTCCGAATCAGTATGGCAGTCCCACTGGCATATGTGGAGTATGGTGCAAAACAGCTGTGAGTCACCCATCTGGAGGCAAAAGTAGTGAGTGGGGCAGGACCCATAAGGGTTTCCTGCAACATTGCTATCTGGATATGATGCCTATCGAGATAGGCCAGTCTGTGTCTGCGTTTGCGGTGGTCCCCAAACCCCCTGGTATTCCATGTCAATAGATTATAGCTGCATCGTGTAGGCAGGTTGTGCTGGTCTATGTGGGCAGATGAAAAGTGACAATGTCTCCTGTGAGCAGGGTGCCAGTCGCAGGTCCCCCTCTATCGTGTAGAACTGGTGTAACACATTGCATGTACCATATCCAGATATGCACATTGTAAATAACAAACACAAGTCCCCAAACTCCCCTCCCCCCCCCCCGACAGCCCAAACCTGTCAAGGCCTAATTTCCCTCCTCATGAAAACTCCCAGGCAGCATCTTCAATTCCCCTACAACCTGTGTCCTAGAATGTTCGCATCGGTACTAAAACACTGTTAATGGTACGGCATGTGAAGAGGGTCACAGGGTGCACAGGTGTCCAAAGAGTGAGGACAGGTATAGGAAGCGCCTTAGAGAATAGAGTCAAAGAGGAGAAAGTGAAAAAGATAACAGTAAGATAATAAGGTTGAAAAAGGAATAACAGGGTAAAAGCATTGAACCACAACAGGGGTATCCTTCCGGGGTATCGCCAGGAGCAGAGCAGTCTCCCCTCGATTTAACGAGGGTGTCCGGGCCGTGTCGATAAGGTCCCCTGACAGCTTCTGAAGGCCGCTGCTGAGATGCTGTAGTGACATCAGCAGCGTAATGTTCAAGAGGGAATAGAAGTCCCGCAACCGGAGACCAGTACAGCGTTCTAACGCTAAGCAGTGGGGGAATTGTCTTAGTTCTGGGCAAAAGCTGTCTCCAGGTTACCCAGTGGCGTGAAGCGATGAAGACCTGGAGCAGCTCAAGTCAAATCAAATTACTTTATTTGATCCAAGTTAAAAATAGATCATATAAGTACAAACATACATAAAAACATCAATTTATGGAAAATGTTAAAAATAAAATTCTAAAAATTAAAAACGGTTGATAAAAAGGGAACCGGTTAAAATGTAACTTTCATTTCAGACTATTGGTGCAATCTCTTAGTCTTTAGAGAGAGGCATAAAAAAGACGCAACACAATAACCGATTAAATGATCAGGTAACATTTGAAGGAAGAACAAGCCTGGGCGACATTGTCTAAATGTATGTGTACGCATAATCGGGAATATGAACTATTTGCGATGCTCCAAATAAAATGTGCAAAAGAAAAAAATGTGAAGGTTTGATTGAGAGAACAAACCGTCACACGGGCATGGTGGCAAAATTAAATAAATAAGATAGTACCATATATTTATTGCTATTGATTTTGTATCTTTATTTGGCCCTTAAGTTTAGAAAACAGCATTTAAATATATATTTTTTAATATTCAAATATTTGGCTGGAATTTCAAATATGGATTCTAAACCTATGGAAGTTAGGGTACTTTTGATATAGGAGATCCACGGGATCCTATGTGCATATTCCAAAGAAAGACAATCCTTAATATGTTGAGTAAGATTAACAGATTCCCTTCTCCATATAGATTGCCATAGCATAATTGGAGCTAATCCAACCTGTTCAGATATATAGGGAGCGTCCAGTTCAAGGTGGCAATTAATTAAAATTCGAGCAGCTTTTGGTGAGCACTACTAATTTTTTCCAGAATGTATCTTCTATGATTTGAAGTGGGGCATAATTATTGTGCCCCCTTACCCCAGCCCTATAAGTAGCTACAGAGGTGGATTTCACTGTATACACCTTTTTAATAACCCCCAGAGGCTTGGAGCCTAGTTTTCTAATAAAGGTATACAAGGCAGGGATGCTTTTTTCCAACATTAAACCCCTGTTAGTCACCATGTGGGTCCATTTTGCCAATCTATCAAATGTGACCCCTAGGTATGAAAATGTGTCCGTCTGTGCCACTTTTCGACCTGCTATATGAAAAGATAAAAATGTCTTAGTCCTGTGTCCTGTCACTAAAATAAAAGACTTTGCTTCATTGACTGCTAAACTGAGATTTTGCATGAACTTCACATACACCCCTGAGACGCTGGAGCGCCACGCCAGTAAGAGCGATAAGCACCGCATCACCTGCATATGGGAGTATGGGAATTCCAACCTGATTCACCAATGGGACGTACAAAGTAGGGTCCAACATGGGTTCCCCTACGCCGTTTGTATAAATAGAAAAGAGGAATAGGGCAAGGACGCAACCCTAGTAATAGGGAACCACCTGGTACACTCTCCCTGTTTTCCGTATCGAACACAAGCTGAAGCTCTCGAGTCTAACTGTCTGATGAAAGCGATGATTGCCTCATCAATGCACATCTCCTCCATGATTCTCCATATGTTGGTGGGCAATGCAATCAAAGGCTGCGGATGGGTCCTTGAAAGCCAAGTAAACCTTGACGTGTTTGACTTGGGTATATTTGGCGATAAGCATACTCCAGTTGAGACACTGATGCAATGTTCCTTTCTCCTTTTTAAACCCTTATTCGGCCGGAATCAAGATTTTGTTTTGAGTGGCCCATTCCTCTAATCTATTCAGTAAGACTTGCCCCATAAGTTTAGCAGTGCTATCCAGTAATGAAATGGGCCTGTAATGTTTTGCCTCTAATTTATCCCCCTTTTTAAATATAGGGATTATAATGGATTTTGACCATGAATCTGGCGGGCCCACACTAACAGTTGCATTAAAAACATTAGTCCAGACTGGTGCCCAAAGGTCCGGATGCTCAAAAAATAAATCTATTGGGACACCATCCGGGCCGGGGGCCTTATTACTGGAGCACTGTAATAGAGCTTTTCTAACTTCCAGGTGGTTAAAAATGAGAGTGGGCTTTGTAATCGGTGTAGTGCTTCCCAAGGAAGATTGACTACCTTTGCTTGTATGGCCAAATATTTTAGAAAAGTATGAGACCCAAGTGTCTTCGTCCACATGGGTGTCTAGGTTAGGGTCTGCAGCGCTTTTCAGAAAAGGGGCATTAATTACTGTCCAGAAGTCCCTGGAGTTATTTGTAATGGAAGCCTCCTCCTTCATAATTTTTAATCTAGCCTTCCTAGCTTCTTTATTTAGCTGGCGAGAGAGCTTAACTTGTTCTTTCTCTTGGTCTAAGGGCCTTGTGTAAGTTTGATAACGATTTGGGTCAGGCATGATCAAACCACCTAGGAGCTGAAGAGTTGCCAGGTGGGACTTGTTTTTTTTAGATTATCCTTTACATTATACAAGATTCTCTCGAAAGCAGTCACTAACCTGACTGAATCAGAAATCATATCCAAGCAAGTCATGATATAATTTTGTCTTATTGCAATAACCAAAGTGACAATTTTCTTCTTATTAATCTTGCCCGACTTAAGTACAATCTCATTCCTTCTTGTTGTTTGGGGTTTTTGATACCTAATCTGCTGGGCCTTTATTCCTTTCCAGACCATTAGACAAGATATAGCCGCATGGTCACTAAAATTTAAAAAATTGGTTTTAATGTCATCAAATGAAGATTTCAGATACTGAAACTACCAGATAATCAATGGTTGATCCCTGAAGGTTATTACCAAAGGTTGTATCTAACATACGTGTGCTTGTTGCAATAGAAGTAAATTCCGGGTGTGCTGTCTTAGTGACCCTGCAGTCTGTTTCTGAAATAATGGCCTATTACTCTCAAAGACCACGTGTTTTCTGTTACCTCACACTTCTCAGATCGTCTCTTCTTTCTCCTCTGGTTTGGTCCCGGCATCAGCTGTTGTACAGTTTTTGGAGACAGTTACGTCATTGGCGTGTGCGCTAAATACATTTCTCCTTTCCAATCATCATTACACACCGAGACCCTTGCAATATATGTAAAGTTGAATTTCTACATTGTAGATCGAGTTTAACCTGCTTTGTCACACCAGTGAATGTATTTATCCTTCTGCCCCGGGGATGTTAATCTGTGCCTTAGACCTCAGTATTGAGAACTGTGCAATCCATGTCGGCCAAGCGGAGGACTCCGTCACTTTTATCAACACCCAGGTTATCTTGGGTGCTTTATAAACGAGGTATTATATTTATATTTTTTACGTTGCCCTGTATGCTGAACTGATGTTATGTGTTCCTGACCGAAGGCCACAATAAACCTGAAAACGGCGTGAATATGTCGAATGCCTTGGGTAATCCTACTGTTTTCGCTCCATCGATTGATTCTTCACAATGAATACGGCATTGCTTAGCTTGAGTTTGAGACTCAAGAGAAATCTGCTCATGTTCGGATCAATCTCGGCCCCCTGGAGAGGTTCCAAGCAATAGTCCTGCAAATGTTTCACAATTGAACCCACTTTGCAGCGAGCAGTACCTATTGTGAAGAGAGCCTGCCAATCCCTTATCTCGATTTAGGATGTGTAACCCGCGGCCACAGGAACACATGGGCGGCAAACAATCTTTTACAACGCGCTCCTCATTAGCTGCTGACTGCAGTGCTCAGTCAGGCTAAATATACATGTCAAGTAGTTATTAATGCAATCGGCTACAATTCCCAGCATACATTTAAAATGCTAATGAGCTGATCATTTGGGGTCAAGCAGTTTCTGTGGAATCCTGAAACGAGATAAGGAGCTTGCTGACAGGCAATTCCACTGAAAATACTTGATCCGTCAGCGGTCTCTTCACCTACAAATGTATTAATCAGGCAGGAAGGAGAAACGTACCGCCTTATTTATGAATTATTCTTCATAGTACTGTTGTTAAAACTCTGCCTCTATTTGATTCCCCGATTTAAGTCTTAACAGCAGTTTCTATTTGTACTGATTAAACATTAACATGTGTGACCATCTGCGCACAATCTTGAAATCCCTCCTCGCCCTTGCTCTGTTTATTTTACTTCCTTTGTATCGTTTCATGCTCACCTTTGTTTCAAAGGCCACCTTACTTTGTACCTCTTTCATAAGGTCCAGTGTCCTTTGTGTGCTCCTGGGAGAGCATTGCCGCAGCCACTTTACAATGTGAAGGATAGTTGGAGTGGACAGGGGGTTCCAACGTGATGATGGATACACTGTGCAAGAAGGATGCAATGAGTTGAACATGGACTCTACTCACAGATCATTTGGCTGATCATCAACTCAATGGATACTTATTCTCAAAGCAATTCTAATCTTTGTGAGAAACCTCAAAAAGATACAAAGGATATCACGGGAAGATGTCGCAATCTGTTTTGCTGTGCACCCCAAGTGCACAGCAACCCAGGTACAGAGTCCCCCTGAAGGCCTTCCCATTCCCCCAAATGTGGCTGCTATGCTGAAAGACGCATAGCCTCGTCTGTGTGTGTCCACCCTAGCCCAGGTTTCCTGAAACATGCAGATCTCGTTTTGTTCTATAAACGCCCCCCACTCTGGATTATCCAGTTTGGAGGTGAGGCCAGCAATGTTCCATGATAGTACCCGCAACTTATGGGGACCTATACAGTTATCTATATTTTGGATCGAGTCATCGGTCATTGGTGTACCGTTGTCTTGATGAAAAGGGCCATTAAGCTCCCCCACCAATGGCCTTGCACCATTACCGACATCGGAGTGATCAACTATGGGGGTTGGAGATTCTAAAGTCACTCACTGATGGCCATTAGATGCCTGCTTAGACCCAAGAGATGGACCAGGTGTGGATCGAATACTAAGAGCCCCTTGTGACCCATTGCTTTGGGCACCTCCTACTCCAACCCCCTGGGTATCCTGTCCCACTTCCTGCCTAGGGTGCACGGGTCTCTGAGAAGACTCCCCCCGTTCTATAAGACCCCCCCCAAGGGCCCCTTCTGGAACTTTAGTTCCAGTATCAGGGGCATGCAAAACGGATAGAGACAGCTTCCCGTGATATCCGTTGTATCTTTTTGAGTTTTCCCACAAAGATTAGAATTGCTTTGATGCTTATTCTGTCTGCAGGGAGTAGCCAGAATCCCTTGTTTTCCTATGAAGGGTAGTCTCCACTCCCTTAACTATTTGTTTATATACACATAGACCCCAGGCTACCAATGTGACTTGTGAGCTCAGTTCTCCCAGGGAGTTCCCTGCTGCCTGCAACAGTACCCTGAATTATGCCCATCCACTTGGGCTTCTTTATGTTAGAACCCCACGCTCAACATCAGCTCTGTTCTCTTTTAGCTGCTTGTCCGGGTTTGTCTCACAGCCACAAATACTCCTTTCCTACTCGCAAATGCATATTTTCAGCTTCTATCACAAATGTGTTCTAACGAATACTTCTAAGGCTGTGTGTAGAGTTTATGGGATTTTCTCAGCTTACAGGACTGAAAGAACTCAACTGATGGGAATCGTTTCCTGCTTTTCTGTCACCACACTCCCATCTTGTGGTTCTATATCTTGGAGGTGGGCAAGCCAAACAATGTCAGTGGTCCGTCTTGCCTTTAAGAGCCCCAAAATGTGCCTAGCCCACAAGAAAAATCAACATGTGAACCATGAAAATATTTTTTTGTAACTCACATTATGTTCTGCTGAAAATACTGATTTATAAAGAGTAGAAACAAACACAGCACCACTCCCAGCTTAAAAAGTGAACAATATAAGTGTCAACACACTTTAAGAAACCAGGATAGTAGAAGACTAACAAATTAACTACAAAGAGAATTAACAAAAAAAGCAGGCAGCAGGTCTCTCTCTACACGTGCATTATGTAGAACAGCATCATTCCCACACTTTTATTCCTGTCCTGTGTTTTCTCTGTACAGTCTCTATTACTCTACAACTAGGTTTGTTCTATATAAGTATCAGTACGCCATGGACGTCGATTTACCAAAACGCCAGGGGTTGCAGAAGTGACATCACACACCCTTGACCTTAACAACATCACAGGAAGTGGCATCATCATGACCGTAGATCGTTGAAGGAAGTGAGGCTACAATCTTTAGGGTACTTATTTGGTAATCTTAGGGAACTCTACTCATTTCTCTTGTTATTATATAAAAAACTATGTGTTTGTCTGAAGAGAATGTAGTGCTACAGAACACTGAAAAGCACTGGTAGCCTAACTTATTCACACCACAAAGAGCCATAGCTAAATGGTTCCCCCAGTGTAAAGCACAATGGTATATCTATTAATAGATCGTAGGAAGTATTTAAGTTCAAATGTATAAATTGATATACACCTTATATTGAATATATTATTCCTGATTGCCAATACAATTTGATTACTGATCATTCGCAAGGCATTATCACTTGTGCAACTTACAGAGGTTAAGGTTTTTTCACACACACAATTTTTCATGGATTCACAATAATGAAACAAAGCAGTAACTTGTGCAAAAATGTGTTTGCTTAATTATAAGAATATGCATTGCATTGCTGAAATTATGTATTTTACAAAACCTAAATGTAAAGCCCTGGTACCAGGGAAAGCTGCAGAAAGGAATCTGGGCTTATTAAGATGCCCTGGCCCCCATATGCAATGGGTGCCTTCTTAGGCCAAAAACACCATACAGTGGGCCAGTGACACATTTTTAGGTCTCGCCTACGCAGCGCGCATGCGCTGCATAGGCAAAAAGACCTTTAGCAATCGCTTCGGCTTTTCAGCCAAAAACGTGCACGCGTTCCATTGCCTTCAATGGCAACGCGTGCACGTTTGGCGATTCACTTGCGGGAGCGAGCGGCGCCATAATGGTAGCAATTATCGCTCCTGGCGCTGCTCGCTCCCGCAAGTGAAACGCTTTCACTTTTGCCGACACTTTTTTTAGGTCTCGTCTGAGCCAGCGCATGCGCTGCTCTGCGAGACATTTAGTAAGTGTACTTTTTAAAGTGCTGCCAGAGGCTTTTGCTGGCCTCAAGCTTGCGGTTACGCGCGTGCAAACGCGCAGCCGCCAACTGCTCGTCATGGCTCATTAACTCTACACACACAACCCGCCCCCCTCTCTTCCTCATTAAGCATGCTCCTCCCCCACCACACAGCGCGTCTCGTGGCCGCGCGTCCAGGACTTCCTTGCTCGAACATTCATGAGTATGCAAAAACTCAATCCTGTAATTAATTTAAGAAGGCAACGTGGAAGATTATGTTACCTACTGTACGTCATCTTCCAAGAATTATATCAAAACATAAACTGATGTTGATTTGAAAGTAGCTTCAACAAGGCAAGAACTGCACAGAATTATCTTCGTCGTGAGTGCGCCCATGCCTGCACATTTCGGAAATCCGCCTTTCACATTCGAAGCATATGTAGAGACTTTAAGCCTTATATGCAGAGCTGAAGCTTAAGTGAGTGTGAGCTTCTTAGTGAAAAGGACATGACAGGTGCCCCAGCTTTATGTAGGAATTACCTATCTGAATGACCCTGAAAGTAACAGAGTTACTAAAGCCACGTCGCCAAACATTGATTTTTATTTTTCATTCGATTGTTTCACCACCTTTAAACAGGCGAAAATTGCAAGCGCGTCAGAAACTGGCTTGTACGTTTTATTGTCTTCACTAGCTACGAGTCATTTCTTTTAACAAAGTTGACTCTTGTATAATGCTCTCCGTGAACATGCACTTTTCTACTAAAGAAGCCTCGTGCGCATAGCTACCCTGGGTATATACAATTAAACGTGAAATGCTTGAATAAAGAAATTCGTAACAGCCATGTTTTTCTGCTCGTGTTAATTCTGCTCACCGGGTGTGCCTGTCTCCAAGATGAGCCGAGATGAATGTTCCTTGGTACCCGAGGCATGAATGTTGCAGATCTAGCTAGCTCAAGCAAAATTGAAAATTGGGCAATTATGAAGGCCGTCTACAAGCTTTCGCATGATCGCATGTATGCACCTGCTTATATTCTTGGTCACATGCTCAATAATAGAAGCGTCTGTTAGGGTCTATATTATGTGCATGTTGTCGTCTCTCAAAGAGTTTGTCAGATTTATGGGGATCATGTTGTTGGTTAGCTCTGTCACTCAGACTATTACTTTTTGCAAAAAATACTTTCACACTGTTAGACAGAGTTCACTTTCAATACAGACATTTGTGATCCACTTGCTCAGCCTCTTAACATGGGTCTCTGCAGTCCCCCCCCATGCCCCCCCACCGCCCCTGTTCCCTAACACTCTCCAGATGGCGCTCTGCTGCTCGCCACCCTATCTGGGAGTTGTTCCTGCCCTCTACCTCTCTTCTACCCCTCTACCTCTCTTCTACCCCTCTACCTCTACTCTACCTCTCTTCTACCCCTCTACCTCTACTCTACCTCTCTTCTATCCCTCTACCTCTCTTCTACCCCTCTACCCCTCTTCTACCCCTCTACCCCTCTTCTACCCCTCTACCACCCCTCTACCCCTCTTCTACCCCTCTACCCCTCTTCTACCCCTCTACCCCACTACTACCCATCTACACCTCTACCCCTCTTCTACCCCTCTACCCATCTACACCTCTACCCCTCTTCTACCCCTCTACTACCCCTCTACCCTACTACCCCTCTACTACCTCTCTTCTACCCCTCTACCCCTCTTCTACCCCTCTACTACCCCTCTTCTACTCCTCTACTACCCCTCAACCCCCCCTCAACCCCTCTACTACCGCTCTACTACCCCTCTACCCCTCTACCCCTCTCCCCCTCTTCTACCCACTGTAACTAGCAAAGACACTGTGTCACGGCAGCATCACTCAGCACCACCACAGCATCACTCAGCACCACGACAGCATCACTCAGCACCACCACAGCATCACTCAGCACCACCACAGCATCACTCAGCACCACCACAGCATCACTCAGCACCACCACAGCATCACTCAGCGCCACCGCAGCATCACTCAGCGCCACCGCAGCATCACTCTGCGCCACCGCAGCATCACTCTGCGCCACCGCAGCATCACTCTGCGCCACCGCAGCATCACTCTGCGCGACCGCAGCATCACTCTGCGCCACCGCAGCATCACTCTGCGCCACCGCAGCATCACTCTGCGCCACCGCAGCATCACTCTGCGCCACGGCAGCATCACTCTGCGCCACCGCAGCATCACTCTGCGCCACCGCAGCATCACTCTGCGCCACCGCAGCATCACTCCGCGCCACCGCAGCATCACTCCGCGCCACCGCAGCATCACTCAGCGCCACCACAGCATCACTCAACACCACATCAGTATCACTCAGCATCGCCTTTGCAATAGTACACCACCACATCATCATCACTCAGCAAGACCTAAGTTTCATTCAGCATCACCTCAGCATCGTCTCAGCACCATAACACACACAATGCTGAGGCACACCCAGAAGTCCAAATGTTATTCAAATAATTTGTGTTAGCCCAAAGTATTTCAAAGGAAGTC